>CM075067.1:42772643-43433060 GCA_037428765.1 Rubia yunnanensis | reverse complement strand
GGCTGAAACTAAAAGAATCTTTCTAAAAATTAAAAGTGTGTCAATGTCAAAAAACAATTTAAAAATGAAAGTGTGTCATTATCTTTTTTTTAGGGTAATATGCAAATATAACCCTAAATGTTGGAAAAGGTGTAGGTATAATTTGAGTTGTTTTTTAGTGTAAATATAACCCAACATTTTTATAAAAGTGCAAATATAACATTAAATCCATTATTCCATCATTGACGGGTCATTTCCAATCAAATGCCAAAAATATTCTTCTAACCTAATACAAAATTTAAAGGGATAAAAAAGCTCCTAGAGCCCTCTGAAACCACTGCCGGTGGAAAACACCACCACCGCGTGGAAAACAAAAACGGATTTGGAACTGGTGTATGTGCAGTAATTAGTAGGTGACAATCAGAATCAACAATCTAAGTAATTATGACTACAAAAGCACAAGAAGTACCTCAAATTCACGAAATGACTGCAACCTATCCAAAATTTGAAGCATCTGTGCTGAAAAACCTGATAACAAGATAAATGTGAATCGATCAACAAACTTCTCATACAGCTTAACCATCATCGGGAACTTTTATATATACATAATGAAATGAAAAATGTATAAGCATATCAAATTGAAGCGTAGTTTGCAATCGTCGAACGGTTGCGGAAATCAACCGGGTTAAAAAATATACAAGACAAAGTCCAAGCGACAGAACCTCGGAGCCGCACTTCACCTTCTTTTCCATAACACACACCAATGGAAATTTTAGTCGGTAAACTCCCATCCCCTTCCCCCATCTCCCTCCACTCCCTAACCAAACGAATCAGTCTTCCCCAGCCCCTCCCCATCACTGCTGCCATTATTCTCCATCGCCGATTCATGTTCGCTACCACCAATTTGTGTTCTTCTCCGGCCACCTTGCGTAGTGGCTCGCTCCGAAGAGGATGTGGGACCGCTGATTCGTGTTTGCCAGATCTTCTTCGACCATCGTGCGCAGTGGCTGTCTTCGACGAGGACGTGGGACCGCCTATTCGTGTTCACCAGATCTTCTTCGACCACCGCGCACAGTGGCTCGCTTCGACGAGGACGTGGGACCGGTGATTTGTGTTCAACATCACCGATTTGTGTTTGCCACAGTCTTGCACCGAAACCCTAGGCCCATGCCACCTCCGCCACCATCGGCCACCATTTTTGGCGTTGCTCGGGCAAGCACCGAAAAATTAAGTAGGAGAAGGAGAGAATGCAGAGAAAAATTGAAGAGAAAAATGAATAGAAAAATTGCAGGAGAATAAGAGAACGCAGGAAAAGGAGAGAAACGAAGGATAATGATACAAAGGGGTATTTTTATTTTTTAATTCCTTTTCTATTTAATTGTTTTTCACAGATGGGAAAAATATTCTTTTCACTGAATTCCGGCGTTAAACTGTCGAAAAAGGTTATATTTGCACATAACCTAAATATCTAGGGTTATATTTGCACTTTCAATTATCACAGGGTTATATCTGCACTTTCATCAATTATGTAGGGTTATATATGCACTTTGTTCTTTTTTTAATCTTTCAAAGATATTGGAAAAACGTCCAACATCGATTACAATAAGTGGAATTGACATCCAAACTAATTAGTCCCAAGCAATAACTAACATATTTATATTTAAATTATATGTCAACCAGACTGATCATCTGTACTATTACAGTCAAAGATCCAAAGTGTAACATTGATATTGACTCGCCTCTCATGAAAATCATGACCACCTGGCAAAGATGAACATATCACGCATCAATATCACTGCGCCAAACGGGGATCTTCTAAAACTGTAACGCCACTTAATCCAACCACAATTTATGTTGTACAAACTGTAAACATCTTGAAAATTACAAATCTGACTAACCCAAATTAATGGACAACCAAATATAAAACAACAAACAACATAATTGATGCGGGGGATTCCTTCCGAACCAACATAAGATATGGAATTAGCGTCATGCTCCATGCTCCATGCTAGCTTTGAGAAACCTGTAGAACAGGGTCTCGAGGAAGTCCCCTAGATCCACCTCTGATGCCTAAGTCGATTTATGTTCAGTGTATGAATAGTATCTGGAAAGTGACATTACCTGTCCCGTTGCTCAGAATCTCTATTTGTAGTTGGTAATCAGCATGATATTCACTAATCATGGTCCATGTTGTTCCTAGATCCTGGTTTCATATAATCGTAGGTGTTAATCATCTTTCCTTTCAGGTTCACTTATGTGACTCGCTGGATGCGAGGTATCATTTTGGTCTTGAACTCCGTGTGGCTAAGGGAGACGTGGCGAGGTTCTTCCTTCCCCATGCGAGCTATCTGTTTATTCAGTTCTCTGGGCTCGAGATATTATCTTTGTTTTGGACTATGCATGATTAGGGGAGATGTATGTCATAAGTCACATAGCTGAAGAGTCAATGCTTGTTGAGGTGTCATATTTTGTATTGGAATAAGGGAAATTTAATCATCACGAAGTGAATGTTAAATTTGCCTTGTGTATCTGGAAAGAAAAAATTGATGGTGAGGCGAGCATTGGCTTCTTGGGTGAAGATAAATGAGAAATTGTAACGATTATTAGTGGCTCCGGAATACGTAGGGTTAATATAAAATGAGATAGGGAAGTCTTATCAATTCTCTAAATAAGTGTTTTCTCCTGAAACAAACTGATTAGATAATTTCAAAAGGAAATACAAACAATTCTTAGTATACAGAAATGGCAGGTTATAAGAGTTTTTTTTTACTCTGATGAACGTGACTATCTTAACATAATATTATCCTTGTTTATCTAGTTGTGATGTGGTAATTCATGGAGTTGATGATGGGAGATTATCGTCGTACCTCTCAAAGTTAATATTTTTATGCCCTAATGCCTCTGATCTACAATTAAGTAGATAATAACAAGTCGGCACCCACGAAGAAGAGGGGTCTTTCTAATGGTTTAAACATATAAGGTTGATATTAGGCTAGAAGTAGGTATGTGTATATATGTATGTGTGTGTGTACATATATATATAAAGCAAGTAAATTGGGGGGTTGGGGGGGGGGAGGGGTTGGTTTTGGTCCTAAGTTATGAAATTAAAGACAAGCTAACTAGCAAAGTTATGTATATATGCGAATGGTGCAACAAACTAAGAAAAAGAGATAAAAATTACAAAAGACAAAGCCTTGGGGGCAATTAATATCCACTTCCAAACCTAATATAGATCATTGAACCATTCATTCATTCTATCACATTCGTCACCTATGGGGAATGCTACCTCTTCCCAATTGAATATCAACATTCATTTCTTCTAAATAGTAATTCACAAAGACGTTCAACGACCATTTGCAAACCTCATTGACAATCACTTTAGACGTTTAACGACCATAAAGATATTTCATCAATGTTATTATACACAAAGAACCATAAATTTGATAACAACAAGCATTCGACCAAACGTATAGCCATTTAACCAAACATAGCATTCATTAGGCTAAACCTAGAACAAAACACATTCAAGATTCAACCATTCATTGCATCTATAGGATAAATATGAGAACAATCAACATTAACATACTTATCTAGAAATAATCATAACACATTATGCACAAGAAGTTATAATTTCATGTTCTTGGATTTTCATGTCAAAGAGCTAAGAAATTGTACACTTTCCTAACAACCTAATAATAAATCATATAAACACTTCATATACTCAAAAAACTCATAACATAAATGAAGTAAAACATCACATTAAAACAAATAAATGCAAAATAACAAATGCTTCAAGAAAGAGTGAAATAGAGATTCTTACTACATAGATATGGAAGCTTCAATCGATTGCTCCCAAGTACAAACTAACCTAGATAATGAAAGTGCATGATTAATCCTACAAAAACTAAGAAAAAAAAGAAGTAAAAATAGGGTTTTTCGCGAGTCGCGACGGAGCCTAGTTCCAGCATCTTGATTTCTTTCTTCTTTTTGTTTCATGTCCTCCTCTTCACTTCACTTTTCTTCAATTCTTCAAATCTTCAAATCTTCAAAAGCTCAAATGCAAGTCTTCAAATCTTCAAAGGTATTCTTCAAAGTCTTCAAAGTCTTTAAAGTCTTCAAACAAATTGCCTTGTCACACAAAATTCTCTAGAAAAGTAATATAAGCGTAAAATTCGCTTTTAACTCTCCTTAGACAATTTCAAGGCAATATGCCACATTTAGAGCACAAAAGTGTACAAAAGTGAATCCTAAATGTCCTAATATAACCGTATAAAATGGACACATCAAACCTCCCCGCACTTAAACCTTACTCGCCCTCGAGTAAGAAAATATGCAAGCACACGAAGGAATTATGTCCATATCCTAAACTAATATTCTCCCAATCAAAACCTCACAAAAACTCTCAATATCGTAAATCCCAAAATCAAAGCTCAGATGAGAATTTTTCACACACACACAACCCCAATTCCTAAATCTAACCAAACCTACCACTTATCAATTCATTACCCATAAAAGTGTTTCAAAGTCACGAATTGATAATCCCAAAGTCCAATGACACAAAATGAAGTTAAAACCATATAGGTGGTTCAAGCACATACTTCACTTCATACCAATTTATCAACCAAAATCCAATGACACAAAATGAAGTCAAAACCATAGAGGAGGTTTAAACACACACTTCACCCAATGCCAATATATCAACCAAAACGAAGTATAAAATAATCAAGAATTTCATAACCATACTTCATTTTTCAACCCACTAAGTTACCCAATCCCAAGAGGTCTAAAGATGTTGAGCTACCTGATCCATCCATATGACAACCGCAACTTTATGACTCCAACGCTAGCAAATGAGTGAACTCATAGCATTTTGCTTTTTTTCCCCTCTCTTTCTCTCATTTTGCCAAGGAGCCCTTTCGGGTTTTCATCCTAGCCACACATCATGTTTCTTTGGCTCACATCTCACCTTTTTCCACACATTTAGCCTCTTATTTTTGCATAGGTCGCCCTTTTAGGTTTTTGACATATCCGGGCCCCCCAATTTTGCCTAAGTTTCCCTCTCGGTTTTTCAACTTAGCAGGTTTTCTTTTCTTTCTATATTTTTTTCATTTATCGGGTTTTCAACAAGCAAGTTTAGCGGGTTTTCAACCTTACTCGATGATGAGTAAGGTTTAAGTGTGGGAAGATTTGACGTCTGATCAAATCTCCCCACACTTAAACCTTACTCGTCTTCGAGTAAACAAGAACAAACAAAGATCAAAGCGTAAACTTGCATGTAAAAGTTTTCCCAAAACATTCAACATCATATTCCTAGACTACCCTAACCCCCAAGTCATAAGAATCTCTCACACTCTCACATCCTAAAACCTAAGATAATCTAAACAACCAACAAACCATAACAAAAGTGAGGTATACATATAATGCCAAGCTAACTTACTCCACCGAAAAAGCCACTCAACAGACAAATCAAGAGAAGCATAATTTTTTTTTCAATTTCTCTCATTTTCTCTCTTTGCCTAGGAGCCCTCTCGGGTTTTCATCCTAGCTTCACACATTTTTTTTTTCAATTCTCACCCTCACCTTTTTCCTCACCATTTGGCCTCTCATTTTTGCATAAGTCGCCCTTTAGGGTTTTCAACCTATGCATGCCTCCCACTTTTGCCTAAGTTTTCCTCTCGGTTTTCAACTTAGCGGGAATTATTTTTTTCATTTTTTTTCAAACAATACAAATCAAAGTGGAGCATATGCACACTACAATACAATACAATGAGATATATTTCTCTTTACCTCCCCACACTTGAAACGCACATTGTCCTCAATGTGAAAAGGACAAGATAAAGAAATAAGGCAGAAAGAAAAAAATACTCACAACTTGGACTTCGAAGGTCCTTCCCGGTGATGGCAATGCTCAGTTCTCAATGAATGTTCTCTCCTCCATGTTCTCCAACTCCGCCCAATATGAAACTTTGATCCATCAACTACGAAGCCACAACTATGCAAATCCCAATCAACACTCACAAAAGACAATAACTAGTAGTACTCCTAGATGGTGGTTTTGGTAGTGGTTTTCTTTTGTGGTGGATTGTGGTGGTATTCTTGTGGTTTTGGGTAAGGGTTCGAGGACATGGTTGAGGAATTTCTTTTTCAAGAAAAGAAAAATACCAATCTAACTTAGAATCTCGGGTTGTCTCCTGAGAAGCTCCGTATTTTTAAGATAGTCGGCATGACCCTAATGTTATCCATATGGTGAAGGTTTGGACCCCTTCACCATGAGCATCCAAAAATAAAGAGGCGGGGGTACAAAAATTTCAAGAGGAAAGTTTTGTAGAGGTGGTTTAAAAGGAGTTGGATGGTTAGGAGGTTTGGGATTGTCTTTTGGCTCCTTTCTTCTCTCCCTCAAAACTTCTGAAAATTGTGGAGTTAGCTCACTAGGTGGGGGTAGGGGTGACGATGCTATTGAATGTAGCACAATCACCCCTTCCTCCATTTTTTCATCCTCAACAACCAACTCCCCACCCCTGTCGAACTCAAACTCATTTCCCATAGGGACCTCACTTACCGAATCCTTGAGTTCGACTTGGGATGATGTATTTTCATAATCACGAGTTTCCATTCGGGCCTATGCTTCCAATATACTCCTCGAATGCCTCTCAATAGCCTCAACACTAGAGGAGAGCCGAGTGTCCGGTTCTTCACTAGTAAAGGTCAAGTTTTCTATTGCATTCATGACTTCCTTACGTGTTAAACTTGAACTTCCTTGTTGGGCTTGGTTTTGGGGTATGGTATAAGATGGCGATGGCCAACTATTTTGCTCGTATTGTTGGTTTTCCAGATCATTCTCATACCACCAATCCGGATTACCACTCCATTCCAGGTTGTAAGAATTATGGTATGGATACCATTCTTGGGTTTCTTGCCCTTGAAAACCAACACCTCCTACCTCTTGGTAGCACTCTTCATAATATCATTGGTTTTGGCAACCGAGGGTTCTTTCCTCCTCATAATGCTCCTCTCTCAACATATAGCAAGACTCGATAGGATGGTCGGAATGACACATCCTACAAAACCTTGCTTGTTGAACCTCTCTTCTCATCATGAGTTCCCTCAAGGTGAGACATTCCATTTATTAAAAAAAATTCTCTTTTTCAAAAGTCCAGAATCATATTGAAAGGATTCTCGACAAAAATTCACCAAGAATTCAAGCAATACCTACTCCGAACAAAAACAACCAAAAAGAAGTGAAAAATAAAAACAACTAGCTAATATGCAACCAAATATACTTAAACACTTAAGAATAAACGCCTCTTCCCCGGCAACGGTGCTAAAATTTGGGAGGTTATCGCCGTACCTCACAAAGCTTTAATTTATAAGCCCTTTATGCTTACTAAATACAATTAAGTAGATAGTGGCAAATTGGGGTCATTCACAAAGAAGATGGATTTTCTTAAGCGTTTAGACATATAAGGTTCATATTAGGCTAGAAGTAGATATATATATATATATATAGAGATATATAAAAGAAAGTAAAGGGGGTGGTTGGTTTTGTTCCTAAGTTATGAAATTAAAAGACAAGATAACTAGCAAAGATAAGTAACTATGCTAATCATCAAACAAACTAAGAAAAAGGGCTAAAAATACAAAAAACAAAGCCTTGGGGGCAATTAATAGCCACTTCCAAACCTATGTAGATCATTGAACCATTCACTCATTCTATCACATTCGTTAACTATGGGGAATGCTAAAACTTCCCATTCGAAGATCAGCATTCATTCCCTCTTAATAGTAATTTGCAAAGACAAACAATGACCATTTGCAAACCTCATTGATAATCACTCTAGGCAAACCACACCATAAAGGTATTTCATCAACGGCATTATACACGAAGGACCATAGATTTGATAACAACAAGCCTTCTACCAAAGACATAGACATTTAACCAAACATAGCATTTATTAAGCTAAACCTAGAACAAACCACATTCAAGATTCAACCTTGAATTGCATCTATAGGATAAACATGAGAACAATCCACATTAAAATATTTATCTAGCAAGAATCACAATACATTATGCACAAGAAAGTCTAATTCCATGTTCTTGGATTCTCTTGTCAAAGAGCTAAGAAATTTGCAACTTTCCTAACACCCTAACACATCAATCATACAAAGACTTTATATACTCAAACAACCCATATAATAAATGAAGTAAAACATCACATTTAAACACATGAATGCTAAATAACAAATGCTTCAAGAAAGAGTGAAATAGAGGTTCTTACTACATAGGTGTGGAAGCTTCAATCATTTGCTCCCAAGTACAAAACTAAGCTAGATAATCAAAACCCATAACATAGAACAAAGATCTACAAAGAAAGAAGAAGAAATGGAGGAAAATGGTGAAAAACTAGGGTTTTGGAGCCCAAGTCGGGTTAGAGAGTTGGGGAAGAAGGGGATTAAAAGCTATTTATAGTACAAGAAAAAGGGAGTAAATTGCAAGTTGCAGGGCAATTATCGCGAGTCGGGACGCCTCTTTCGCGAGTTACGACCAGATCAGGAAATTGTGAGCTCTCAGGTCAACATTTCGCGAGTCGTGACACACTCGTCATGAGTCACAACAAAAAAAAGTCCCGTTTTGTTTTGCTTCCTCCGGGTGAACCGTTGATCCATTTTGGGAGTTCTTGTAGTCGATTTTATTGTACTCAAGAAAAGGAATCCAATGGTATCACTCTTGAAGGCTGATTCTTCTCGGAAGGTTCTCAGAAATCTGCTTAAAACATAGATCGTTCTTCCCCCTTTGCTTTGCTCTCCTTTCTTCACTTTATCTGCTACCACTTTGTGAGTGGCCTTCCATCTTCTACCATCCTCTACCATCCTTTCAAATGGCCTTAAGTAAACCACTCCTACGTGCTCATGAGCAATCTACAATTTAAGCTACAAAAAGGAATCCAGATGCTCATAAGGACCAAAAATCCACTAGACTAAACATAGGTTACAAAATGAAGGATTTAGATATAAAAACTGGGCAAATTGTGTGCGATATTTTTAGTTTTGTTTCTATCTCCTATCCCTTCCCTGATAATGGTCACAAACGGTGGAACTGGCCACTAACCATGGCGACGCCACTACCAATAACAGAAAACCCTTCCACCAATTGCAAAAGCTTCCTCCAAGCATTGAACGCTAAACCCTCTCCACTATTCAACTCTTTACCCGACACGCCTAATCTCCACCCTATCACTGAATATAAGGGCAAAATTGCTTTTATCCTCCCACCGGAGGAAGGTGAGATACTGGCGTCGCACTATCAGAATGCGTTGGTCAGAAAGTTCAACAAAGGAAAGCCATAAATGGAAACTCTTCAATCCTCTTTCAAGTCTATAGGTTTCAAATCAAAGTTCCAGTTGGGATCAATGGATTATTGCCACGTGCTTATCATATTTCAAGAGAGTGAGGATTATCAGAGATGCTGGATGAAGGGACAGTGGATGATTCAAGGATCGATAATGAAAGTCCAGAAATGGTCTCCGGACTTCTCCCCCGTATCAGAATCATCTGTTGTTCCAGCTTAGGTAACAATCCATAAACCCCCTATTCATTTCTATAATACATCTGCTATTATAGGTATAAGTAATCAGATTGGTAGATTCCTTAAAATGGATGCTACAACTAGTGTACTGACTAGGGCATCTGCAATCAAAGTGTGTGTTGAGATTGGCCTTCTGTCTCAGTTGCCATCAACCATTGTGGTTGGAATAGGTAGCAAGGTAGTTGAGTACCCGATTGAATATGATGAACTGCCTTCGTACTGTACTCAGTGTAGGATAATGGGTCATAGTCATGCTACTTGTGATTTCCTGCATCCAGAACTAAGGAAAAGCAGAATCCCACAATAAATGGAAAAAAGGTAAACAAAGCCACAGATCAGGTAGAACCTTTTAATTCCTTAGACTCCCAGCCTACACTGGACCTTGATGTTGCAGAATCCTTGGGTCTAACTACCAATCAAAAAGATGTAGGGTGTCAGTTACAACAAAGCAAGACAGAACTTCAAATAAAAAATAGTATTGTACAAACCTTCCCTGGTATACATAAGAAAAAAGATGTTTCCTTTTATTCACTGGATGACATCTCTAAGCCAATAACCACCACCTTTTGGAGAAAGAAAAAATGCCAGAGTGAGTTAACACCCAGCCAGGACCTCCAAAGAATAGAAAATACTGTTAGGATTTCAAATGCCTTTCAGACCTTAGAATCTTTAAATGAGGGTGATGATGAGGAGGAAGCAGTAGAAATATTCCATGAAACACTGGAATCTCAAGAAGGAGTAGTACCCCACAAAAATACAGACACAATAGAAATTCAACCCATTGAAGAAATCAGCCCACATGTTAGACACACAGAGCCCCCCATTTCCCTAGTAACAAATACACCTGTCACCACAGAGGCTGGCAACAATTCACTGAGCATCATAGGTGCTGGGTTGACACAAGAGCTGAAGATGCAATCTCAGCCAGTGCTTATTGAGGTAAAGAAGGGAGCTCAAGCTATAGCTGATCATAGCACAAAGGAAGATCACAGCTCACGGTCACAGGTTAGCACACACAAACCAATTCCTATCTCACCCTCGGATAAAATTGATAAGAATCAGGAAAAGCAATCAATTAACAGTAAAGCCTTGGCTGTTAAATCAAGAAACCTTAGATCTTCACAGAAAGCAACCACCTCATGTTTTAAATGATTAAATACAACATAATAGGAAACATGCTAGTTTGGAATGTTAGAGGCTACGGAACATCTTTGGATAGAATATAATCACTTTTGCTGACTCACAAGATTGCTATTCTCTGTTTGATAGAGCCTTGGCATGAAAAAAAGAAAATATTCACTCTAACGCATGATCTAGGCTTAAAAAATGCTTACCCTGCTGAAAATGCTAAAATATGGATCTTATGGAACCATGCTTTTAATGTTATCAGTTTAAAAGAGTCGGATCAATTTGTGCAGGCAAGAATCACAGATACTCACTCATCTCTCAGTTGGAATTGTTATTTTATATATGCTAGTGTAAATAGACAATCGAGGGAAGCTCTTTGGAATGATTTAGAAAACCCCCCTCCAGAACCTTCTATTTACATTAGAGACTTTAATACTGTGGTCTCAGTATCGGAGTATAAAGGAAGGAAGTCCCCACCCACAAGAAGCATGAAAGATTTCAATGCCTTCATTAATAAACTGGACTTGCATGACATCCCCACTGTTGGTAATTCCTTTACATGGTCTAATAACAGATTCAAGAATAAATGTAAAGACCTTCTGTTCCAGAGATTAGACAGGGGCTTATGCAACTTGGACTGGTTGGAACTATTTCCAAACAGCTCAATTCAGGTCCTTAATAGACTGACTTCTGATCACTCTCCATTAATGCTGTCCATTCAATCTGCTGAAGAAATGGTACCTAGGCCTTTTAGATTCCAAGAAATGTGGACTAATAGACAAGACTTTCAAAATCTAGTGGAAAAAAATTGGAATTTACCATCCTCCGCTACTGGTATGTGCAGATTAGTGCATAAGCTTAAGAGACTTAAGATTGACATTAAAGCCTGGAACATAAACACTTTTGGTAATGTCAATCAAAACCTAGCTAAAGCTGAAGCAGAGGTCAGTGGGCTAGAAATAAAATTTCAACAGTCAAAAGCAGAGTCTGATTTAGCTGAACTTAACAAGTCTAAAGCCTTACTTCTTAGAGCGCAAGAAGAAAAAAAACATCTTCTTAAAACAGAAGGCAAGGTTAAATTGGCTAAAACACGGGGATGCAAACACTAGCTATTTTCATCATGCCATCAGGGAGAGGAGAGCTAAATAAAAAATCAGTAAAATCAAAGACGGAAATGGAAATTGGATTTCTGCTGATTAAAGATGAAGGAGTTAGATTTTTTAAGGGACTCCTTAATGAGGACGCCCCTCAAAAAACAGGAACTTACCTGAAATATTTTCTAGCGGAAATTCCTTCTCTGGTTACTGAGCAGCAAAACTAACTCCTGCTAGAATCCTTTAATATACATGAACTGAAATTTGCTGTTTTTGATCTAAATAAATCAAGTGCTCTAGGATCTGATGGTTTCTTTGGGCAGTTTTTCACATCCTTCTGGGATACTATTAAAGAAGACTTATTGGAGGCAGCAAATGATTTTAAGTGGTGGCCTTATACCCAAGGCTATCACAAGCACCTGGCTCACTTTAATCCCCCAAAAGCCAATTCCAGTCTCTTTCTCAGATTTCAGACCGATCAGTTTGTCAAATTTTGTCAATAAAGTCTTCTAAAAAATGCTTATGGAAAGGATTAAACCACTTATGCATATCCTAATCTCTCCTGAGCAAAGTGCTTTCATTAAAGGCAGGGAAATCACAGACAATAAACTTCAAATGCAAGAGATGACCAGGCTTTTGTCTAGAAAATCTAAAGTCCCTAATCTAATAGTGAAACTAGATATGCAAAAGGCTTTTGATAGAGTCTCATGGTCATTCCTGAATTCCATTCTTCTTCACTTTGGTTTTCACGGGAAATTTGTTAAACTCATTATGCATAACATATCTGCTGCAAATTTCTCGGTTTTAATCAATGGAGTTACTTCAGGTTTCTTTGCATCCTCTAGGGGTATAAAATAGGGAGATCCTCTTTCACCTTTCCTTTACAATTTGCTCTCGGAAGCTTTTCCTAGAGGGTTAAAGAAACGTTTTAGCACAGGGTACCTTCAGAATTTCAGTCTACCTAAGAGCTGTGCTCCAATTTCACATTTAATGTATGCTGATGACACAACAGTATTTTTGAATACCAATCCTAGAAACATGAAGAGGTTTAAAAAGTTTCTTAAAGCTTATGAACAAACCACAGGCCAAAAGGTCAATTTCTCAAAATCAGAATTATTTGTATCTCATAGGACAAATTCTTCTACAGTTAACTCTGTAAAAAGGATTTTGGGAATGGAGAAAGGAGTTTTCCCATTTAAATATCTGGGAGTGCCTATTTTTTTTTTGGTAGAAATTTGCAGGTACACTACCAGCCATTATTGGAAAGAATGGATAAATCAATCCATAATTGGAAGAACAGATGGCTCTCCACTGCAGGTAAAATTGTTCTAATTAATCACTGTCTTCTCTCAATCCCAATTCATATATTTTCTGTTTTGAGTCCACCAAAAATAGTTTTGAAAAAATGGAGAAAATGGCTTCTAGCTTTTTTTGGGGATATTCTGACAATGTCGGGAAAAAATGGAGATCTTGGAAAAATATGAGTGTACCTGTAGAAGAGAATGGATTAGGTTTTAGAGATTTAAAGGCCATTGTAGATGCTTTTTCATGTAAACTGTGGTGGAAACTGCAACTCAATTCCACGCAATGGACCTCACTATTATGGTCACTCCGATGTCTTACAAAATATCTCATACATAGTCTAGAATCTGTAAAATTACTGAAAAAAGCAAATAGCAACTCCAGAATAATACATGGTATTGGTGATTGCTTCTTCTGGAACGCTAACTGGATGGGCGAAGGAGTTTGTATTATAAATGGCCTCAAGATAGAGATATCCCCTTTATGGACATCTCACTTAGGTCATTCATTAACAACAAAGCATCAATCCTCCCACAACTGGAGCCATTTTTGACGACCAATTTATACTCAATTTTGCAGGAGGCTAAAGTGGAATATACTCATGAAGATAGACTCATCTGGATGCCAGCCACAAATGGAATCTTCTCCATCAAATCTGCATACAAAATTTTCAGACAGAGAAAGCTAAAGATCCTCCAATTTCAAAAGGTATGGTTACCTTTTATTCCTAAAAAGATGTCTGTGCTTTTATGGAGAGCTCTGAATGGTTTACTTCCTTTTGATAACATTTTAAGAAAGATAGGGTTCCATTTAGCATCCAAATGTCCTTTGTGCCAGACTTACAGTGACTCTTTAGATCATTTTTTCAACTCTTTCCCCTCATCCATTACTGTCTGGAACTGTGTAAATGTTTTTTTTAAAGATTCAGCAGAAATCTTTCCCAAATTTGAATAGTAGATTTGAATTTTACCTTTCTTTTAATGCAGAATCTAATATTCAGTCTAACATCACCATCGCTGCCCTTCTTGTAACAATCTGGACTCTTTGGATTAAAAGGAATAATATCCTGTTTGACAACGAATCCTTCTCCAAAGATGCTTGTATGCATGAAATAAGAGACAAGATATATCAAATCTTCTCAGTGAATCATTTGATAGGTAACTTAGACAAGCATAAATATTGGACATAGGCTAACATTATTCCTCACATTACACAAAAGAAAAGGAAAACTTTTAAAGCTGTGACATGGCAGAAACCCCTTACTGGACACAAGATTAATACAGATGCAACATGGATCAGGGGGGGTTTTTCGGCTCTAGCAGTGATAGTTAGGAATTGTGAGGGGAAGGTGGTTAAAATGAGGGAAAAATCTTTTCACTCCCCATCACCTTTACATGCAGAATTGATAGCTATCCAATGTGGATATGAACTATGTTCAGAGCTGGTTTTACATAGATGTGAGGTTGAATCCGACTGTTTAATTGCAGTACAGGGTATTCAAAACCCAAATACCTCACCATGGAGGAATTACTCTATGTGCCAATCTCTAAACTTGAAACATCATATCCACCCAATCCAGCATATTCCTAGAGAGACTAATATTGCAGCTGATTTCTTGGCAAAATTTGCATTAGAAAATAACTTTGATGGTGATTTAGAACTGAGTTTAGCACCTCCTTTTCTTAAGGGACTCCTTCATCTGGATAGATGTGCAATTCCTTGGATTCGAAATGAGTCTCAAGAGCAAGCTGTATAATTTCTGGCTGGACTTATGAACTTATCATAGGATAGATACTGCTGATAATTTTGTGTTTATTACAGGTTCTATTCTGCTACAAAATTTTATCCTCGGCTGGTTATACATTTATGAATGAGCATCCATCAGTTAAGGAGCCCTCTAGCCTGGAGTCCTCGAGACTTGGAGTCATCGAGCCTTGGAGGCATCGAGCCAAGGAACCATCGAGACATGGTGTCCTCGAGCCTTGGAGTCCTCGAGCCCTGAACACTCGAGACATGGAGCACTGGAGCACCCAAGACATGGAACCCTTGTCACATGGAGCCCTCGAGACATGGAGCTCTCGTCACATGGAGCCCTCGAGACATGGAGCCCTCGAGCTTCGGAGTCCACGACCTAAAGGGTCCTCAAGCTTTGGATTCCGTGAGCTTAAGAGTCCTCGAGCTATTCCCTCGAGACACGGTGTCCACGAGACTTGAAGTTCCCGAGCCTTGCAGTCCTCAAGCTTTGGAGTCTTCGGGCCATGGACCCTGGAGCCTGGGAGTCCTCGAACCCGGGAACACTCGAGACATGGAGCCCTCGACACATGGAGCACTCGACACATGGAGCCCTCGAGACATAGAGCACTCGAGACATGGAGCCCTCGAGACATGGAGCCCTCGAGACATGGAGCCCTCAAGACATGGAGCCCTCGAAACATGGAGCCCTCGAGATGTGTGGCCCTCGAGATATGTGGCCCTGGAGAAATGGAACCCTCGAGACATGATGCCCTCGAGACATGAAGCTCTCGAGACATGAAGCTCTCGAGACATGGAGCCCTAGAGCCTTGCAGTCCTCGTGCTTTGGAGTACTCGAGCCATGGACCCTGGAGCCTTGGAGTCCTCGAAGAGCACTCAAGACATGGAGCCCTCGAGACATGGAGCACTCGACACATGGAGCCCTCAAGACATGGAGCCCTCGAGATATGGAGCCCTCGAGACATGCGGCCCTCGAGAGCCCTCGAGACATGAAGCCCTCGAGACATGGAGACCTAGAGACATGAAGCCCTCAAACTTTGAAGTTCTCGAGCTTCGGAGTCCTCGAGCTCTGGAGTCAAGTCTGGAGTCCTCGAGACATGGAGCACTTCGAGACATGGAGCACTCGAGACATAGAGCCCTCGAGAAATAGAAACTCTCGAATACATGGAGAATAGGTGACCTCGAGTACATGATCCTACACTAAACCACCCGATCGAGCCTTCAAACTTTCGAAGCTCTCAGGTTCCGAGCACTCTAACCGTGAAGACTCTACCCTTATAGATCATCCACTAGTCCATCACTACAAATTAGATCATTCTTTTGAAGGCAACGAGGTTGCCTTACCGATGTAATATTCCTAACATCATTGTACATCTTTTGGTGCTTCATAGGTTTGGGGAACCTAATAAATATCCCCCACCTTAGGGTGCTTTAAAATTAAAAAAAAGATATAAAAACCGAAAATGGTCATCTAAAACCCCTATCATGTAAACCTACCTAAATCTAGCAATCTTACAACAAAAATATGATAAAAAAGTGTTAAATGCTTTGGAAAATACATGCATTTGACGTCTCATCAGTTTTGCAGTCCCAAATCGGGAAGAAGAAGAAGAGGATAAGAGAGAGAGGATAAGGTGGGTATATGTAGTAAAAAAAAGAGAGAAATAAGTCTGGCCACCCGTTCGTCGCGACTCATGATCAATCTTTCGTGAGTCGCAATCGAGCCAAATTTCAGCATCTTCAATTCTTTGTTCTTTGTTCTTTTTGCAGTCCCAAGTCCTCTCTTCACTTCACTTATCTTCAATTCTTCAGGTTTTCAAAAGATCAAATGCAAGTCTTCAAATCTTCAAATCTTGAAAGGTAGTCTTTAAAGTCTTCAAACAAATAGCCTTGTCACACAAAATTTTCAAATAGCCTTGTTCCTAGAGGTAAGGATGTCGTATGACACTTCATGGTCCTAAGAGGAATTATCTAATTGATTTAGATTGCTATTGTGGTGGAAATGGTTAAAACTATATGGAGTACAATCTCGAAACTATGTATTTGTTTATCCTGGCTGTTTAAGAAAAGTTAGCCAATGACTATGAATCCTTTGCTACTGCTAGTGAGATGTGCTAAATCATCAGACATAGTTTTGGTAATATTATATGAGTGATTTTCTCTAACTTGTGTGCTTATTGTTGACTTCAGTTGTTTAACTGTTGATGTCGAGGTATGGACAGTATCCTTGTCTCATAGAGGTTTAAACTTAATATTATGAGGGTTGTTTTTGTGTTGTAAACTAAGTCCTATACATTAAGCTTATCAAAGTAAGTTTTAATTTTCTGGAATACTGGTTAGTTCCTAATAACCTACTTGTGAGTTTTACCTAAAAATTAGTTGTAATTGTGTTTGTTTGGTCGTATGGTTGTGATTGGTGTGTATATCATGACTTGAGTTGTCTAAAGTGATGTGTGTCAACTGGGGTTTTCTTATCTACTAAAACTTGAATGGGATTTTAATATCCATTGATACCTCGAGGCCTAATCCTATTTGAAATGACTTTTTAAATCCTAGTCGTGTGGTGACTAGCACCAAGAATGGGTAATATAGTGCTCGTGCTAAGCTATTTAAGAGAGTAAACTTGGATTAGCTATGGAGGCCTGAAAAGATAAAATTAACCCATGTAGATGGCACCACTAATGCGGGGGATTCCTTCCGGACCTACATAATATTTGGAATCAGTGTCATGCTCCATGCAAGCTAAGCTTTGTGATACCTGTAGAACAGGGTCCCGAGAAAGTCCTCGGGATCAACCTCTGATGCCTAAGTCATAGTATGATCAGTGCATAAATAGTATCTATAAAAGTGTCATTACCTATTTTGTTGCTCAGAATCTCTATTTGAAGTTGGTAATTAGAGTGATTTTCACTATTTATGGTCCTGTTGTTTCTAGATCGTGGTTTAGTTTGTATAATTGGAGGTACCAATCATCTTTCCTTTCAGGTTTGCTTATCTGACTCATTAGATGTGAAATATCATTTTGGTCTTGTACTCCGTGTGGCTAAGGGAGACATGGTGACCCGTCTCCACTCAAGGTTGTCAAGTTGTATCTAAATCAACCTAAGCAGAGAGCATATGAGTGGGTCAAATAGAATTTATAGTTCTGCACCTAGCTCACCACTAAGCTACCTTTGGGGTAGTTAATGGCAAGCCCAGGTACGTCCACAAAGATGCTAGGGCCTAATAGTCAATTAAATACAACCATGAAAGAGTCGTCAATCCTTCATGTTGCTAGGATTTGATAGTATAGTAAAATTAGGAGGGGGGATATTTTTCAGCTAACAACTACAAACATAAAGGTGAAACATAAGTAAGCTATACAAATAGACACTTGGGGGAATATTTGTGTAACATGCTTGATTAAATGTTCCGATCCTCGATTCAATCACATGTAAGAAATCAACAACCTAATCTAGTACTCTAACACATGGTGTGGTCGATGGTTAGCACTTCCCCATACTTGTCACGTAGGGTGCTCTTGCAATCTTCCATCGACATTACCTCCGCAATTAGGGGAGTGTGACAACGGTCCGACCATTGCTTAGATCTGTTTCTCCCTCGTACGATTACATCTCGGGCACTACACCACAAATGCTCTACCCCCTAGGTCTATAAATGAGGCAGGGGGAGATAGGCACCTTATTGATGACACTAGGACCTCTTACAACCCTAGCTTACTACTATTTGCTATCTCTACCCATAACCCTTCAGACCAACTCTCCTGCTAAGACTGGTGTGCTTCCATCGTAACGGTAAAACTTGGAAAAGACCTATATGCACACAACCACGTGTACCCGGACCCTTCTACCCATATCACATCCAGGTTTCTCTTCCCCGTGGGGTATTAATATTTTCATAACATGAATGTAGACTAGAGTGTGTGCTAGATTGTATCATTCATGCGATTATAAAAATTTAAGAACAAGCCATCATAATATCACAAGCACATAAAATAGGATGATCAAATGAATGTCACAAGAATATAATCAACACGTGAATTCAAATTTATCCTCAAGCTATAGAAACTACTCCCTATACATGGAATTCAAATATTTCATTAAATTCCACATCTTTTGGCTAAAGCAAGATAAAAAAGGAAAAAGAGAAAGAACCTAAAGAGGAGAGAGAGTGTTTCTTTCTCTAAGTTGCTCTTCAAAATTATTCCAAGACTAAAAGATATGAAAGATCTCAAATCCAAGTAGACTAAGGCTCTATTTGTAGTAGTAAGGGATTGGGCCTAAAAATAGGCCCAAAATAGGCTAAAACCCTAATCAGCTGTCGCTGACACGGACCGCCGCAAAAGGCACGGCCCTTGCCACTGATGTGGCCTCATCCTGGTGCAGCCCATCAGATCTAGCACAGACCGCATGCCTCGTGCTGGCGCAGGCTGCGCGATTAGGCACGGTTCTGCTGGGCGTTGTTCGCATTGTCTGGCATGGCCCATCTTTTGGAGCCTCATTTTTCCACCTCTGATCTGCAGTCTGAGTCATTAGAATCCTTATTTTACTCAGTCTTTGGGCACATGCTACTTCATTCTTCACACCCCGCTAGCTGGTCTTGACATTTTGGACTTGGAGCAACACGGGCTGTGTGAAATGGAATGGTCCGTGCAAATACTTAGCAATTTTTTGGAGTGAAAACGCAACTTGGAGACATGGCCACATGGGTTGACACTTCCCATACTGGGTTTTGGCATGGCTCGTGTTGTTTGGTAAGGCTTGTGCCAAAGAACCCTGGCACGAGCCATATGGTGTGGTGCAGGTCGCTGGTTATTGGTCTCATTCAGGCCATGAGCGGTCCGTGCCTGCCCGTTACTGCTTCACCCGGCTAACTTCTTTGCTATACTTCAGATGAACCGTTGGTCCATTTTGAGAGTTCTTGTAGTCAATTTTGTAGCGCTCAAGAAAATGAATCCAATAGAGTCAACCTCAATGGCTTATTCTTCTCGGATTGTTTCCAAATCTTAATGCAACTCTCAGATGAAGATCCGTTGTTTCTTCCTTGGCCTCTTTGAACTTCAATGCCACCTATCTTTAGCTCAATCCTTCTACTGCCATGATGTAATGTCTATGGCTTTCATGCACTACCATTCTAATGTGAGTGGCCTTTGACATCTTCTACCATCCTTGCGAGCAGACTTCAATACAAAATGTAATAAAAAGTACCCACGAGCGACCTACTAAGGATGGTCACAAGGGAAGATCTAGGTGCCTGTGGATACAAGGTGTCCATTAGTACCAATTAAGTCTACAAAACGCAGGATTTAGACAAGAAAACCAAACATGGCCATCTAAACCCCTTGTCATATGAACTCAACTAGTACTAGAAATCCAACAAATAAAACAAGCCAATCACTACACCGAATGCATCGGTTAACGCACGCATAATGAAGCACATTAGATCCCCCACACTTAAACCTTTACTCGTTCTAGAGTAAATAAAGACAAGAAAATGAGTAAGCAAATAGCTTACAGGTATAAGTTAACTGAGACATTCAACTTATTCCTATCTTACCCTATTTTTCCCAAAGAAGAAATATTCTCACAACTCTCACACTCCCCGAAGAACCTAAAGTAATCTAACCACCCAAAATAAAGTGAAGAAAAAGGTAAGCAAATAAAGATAAGTGTTAAGCTAGCTTACTTTTCCCAAAAAGTTCCCCAACAGCAATCAAAGAGTCGTCTCCAAAAAATAATCCACCAAGGAAATCTAAGAGTCGTCGATTTGGTTGTAACTAAGGATAACTCAAGATTCTCAACTTAGTTACAACCAAGGATGATGCAAATGTATCGTCAACCTATTTTTTTGTTTTCTCTCAATTTATATCATTTTGCCTAGGTGCCCCTTCGGGTTTTCATCCTACCTTTCACACATGCTGAGCTCATATTCTCACCTCTTTCCAAATAGCCTCTCATTTTTTCCTAGGTTCGTTAACCAAGCTGAACCTACCTTCTCATTTTTACCTAAGCCTTTCGACCTATTTGGCCTTTTCCCAACATTTCCTAAGTTGCCTTTTCGGGTTTCCAACTTAGCTGAGTATATGTTTTTTTCCAATTTTTCAAAATTTTCATTTTTTTGTTGTAGCACACAATCCCCCAAAGTTGGGCTTCATACTGCATGAAGACAATAAAACACAAAAAATTACACCACCAAAGTTTCTAAAACAACTATCCCAAGACAAGCTAGGAATCCTACCAAGCAAGTCATACCACCAAATAAGCATCCAAAAACATCCCAAAACAAACAAACACCAAAATCACCAAAGAAACAACAATTTTTTTTAAAAAAACACCAAAAAACACAGAGGAATCCCAAGATGAAAACTCCTTAAGTGCTCACTACTCCCTCTCCCACACTTAAAACTACGAATTGTCCCTAATGCACAAAAAGTAGGAACACAAAAGTGAGGTCGGGAAGGTAGTAGCACTTACACTTGCAACTCTGGAGAGCCCTCATTTTCTTGCCTCGCCCTATCGTTCTCAAAGTACCCCGTCGCTTGAATCATGGACTCCATGGACTCTAATCTAGCACCAAAAACTTCCAATTGTGATTTCATGCTACCTACCGTGAGAACGAATTCTTGCATAGCTTGGGTAGAACTCGCAAGTTGTTCCCCAAGTGTATGCAATCAGTCTAGGATGTTTGCAGGCAGGGTAGCTCGATTAGGCGGCACCCTAGAAGAAGTCTCGTCATCCACCTCCTCGATATCTATCTCCGATTTGGATATAACTCTGTAAAATTCCTCTTCAAATTGCGGTCCGAGCTCAAGGAACAAATCATCCAAACTCGCCTCGTGGGTAATGGAAGTACGCTTCTGCCGAGGAAGGATCATAAAACTTCAAGTGCTCGCCCTGTCATATAACTACACAAAACAGTCGTCAGAGGTTGTAGGTGCTATCATGGAAGTCTTGGCCAACTTCTCGATGGTGTAGTTTGATGTGTCCATTTAATGTGCATAATTTAGTAATTTTTGGGATCCCTTTTATGCTATTTTATTATCAAGAGCTTGCGTTTTACCTTGAAATTATCTTAGGAGGTTAGAGAGACTTTACGCTCTTTTACCCCTTCAAAGTGTATTTTGCATGACAAAGGAAGAACATGGAGGCTTGAAGACCGGAGGCCATTGAAGATCACCTTTCGAAGACTTTGACGACTTGCTTCGAAGATTTGAAGACTTGAAGACCGGAGGCCGTTGAAGATAATATTTTGAAGACTTTGAAGACTTGCTTCAAAGATTTGAATACTTGAAGAATGATAGGGATTATTGTGAAAAAGAGTGCTTCCTACAAGAAGAAGAAAAGAAGACAAGGGTAATTTTTGGCACCCATCGCGAGTTGCGACGAATGGGTAGCCAGAATCTAACCTTATCCTTTTTGTACTATAAATAGCATTCTCTTTCCTCTCATTTATAACTTATTCTCCACCCGAATTTGGTACTATTCTAACCCCAATCAAGATTCATTCCTCCTAAATCACCCAACATACGAAGAACATATCATCCAAGCATAATAGCACATCAAACCACCCAAACTTTCTTTAACACAAGATAATGCATATAGCCCAAACAATCTCCCCAACAACATACACTCATTCAAGAATTATGCTTTACATACCACCACCACAATGTTGATAAAGAAAATAAACAAGATGTTCAAAGGTTTACTCGGAATTTGAAGCTAAGAGTTATAAGATCCACACACGAAGAAGCAAAAATTGCTCATCTTTGAGAGAAAAGCTTCAAATTTTCAACTTCACCAAGAGTAAGAGTGAGTGTGAGTGAGGGGTTTCTTGAAAAGCTTGAATGTGTCAAATAACTCATTTAGGTGGAAGAATGTACCAAGGATCTAAAAATTCAGCAAAGGTGATAAGGAGAGAGGTACAATTAAGATAAGGAGGGAATTTTGAAAATTCCAATTTAGGAGACAATAGTACCAATCAATTTAATCACAAGGGATGTTGGAAGTACTATTTGTATAAAAAATCCTAAAGAATAAGGGAATTTGAAAATTTATGAACCAAAAATGCATTTTTTTAGCTTAAAATTCAAAATTTTTGAAAATTTTCATTTTTGGAAAAATTTAACATCTCAAATGGGGTGACGACATGTATACCCTCATGTCAAGGTTACCCGTGTGGACCCCCTTGTGCTCATGGGCTGTATCGCTTGGAACGGGCCGTGCCAAAACTTGGCATGAGGCTTCACGTGCCAACTCTTGTGACACAAGCCGTATCACTTGGAACGGCTCGTGCCAAAATCTAGCACAAGGCTGCCAAAATTTTAACCCTTTTTCCTTAGTTTTTCCTTAAAAAAAAAACAACTATGACACCCATCAAACATAATTCCATCCAAACAAAACCACGAGACTCGAACTTCACATTTACAAATCAACAAGAGTTTCATGTCGAAAATTCTCATCTCAACTAAAAAATGCAAAATCTATCTATTCAAAATCACAAAAACCAAAGCAAGTAGAAACACCATATATTTATTGTCGTCCTCATGTCTAACTTCTTTTTCATGCATATTAGTAAGAATAACCTACTATTGGGTCTCCAGAATTGCCATCGGCGACTCCACCCATGATGGCATCATTGTGGAGAGGTCTCCACAATGTGTCACCCTCACCTTTAGATGACTCATCAGCCATAGAAGATGAACTCTCGTACCTTTCTATTGCCAAGTCTGCAGACATCAATTTGGGTTTAGGAGGAGGTCGAGGGTGTTTTAAGCCCTCGACACTCTTCCTTTCCTATTGCAAGTTAGTTAGCAGGGAAAAGCATTCTAACACAGAGATGTCATCACTAGAATCATCCAATGTAAGGGACTCGTTAACACTATGATCATCAATAAGGGATTCATCCAAACCTTCATTTCCATTTATCATGCAAGAAGTTTCTCATAGATCATTATCATCACATAGAGTTACGCCTTTGTACACAAAAGATGAATTAGATGGATCATGCCTAGACTTATAGATGTCAAATCCAGCCTTATCCATATCATCTTTTAGGTTTAGGGTTCACATATGCACATCAATTTTAGTCCTTGACATTTTAAGGAATGGTCTCCCCAATAGTATTGGGGGTGTACTTCCTTCGTGCACCACATCAGGGACATAAAAAGTCCACCGGCAACACCAACTTTCCAACCCGCACCATCACATCCTTCACTAGCCCACAAGGACTAGCTTGGGAGTGATTGGCGAGTTGACAATCACCCTAGTGTCCCTAAGTTCACCTATGTCTAGGAATTTTAAGAGACTATATGGGAACATATTTATGGATGCTCCTAAGTCTATCATGGAATTTTCAACTAGCTTTTCACCTAAGGAGATAGGTATATAGAACATCCTGGGTCGTTGCATTTCTTAGAAAAATTTTTGTGGTTCAAAATGGTAACTTCCCTCATTTTTAAATGTCCCACCTTCTTAGTTGATCTACTTCTATTTTTTGTGCATGAAACTTTAAGAAACTTAGCATACGATGGCATATTGTCAATTAGCTCTAAGGTAGGGATTGTTACCTCGACCTTTTCAAAGATTTTTTGAATGCTTGCATCATTGGTCGCCACATTTGGCCTTCCCCTCAAAGCATTTGGAAATGGTGGTGGGATAGTCCCTTGTGCCTCGGGTGGTGAAAAATCCTTAGAGGGTGCTTCCTCGACAACAATTTCATTCTCCTCAAAAGTTTCCTTGTTAGCCCCAATACCCTATCATCTTCTTGCAACACCTTCTTGGAATCACGAACCTCCTTCCCGCTTCTCAACTTGAGTTCGCTCACATTCTTTGGATTGATCTCTGGTTAGAAAGGGAGTTTGATGGATTCTTTGGCCTCAAGTCAGCTCACCAAGGTGGCGAGTTGCTCGACTTGGACTTTGAGATTTTTGATACTCGAAAAGGCCATATTTCTAAGATCTTCAATTTCACACCTTATTCTTTCCGCGGAAACCTCATGATTCTTCCCCAATTGACCTATGGCTTCCAAAATATCTTCCCGGTCCAACTTGTAGAGAAAGGTGTGGTTGTTGGAAGAACCCTCATCCTTTGGATATGGTTGAGGTAGATCTTTTCTGCCTCGATATCCTTGAGCTTGGTTCTCCTCCCTCCTATGGAAATTTGAATTGTCCTGGTACCTTGGGTTGGACGAGTTTGCATAGGATCTTGCCTTGCATCACCTTGGTTCCCTCGGAACCCCTATGGCTATTGAACCCTAGCAAACTATTGCCTATTCATGTTGTTGTATTCCATGATCTTCACCTCTTATAAATCTTCTTCTACTTCTAGACACACCTCAGTGTTGTGGTCAAGGTTGTATACATCGTATACTTTGACCTGGTGAATCTTTCCTCTTAAGAGCTCCTTCATCATGGAAGCAAGAGCTTGAACTTGCTCTTCCAACTTAGGGGATTGGGAGGGTTCACCTAATACCTTAACCCTTAACCTTATGCCAAACTGTCGCATTCCATTGGTCATTTCTTCAAAGAGAGCCATCACAACATTTGGCAATTGATCCATTACATGCGGAATTTACCATCTACATGTCTTCATCAACAACCCTTCTAAAAAGTAGTAAACTAGGCCTCCCCCATTGAAAGGATGGTATGGGTAGCTTGCTAGTAACCTCTTGAAACACTCCCAATAGTCATAGAGTGACTCAGTAGCTCCCCGGGTGATATTAGATTGTTGCTTCTTCAGTTTGGAAGATTTGGATGTCGAAAAGTACTTCTCTAGAAATCTTCTCTTCATATCCATCCAGGAGCCTATACAACCAAGGGGTAAACAGTACAACCAATCCTTTGCTCCATCTTGAAGTGAGAATGTAAAAGCCCTTAGATTGTAATCATTCTCTAAAACAGCCGGAGGCTTCATATTCATGCAAACTAGGTAGAACTCCGACAAGTGTTTATTGGGATATTCCCCTACCATACCGTGGAAAGTGGGGAGATAGTGTATCATAATGCTCTTCAATTCACAGTTCATGTTCGGTGGCAATGGAAGGAATGTGATACACAACAGTTGGCTTTCCAAATTTGGAGCCATAAGCTCCATAAATGTCCTATTATCCTCCGCCATCTCTTGTGGCTATTCTACCACCAAAACCGGTCAAGGGTGAACCTCTACTCTAGCTCTCCACTTTCTTCATTTATGACTACATGTGTTATCAGTCAGGTAATGTAAAACTCCAAAGTTTGTGGTACAAGTATGTACCATAAATTAGGGGTTAACAGTACCCTACCGGAGGCAACACTAGAAAACGGATTAAAGGCAACAAGATTACAATCAAAATAGGTTCAATCAACAAAAAAAACAACACAAACAAAGAAAAAAAACACAAACAAAGAAAAACAAAAGCAATACTAACTACTCAACTAACTCGTTATACTAATTGACAATTAAACTTAACTAGCATCCTCGACAGCGATGCCAAAATTTGACTTGCCTCTACTCGACGTCATTAAGTTTTAGCTAAATTAACCCAAGTGGAGAGCTTATTAAAGGGCCAAAGATATAAATTTATAGTTCTGCACCCTGCTTACTACTAAGCTACCGATGGGGTAGTTAGTGGCAAGCCCGGGTATGTCCAGAGAGATGATAGGGCCTAATAGTCAATAAACACAACCACAAATGAGTCGTCAATTCATTGTGTTGCTAGGAATAGATTATATAGTAAAATGGTGGGTAGGGGGAGGTTTGGTTTTTCCAGCTAACTACAAACATGAAGTTAAAACACAAGTAAGCTGTATAGAGAGATACTTGGGGAATATTTGTGCAATATGGTTGATTGAATGTTTTGATCCTCGATTCAATCACATGTAAGACATCAACAACCTAATCTAGTACTCATAACACGAGGTGTGGTCGATGGTCAGCACTTCCCCATACCTATCACTAGGGCGCTCTTGCAATCTTCCATTGGCACCGCCTCCGTAATTAGGGGAGTGCGACAATGGTTGGACCATTGCACAAACTTGTTTCTCCTCGGTATGATTACACCCCGAGCATTACACCATGGGTGCTCTACCCCTTAGGCCTATAAATGAGGTAGAGGGAGATAGGCACCTTATCGATGACACTGATACCTCTTACAACCCTATCTTGCTACTATTTCTTATCTCTACCCATAATTCTTCGGACCAACTCACCATCTAAGACTGGTGTGCGGTCATCGTAACGGTAAAACTAAAAAAAACTACCTGGACACACTCACATTGACCCGGATCCCGCTACCCATATCACATTTACACCAACATGAATATAGACTAGAGTGTGTGATAATAGAGTGTATCATTCATGTAATTATACAATTTAAGAACAAGTCATCATAATATCACAAGCACATAAATTAGGATGATCAAATGAATCTCACAAGAACATAATCAACACATGAATACAAATTTATCCTCATGCTATAGAAACTACTCCCTAGACATGGAATTCAAATATTTCATTGAATTCCACATCTTTGGGCTAAATCAAAATAAAAAGGAAAAAAGAGAAAGAACCTAGAGAGAAGAGAGAGTGTTTCTCCCTCTAAGTTGCTCTTCAAAATGATTCCAAGACGATATGAAAGATCTCAAAACCCTAGTGGGCTAAGGTTCCATTTATAGTAGTAGGGGATTGGGCCTAAAAATAGGCCCAATATAGGCTAAAACCCTAGTTAGCTGCCGCTGACACGGGCCGCTGCAAATGACACGGCTCGTACCGCTGATGTGGCCTCGTGCTGGTGCACTCTGCCAGATCTGGCACAGGCTGTATGCCTCATATTGGTGAGGGGAGCACGAGCGAGCACGATCGTACTGGACACGGTCCGTGTTGTCTGGCGCATTCCGTATTCTAAAGCTTCATTTTTGCACCTCTGATCTGTGGTTGATGTCGTTTGGTGCAGATCGTCATTGGCCCACTCCCAAATGATGAGGGGCATGTGAAACAAAAATGGCCCGAGCCCAAACTTAGCCTTTTTTTGGGAGTGAAAAGGTAACTTGGAGACATGGCCTGCAGGGGTTGACACGGCCCATACCGGATTTTTTCATGGCTCGTGCCAAAGGACACTGGCATGAACCATATGGCGTGGCGCAGGCCACTGGTGCTTGGTCTCATGCCGCTTATGAGCAGTCTGTGCTGCCATTGTTGCTTCGTCTGACTGACTTCCTTGCTCCGTTACGGATGAAGTGTTAGTCCATTTTGAGAGTTCTTGTAGTCGATTTTATAGTGCTCGAGAAGAAGAATCTAATGGAATTAACCTTAAGGGTTGATTATTCTTGAATCGTTCCCAGAACATGACGCAACTCTTGGACGATGATCCTCCATTTCTCCCTTGGCCTCTTTAAACTTCAATGCCGCCTATCTTTAGCTCAATCCTTCTACTACCATGATGTAATGTATGTGGCATTCATCTATTACCATTCTAAAGTGAATGGCCTTCGACATCTTCTTTCATTCTTGCAAAGGGCCTTAATACAAAATGTAACGAAAAGTACCCATGAGCGACCTACTAAGGATGATCATAAGGGAAGATCTAGGTGTCCATGGATATTAGTACCAATTAAGTCTACAAAACATAAGATTTGGACAAGAAAACCAAGCATGGCCGTCTAAACCCCTTGCCACGTAAATTCAACTAATACTAGCAATCCAACATATAAAACAAACCAATTATTACGCCGAATGCATCAGTTAACACACGCATAATGAAGCACATCACATGGCGAGGTTCCTCCTTCTCTAGGCGAGATGTCTGTTTATCTGGTTTGCTAGGCTCGAGTTATTATCATTGTTTTTTTTACTTTGCGTGAAGGTGTATACCAATTATGAACAAATGACCCGTACAAGTAAATCGAGAAGATTGCCTCAACGTGAAAAACTAAATTGACTTATCATCATGAACATGATGATCTAATCAATCAAATCGAAGAACAAAAATAATGTGTGGATACGAATCTCACACTTATTCAATAATAGAAACATTAATTAAAATAAACTATTGTTCAGGGGAGATTGAAAAATAGTATTGAAGAAAACTAGTATTTTTTTGGAGGTAAAGTGAAGGGCTGGGGCAAGGGTTTGCTTGGATACTAGTTAACCTACCTAATAACACCTCAATTGGTGAAATCTTTTTGTCTAGGTATCATTTTCTTGCTTTGGTCGAGATAACATGTAACTATTGATTTAAGGTTTTCCTAGGTCGACAGTTGATCAAAATCAACAAATCTTACGAACTTGAAAATTAAAAGTTTGTCATATATAGAGGAACAGACGGAGTAGTAAAAGTTGTTATTTTATAATTTGTTAAATAATCATGATACTATTAAACTGAAATCCCACAGTGTAGGAGGTCTGCAGATGCAGTTAAGTAGACAACTCGTTAAAGAAAGTTATAATTGGAATGAGTTGAATCACTTGAGTTTGGCCCTAACATCCTATCTTAATTTCTTCGTCAAAACTTTTATATGGGCTTCCTTTCCTGGAACCAACCTTCAAATATCTTTTTCCCGCTCATTGAATGATAAGAAATGAATTTTTATTTGTACAATTTTAAATTTACAAAGCGGCTATTTGATCAATCCACTTACTTCTATTTTGTCAATTTGCTAAGACTACTGAAGTCCGTCTCTTGAAAGATGATTTTTTCATAAGATATAGAAAGACTGGGGACTCAAGTTCAATTTTAAGACAAAGGGCTAAAAATTTGCGGGTCCAAAGAAATTAAAGTCCTGGTCAAATTCAGATTATTAGGTATTTGGGTAAACTCTTGCGCATATTTAAGATAAAATCTCAGATTTCTTTCCTTTTCCCCAAACCTTCCATCAGTTAAAATTTCATTAAATTCCATTGTTTTAGGATTTAATGTCTATTTTTCAACATAAAGTTATAATGTGTTATACTAAACAATTTCATAAGATATTTAGAAATTACCAATCAGAGAAGAAGAATCTTAACTGAAAACATAAATACGTAAGGGTATTGGATAGGTAAGTACCTAGGAAAGCAAGAGAGTAAATCATCCACCGAGGTGACACCTAGGAGAAGCCAGTTTCAAACAACATCGCAAAGTTCACAAGCCTGCATGAAGTAACCTCTTATAACGCACCACATCAGCCACGAGTTAAAGATCATGGCCCACAATATCAAATAAATTGGCATAACATAACATGGATGCGAACAACCAGGAATATAGGGAGACTCACCCTATAAATGGAAGCAAGATGAAAGAACCAAGGAAACCATAACAAAAACATTGTTAATACCCAACACCTTATACTGGCTTTATCATCAGAGCTTTTCTCCCGAATACAATCTGGGAAATTCTTGCATGAATCCTTCTGGCAGCTCAAGGTCATTACCGTTCTGGGAACTCAAACCACATCAAGTAACATATAACCTATATGTTTTACTATAAATATGTAATGATTCTAACTAAAAATTAAAAACTTCACTTGCAATAACTGTAAAGTATAAATCTCTAATTTTATATAATTATAGTTAAATCTCATATTTTCATATGGCTATAGAAAGATATTTTTTTCAAGACTTTGACGGGCCATTGGGGCATCTAAGTACATTCGCTCCATATCATTCGTCTCTTCAGTGTCTATGTTGACCCAACAAAGTGCTTTTGACGGGTGTAGGGGAAGTTTACTCGACATATTCCTGAGTCTCCCAAATTAGTTTAAATAAGGGTGTGACTCTAACGAGAACCTCTTTCTTTTGTGTCCACTCTCCATTCACATGTTTTTCAAAACACTGAAGCATGCATTTTTTAAATTTATTTTAAAATAAAATAAAATTTAACATAATTGTTATGTTTTTATTGTGCTATGTTTTTGTTCATTTTGATTTTTGAATTATGACAATATCTAGACTACTTTCACTCATTCTATTATTTTACTTTTTCTTCAGTCATTTTATAATTTCTTCTATTAATTTAATGAGTAGATCTCCTTGCGGCCTGTCCATAACCTTATGGACAAACCGCTTATTTTTTACCTTATGCACTTCATTTGTTAAATTACGTACTAAATTTAGAAATTTTAAAAAAAAATCGTATCATATATTTCTGTATTTTCACATTCAAATACATGTTTTTACTTGTTTTAACTTCTGAAATACAATATTTAAATTTTATAAAAAAAATTATAACATTTAATGTAAAAATCACAGTGGCATGTCCATAACTTTATGAAAAGACCGCATTTCCTGAGACTTTCTCTAATTTAATTAATGCTATTCATTTTCATGATTAATGCTCGAGTCTGTCTCTTGAAAGATGGCCTTTCTATAATTCATGGAAATACCAAGGTTTAAAGTGTAAATTATAAGAAATGAAAATAAAATTTTTGGGTTACATGAATTGGGCTATAAACTTTATAACAACTACATGTTGCATAATATATTTTTAATATTTTAACTAAAACCTTTTACCTTTTATTAATCTAATTAAACCCCGTCTTTCCATAAGTTTATGGAAAGACGGTATTTCCCAACACTCTGCCTTAATACTCACGCTCAAACTAATCGTACTAAAAATAAATTAAATTTTAAAAATGATAAAAACTAAAAGAAATTTTGATTCTTAAAAAACTCTAAATAATAGTGGAATGAAATTATGAAAGTAGTAAAAATTAACAAATTCAAAACCGCAAAAAGTGTACGATACTATGTTGTACTGATTAAGAGAGTGTGCTTTTGATATTATAAAAACATATCTTCTAGACTAAATTTCGTTTTACACCATCTAACATAACCGTTATACATGCTATTATATAAATAATAGGGAAAGTTTCGGGAAAGACGGTCTTTTCATAATCTTATGTACAGTCTTCAGGGGCATTTGACTTAAATGTTGTAACTTTTTTTTATAAAATTTAAATATTATATTTTATAAGTTAAAACAAGTAATAATATGTATTAGAGACTTATGCAGCATTAGAGACTTTAATACATGGATAAGTACCACGGGTGTCCAGGAAATCAACACTGTTGGTAACCTTTTCACCTGGTGTAACTCAAGACTTAGGAACCCGACCTCAAAAAGGCTTGATAGAGGCTTATGCACTATCTCATGGAACTATAAGTTTTCTTCATCCTCTATCCAAATCCTGAATAGGAAAACTTCTTATCACTCTCCTCTCCTCCTCCATATTTCTAATGTGACTATTCTCAATCCTAAACCATTTAGATTCTTAAATGTATGGTTTAACCGGCCGGACTTCACCACCCTAATTAAGAATAATTGGGAAAAATAGATTGCTGGGACCGGTTTGCTTGGCTTTTTCCTTAAATTGCTCAGACTGAAAAAGGAGATAAAAATTTGGAATAGAGAATGCTTTGGGAACATTGACACTAATGTTATTAATGCTGAAGAATCCCTTAGAATCCAGGAATTACTTTTTGATTTGAATCCTTCGGATGCTGAACTTATTAAACTAAATGAGAAAACAGCATTACTATTGAGAGCTCAAAAAGAAAAGGAAAAGTTTTGGAAACAGAAAGCTAAATTGAAATGGCATAGGTTAAGTGATCATAACACGCAATTCTTTCATAAGGTGGTGCAAGAGAAAAATTGCAGGTTACAAATATCCAAAATTAAAAATAGAGATGGTCAATGGCTGAATTCACAATAAGAAATTCATAAGGAAGCCATCTCCTATTACTCTGACCTGTTAACTGAACCAAACCAAATGCCAAATAATACCTATTATCCACACTTTCAGAGCCAAATCCCAAACATCATCTCTGCTCAGGATAACCTAGACTTATCTAAACCAGCCTCAGAAACTGAAATCGAGGCAGTAATTAAGGGATTAAGCAAGAATAGTAGTCCGGGACCTGATGTGTTTTCAAGCAAATTTTATTCTAAGTGCTGGTCCATCATAAAAAATGATCTAATTGAGGCAGTTAATGATTTTATTAATGGCTCTGCTTTGCCCAGGGGATTATCCAGCACCTGGATAACCTTAATACCTAAAAAGACTACACCATGTTCATTCGATGATTTTAGGCCTATTAGTTTATCTAATGTCCTTAACAAGATTTGTTCCAAAGTTTTAATGGAAAGATTAAGACCTTATATGGATAAATTGATCTCTACAAATCAATCGGCTTTCATGAAGAATAGGGATATTTCGGATAATATTCTTTATCTTCAGGAAATGATTAGATTTCTTGACAAAAAAGCTAGAGTCCCTAACTGCATTCTCAAGTTAGATTTACAGAAAGCATTTGATAGAGTTAATTGGGATTTTCTCAAGAACGTTCTGATGAAGTTTGGTTTTGGTGGTAAATTTCTAAATGCTATTATGACTAACCTATCTCAAGCTTATTTTTCGATACTTATTAATGGCAATCCAGTGGGCTTTTTCAAGGCCACAAGAGGAATTAAGCAAGGTGATCCCCTCTCTCCTTTTCTCTTTAACATTTTCTCGGAAGCTTTCTCTAGGAGTCTATCATTTATTTTCCATAATAATAAACTCTCATATTACCAGTTGCCATCTTCAATTTCAGCAGCTTCTCACCTTATGTATGCTGATGATACTATCATCTTTATGAAAGCTTCCAAGTCCAACCTCATTAGGATTAAGGCTTTCTTAGAAACCTTTGAATACACTTCGGGTCAAAAATTCAATTTCCATAAATCTGATTTTTACATTAGTAAAAGGGCATCAACTACTAAATTAAATCAGATGAAGATGGTTCTAAAAATGAAACAGGGCTCCTTCCCTTTCCAGTACCTAGGCTGTCCTATATTCAAAGGTAGAACATTGAATAGGTATTACCAACCTCTCATGGAAAAGATGGATAGAAAATTCCAAAATTGGAAAAATAAGTGGCTAAGTACAGGGGGTAAACTAATCCTAATTCAATCTTGTTTGTACTCAATGCCACAACACTTATGGTCTGTAACTAAACCCCCAAAATTTATAATCAAAAATTTTAAAAAAAGATTGGCTAGATTCTTTTGGGGTGAGTCAGAAGGAAAAAGAAACAAAGTATGGAAAAAATGGGCTGATCTAGCTACACCTATTTCACAGAATGGGTTGGGGTTTAGATCTATCCGAGCTATATTAGATGCATGCTCCCTTAAACTGTGGTGGAAAAGTCAGCTAGGTATCACCTTATGGTCTAAATTGTTGTGGTCTCTGCCTGAATCTCATAGGAAATCAGTTACCTGGAAAAGAATTTGTTCAGTTAATCTTTTTGCAGAAAATAACTCTCTCATCATCCATGGTAAAGGTAGCTGTAATCTATGGACTGCTAATTGGTGCCCGAATGGCCCACTCCTTGACTATATTCCTAATCATATATCTGCTGCATTACAACACTATTCTGTATCAGATTTTATTAGGAATAAAGCAGATATATTAGCACAGATTTCTTCATTCCTGGAAAATAATACTCTGTTATTTTTGCAAAATGCAGAAGTTGTAGAGGAAAGAGATGACAGGATTATATGGAAACCAGATCCATCAGGCACCTTCTCTTTCAAGTCAGCATACCGGGCTCTCACAAGCTCATCAGGTAATTTCCCGGCCTATAAGTTCCCGTGGAACACATCACTTCAGAAAAAGGTTTCCATTTTTACATGGAAAATGTTACACTCTTTTCTTCCTTTCGATGATGTGCTTATTAGTTGTGGATATAGTCTAGCTTCGAAATGCCCAGTATGTTGTCACTCGGATTCAATTGAACATTTTTTCATATCCTGTCCAATAGCCTAATCTATATGGAATAACATGGCACCTCTAGTTCAATTCCACCTCACTGATTATCATTCCATTTCTCAGAGATTTTTCATTTTCTGGAATTGTCTAGATCTCTCTAAATGTCATCAACTGTTATGTAACATACTCCCCTCTATCATATGTTGGTGTCTTTGGAAAGCTCGAAATAGATATTTGTTTGATCAGATTCCATTCTCTACTGAATTCATTTGTAAGGAAGTACTGGACCTCATCAAACTATCTCTGTATTCCAATCCTACACATCTGAGCCCTTCTACAGAAATTCCACACTCACTAAAGCATCTAATCCCTCACCTTAGGCCACCTCCTAAGCCAATCATACGGACTGTTTGCTGGGAAAGACCTAGTTTAAACTCCATCAAAACTAACACAGATGCTTCTTGGTTTTCTCATATGGCTGCAGTTGGGGTAATTGCTAGGGATATCTCTGGTACTCCCCTCATGATTAACTCAGTAACCATCTCTGCAGAATCTCCACTTCATGCTGAAATACTTGCCATACAATTTGCTTGCCAAAACTTCCAACAGTTAGATGATTCATTTATTATTGAATCAGATTTCCTGTTAGCAGTTAACATGATAAATGATCCATACTCTGCTCACTGGCAACTTTTCAATTCTGCTTATAAAGTTAAAAGGCTTCTATGTGGTGCTGTACTTAAACATGTATACAGGGAATGTAACTCAGTGGCCAATGCAATTGCTAAACATCACTCTTCTCATAATCAGGCTCTTAATCTCTCTAATGTTCCTGTACATATAAAAGGTCTCATAGCCTTAGACAAGGAATAAATTCCGCATATAAGATTGCATAAAAACAGCTATGCTAAGGATTGATACTGCTGATGTTATATTTTGCTAATGTAGGTACGACCTCGGTTCTGTACACAACTGATCCAACGCGATCTCCTTTGCTATACACAAGGCGGTTCATTCACTCAAATATCACCCCCAAAGCAACGGTGCAGAGAGGAAAGATTTTGGGGATTTTGTCCAGAATATCACCATTGATGGTTCACTAGCTAATATCTCTAGCATGCTAACTTACTGATAGATTTTCTAATGGTAGTTGCCTGGCTAAAGTACGAATTAACATGGGGTGTGGAGATTCGTTTACTTTGGAATCGCAACTAACTCATTTAGGTACTCCCATCGATCTTGTATAGATTTGATCCTTGGTAGTAGATATCTCTTTTGGAGGCAATGATGTTGCCTTTTGTAAAAACTAACGTCATCTTACTATGGCTTGCTTATTACTGGCTTGGGGTACCAATATACCAACCCCCACCCTCGGGTGTTTTCCATAAAAAAAAATATGTATTTGAAGGTGAAAATATAAAACATATATGATATAAAAAAATATTTTCAAGAATTTTAAATTTTGTATGTAATTTAAAAAATGCAGTGTATAAGGTAAGAAATAAGTGGTCTGCCCATAAGCTTATGGAGAGGCCGCCTGTCAGAAGACCCACTAAATAATATAGCTATTAAGGATATTTTGTAAATATTTTGATTAGATTCTGTAATATTGTTTTCCTACTAGCTTTAGGTAAATATGCTTAGAATATAATCCTTTTCATATGTAATTAGTTAGTTATCACCGCCTATTGTCCTTTGATCTTTGTATTTTCCCTAAATATAGGGACTTTCTGTGATGAATACAATCACCTAATTATATTTTGGGTAAAATGCATTTATGCCCCCAAGTTCTTTGTTTTGAGCACATATACCCCTCATTTTTTTAAAGTGCACATATACCCCTCACAGCTTTTCAAAGTGCACTTACAACCCTCCCAATTTCTCGAAAGTGCACGTATACCCCTATAACCAGAGATCAGTGTTTGAAAAAATGAGGGGTATGTGTGCACAAATAAGGAACATGGGTATATGTTCACTTCCGAAAAACTAAGGGATATATGTGCACTAAACAAGGAACTGAGGGGCACAAATGCACTTTACTCTTATATTTTACACGGTATCAGAACTAAAATACTGAAAACCACTGAAATACAAACAACACCAAACTTCATATTCAGTTTCGCTTTCGCCGACCAATGGCCAATGCTAATTTATCCATTATGACTGATTCCACACAAGAAGTCATCGTGGCCGCTGCCGCTGCGAAGGCCACTGAGGACGTCGCCACCACTCAAGCCACTGCCGATCTCGCCACCATGAACCTCCACGCCACCACCGATCGACTCTGGGCCAAAATTGACACCACCAGAAAGCTTGGCACCTCATTAACCGCTCCTACACCATTACCTACATGTCCATTTTTTCACGCTTCAACACGACTCTGTGGTTTTCTATGGTTATTCTGAAAGGTGATAAATATTGTTAATGGGTTGTGTCTCTTCTCCCAAAACAACAATAGTAGCCCAGAAACTGGACCACCGCAGTCGGCGACTAGATTTAAATCAGCAGCGTCATCGTCTCCCAGGCCGTTGTTGCTACCTCTCTGGGGTTTTCACCGATTGCCCTTGATCGTTTGGTCGTGGGACCCAATATATTTGATGCCCAGTAGAATTTATTATTAAAGCTAATTTCTGAATTAAATACCAGTGACAATAAATCAGGTAAGTCTTCTTTACCTTGGATCATTGACTCTGGCGCTTCTTATCATATGACTGGTGACAAGGAGCTTCTTCATGATATTATCCCTATTGAAACCGTTGATGTTATTTTTTTTATGGAACCATTTCTACTACTGTTAACCAAGGCACTTTACGTCTTGGGAATATTATTCTGCCACATGTTTTTCTTAGCCTTGCTGCATTGCAACTTATTATCTTGTGCTAAATTACTTGCTAACCTTAATTGCCAGCCTATGTTTACCAAAAGTATATGCATATTACAAGACGTCAGCTCGAGGATAGTAATTGGCATGGGTGAACAGTTGGGTGGAGGATGCGCATGTTTGATGAATTTTCCTCTCCGACATGCGCACTAATAGTCTCTGCCGTCTCCAGGTCCTCTATTTCCGCTAGTATTTGGAATCATCAATTTTGACATCCTTCCACTTTGGTGTTGTCTTCTGTTTCTTTTTATTAAAGATAGTCATTTGGATTTTAATACCATTTCTCCCCGCTCAATCTGTCATCGAGCAAAACAATCTAGAAATAGTTTTCCATTAAGTTTCACTAAAACTACTTGTGTTTTTGAGTTGGTTCATTGTGATATTTGGGGACCTTATATTTGGGTTCATCTACTTGCATCAAAATCAATGGTTGTTGCCAGATTCAAGGATTTTTGTGCTCTCATTGTGAGATAGTTTTGGTACCACACCTACAGGGTTCGAGCGGATAATGCCACAAAATTCTTACCACTACAATCTTACTTTGCTAAATCAAAATTTTATTTGAGACTTATTCTGTTGATACGCCTCAACATAATGGTCATGTGGAACATAAGCATCAAAATCTTCTAAATGTTGCTTGTGCTCATTGATTTTAAACTCATCTACCTATTGATTTTTGGGGAGAATGTATTTTGACTGCGGCTTACTTGATTAACCATACTCGTACACCTTTGCTGGATCGGATGACTTCTTACCAGTTGCTACATAGACAAGAACCAACATTTTCTCTTTTCCGGGTTTTTGGATGTCTATGCTTTTCTTTTCAAGTGCCTCATTGCCGCGATAAATTTGAATCTCGGAGCTGTCGATGCATTTTTCTAGGTTACTCCACAAGAAAGAAGGCATGGCATGTTTATGATCTCAATTCTCAGACTTTGTTTGACAGTCGTGATGTCTTTTTTGAAGATCAGCTCCTGATGTGTCCATTTTATATGCTTTATTTAGTAGTATTTAGGATCACTTTTGTGCTCTTTTATTATTGAGAGCTTGTGTTTTACCTTGAAATTCTCTTAGGAGAGGTAAAAGCAACTTTATGCTCTTTTACCTCTTCTAAGTGGATTTTGTGTGACAAGGGAAGAACACGGAAGCAACGAAGACCGGAAGACATTGAAGATTATACTTTCGAAGACTTTTGGATACTCACTTCGAAGACATGAAGACCGGAGGCCGTTGAAGACCATTTTTGGAGCCGTTGAAGACTGGAAGATTGAGAGGGATGGCTATGAATAAGACAAAGAAACAATGCAAAACTCTGGCTCCCGTTGCGACCCCGTCGCGACACCATCGCGAGTCGCGACCAACACCGTCGCGAGTCGCGACGAACTCGTCGCGAGTCGCGACCAAAAGGCGGCCAGAAATCTATTTTATTTTCTTTGCACTATAAATACCCTCTCTTTCCTCTTCTTCTCCAAGCTTTTCCCAGCCCGTTTTTCTCTGGGTTTTAGGGCTCCAAAACCCTAGATTTTCTTCCATTTCTTTTTCTTTCTTTGTAGCTTTTAGTTCTTTGTTATGGGTTTTGTTTATCTAGGTTAGTTTTGTACTTGGGAGCAAAGGATTGAAGCTTCCATTATCTATGTAGCAAGAACTCATTTTATCTATCTATTTGGTGTTTTTGCTATTGTGCATTTATTGTGCTTTGAATGTTAATTGTTGATTTCATTGATGTTGTTGAGAGCTTGATGATATGAAATGCTTGTATGAATTGCTAGCTAGGGTTTGGGGGATTTGGGTTAATTTCCCCCCTGTTCTTGTTAGGAATGTATGAGTGTGAATTAGAGCTTTTGATTGTGTTAGTGTGTTGACAATGTGCTAGACGAATGTGATTGATGTTGAACTCTTCGTCATGTTCGTTTGTGTAGCAAACGAGAAGAGTTATATGCTCGTGGTCTATGAGTGGTCGCTCTTGACTAATCTCGTGTAATTGCATGAATTGGTTAAATGCTTAGTCACGGTGTAGTGGTCATAGGCATTGCCAAGCTTGTTGGTCCTTCGTGCTAAATGCCACCAATGACACCTTGAGTCGTGGTCGCGACTCGGGAGTCATTGGTGAGGTTTGACGAGAGATGTGGAACTCACTCTTGCAAACTACGAACTAAGAAGGATAGGAGTTTAGTCTCCACGACAAGTAGTTGAAGTATTGAATAGATGATTTAAATTCATTCTTGAAGCATTTGTTATTTGGCGTTTATGTATTCTTGACGGTGTGTTTCACTGCATGTGTGCCATGAGTTGTTTGAGCATAGGTAGTGCTTGTGTGGTTGAATTGTTTTGGTGTAGGAACGTGACGAATTCCGTAGCGCCTTTGCATGAAGATCTATGAGCATGAACTTGGAACTCCTTGTGATGTGTGTGTTGTGGTACTTGCTAGATGGGTGTATGAGTGTTGGGTCCTGAATGCTATATGATGGAATGTGTGAATGATTCGATGAACTACATTAGATGTGGAAGTGGATATCCGTTGCCCCCAAGGCTTTTTATCTTTGTAGTTTAAAACCCCTTTTCTTAGTTTTGTTTGATGATTAGCATAGTCACTTGACCTTGCTAGTTATCTTGTCTTTTTACTTTCGTAACTTAGGAACAACCAACCAACCAACCCCCCCATTTACTTGCTTTTAAGTGTGTGTAAATATAGTCACTCCTAGCCTAGTATCGACCGTTTTGTGCTTAGACGCTTAGGAAGATCCCTCTTCTCTTTGGACGACCCCGATTTGCCACTATCTACCTAGTTGTAGAAAGTAAGCATTTAGGGCTTATAAATTATCTTTTGCACGGCGGGCGCGACGACCGCCCGCCCGTCAGCTCCCTTATGCTCAAGTTTCTGATTCGGATCCCTAGCTCTGAACTGAACTTATTTTTCAGCAATTCGATGATACAATTCTTACGTAGCCAGGCTCCTCGCAATTGGTTTACAATTATTTATATGGTCTTTGCTAGTCTCATCTCAGTTGGTTTGAAAAATTGGTCGAGGCCCTTGAGTAATTTGGCTTTGTACAGACTAAGGCAGAGTATTCTCTATTTTCTTTACTCGTGATTCCCAAGAGTTACATATTCTATTTTACGTTGTTGATTTGATTATTGCCAGTGCATCGCCTACTCTCATGGATTTATTCCAGATATACTTGAGATCCTGTTTTCCTATGAAGGATCCTGGTCCTCTTAAGTACTTTCTTGGAATTGAGATTGCTCAGAGTCTGGATGAGATATTTCTTTCAAAAAGGAAATATGTTCTTGGCATTTTATTTGATACTGGTTTATTAGCGACTAAGCCAACTGATTTTTGGTAGAATAATGACATGTTATTGCGTGCGCAATTGGTCCTCATTTTGAGGATTCTACGCTCTACCGTCGATTGATTAAGACTGATTTATCTCAGTATCGCTCAACTGGAGTTAAGCCATTCACTTCACACTCTTGCACAATTTATGCAAGAGCCGTGTGTGGCACAATGGCATGCAACATTGTGTATTCTTCATTACTTAAAGCATCATCTAGGTAGGGACTTTTTATTTCTGCTAAGAGTTCTTTACATTTAATTGCTTACTGTGATTCAGACAGGGCATCATGTCCTATTACTCACCAATCTCTGCCTAGATATTTTGTGATGCTCGGTAAATCTTCTATTTCTGGGAAGACTAAGAAGTAGCCTACAGTATCTCGCTTCTCGGCAGAAGCAGAATATCGTGCTATGGTTGTGGTCTGCTGCTAATAAATATGGCTTAAGTCTCTTCTTTATTCACTTAGTGTAGATCATTCTGCTCCTCTGAGCTTATTTTGTGACAGTCAGGTTGCTAATCCAGTCTTTCATGAGCGAACGAAGCATGTTGAAATTGATTGTCATTGTGTTAGAGATCTTGTTCAGTCTGGTGAGGTTGTCACTTATCATATCGGCACCTCAAGTCAACGAGCAGATATCTTCTCTAAAGTGCTTGGTCGTCATCAATTTCAGCTACTACTTCGCAAGTTGAGCGTTTTGGACTGACATGCTCCAACTTGAGGGTGAGTATTAAGGATATTTTGTAAATATCTGATTAGATCCTATAATATTCTTTTCCTAGGGGCCTTCTATGATGAATACAATCCCCCAATTATATTTTACGGTAGCTAATAAAGTAATTTTATATATGCTTTCAATTATTGCAATGATATTCAATAATTTTAAAAATCTTTCAAAATATATTTTAAAATATAAAAATAATTACAGTTGTAACTTAAAAGTTTTAGAAATGATATTTTTCATGATCGAACTTAACGTTAGGAGGTATAACATGGGACTCTCTTTTTTTTAGTTTCATTGTATTTCAGAAAAATAATGCAATACTCCGTCAGTCCTCCCTAACTTGCATGGAATATTCTTTTTAGTGAAACTTGTCAAAATTTGACCATATATTTGAATAGATATCTGAGCAATGATATTAGAATTGTTAAATTACAAAATTTTGTTTTTGACCGACTAACCATCAGATGTTGCCATTTTATAATTAATGTAACTAATGGAGTGATTTGATATTTGTTATTATTTATTCCAACAACGTTCCTATAACTTGGAAAAACTTTTGAAATGTATAAATAATTATAATTTGACCCTAAAAGTTATTATAACAAGGTTTTTTTATAGTTGGTCTAACCGTTAGTTAGTCTAATATGAGACTTTCTTTTGTTTTTTTCATAACATATAGTTCTTAAATATCAATTTTTTATGCATCGTGGTCATAGTTTCATATATTTACAATTAAACATATTTCATAAAAATAGTGAAATAATTTGTGCAAGTTAAAGGAGGACTGAGGGAGTATTAAATTATAAGATTTTCTCGGATATAATGAAGGTAAAATCTTGTCTTATGAAAATATGTGGTTTAACTAAAATAATATAAAAGTAAAAAAATTAATTACAATATTAAAAATTTATTATACAATATGAATTAGTTATAAGTTTATGACCAAATTAATATAACCTAACATTATTTTCTCCATTTCTTTTGATTTTTAATTTAAACCCTTGAAAGGTACGGACACTATAATAAAGATGGTATCTTCTGATTATGAATCTGAGTTTCACGTCTTTGCCTAATCCGGGAGCAAGGAAAAACATGAACTCATCATCAAGTCTTGGGCAAAAGTGTCAACTATTTATTACTTGTATTAAACACTCAGACTAGAAAGTCAACTCTGTTTATTTAGTGCGTGATGCATATCTTATGCATCGACCATGACTCAGTTTTCTTTATTATCTAAGAAAAGATCATTTTATATTTAAAAAAAAAGAGGGAATGCGTTTGTGTTATTTTTAAACAGTCACTGGGAGAATCTCCCATAGGCATCGATATTTTCACCTCATAGGCACCGCTATTTTGAGAATTTTCATACCGATGACTAAGTGACCCTAAGTGACCCTGTACAAAAGGTGTAGTGTCATAGGCACCGGTAAATTGTACCGGTGCTAGAATGATTCTAGCACCGGTACTACTAATCAGTGCCGATACATGAAATACCGGTCCTAGTATATAGGCGATCAATTAAAAAAATATGGCCAGTGAGAATAAACTTACTGGCTGGAATATGAAACCCATGACGAACAAAACACAAAACAAAAATGAAGCTCATGTAAAAAAAATGAAAATTTCATACCAGAACCCAAAACTTCACTACGTATAATTGAAAATACATAACACCACTCAACACATAACACTTCATTATATATAATCAATCATCATAAAAACTAGAACCTAATTTTTCAGAAACCCTAGATAACATCAAAGAACCAAAAGTGAGGTCAGATCTGAGCTGAACCGGAAATTTTGGCGGAGCTCGCAACTTTGACCAGCAACCAAAGTGCCACGGGGAGATGGAGTCAGAGCTGGTTCGGGAGATAGAGTCGGGGAGGCGTCGGCGGACACGTCGAAGCAGCATCTTCAGCGCTAGGCATCGAAGCGGTGGCGACGGAGGCGACGGCGGAGAGAGAGAAGTGGTGGAGGAGGAGGGAGAAGATTGAGAGGAGGTAGAGGAGAAGATAATTAGGGTGGGTAGATTTAGGGTTTCAGGGGTAGTATATATAGGCAATTTTTTGACGGTTGAGATTCAATTATTAAAAGAAATCAACGGTTCAGATGAAACAAAGTTGGAGGAGTCGGGAAGAAATCAAGTGTTGAGCACCAGTACCGGTGCCCAAAATGCTCATACCGGTGCCTAAGAAATCGAAACGCAGCTGCTTAGGGCTGCTTTGAATGATTTTTTTTAAAAAAAAAATTGAACCCAAGAGCAAACCTAGGAAAATTTTCTAAGTGTTGAGCACGGGTACAATACCGGTGCCCAAAATGCTCATACTGGTGCCTAAATATATGAAACACAACAGCTTAGCGCTTCTTTGAATGGTTTTTGTTTTAAAAAATTGAACCCGAGAGCAAACCTGGGAATTTTTTTCTGTGTTGAGCACCGGTACACATACCGGTGCCTAAGTAACTAATACCGGTGCTCATTCCAAAATTTCAAAACTTTAAAAAGTCTCTACAACTTTTGGAATGAAAATTCAAAGAATTCATTATCTCGCAATAACATAGCACCAGTATGAATGGAAAACAATGTCGGAACTAGTATTATTTGATCTTTAAGTTAACTTTTTAATTTTTACTATTAGGTCTATAGAAGAAATTTGGAGGCGGCGAATCACAAAATTGAAGACGCCAAAATGCAATTAAATAAGAGATGACTGCGTCTTTAAAATTCGAGGTACAACGGGTGGATGGAAGCGCCTCTAACATATTTTTGGAAATTTATGCTATGGCCCAAAAATTTGTTACAACATTATCCTTCTGTCCAAAATATACGAATTTTGTTATTCTTGCATAAACATAGAAATAGAAAATAATTTTTCTTTGATGATATTTTGAAAAGCGCTACTGCATGTTCTATAGTAATCTAGAGTTGATTACTTAGAAGATAGAAAGGAAAGTTTAAAAGGATTATAGATATGTTCTTGTGCCCGATTGTTGATAAATACTTTGTTACGGATTTGGAAAATACAATGAGGGTGTATAGGTTAGCATCACGTTTGAGCGGATTTCAATTTGGGGTTACGAGTAAAGTTTTTACCTTTTGCATTTAGGTCCCTCCAAGAAAGTTGGAGTCGTCGAATCACAAAATTGGCAGAATCAAAGTGCAATTCAATAATATATGATCATAACTCTGCAATTTAGGTATGTATAGGTGAACGGAAAGGTCTCGAAAGTCAACATTGATTACTTCTATAAACTCTAGGAAAATTACACCGTGCTCCAAAATTGTGTTACCCCATTACCCATTGCTACAAAATACATGATTTTTGTTATTATTGCCTAAATATAAATATATAAAATAAATAATGTTTTTGGTGAAATATTGAAAAACTCATGTATATGTTCTGAAGTAACATATGGTTGTTTAGTTGGATGTTACAAAGAGAAATCGGAAATGATTATAAATATGTTCTTGTGCTCAATTTTTGATAAATATTCTCTTACATGCATGGAAAATACAATGGAGGTATATATGGTAGGATCACGTTCGAGCGGATTTCAGTTTGGAGTTACGAGTAAAGTTTTTACTTTTTGCACTTAGGTCCCTCCAAGAAAGTTGGAGTCGTCGAATCACGACATTGGTGAAACTAAAATGCAATTCAATAATATAAGATTGTAGCTCTGCAATTTGGGAATGTATGAGTGAACAGAAAGGTCTTGAAAGTCAAGATTATTACTTCTATAAATTCTTGGAAAGTTACACTGCAGTCCAAAATTGTGTTACCGACACCAATGTTTTGTGCACCGGTGCTGAATTCATTCATAGGCACAAGTTTTTTTTGTGTACCAGTGCTGACCTTTTGTTTTGTAGCACCGGTATTCAGTGCATAGGCACCGGTTCTTTGTGTATCGGTGCTGAATTTTGGTTTTTTAGTACCGGTATCACTGACATATCGATGCATGTGACATTTTTAGAACCAGTATTTCGGCACTGACACATTTGTACCGGTGCCTTTGTACCTATTTTCTAGTAGTGTGTGAAGCAAAAATAAGGTAATTACTATAGATTAATGTTAACTACAAAATTTATTAATGTTCATTGTTCAACTTTGATGTGGTAATCCCTGTCAGGTGAGGTAGCTGGCGATCATCGTAGTACGAGTACGGTCCTGCAAGAAAGACCCCAGAAGTGATTCTGGGGAAAGTACTCCAACGATCAAGTTTGTTCTTTCATTTAGAGAATAAGTATTTCTCAGTTAATTGTGCTTGCCTCAACCAGTGCCGCTCTTCCTATATTTATAGTAGATCACGATCGTGGCTCTGCGTTGCTAGATTTTCAGATCGTGGGTTGTATCATGGTTGCTAAACTTTTGGGGTCACTTACGAGTGTCTTCCCCATTTCTAGTCGTGGCTCCGTGATGAGACGTCAAATGCATGTATTTTCCGAAGCATTTAACATCTCTTTTGTCATCTTTTTGTTGTAATATTGCTAGATTTAGGTAGGTTTACATTATAAGGAGTCTAGATAACCATTTTTAGTTTTCATATCTAAATCCTTCATTTTGTAACCTATGCTTAGTCTAATGGATTTTTGGTTCGTATAAGCATCCAGATTATGTTTTGTGAGCTTAATTTTTAGATTACTTGTTGTGATTTAGTGAAGGCCACAAGCCAAAATGTGGTAGAAGATAGAAGGGTCAAAGAAGGAAGACAAAGAAACAGATTAATTGTAACCCAAAAGTTTGGACCAAGTTCTTAAAATTATCTGAGAAGAATCAGCCTACATGGGTGGCATCATTGGATTTGTCTTCTCGATAACTATAAGATAGTCTAAAGAACTCCAAAATGAGAGCAACGATTCACTTGTAGAGATTCAAAGACCGACTGGCCGGTGAAGAAGACCATGTGCATAGCCTGGGCACTGCATCACACGCCAACACGCCCGAAAACACCCCTCAGTTCAAGAAGGCACACCAACCGGTCATGCAAGCCCCAAGAGCCATGCGCAGTTGTGCACCTCAAAGAAAACTGTGGCGCAACATTTTAATTTTCCATCGTGCGCCCAACGCGGAGTCTCGCACACCTGCACACGCTAGCGCCAAGTGACAAGGCACCTTGCCTCGCTCCACCGCATCCCATGCCTCCACTGACCCGCGCATGGCCTACACGCTCTGCTATATTCTTGACCCACTTGGGCTATAAATAGTCCACATTTTCTTCTCCATTTGCTAAGCCCGACTTGGGCCTCCTTCCCCCCTTTTGTTCCTCTTTCTTTGTTGATTTTTTTTCCATGTTATGGATTTTTATTAGTTTTGTACTTGGAAGAAATTGATTGAAGCTTCCACATCTATGTAGTAAGAACCACTATTTCACTCTTTCTTGAAGCTTTTGTTATTTAGCATGCATGTGTTCTTAATGTTGTGTTTTACTTCATTTATACCATGGGTTGTTTGAGAATATGAAATGTTTGTATGATTGAAGTGTTAGGGTGTTAGGAAAGTTGCAAATTTCTTAGCTTATTTGACATGAAAATCCAAGACACGGAATTAGAACTTCTTGTGCATAATGTGTTGTGATTCTTGTTAGATAAGTATGTCAATGTGGATTGTTCTCATATTTATCCTATAAAAGCAATGAAAGGTTGAATCTTTAATGTGGTTTATTCTAGATTCAATCTAATGAATGATTTGTTTGGTTAAATGGCTATGCGTTTGGTTGAATACTTGTTGTTATCAAATATGATTTTTCGTGTATAATGCCATTAATGAAATACCTTTAAGCGTTGTTTATCTAAAGTGATTATTAATGAGGTTTGCAAAATGTTGTTGTTTGCATTTGCAAATTACTCTTAAGAAGAAATGAATGTTGATCTTGAAAGTGGAAGTTATAGCATTCCCCATAGGTAATGAGCGTGATAGAATGAGTGAATGGTTCTCTGATCTACATTACGTTTGGAAGTGGATATCAATTTCCCCCAAAAGCTTTGTCTTTTGTAGTTTTTATCTCTTTTTCTTAGTTGTTGCATGATTAGCATAGTTGCCCTTTCTAGTTAGCTTGTCTTTGCATTCATAACTTAGGAAAAACCAACAACCCCCCTCCCCCCTCTTTACTTTCTAATATATATATATATATATATATATATATATCTAGTCTAGTATCCACCTTATATGTTTAAACACTTAGGAAAATCCATCTTCTTCGTGTACTACCCCGATTTGCCACTATCTACTTAGTTGTAGTTAGTAAGAATTTAGGGCTTAAAAGATTAACTTTGAGAGGTACGTCGACGACCTCCAAAATTTTGGTGCCGGTGCCGAGTAAGATCTGTTTATTTTTGAGTGTTTGGGCATATTTTGTTGCATATTAGCTAGTTGTTCTTGTTTTCCACTTCTTTGTGGTTTTTTTGTTCGTAGAAGGTATTGCTTAAGTTTTTGGTGAATTTTTATCGAGAATCCTTGCAATATGATTCTGGACTTTTGAAAAAAATATAAAAAAGGAACATCTCACCTTGAGGGAACTTATGATGAGAAGAGAGACTCAACAAGAAAGTTTTTATAGGTGTGTTATTCTGACCATTCTACTAGTCATACTATATGTTGAGAGAGGAACACTAACAGGAGGAAAGAACCATTGGTTTCCAAAACCAAGGCTATTATAAAGAGTGCTACCAAGAGGTTAGAGATGTTAGTTTTCAAAAGCAAGAAGCTCAAGAGTGGTATCTATACTACGATTCTCACAATCCGGAGTGAAGTGGTAATCTGGATTTATGGTATGAGAATGAGCTGGAAAACCAACAATACAAGTAAAATAGTTGGTCTTCACCACCTTACACCATACCCCAAAACCAAGTCCAACAAGAAGGTTATAGTTTGACATATGAGGAGTGATTTTCCTCCCCCTAGGGTTGTTAACACCCATAGCATAGAAGTCTAAACCCGGTTAGAGACAGTGCGGTCAGAAGATAGAAATTTATAGTTCCACACCGATTCCTACTGCTACACTACCTATAGGGTAGTTAGTGGTAAGCCCTGGGTTTGTCCACAGAGATATTAGGTCTAATGTATCAACTCAAAACACAACTTCGTACGGGTCATCAATCCGTATGAGTGAATGGAATAGCTAGAAGGGGGCGGGGATTCGGTATTTAAAACTAACAACTACAAAACATGAAAAGTAAAAACACAACTACAATATTAGCTAAGAAGTTAGGGAAATCATTGAGAAACTTGGTCAATTTAATGATTTTATTCTCGATTCATTCACATAGAGATCTAAACAAACCTAATAGAGTGTCTATAACACGTGGTGTGACCGATGACATACACTTCCCCGTCCCTATCATGGTGGGTGCTCTCGCAACTCTCCATCGATACTGCCATCGTAACTAGGGGAGTACAACAAGGTCCGACCATTTTTGTAGGTCTAATTCTCCCCCATGCGATTACGTCCTGCGCTTCCACCATGAATACACTACTCCCCTTAGTTCCTTTCAATTAGGCCCGAGAGTCGTAGGCACCTTATCTATGATACTAGGGTTTCTTGTAACCCTAGCTTGCTATTATTTAGCTATCTCTACCCGGAACCTCTCAGATAACTTTACAAAGTCAGCTAAGACTGGTGCGATGGTAAGTGGATTAGAGTGACCTCAAATCTTTCGTGCACACACTCACGCATACGCATTTTCCTCCACACAATCAAACAACCAGGTTTCACTTGCCAAGGGGGCATCGATATTTTCGCCCAACATGAATACATCCAAAATTTTGTGCTATATAGGTGGTGTAATATTCATGTATTCAAACTCAAAAGAAAATCACAATAATATTATGAACACAAAATTAGGATGAACTAGAGAATCTCAAAAAGCATAATGATTAAACCAAGTCACTACAATTATCGCCATGCTATAGAAACTACTCCCTTGACATGGAATTGAAATAAATATTTGAATTTCACATCTTAGGATCAAAGAAAAATAAAAGAAGAAAAAATAAAGTTTCCTAAGGAGAGATCCCAACTACTCTTCTAAAACTGAAATCTAAAGTGTAAGGTATGAAAACCTAGTAGACAAAGGTTATATATATTGTAGTAGGAGATTGGGACTAAAAATAGGCCCAAAATAGGGTAAACCCTAGCTCAGCCGCCGCCCGGCACGGGGCGTCACGAATAACGCAGCCTGTAACACATACATAGTGCGGGGTGAGAGGCTTGGCACTGGTCGCCTAGTTTCATGGGCGCGGGGCACCTATTCTTTAGCGTGGCATGGATCATCATCTTGGCACGGGGGGGGGGGGGGGCGCAAGGGTTGGCATGGATTACGTTGTCTCCTGGCGCGAGCTGCGTTGGTCTTTGCACTACTAAAAGATAGTCATAACATAAAAATACACTACCAATTTCCTAAAACATCCTACCCCATGCAAACTAGAAATCTCTAGCATAGCTTTTAGTGCCACCAAATGTTCATCCAAAGTCATCCATCAACAAACAAAAACCATCATAACAAGAAAAACTACCAAAGCAAATCATGAAATGCACCAAGGAAATCCAAGAATGAAAACTCCCTAAGTGCTCACTATTTCCTCCCCACACTTTGGGCAAAGTGTCCAATGCACAAAATACATATTAAAACATAAGTGAGGTAGGGAGAATAGTGATACTCACTCTCGTGGCCCCGAAGGGCCTTCATCCTCATGACTCGTGAAGCTCTTATCCATGTAACCGGTTGCTTGAAGTGTGACCTCAATGCTATCCATCCTCAAGCTAAGATCTTCCACTTGCGATTGTATTCGTTATATTGCTTGGACTACCTATTGCAACACTTAAGTACAGATTTAAAGCTTGTCCCCAAGTGAATGGAAGTGGTCAATGATGTCCGTAGATAAGCGAGAGCGACTAGGAGCTGTTCTCAGAGTGGACTCGCCCTCGACCTCCTTAATATCTATCTTCGGGTTGTACATAACTCTATAGAACTCTCTCTCAAACTTCCGATCTGGTAAAATGAGTAGGTCATCCAAGCTAGTATTATGGTCAATGGTGGAGCGTTTTGGTTGTGGAAGGATCATAAAGCTACACATACTCACTTTGTCATAGAGCCATACATACCTACGCTTCAATGTTATTGGTCCTACCATGAATGCCTTTGCTAACTTCTCTATGTTATACCTTGTGCCAGATCTTCCTTAGTTAGCGAGAGCCCTTTGTGCGACCGGATGACCTAGATACTCTTCCAAAAGACCAACCATGCCTCCCATGGAGATTTTGCCACTCTTCCTGTCTCCCATCGCTAAGCATTCCTACAAAAAATACCCTACTAAGTTTGGGTAAAAGTTACCCTCGAGAGTTATTGTCCAAAGGCAATGAACATCCGAACTCAGGCATTGTGTTAGTTCACTGTGATAAAACATTCCAATTGCCAACAAACGAGGAACATAATAGAATGCCAAATGAACTATGGCGGTACTCTTGCAAAGGTTCTTCCGATCCGTGCTCGTCAGTTGCACCCAAAAGTGCCCAAGAGAGAAATGTAACCCTTGTCGGTGTGTCTTTTGAATCTCCTTTCCGTACCTTCACCCAAAAGTTTACGCTACCTCTCGGTGGGTCATATTGTACTTCTTATTGTCCAGGTTGAGTTTGATTGCCTTGTGTCTATCATCATCTACGACTAACCATAGAGTAGCTAGGAACTCCAGGGTCCACCTAATGTACTTCTTGGAGTGTTTCTTGAGAAACCCCTCTAGATCTACTCGGCTCAACATAAAAGTGACCAGCTCGAGTAAACCTAGAGCCACCAAGGGGTCCTTGCAAGCAAACCCCATCTCCAAAATACTCCTCTTTAGCTCTCTCAAGTTCCTCCACCTCCAGGGTGCAGTCCCGGAAATGTTAGATAAACCCATAAACTCCTCGGCCACAAATGTGGGGTTACGAAGAATGGAAGTTGTCACCGATTTCTTCCTCTTCCCACCCCTAGTGGACTTACCCTTCTCCAAGGCATTCTTCTTAGGTCGCATCCTAACAAAATGATGGAAAGAGTGGTGATATGGTCATAAACAAAGTATGACCTACAATTCAATAAGACAACATTCTCCCAAATAGCCCAAACATTCATAATATGATAATCTAAGCGTGCGGGCTATTCAAACAAGAGCATTCATCATCAAACATCAATCTCATGCAAGTTATCAGCAACTCATCAATTAAATCATGCAACCAAGATTCACTCTCTCCCAAATCACCCAATACCAAAGATTGTATCTTAAGCATAGTAGCACATCAATCCTCCCAACATCCTCTTCAACACAAGATCATGCATACAGACTCAAACTCAAAAACATATCTCACAACACACTCATTCAGGATATATGCTTCAAAAAACACCACCACAATGTCAAGTAAAGCACATAAATATAGAGTTCAATGGGTTACCCAGAATTTGAAGCTAGGATTTGCAAAAACCACAAAAGAAGAAGCAACAATTGCCAACTGTTGGAAGAAAAGCTTTAATTTTTTTGAGTTCACAAAGAGTGTGTGAGAGTGAGTGTTTCTTGAGAAGAAAGAATGTGTCAAAAGAGAGAATTGGGTGGAGAATTTTACTATGGAATTTCAGCCTAGGTGACTAGGTGAGAGGTACAATTAGGATAAGAATGAAATTTTAAAATGCTCAATTTAGGGACAATGGTACAAGCCATATAATTTCAAGGAATTTGGAATTATTTTCAAAAATCCTAAGGAAAATTCCAAAATTCTTGAACCAAGCATTTTTGAATTTGAGAATCAAAATTTTTGAAAATTTGCATTATTGGAACAAAGAAAATTGAAAATTTGGTGTAGTGCGCAAAAAGGTGCATATGCTTCCACTTAACCTCGCGCCAAACCTCTGGCATCAGACATAGCCTCGTGTCGTTCCAGTCCTGGCACAAAGCATAGCCTCGCACCGGCCTAATTGGCACGAGGCATGCACTGACACTTTCCTAATCCTTGGTTTTTCCCCTCTTTTTCAAAAGACTATGTCACCCGTCTAATTTAGTTCCATTTAAAACACAATCACGAGTGTCGAATTCAAATTTCCAAACCAACAAGAGTTTCATATAAAAAATCCACATAGAAAAATAAGATTTATACAAAAACTATCTACTCACTAATCAAAACATGAAAGAAAAACAAACACCGTATATATATTGTCATCCTCACGACTTATTTTCGTTTTCATGCATTCTAGTTAGAAACACTTACCGGTGGGTCTCCGGAATCGCCATCGGTGACTCCACCCACGATGACATTATCGTGGAGAGGTATCCAAAATGATCCATCCTTACCTTCCGACCTTTTGTCCGCCAGTAGGAATGAATCTCCATGTCTTGCCATCATTGCGTCCGTGAAAGTCATTTCGGGGATTAAGGGGGGTCGAGGAGGTTTTAAAATCTCAACCATCTCTCTTTCCCACTGCAAATTGGTTAGCATAGAAAAAAAATCTAGCAGAGACATATTATCCATTGCATCACACAATTCATCAGAATCATCATCATTATCATCAACATGGGACTCATTCAAACATTCATGCTTGTTTGTCACACAAGAAGACTCATCATGCTCATCACATAAGGTTACATATTTTCACATCAAAGATGACTTTTTGAATCATGCCTGGATTTATAGATATCATATTCCTCTTTATCCATGTCATTTTCTAGAGTTAAGGTTCCCAAGTGGGCATCAATTTTAGTCCTAGACACTTTAAGAAACTATCTCCCCGAAAGTATTAGGGGCGAACTTCCGTCGTGCACCACGTTTAAGACATAACAGCCCGCCGGAAAACCAATTTGCCAACTTGCACCATTACATCCTTTACTAGTTAATGTGGACCAGCTTGGGAATGATCGGCAAGTTGGATAATCACTCTAGTATCCCTAAGCCCACCTATTTCTAGGCTCTCATATAGACTAAATGGGATAACATTAATGGATGCACCTAGTTCTATCATGGAATGTTCCGCAAGTTAACCACCTAAAGAGATAGGGAGAGAAAATATTCCGAGGTCATCACATTTCTTAGGCAAGTTCTTATGATTCAAAATGGTGACTCCTCCCATTTTAAAATGTCCTAATCTCTTAGTTGGCCTACGTCTTTTCTTTGTGCATGCAATTCTAAGAAATTTAGCATAAGATGGCACATGTTTAATTAATTCCAAGATAGGGGTGGTTACGTTTATCTTTTTAAAGACTTTTTAAAGACTTTTTGAATGTTTTCATCATCGGTCACCACCTTTAGCCATTCTCTCAAAGCATTTGGAAATGGAGGTGATATAGTGACTTGTGCCTCTGGTGGTGGAAGTTCCTTGGAGGGTGTGTCCTTGACCACAATTTCCTCTTCTTAGAAGTGTCCTTTGGTAGCTTTCCCTATCGTGTCATCTTCTTGCATTATCTTTTTATCGATCTCGTAAACTTCCTTCCCACTTCTCAATTTAAGTGCGCTCACATTCCTCGGATTAATCTCCGATTGGGAAGGTATTTTTCCGGACTCCTTGGCTTTAAATAGGCTTACTGAGGTGGCAAGTTTCCCGACATAAACTTTAAGATTTTTGATACTTGAGAAAGGTATATTTTCAAGGTCCTCAATATCACTCCTTGTATGCTCCGCAAAGATCTCATATTTCTTCCCCAATTGACCGATAGCTTCCATGATCTCATCCCGTTCCGACTTGTAAAGTGAAGCATGATTGTTGGAAGGGTCTTCACCTCTAGGATATGGTTAAGGTGGAGCTTGTCCTTCCCGGTACCCTTGTGGTTGGTTTTCCTCCCTCCATCGGAAATTAGGATGATCTCTATACCTCGGGTTGAATGAATTTGCATGGGGGTCTGGCCTTGCATCTCCTTCATTCTCGCAGAACCCTTGTGGTTTACCCCAAGAAAATGGTGGTCTTTCCCCGTTGTTGTAGTTAATTTCCTTCACTTCTTGTAGATTATCTACGACTTCGGGGCATGCTTCAGAATTGTGGTTAAGGTTGCAAACCTCACACACTTGGACTTGATGCACTTTTCCTCGCAAAAGCTCCTTCATCATGGAAGCAAGAGCTTGGACTTGCTCCTCCAACTTAGGTATGTGTGTGGGTTCATCTAAGGCCTTCACCCTCAATCTAGTGCCAAATTTCCGCATAGAGAGCCATTGCGTCCTTAGGGCTCTTGTTCACTATCAAATTGTTGTATGCGGCATTTACCATCCGCATGTCTTCATCGCACAATCCCTCAAAGAAGTAATACACCAAATATCCTTCCTTGATTAGGTGGTAAGGAAAACTCTCCAATATTTGCTTGAAGAGCTTCCAACAATCGTACATACTCTCGGTGTCACCTTGGGTGATGTTTAACAACTGCTTCTTCAACCTGGCTGACTTGGACACCGAAAAATATTTTTCTAGGAACCTCCTCTTCATGTCCATCCACGATCCAATACACTTGGATGGAAAGTAGTAGAGCCAATCCTTGGCACTACCTTGAAGGGAAAATAGGAAGGCTCTTAGGTTGTAGTCATCTTCGGACACTCTTGGGGGCTTCATGTTCGTGCACACTAAATGGAATTCCAAAAGATGTTTGTTTGGGTCCTCCCTCGCCAATCCATGGAAAGTGGGAAGGCAAGTGAATCATGCCACTCCTTAGCTCACAGCTCACATTGGTGGGTAATAGCTTAAAGGTGATGCATAGAGGTTGATTCTCCAAGTTGGGTGCCATGAGCTCCCGTAGGGTGCATTTGTTTTTTACCATTGCTAACAGACCTTCTACTACTAATCCTTGCCTCAGTTGAACTTGTGCCCTAGTTCTTTGCCTCCTTCTCCTCCGACCATCTGTGTTTTTAGTCAGGTAGTATAAGATGCCTAGATTAGTGGCACGGGTGAGTACCATAAACTGGGGCCAACAATCCTTTTGAATACACCCCTAGAAAATGGATCAAAAGCTAACAAAAATAACTATAAAAACAGCTCCAACCAAGAATCAACACATAAACAAACAAACAAATAAAAGCTAAACTAACTACTCTACTAACGTGTTATGCCTAAGTTGAACTTAGAATGATAGCATCCCCAGCAATGGCGCCAAAATTCTGACATGCCTTCCCTCGGGGTCATTAAAACCCATAGCTTAGAAGTCTAAACACAGTTGGAGACTATGCAGTCAGAAGATAGAAATTTATAGTTATGCACCCGTTCCCACTGCTACGCTACCTATAGAGTAGTTAATGGTAAGCCCTAGGTTTGTTCACAGAGATGCTAGGTCTAATGTATCAAATCAAAACACAATCTCGTACGGGTTGTCAATCTGTACGAGTGAAAGAAATAGCTAGTAAAGTAAACATGCAAGTAGGGGGGTTGTTTTTTCAAACTAATAACTAAAAAACATGAAAAGTAAAAACACAACTGCAATATTAGCTAAGCACTTGGGGAAATCATTGAGCAACTTGGTCAATATAATGCTTTTATCCTCGATTCTTTCACATAGAGATCTAAACAAACCTAATAAAGTGTCCTAACACATAGTGTGGCCGATGGCATACACTTCCATGTCCTTGTCATAGCGGGGGCTCTCTCAAACCTCTATCGACACCACCACAGTAACTAGGAGAGTACAGAAAGGTCCGACCATTGTCGGTCTGATTCTCCAATGTGCGATTACATTCTGGGCTTTCACCACTAATGCGCTACTCCCCTCAGGTCGTATCAATTAGGCCTAAGGGTTGTAGGCACCTTAACTATGATACTAGGGTTCCTTGTAACCCTAGCTTGCTACTATTTAGCTATCTCTACCTGGAACCTCTCAAACAACTTTATGAAGTCAGCTAAGATCGGTGCGATGGTAAGTGGATTAGAGTGACCTCGAATCTCCAATGCACACACTCACGTAGACACATTCTTTTCCACCCATTCAAACAACCAGGTTTCTCTTCCCAAGGGGAAATCAATACTTATCCTAACATGAATACAACTCAAAGTGTGTGCTATATATGTGGTGTAATATTCATGCATTCAACTCAAAAGCAAATCAAAAAAATATTATGAACATAAAATTAAGATAAACTAGAGAATCTCAAAAAGCATAAATATTAAACCAAGTTACTACAATTATCCCCAAGATATATGGAAACTACTCCCTTGACATGTAATTCAAATAAAGATTTGAATTCCGTATCTTAGGATCAAAGCAAAATAAAATAAGAAAAGATAAAGTTTCCTAAGGATATAAGCTCCCAACTACTCTTCTAAAAGTGATATCTAAAGTGTAAGGTATGAAAACATAGTAGAAAAAAGTTTTATATATAGTAGGGCCAAAAGGCCAAAATAGGGTAAACCCTAGCTCAGCCACCGCCCGGTGCAACTTGGTGCTGGTCGTGTCGCTTCATGGGTGCAGGGCACCTGTTCTTAAGTGTAGCATAGATAATTATCTTGGCGCGGGATGCAAGGATTGCGGGTCGCATCATCTCCTGGGGTGGGCCACATCAGTATATGTGGGGCACTGAAACTTAAAGTTCTGATCTGCGCCTGTGGCCGTTGGAGCGGGTCATGGTCAGGATGGGTGCCTTGCTAAGAAACTTTGGCATGGGCCGTGTGATTTCCCACACCTCGCCGACTGGTCTTGGCATAATGGACTTTGAACGACGCGGGATGCCTAAAATAGGACATCCCATGCCCATACTTAGCCGCACTGAGAGGTCTTCAATTCGTACTTGGCAGCCCGCCTTATCTGGCACGGTTCATGCCATTGCTTTACGCTGGTCTCCTTGGTGAAGGGCATCTCCTTTTGCGTGGGCCATTGGTACCAAACCATGCATGGCCCGCACTGACCGGTTGGTGCATCGAGCGGCTGAATTAGTTTCATTCGATACTGGAGAACCGTTAGTCCAATTTGATAGTTTTAGTAGTTAATTTTATAGTACTCAAGAAGATGAATCCAATAGAATCAGACAGAAGCTTTATTCTTCTTGGATCGTTCTCAAACTTAAGCACAACTCATCGGACCATGATTCCCCATTTTTTCGTTGGCTTTGAACTACATAGCCACCTATCTTTGGCTTCAATCTCCTTCTACAACGCATTGATGATCGTGGCTTTTGTCTACTACCATTCTAATGTGAATGGCCTTCGTCTCTACTACCATCCTTTTGAACGACCTTTAATATCTTCTACTGTTATTACGAGCGGCCTTCACACAGAATGTAAACAAAAAGTATCTACGAGCAACCTACTAAATATGATCACAAGGAAGATCAAGGAGCCCATGGATACAAGATGTCCATTAGTATCAATTAAGTCAACAAAATGCAGGATTTAGACAAGAAAACCAAACATGGTCGTCTAAACCCCTTGTCACGTATACTCAAATAATACTAGCGATCCACCAAGTAAAAGTAACTAAAGCTTATGTCAAATACATCGGTTAATGCATGTATAATGAAGGTGATCAAGGAGATCATAAATGAAATAACAAACTTGAACAACTTGGCCAAGACTAGTGAGAGATCAGACACTCAAATCTCCCCTAGTCTTGAGGCTATATAAGGGCATGTGAGCAATATATTGGAAGTGGTGGCCTAAATGAAAGCTTGTTATTATGAACATACACCATCCCAAGTCGAACGTGAAGATTCAGTGAGTGAGGTCACCTTGAAAAATAAGTTTGAGTTTGAATAGGATGAGGAGTCGGTTGTTGAGAATGAAGAAGTTGAGGAAGAGCTGATCGTGCTACATTCATTATTATTGTCATTATCCCCCCTACCCCCACCTAGTGAATCAACTCCACCATTTTTGGATGTTTTGAAGGAGATAAGAGAGGAGCCAAAATACTATCCCAAGCTCGGGTTACCCCCACCTCTCTACTTTTCGATGCTCATGGTGAAGGGGTTCAAAACTTCACCATATGGAAAAATATAGAGCTTCCTGAGAGGCAACCCGAGCTTTTAAGTTGGGCTAGTGTTTTTATTTTCCTAAAAAAAAAAATCCTAAACCATGTCCTCAAACCCTTACCCAAAACCACAACAATACCACCACAATCCATCATCAAAACCACTACCAAAACCACCATCTAGGAGTACTACTAGTGGTAGTCTTTTGTGAGTGTTGATTGAGATTTGTATAGTTATGGCTTCGTAGTGGATGGATCAAATTTGCATATTCAGTGGAGTTCGAGAACATGGAGGAGAGAAAATTCATTGAGAAGTGAGTATTGCCATCACTGGGAAGGACCTTCAAGGTCGTAGTTGTGAATATTTTTTTCTCCCTTATTTCTTTATCTTGTCCTTTTCACATTGAGGACAATGTGTGTTTCAAGAGTGGGGATGTAAAGAGAAATATATCTCATTGTATTGCATTGTAGTGTGCCTATGCTCCACTTTGATTTGTTTTGTTTGAAAAAAATGAAAAATATTCCCGCTAAGTTGCAACCAAGAGGGCAACTTAGGCAAAAATGAGAGGCTTGGATAGGTCGAAAACCCAAAATGGCAACCTATGAAAAAAATTAGAGGCCAAATGGTGTGGGAAAAAAGTGAGAGAGCGTTGAAAACTAAAAATGTGTGAAACTAGGATGAAAACCCGAGAGGGCTCCTAGGAAAAATGAGAGAAAATGAGAAATTGAAAAATTTTATGCTTCTCTCGATTTGTCTATTGGATGGCTTTTTCGGTAGAGTGAGTTAGCTCCACATTATCTGTATACCTCACTTTTGTTATGGTTTGTTGGTTGTTTAGATTATCTTAGGCTTTGGGATGTGAGTGCATGAGAGATTATTATGTCTTGGGGCTCGGGTAATCTAGGAATACGATGTTGGATGTTATGGAAAAACTTTATCATGCTAGTTTACAATTACATATTTGCTTGTTTTTGTTTACTCGAGGAAAAGTAAAGGTTTAAGTGTGGGGCAATTTGAAGATACGTCAAATGCATGTATTTTTGAAGCATTTAACATCTCTTTTGTCATCTTTTTGTTGTAAGATTTCTATATTTAGGTAGGTTTACATCATAAGTGGTTAGATGACCCTTTTTGGTTTTCATATCAAAATCCTTCATTTTGTAACCTATGTTTAGTCTAATGGATTTTTGGTCTTTATGAGCATCTAGATACCGTTTTGTGAGCTTAATTTTTAGATTGCTCGTGAGCCCTTTAGAGTGATTTAGTGAAGCCAACAAGCCAAAATGTGGCAGATGATAGAAGGGTCGAAGAAGGAAGACAAAGAAGTAGATGAATTGTGACCTGAAAGTTTGGACCAAGTTCTTAAAATTATCCGAGAAGAATCAGCCTACAAGAGTAGCATCATTGGATTCGTTTTCTCAAGAACTATAAGTTCAACTTCAATAAATCCAAAATTAGTGCAACGGTTTACTCGTAGTGATGCAAAGACCGAACGACTGGTGAAAAAGACCGGGTGCGGGTAGCCCCGGTGCTGCACCCTACGCCAACACGCTTCAAAATGTGAAGTAACAATCCGCTCAGTTCAAAAGGTGCATCAACCAGGCATGCCAGCCCCACGCTCCCTGCATGGACGGTCAATGGTGAGCAAAATGTGGTGCAGCATTTAAGTTCTCCATCGCGCGCCTAGTGCATAGTCTTGCGCACCCGCACGCGCTAGCGCCCAACGCAACGACACCTTGCCTAGCTCCACCGCGCCCCCTGCCCGCATCAGCCCACTCGCGGCTTGCGTACTCTACTACACTCTTTGACATTTCTTGACCCACTTGGGTTATAAATATCCCCTCTTTCTACCCTATTTGCTAAGCCCAACTTGGGCCTCCAAAACCCTAGTTTTTCCTCTTTTTCTTCCATTTTCTTCTTCTTTCTTTGTAGATTTTTGTTTTTTAGGCCTTCCCAAGCCGTGTAAATGAGCAAAAAACTGAAAAAAAGCATGAAAAGAAAAGGAAGCCTTGGCTTAGTTAGATTTACACAATGGTGCCTAAGCTGATGAAGCAACCATTGTTGCTTCCAAAATGAGGTAATAAGTAGCTAATTGTTAGAGTATTACAAAGACTTATTAGCAAATTTAGGAAGAATATCGAACTTGTTAGTGAATCAAGTTTTCAAAACACAAGTCAGTCAGATATTCCTAAATTCACTAATAATCCTTTCCTCTAAGTAAGAGAATCAAAATAAGTAGACTAGAACTAATAGAAACTGCAGGCAGCATCTCGTTCCATCCGTGTGCCTCCATGTGAGCAGCCCTTCAATGCCCCTGCATATAATATTTTATCAGTAGCATCCGTTCAATGTGTAAATCTTAAGGAGGGTGTACCTATCTGATCAAGCCTAATTAGCCCCTGAATATGATTAGGTAACATATTAAAAGAAAGCATGGATACACTTGTCTCATCTTTGAGACATTTCTTTGCTAGAGCATCTGCTACAAGATTGGCTTGCCTCTGAATATGAATAAGATTAAAGTTTCCCAGAGATTGCTTAATGTTATCAGCTAGTTGGAACAACTGCCAGGGAGCATGTAATGGATCTAGTGCTGATGAAACAGCATTCATACAGTCAGATTCAATGCAAACATTATTAAAGAGACCAGCATATTTCTGTATGGCAAGCATTATTGCCTTCATTTCCACTTCCTGAGGGGAATTAGCATCTGTAAAATTAGTATGAGCAGCAATAAAACTACCTCTGCTATCTCTTAAGATCATACCAATTCCACTCAAGTTCAATTGACAATTCCATGCAGCATCTACTTAAGTTTATACCCCCTATATGGTTTAGACCAGGCAATTTTCAGGATTTTCGGCTTAGGAGGAAGCTTAATCAGTGGCAGAAAAGAATGATCAGCAATGTCTTTGTCTACTTTAGCTCTTATGAAAACAGGTTTAGCAGTGAACATGTAAAAAATTTGTTCCTTGATGTTAGTTATCACTAATCCTGTTAAAGGAATGGCTGAATCATACAGTATTTTGTTCCTCATTTTCCACAAATGCCAACAAGTTATAACAGCAGTAGATTTAATAATTTCAGTATGGAGTGCACTCAGACCAGGAAAAGTCAGGTAGCAAGAGAGTCTCTCCCAAATAGATGGGTAAGCCACTACAGCAATTCCCATGAATGAGTGAGCCTTCCAGATATGAACAACAAATGGACATGAGTTAAAAAAGTGATCCAATGAATCCTCATGATTATTGCACATACAGCACTTTGAAGGCAGAGAGAATCTCAATTTGTGCAATACATTATCAAAGGAAAGTAAAGAATTCATCATTTTCCACACGAAAACATAAACCTTTTTTTCAATTCTTGAACTCCACAAATATTGAGCAGAGAGGACATTACCTCTCTAGTTTCTGAGCAGGAGGTTGCTTTAAAAGAAAATTCACTTTCGGACCCGGTTTCTATATGAGTCTATCTTTCCTGTGTGGAGCTAACTTTACTTCCTGTAAAAGAATGAAAGCATGAGGAGGTAGAAATGGAGAAATATCCTGAAGTAGAGAAACTTTGTTTGTTATGAAGTCAGAGACAGTACATGTATGTGGGATATTTACAATGTTTGGATCACACCAATCCTCAACCGGGCCTATATCTAACCAGTTAGAGGTCCAGAAATTACATTCTCCTTTTCCCACTATAACCCTAGAGTTTGTTTCTGCCCAATTATTAATGCCACAGATTCTCTTCCAGTTTGGTGAGGATCTGGAAGAGAAAGGCAGTGATGCCACTAGGGTAGACCATAGAGCCTCAACCTCTTGGAACTTCCACCACAGCTTAACTGAACATGTCTTTATGATTGTGGATATAGATCTAAAACCTAAACCATTTTGTTTAATGGGATAGCAAAGTGCATCCCACTTCCTCCATGTTCGTTTTGGTTTTTGCTCAGTTGTGCCCCAGAAAAAATTACTGAGTTTTTTCTCAATGGTAAGAATAATTCCATTGCTAGGTTTTAGGACTGACCAAATATGTTGGGGTATGGAGTATATGCATGACTGAATTAATGTAATTTCCCCCCCCCCCCCCCCCCCCGTAGAGAGCCACCTATTTTTCCAACCCCCAATTCTGTTTTCTATCTGCTCAATTATAGGTTGGAAATAGATTTTTTTGGCTATCCCTGTGAAAATTGGAACTCCTAGATATGTGAAGGGGCAATTGCCAATTTTCATTCCTAGCACCCTTCTTATGTTGCTGACCTTATGAGCCGAAGCATGCTTTCCTATATAGATATCACTTTTAGTGTAATTTATCCTTTGGCCAGTGACATCTTCAAATTTAGTCAGGAAAGCTTTAAATCTAATCAGTGTTTGATTATCAGCTGTTAGGAATACCACTGTATCATCAGCATAAGATAAATGAGAAACTGGAAGGGCATTACCTGGAAGATCAAAATATGATAGCTTACCATTCTGAAAAATGTATGCTAAACTCCTTGTGAAAGAATCAGAAAATATAATAAAAAGAAAAGGGGAGAGGGGGTCTCCCTGCTTAATCCCCCTTGAAGACTGAAAATAACCAACAGGCTTACCATTTATAAGGATTGAGAACCATGCCTATGATAAATTCTTCATGATGATATAGATGAATTTAGCAGAGAAACCAAATCAAGCAAGAACTGAGTACAGAAAAGACCACTTGACCCTATCAAATGCTTTCTTAAGATCAAGTTTGACAATGCAATTGGGATCCCTTTTTTTTGTTCAAAAACCTAACCATTTCTTGCAGATAGATGACATTATCCGAAATGTCTCTTCCTTTAAGAAATGCTGTTTGATGTGGTGAGATAATTCTTGGCATTATAGACTTAAGTCTTTCCATTAATAGTTTGGAAAAGATTTTATTAAGAACATTGGAAAGGCTTATTGGTCTATAATCATCAAAGGAGATAGGAGTTAGTTTTTTTGGGATAATGGCAATCCAGGTGCTGCCAATGCCCCTCGGAATATGGTTTACAGCTAGAAAATCATTAACAGCAGACAATAAATCCATAGCAATTATATCCCAAGAGTTAATGTAGAACTTAGTAGTGAAACCATCAGGTCCCAGACTGCTATTCTTATTCAAACTGAACACAATATCCCTAAGTTCATTAAGTGAGGCTGGTTGCATTAGTCTCTCATTATCTTCCTGAGTGATTAGTTTAGGGATTTGGCTAAGGAAGTGTGTTTTGTAAAAATTACTATCAGAGGAGCTATCTTCTGTTAGGAGATCTTGGTAATAGTGGATGGCCTCATTTTCAATATCCTGAATACTATCTAACCACTAGCCATTGCTATTTCTGATTTTTGTAATCTTTAATCTACACTTTCTCTCCTTAACAGAGTTATGGAAAAAACTAGTGTTATTATCCCCCTCCTTAAGCCATTTAACCTTTGCCTTATGTTTCCAAAAACTTTTCTGCTCTACAAGTGACCTTACTAGCTTAGCCTTTGCTTCTTTTAATTTCACCAAGTTCATCACAGAGTCATCAAGGTCATACTTTTGTTCGTGAATGAAGAGATCAGCTTCTGCATTTATCACATTGTCAGTTATGTTACCAAATATTTCTCTGTTCCAAATTTTGAGCTCTTTTTTTAATCTTATCAACTTGAGGAAAAAACCAATCATTCCTGATTTGTGATGAGGCAGTTCCCAGTTTTGTTTAATCACCTAAGTGAATTCTCTCCTTTTATACCATGTATTTAAAAACCTAAATGGTCTAGGAGTAGAAAGAACATCACTGCCTATAGTGAGAAGCATAGGATTATGGTCAGAAGATATTCGATTCAGAATGTGGACTGATGAAGTAGGAAAATTGGAGGACCAGGAAGAAGTACAAAGGCCTCTATCTAGTCTTTGAATAGTTGGGGACCTAAGTCTATTATTGCTCCATGTGAACATATTTCCAACAGTATTAATGTCTTCTAAAGCCATAGCATTAATAAAATCCTTAAAATCCGTCATACTACCTAATTTAGGAGTAAATGGACCTTTATATTCATTTATTGATGTTATAGCATTAAAATCACCTATTAAAATAGAATCTGAGTGATGAAATGATCTCAGGTCAGACCAAAGGGTTTTCCTCCCATTTCTGGTCCTTAGTCCATACACAAAGAAGGCATCCATACTTTTATTAAGAGTTAGACTATTCACACTGGCAGTTAAGAATTGCAGATTATCACATTTCAATGTCAGAGTTATACTGGAGTTCCAGAAGAGCCAAATCTAGCCACTACTAGCCTGCAAACAGTTATCAAAAGCTAAAACCTGCCTATAAACATCACATTGAGAATTATCATGTTTTGGCTCTATCAAGCATAAAAGATCTAAACTGTGCCTATTGATCAGGTTATGAAGTCTCAACATAGAAGTGTCCATTCCCCTAATATTCCAAACCAGAAACTTTATCTGAAGTGTTGTATTATTCATAGGGAAACATTGTTAGAGCTTTTTGATCTAGTCATGATAGTATTTAACTGGGTTAAATAGGTCTCATTTCTATGATTAGAAACTGTTTCTGTATGTTTCCCTTTTTTCAACTTGGATGATCCAGAGGGAGAATTAGAAGATATTACCTGATTTACCTGAGAAACACCAGCTTCACCTTCAATTTCAGAAGATGCAGAAGTTGGGATGTCGCCAGGGGAAGCCTTTTGACTTGATATATCCTCATATTCAAGTGGTTGGAACCTATTTTGCCTATGCTTCTGCTGGAAAAAATAAAGTTTTTTGCTGCAACAATAAGGGAGAGAAAGGCTTACCCCGTTTACTAGGAATGTCATCCTTGGCAAGACCTACCTTTTTGTTGAGATGAGGTGGAGCAGATAGGGAAAGCTTGTTCAACGATATAGGAGACTGAAGAAAAGATTCAGAACGTACTTCAGATGTATCTTGATTATCTTTAAGTTCAGTATTAGCATTATTACCCTCTGAAGTTCCTTGATTAGGGGCCAAAACTTGACTACTCTGTGCACACTCATTCTCAGCATCAGGGACAATTATCAAAAGGTCAGGTTGCTCAGTAACATGGTTAAAATTGTTTTGATTATCATCCCTCTCATGAGTAGAAACTTTATCCTGACTTTGATCAACATTGTTTTCCTCAGCCTCATTATGATCATCAATGTTAGCCATTACTGCTTTCTGCTTTGGCACATATCTAAGGTTCTGTGTAGACAAGATTTTGAGTTTATCAGTAACTGAAAAACTAGAACCCCCGCCTTATTATCTCTTTCATTTTTCCGGTTAACTACACCCTGATCCTGGTCATCATGCACCATTTGTTGTTCCTTAGACTTACCTAAGTCACTTAGGATAGGGGTAGGTTTAGCCATCTTGTATATCTTTGGCTTCCTAAGTTCAGGATGTAAATAAATGCATAAATTATCATCATGTCCTATGACTTTACAGTGATGGCAATACAGGGGAAGATCCTCGAATTCTAGGTGAAGTTTAACCACATTGTATTCAATTCCGTCCTCCTCAATGCCCACTCTAATGAAAGCTGGCTTTCTTTTTTTTAGATCAATTTCCACACACATCTTTACTGCAGATGGTCTAGTTAAGCCGCGAATCTCTACTGCGTGCGAATCTTGGTGCGAAAAACACACTCGATACACTATTCACAAAATCAGTTACTGGATTCATCTTTCTTCTTCCTCATCTCACTTCCAACGGTCTTCTCCACTGTTCACCATCTCTGGTTCAGACCCACTAGCTCTGGTGGCTGACCATGGCATCGCCGACACCAACTCCACCACCTGACCCCAAGCCACCTACTCAACCCATCCAAAAAAGTTTCGCTCAAGCTCTTAATACAAAACAATCCCCGCTTCTCACATCACTCCCCAACACCCCAAATCTGCATCCCATAACGGAATTTAAGGGTAAAATAGCTTACATCCTTCCCCCAGAAGAAGGCGAATTACTAGCCTCGCACTACCAGAATGCCCTCGTCGGAAAGTTCATCCGAGGGAAACCCTCAATGGACACTCTGCAACAGGCCTTCAAATCCATTGGTTTTAAATCAAAATTTCAATTAGGGTCGATTGATTACCGACATGTTCTTATTCGTTTTCAGGAAAGCGAAGACTATCAAAGATGCTGGATGAAGGGTCAATGGACTATTCAAGGCTTCACAATGAAAGTTCAGAAGTGGTCTCCGGACTTCTCACCATCTGTGGAATCCTCCATAGTTCCAGTTTGGGTAACAATCCATAAACTGCCTTTACATTTTTACAACAATTCTGCAATTATGGGTATAAGCAGTCAGATAGGTAGATTCCTTAAGATGGATGCTGCCACCAAAGCCTTAACTAGACCCTCTGCTATCAAAGTTTGCGTTGAGATTGATCTTTTATCACAACTTCCATATACTCTTATGGTAGGAATAGGTAACAAGGTGGCGGAATACCCGATTGAGTATGAGGATTTGCCATTATACTGCTCACATTGTAAAATAGTAGGCCATAGTAACACAAGCTGTAACCAACTGCATCCTGAGCTGAGGAAAAAGTTTTTGAAAAAAACTGAGGGAACTGGAGGAAATGAACATAATGTGACAAAAGGATTAGAACCCCCTCCAAAAGAAACATTAAACATCAAGGGTTCCTCAACCTTAACTGTCACACAAAAAGAGAAGGAGTTCCAAACTCAAAAAACAAATGTTGGATTTCAACATGAAAGTAACATCAATCTCTTTAAGGTTAGCCACAAGAAAAGAAATGACCCTTTCTACTCACTTGATGATATATCTAAGCCAATAACCACATCTTTTTGGAGAAAAAAGAACCAGCTCTCAGAACTCCCTCTTATCCCGGGAAATGCTACAAAGAGTAACACAGTAACAATTTCTAATGCTTTTCAATCATTAGATGATTTACAGGATGATCTGGAAGGGGAGGAAGTTGAGATATTTCATGAATCAGTGTCTGAAGAAAATCTCACCAATACAAATGCTCCTCATCCTTTTGAGCAAGTGTTTACAGGTTCCACAGAGCTAAACACATCCTCCGGTGTAAATATAAGGAACCGTTCACAACCAGAGCAGAGTAAAGAGGAAGAGGAAAATATGCAGAACAAGGTAGACAATTCTAACCTAAAGTCTAATTTGGTGAATATGGAAAATAGTAATGGCAAATCAGGTGATAAAGGTAGGACTTCGGCTAAGACGAGTAGAAACCTAAGATCTTCACAGAAAGCTACCCCAAAAGTTTTTAAATGATAAAACACACCATAATAGGAAATATTATAGTTTGGAATGTAAGGGGTATTGGAACATCTCTTGATAGATTAAAGGTTTTAAAACTGAAGCATAAGATTGATATCCTATGCTTAATAGAACCCTGGCAGGATAAACATACTCTAACTGTTTTAAAGCATGAACTCGGATACCAAAATGCTCTTTTTGCTCAAAGTGCAAAAATATGGATCTTATGGAATCAAGCTTTCAGCATTACAACCTTAAGTGAGACAGATCAATTTGTGCATGTCAATATATCTGATTCTGTTTCTTCATTTAGCTGGAATTGTTTCTTCATATATGCAAGTGTACATAGACTAATGAGGGAGGCCTTATGGAATGATTTAAAGCTAACAATGCATCATCCTTCCATATATATAGGAGATTTTAACACTGTTGCATCTGTTTCTGAATATAAAGGAAGGAAGTCAACACCAAAAAAGAGTATGAAGCAATTTAATGAATTTATAAACCTTCTTGACTTGCATGATATCCCTACAGTGGGGAACTCTTTTACTTGGAGCAATAACAGATATAGGGACAAATGCAAGGACTTAATGTTTCAGAGGTTAGATAGGGGAATAGCTACATTGGATTGGTTGGACTTATTTCCTAATAGTTCCATCCAGGTTTTAAATAGGACGACCTCGGATCATTCCCATTTATTTCTTTCTGTACAATCATCTGAAGAACAAGCCCCTAGACCATTTAGATATCAAGATATGTGGTCAAATAGACAGGAATTTCAAGATCTGGTAGTCAAAAACTGGGATTTAACCTCTCCCTTCAAAGGGATGTACAGGTTAGTTTTTAAACTTAAGAGGCTAAATATGGAAATCAAACAATGGAATAAACTACATTTTGGTAATGTGACCCAGAATTTGACACACTATGAGAATGTTGTTAATGATCTGGAAATCTCTTTCCAGCAAATACAAGATGAATTAACCCTAGCAGAGCTAAATAAATCCAAACAGCTGCTGATGAGAGCTCAAAAAGAAAAAATAATCTATCTTAAGCAAAAAGCTAGGTTAAATTGGTTTAAGTATGGAGATGCTAACACGAGTTACTTCCATCACTCAATTAAGGAAAGGAGAACAAAAACCAGAATAAGTAAAATTAAGGATGGAAAAGGTAACTGGATTTCAGAACCAACATTGATCAAAGAGGAAGCTGTGAGATTTTACAAAGAACTTTTTAATGAGGAAGCCTCACAAAAAATGGGATCATATCTAAAACACTTCCTCACTGAAATACCTAAAGTAATTACGGATCAAGATAACAACACTCTCCTGTCCCCTTTTCAACTTCAGGAGCTAAAGTTTGCTGTATTTGACTTAAATAAGTCTAGCTCCCCTAGACCTGATGGATATTCTGGTGTTTTTTATACCACTTTCTGGGATACTATTAAAGGAGATCTCCTTGATGCTGCAAATGATTTCCTAAAAAGTGGAAATATTCCTAAGGCCATCTCTAGTACTTGGCTGACTTTGATACCCAAAAGACCAATTCCAATCACTTTCTCTGATTTCAGGCCCATAAGCTTATCAAAATTTGTGAATAAAGTTTTTTCCAAGATGATAATGGAAAGGATTAAACCCCTAATGACTCTACTTATATCCCCTGAACAGAGTGCATTCATAAAAGGGAGGGATATATCTGATAACATAATCTTGATGCAGGAGATGACTAGATGTTTAACTAGGAAGTCTAAAGCTCCAAATCTGATAGTTAAATTAGATATGCAGAAGGCCTTTGACAGGGTCTCATGGTCTTTCCTTAACTCAATTCTTCTTAAATTTGGATTCCATGGTATATTTGTGCATCGCATTATGCAAAACATAGCTTCATCTCATTTCTCAGTTTTAATAAATGGAATTACTTCAGGTTTCTTTTCATCCAATAGAGGCATCAAACAAGGGGATCCTCTCTCACCTTTTCTGTATAATATTTTATCTGAGGCTTTTTCTCGAGGTCTGAAAAAATTGTTTAGCACAGGATATTTGCTTAACTTTAGTTTGCCTAGAAATTGCCCACAGATAACTCACCTTATGTATGTGGATGATACTGCAGTCTTTCTGAATGGGAATCTTAAAAATATGAAAAGACTTAAAAGATTCCTGAAAGCATATGAGCAGACTTCGGGCCAGAAAGTTAATTTCTCAAAATCTAATTTCTTTGCTGCCCCTAATATTCCCTTGGATAGAGTGCAAACAATGAGTAAGACTTTAGGTATGGCTAGAGGTACATTTCCTTTCAAGTATCTAGGGGTTCCCATCTTTTCCGGAAGGAATACACAGGTACATTATTACCCTATTCTGGAAAGAATGGAAAAAACCATTAACAACTGGAAAAACAGGTGGTTAAGCACGGCAGGTAAAGTCACTCTCATTAACCACTGTTTTCTGTCTATCCCCACACATCTTTTTACTGTCCTCAGTCCACCGAAGTTAGTCTTAAGGAAAATGGAAAAAATGGCTTCTGGACTATTTTGGGGAAACACTGAGAATTATGAGACTAAGAAAAAATGGTGCTCATGGAAAAGAATGAGTCTTCCGGTTCAGGAGAATGGAATAGGATTTAGAGACCTTCAGGCTACAGTTGATGCATTTTCCTGTAAACTTTGGTGGAAATTGCAAATAAATAATTCCCAATGTTCCAATCATTTGTGGTCACTCCCACCATCGTATAAAAAAATCTCACACATGGACTAGAATATGCAAGGTCACTGAAACTGCAAATAGTCTTACTAGAGTTATTCATGGAACTGGTGAATGCTCATTCTGGAGTGCGAATTGGACTGGTGAGGGTGCCCTATTCTATGTTTTGCCCCAGGAGATGGAAATCCCTTTTCCAGATATATCTCTCAGGTCTTTTATTGCTAACAAAGACTCCTACCTCCCAATCTTGGAGCCTCACTTGGATACCAATACTAATCTTCTTCTACAGAATGTAAAAACAACAAACTCACATGCAGATAGATTGGTCTGGACTCCTGCCTTGGATGGGAACTTCTCTTCCAGCTCAGCATACTAGATTTTCAGACAGAAAGGCACAATTATTAGACATCTACACAAGGTATGGTCTCCTTACATTCCATCCAAAATGTCTGTTCTAGTTTGGAGAGCTCTGAATGGTATTCTTCCGTTTGATAACATACTGTGTAAATTTGGCTTCTCTTTAGCCTCTAAGTGCCCTCTGTGTAAGAACCACTCAGATTCCCTGGACCACTTTTTTAACTCCTGTCCCTATGCACTTGCAATCTGGTCTAAGGTTAATAATCTTATACATTTTCATCAACCAGAATTAGGGAGTCTCAGGAACCGAGTAGAATACTACCTTTCCATAAGGCCGGATTCTAAAATAATTTCTAATTTGTTTGTAGCAGCCCTAATAGTCACAATATGGTCCCTCTGGATTTACAGAAACAAAATTCTATTTGATAACCAATCCTTCTCAGCTGATGCATGCTTTCAGACTATCATTGATCTGATTAACCTAATTTTTACTGCCTCTCCACTGAAAGGTAATATAGGAAAACATAAGGACTTAATCCAGGCTGGAATCATACCTAAAATCCTGTAAAAAAAGAAAAGAAAATTCATTGCTGTCAGTTGGGAAAAACCAATATCAGGCTTCAAAATAAACACTGACGCTACTTGGATAACTGGAGGAGAATCCTCATGTGCAGTTATATTGAGAGATTGGAATGGTGAGGTGATTAGGCTTACAATTAATAATTTCAAATCAGATTCCCCACTACATGCAGAACTGGTAGGTACAGTGTGCATATCAATTATGCTCACAACTTGACCTTAATTGTTGTGAGATTGAGTCAGACTGTTTATCAGCTGTTCAAGGAATACATGATCCAATGGCCAGTCCATGGAGAGTTTTCTCTATCTGTAGCTCCTTGAACAAAGGGCACAAAGTTAACCCAATCAAATATATTCCTAGGGAATCTAATTCAGCTGCAGATATTTTGGCTAAATATGCAAAGGATAAGAACATTACTGGAGAGTTAAACCTAGAAAATGTACCAGCTTTTCTCAGGGGTCTTTTTCTACTGGATAAAATTGGAGTCCATGGGGTGAGAATAGTTTCCACTAGGGGATGTTCTTAGATTTCTTAAAACAAACCTGGACTCACTTCAGCAACCGAACTTGTATATTTAATTTTTCTCTTCTCACTTCTCGAATGGAAGCTGCTGCTCTTTTTCTTTCCTATTTTGCAGGTGAGGATTTCCTGAGAAATGGTGCTAAGGATTTTCAGAACTAAGAAACCGAAAGAACTGAAGCAAACAGAGGTTTCTTTAAACTGAAGCAAACGATTGAGCATGGGTTATTCTTTAGGACTGAACATAGGGAAGCTGTAATTTGAGATTCATATCTCAATCAAGACCCAAACATCTTTTCCGGCTAGTAACTCGTTGACAAATAGGAGTCTCGATAGTTCGTTTCTTCGACCTGTTCGCGACGTTCTAGTCAGTTTATCTTAGCAAGGTTTTTAGCTAGTCTTGTAGCTATTTTTTGGAAGTAAGATTTTTCTTCAGGAGCTTTATCCAAACTCTACGAGATGAGCTCTGGTTGTAAATTGCGAGGTACTAACACCTTTTGGTGGCTTTTGGCTCATTTACTTTGGTCCGGGGTGCCAAATATATACCCCCCATTTTCGAATGGTTTTAAATTTAAAAAAAAGATGGTCTAGTTAAGCCAGCAGTTGCAGAATCCAATTTAATAAAGTTTCCAATCTGATTACCCATGGATTCTAACATAGCTAGGTTATAGAAAAAGACTGGAACATGATGTATAGTGACCCAAACTGGAACTATAGATGATTCAACTTCAGGAGAGAAATCAGTTGTCCATTTAAGCACTTTCATTAGGGCATTATTGAAATTCCACTGACCTTTAATCCATAGACGCTGGTAATCTTCCTTGTCCTGGAAGCAAATCAGTACATGCCTATAGTCAATGGAGCCCAGCTGGAATTTACCCTTGAATCCCACATAGTTAAAGGCTTCATTCAGAGCTGCCATGGAAGGTTTCCCTCGAGCAAATTTGCCCACCAATGCATTTTGATAGTGAGAAGCAAGAGTTTCCGCCTCTTTCCTGGTTACCAGGCAAGAAATTTCTCCTTTGTAGTTGGTTTTTGGGACTATTTCAGGATTTTAAGGAAGGGAAACAGATAGGGGTGGTGTACGATTGCTTAACGCTTGCAGAAATGTTTTGGCCGGCGCGATTCCGCCGCGGCCAGGCGGAGGAGCCGCCATGATTGGGGAGAAGAACACGCAAGAAATGACCGTTAGTGGTGGTTACAGTGAAAAATCTGAAAGAAGAAGAAGAGGATGGGAAATGGTGTGTGTTTCGCACAAAAGTCGCACACAGCTATAGTAAAAGCGTGAAGCTCATGATAACCGTTTGCAGTAGATTTTTGTTCAATGTTATTGGTTTTCATTATCTGGGTTATTTTTTTACTTGAGAGAAATTGATTGAAGTTTCCACATCTATGTTGTAAGAACCTCTATTTCACTATTTCTTGAAGCTTTTGTTGTTCATGTGTTCTTAATGTGGTGTTTTACTTCATTTATACTATGGGTTGCTTGAGAATATGAAATTTTTGTATGATTGAAGTGTTAGGGTATTAGGAAAGTTGCAAATTTCTTAGCTCATTTGACGTGAAAATCCAAGAACATGGAATTCGAACGTCTTGTGTATAATGTGTTTTGATTTCTTCTAGATAAGTATGTTAATGTGGATTGTTCTCATATTTATCCCATAGAAACAATGAAAGGTTGAATCTTAAATGTGGCTTGTTCTAGGTTTAATCTAATCATGCTTTTTTTGGTTAAATGGCTATGTGTTTGGTCGAATGCTTGTTGTTATCAAAACAATGGTTCTTCGTGTATAATGCCATCGATGAAATACCTTTAGGCGTTGTTTGTCTAAACTGATTATCAATAAGGTTTGTGATGAGACATCAAATGCATGTATTTTCCAAAGTATTTAACATCACTTTTGTCATATTTTTGTTATAAGATTTCTAGATTTACATAGGTTTACATGATAAGGGGTTTAGATGACCATTTTCGGTTTTTATGCCTAAATCCTTCATTTTGTAACCTATGTTCAGTCTAATGGATTTTTGGTCCTTACGGGCATCTAGATTCCATTTTGTGAGCTTCATTTGTAGATATCTTGTAAGCCCTTTGGAGTGGTTTAGACAAGACCACGTGCCAAAATGTGGTAGAAGATAGAAGGGTTGAAGAAGGAAGGAAAAGAAGCGGATGAATTGTCACCCGGAAGTTTAGATAAAGTTCTTAAAACTCTCCAAGAAGAATCGACCGAAAAGGGTGGTTTCATTGGATTCATCTTCTCGAGAAATATAAAATCAACTATAAGAACTCCCAAAACGGATCAACGGTTCACCCGTGGGAAGCAAAGCAAGAAGCCGTGAATTGTAGCTCGCCCGGGCGGATGGATCTGAATTTTGGGCTGAGACCTTCGCTGACCAGGCGAGCCCAATCCCGTTCGGGTGGGAGCCTGCTACACTTTTGATTTTTGCTTTTCTTTTCTTCCCTCTTGTACTATAAAAGGAATTTTTGGCCACCCACTTCATAGCTTATCCATCTTTGCCGAAATTTCTCTTCTCCCAATCGTAGGTTCTTATTTTTTCCATCTTTTGTCTCTTCATTTCTCTATGCATTTGTTTATAGATGTTAGTATGATTTGTATTAGCTAAATCTAGTTCTTGGGAGCAATTGACTATGGCTACCAAGCCCATGTATTAAGAACAATTTGTAGCCTATTTGGTACTCTTACTATTGTGCATTCATGGAGCATTGAATGTGTTTATTAATATCATTAATGTTACTGAAAGCTTGAGTATATGAATTACTTGTATGATATGCTTGTTAGGGTTTGGGGAAATGGGCTGATTTACCCTTTTCTTGATAGGAATCCAAGAGTATGATTTAGAGCTTTTGATTGTGTTGATTGATTGATAATTGCTAGATGTATACGATAATGTTGAACTCTTTGTCATGTTTGTTTCTTGTAGAAAATAAGGGAAGTCTATGAATGTCGATCGTTCTTGACTAATCTCGTGTAAATGCATGAATTGGTTAAATGCTTAGATACGGTGTAGTGTTCATAAGTGTTACCAAGCTTGTTAATTCTTCGTGCTAAATGCCATCAATGGGATACTTTTAGTTTTCGAATACGGGAGTCGTTGGTGAGGTTTGACAAGAGATGTCGAACTCACTCTTGCAAACTACTATCTAAGAAGAATAGAATTTTAGTCTTCACAACAAGTAGTGAAAGTAGTAAATAGGTTGCATGTTCAATAATGGATAAGAAGCTTGGAAGTGGAAGTCAATTGCGCCCAAGGTTCCGTTAATTGTTGTTTTCATCTTATCTTTAGTTGTCTTGCATGATTAGCATAGTTCTCTTGCTTTTCTGGTTGTTGTATTTCAATTTGATAACTTAGGATAAAAAACAAACCAAACCCCCCCTTGTTTACATGCTTTTATATGTATCTATGTATGTATATGCCTAGTATGTTTTCTCCTATATATTTTTAAACACTTGAAAATATCCCTCTTCTCCTGGACGACCCCAACTTGCCATTATCTACTTAATTATAGATAGGAAGCATTAGGGCTTAAAAGTATTAACTTTGAGAGGTACGGCGACGACCTCCCAAATTTTGGCGCCGTTGCCGGGGAAGAGGCCTTTATTTTTAAGTGTTTAGGCATATTTGGTTCCATATTAGCTAGTTATTTTTGTTTTCTACTTCTTGGTGGTTGTTTTTGTTCAGAGTAGGTATTGCTTGAGTTCTTGGTGAATTTTTATCGAGAATACTTGCGATATGATTATGGACTTTTGAAAAAAAACAAAAACAAATGGAACGTCTTACCTTGAGGGAACTCATGATGAGGAGAGAGGCTCAACAAGCAAGGTTTTCTAAGATGTGTCATTCCGACCATCCTACCGAGTCTTGCTATTTGTTGAGAGAGGAGCACTATGATGGTGGAAGAACCTTTGGTTTCCAAAACCAAGGGTATTATGAAGAGTGCTACCAAGAGGTAGGAGATGTTGGTTTTCACAGGCAAGAAGCTCAAGAATGGTATCCATACCACAATTCTTACAATCAAGAGTGGAGTGGTAATCCGGATTGGTGGTATGAGAAGGTGCTGGAAAACCAACAATACGAGCAAAATAGTTGGCCTTCACCATCTTATGCAATACCCCAAAACCAAGCCCAACAAGGAAGTTCAAGTTTGACACGTGAGGAAGTCATGAATGCAATAGCAAACTTGAACAACTTGACGAGTGAGGAACCAAACACTCGGCTCTCTTCTAGTGTTGAGGCTCTTGAGGAGCATGTGAGGAGTATATTAGAAGCATTGGCCCGAATGGAAGCTCGTGATTCTGAAATACACCATCCCAAGTCGTACTCAAGGATTTGGTGAGTGAGGTCACCATAGGAGGTGAGTTTGAGTTTGAATGGGATGAGAGGTTGGTTGTTGAGGATAAAAAAATGGAGGAATAGGTGATTGTGCTACATTCATTTGCATCGTCACCCCTTCCCCCACCTAGTGAACCAACTCCACCATTTTTTGAAGTTTTAAGGGAGATAAGAGAGAAGCCAAAAGACAATCCCAAGCCTCCTAACCACCCAACTCCCTTCAAACAATCTCCACCTCCGCAAGACTTTCCCCTTGAAAGTTTTGTACCCCCACCTCTCTACTTTTGGATGCTTATGGTGAAGAGGTTCAAACCTTCACCATATGGATAACATTAGGGTTGTGTCGACGACTTTAAAAATACGGAGCTTCTCGGGAGGCAACCCAAGCTTTTAGGTAAGGTTAGTGTTTTTCTTTTATTGAAAAATAAAATCCTCAACAATGGCCTCAAACCATTACCCAAAACCACAAGAATACCACCAAAACCCACCACCAAAAACCACTACCAAAACCACCATCTAGGAGTACTACTAAATGTTGTCTTTTGTGAGTGTTGATCGGGATTTTCATTGTTGTGGCTATGTAGCGGATGGATCAAAGTTGCATGTTGGACGTAGGTCGAGAACATGAAGGAGAGAACATTCATTGAGAAGTGAGCATTGCCATCACTGGGAAGGACCTTCAATGTCCTAGTTGTGAGTATTTTTTTCTCTCTCCCTTATTTCTTTATCTTGTTCTTTTCACATTGAGGACAATGTGTGTTTCAAGTGTAGGGAGGTAAAGAGAAATATATCTCATTGTATTGTATTGTAGTGTGCATATGCTCCACTTTGATTTGTTTTGTTTGAAAAAAAAATGAAAAAAATTCCCGCTAAGTTGAAAACCCGAGAGGGCAACTTAGGCAAAAGTGGGAGGCCCAGATAGGTCGAAAAACCGAAAGGGCGACCTATGCAAAAATGAGAGGCCAAATGGTGTGGAAAAAGGTGAGGGTGAGCATTGAAAAAGAAAAATGTGTGAAGTTAGGATGAAAACCCAAGAGGGCTCCTAGGCAAAATGAGAGAAAATGAGAGAAATTTAAAAATTTTATGCTTCTCTTTATTTGTCTATTGATGGTTTTTTCGGTAGAGTAAGTTTATACCTCACTTTTGTTATGGTTTGTTGGTTGTTCAGATTATCTTAGGCTTTGGGATGTGAGAGTGTGAGAGATTCTTATGTCTTGGGGGTTAGGGTAGTCTAGGAATATAATGTTGGATGTTTTGGGAAAACTTTTACATGCTAGTTTATGCTTTGATCTTTGCTTGTTCTTATTTACTAGAGGACGAGTAAGGTTTAAGTGTGGGGAGATTTGATGAGATGTCAAATGCATGTATTTTCCAAAGTATTTAACATCACTTTTGTCATATTTTTGTTGTAAGATTGCTAGATTTACATAGGTTTACACGATAAGGGGTTTAAATGACCATTTTCGGTTTTTATGTCTAAATCCTTCATTTTGCAACCTATGTTTAGTCTAATGGATTTTTGGTCCTTACGAGCATCTAGATTCCATTTTATGAGCTTCATTTGTTGATGTCTTGTGAGCCCTTTGGAGTAGTTTAGTCAAGACCACTTGCCAAAACGTGGTAGAAGATAGAAGGGTTGAAGAAGGTAGGAAAAGAAGCGGATGAATTGTCACCCGGAAGTTTAGTCAAAGTTCTTAAAACTATACGATAAGAATTGGCCAAAAAAGGTGGTGCCATTGGATTCATCTTCTCGAGCACTATAAAATCGACTATAAGAACTCCCAAAATGGATCAACAGTTCACCCGTGGGAAGCAAAGCAAGAAGCCGTGAATTGTATCTCGCCCAGGCGGAAATGGCGTCGCCCAGGCGGAAATGGCATCGCCCGGGCGAATGGATCTGAATTTTGGGCTAAGATCTCCCCCGCCCGGGCGAGCCCATTCCCGCCCGGGCGGGAGCCTGTTACACTTTTTGATTTTGGCTTTTCTTTTCCTCCCTCTTGTAATATAAAAGGAATTTTTGGCCACCCACTTCATATCTTATCCTACTTTGCCGAAATTCCTCTTCTCCGAATCCTAGGTTCTTCATTTTTTCCATCTTTTGTCTCTTCATTTCTTTATGTATTTGTTTATAGATGTTAGTATGATTTGTATTAGCTAAATCTAGTTCGTGGGAGCAATTGACTAAGGCTACCAAGCCCATGTCTTAAGAACAATTTGTAGCCTATTTGATACTCTTACTTTTATGCATTCATGGAGCATTGAATGTGTTTATTAATATCATTAATGTTATTGAAATCTTGAGTACATGAAGTACTTGTATGATATGCCTGTTAGGGTTTGGGGAAATGGGCTAATTTCCCCTTTTCTTGATAGGAATCCAAGAGTATGATTTAGCGCTTTTGATTGTGTTGATTGATTGATAATTGCTAGATGAATATGATAATTTTGAACTCTTTGTCATGTTTGTTTCTTGTAGAAAATAAGGGAAGTCTATGAATGTCGATCGTTCTTGACTAATCTCGTGTAAATGCATGAATTGGTTAAATGCTTAGATACGGTGTAGTGTTCATAAGTGTTGCCAAGCTTGTTGATTCTTCGTGCTAAATGCCATCAATGGGATACTTTTAGTCGTGTTTCAAATACGGGAGTCGTTGGTGAGGTTTGACAAGAGATGTCGAACTCACTCTTGCAAACTACTATCTAAGAGGAATAGAATTTTAGTCTTCACAACATGTAGTGAAAGCAGTAAATAGGTTGCATGTTCAATGATGGATAAGAGGCTTGGAAGTGGAAGTCAATTGCGCCCAAGGCTCCGTTAATTGTTGTTTTCATCTTATCTTTAGTTGTCTTGCATGATTAGCATAGTTCTCTTGCTTTGCTAGTTGTTGTATTTCAATTTGATAACTTAGGATAAAAAACAAACCAACCCCCCCCCCCCCCTTGTTTACATGCTTTTATATGTATCTATGTATGTATATGCCTTGTATGTTTTCTCCTATATATGTTTAAACACTTGAAAAGATCCCTCTTCTCGTGGACGACCCCGACTTGCCATTATCTACTTAATTGTAGATAGGAAGCATTAGGGCTTAAAAGTATTTACTTTGAGAGGTACGGTGATGACCTCCCAATTTGTAAAATGTCGTTGTTTGCATTTGCAAATTACTCTTAAGAAGAAATAAAAGTTGATCTTGAAAATGGAAGTGATGGCTTTCCCCATAGGTAATGAATATGATATAGTGAGTGAACGGTTCTCTGATCTACATTAGGTTTGGAAGTGGATGTCAATTTCCCCCAAGGCTTTGTCTTTTGTAGTTTTTATCTCTTTTTCTTAATTGTTGCATGATTAGCATAGTTACTTGACGTTGCTATTAAGCTTGTCTTTAAATTCCTAACTTAGGAAAAACCAACCAACCACCCCCCCTAACTTTCTTTTATGTCTATATATCTATATCTTGTCTAGTATCCACCTTATATGCTTTCCCTCTTCTTCGTGGATGATCCCAATTTTCCACTATCTACTTAGTTGTAGTTAGTACGCATTTAGGGCTTAAAAATATTAACTTTGAGAGGTACACCGACGACATCCCACTCTACATTTTCCAATTCCTGTCCGGGTCTTGGGCTGGGCCTAATGGCTAACAACCTTTAGTCTACAGGTTACGCATACACCATAAGCCCTCCCCCCTCCCCAGCTTTGATGTCAATGGAACGCGAAGTATTGATTGTGTTTGTTGAATGTGTGTGAACTGTTGTTTTGTTTATCTCCTAAGTTGTAATAATGTCTTCGTTAACATAATAATTTATATTGTCTTCGCGAAGTGTTGTGTGAGATCTGAGAATTTTGTTTCATTTTAAACAAGGAACATTTTCTTTTTTAATAATTTATTTCTTGTTGGGTGAATTTAGAAAGATAATATTTTGAGGATTAAATTGTAATAATAGTAAAGGAAAAATGATAAATGAAGTATTTTGGTGAGAGAAGTATTTACACACGTGATCAAATGCAGCCAATCGAGACCATGAATTAGTCCAAAGCATAGTTTTTTACGTTAAAAGATGGTGTAGATTTCAATTCGAAAATGACTCTTGATTCTCAGTCAGGATCAAAGCATGGTCAAACTAAACTAACCAAGTCCTACTAGTATTCTACCTAGGTATATAAGGATCAAAGATACCCAACTTTAACATTTTCTACATGGGAAACCTCTCTGCCCATAGAAAACTACACAAACACAATACTATTGTGATCAAGTGAAGAACGTAGGAGTATTAAAGGGAGCTTCTAGAGTGAGTTGCTGCTTTCCCAGAACGAGAAGGAGGCAAGGCGACTGTTGACTCTTTCTGCATTGGTTCTTGATCCATATAAAAATCATAAATTTATTGTTCTTCTATAACAAGTCACAATTAGGTTACTAACGTAGGAAACTTTGTATCAAATTATGAGTGATGTGTGTGCATCAGTATATATGTTTTTCAGTTCAGATTTTAGTTCTGCAGTCTTGTTGTACTAGATATTTTAAGGGAAATGCTAATTAAAATTTATGTATGATATACCAAATGAAACATCTTGAAATATAGTTACTAATGATATATAATTTGTATTTTAAAGATGTCCGAGTAGGAAGTTATGGTCAATTTAGTACGTTGTGGTCAACTAGTAATCTGTCTTATTCCAGTACGTGTTAAAGTGAACTGTTTAAGGGTCAATCGTGTATGAATTTCGATGGATGAACTGTCAAATAAAGTTAATTGGGTCTAGTCCTTAAGGGTTTATTTTCAGAATATTCTAAATAAATTGTAATTAAATATGATAGTTTTCGTGGGTACCAGTCATCAATAATCTGTCAGGCTCCAGTGCGTGTTAAAGTGAATTGTTTGAGAGTTAATCATGTATGGAATTCTATGTGTGATATTACTAATAAAATATATTTGATTCTTATTCTTAAGGGTTTTGTTTTAATAATTTTGGGAATAATATGTGATGATTTATGACTGTTCTCGTGAATACTGGTCGGCTGTGAATGGATCTTGTTCAATTGGTGTTATAGTGATTTTTTTAAGAGGTAAATGTGTATGGAATTCAAAGTGTAAAATTTCAAATGACATATAATTGAGTCTAGTCCTCAAGGGTCAAATTTCAGAATTTTCTAAATAAATTATGATTAAATATGATTGTTTTTTTGGGTACTGGTCATCAGTAATCTGTTCGGTTCCAGTGCATGTTAAAGTGAATTTTTTGAGGGCCAATAATGTATGGAATTAAACATGTGAATTTTATAATTAAAGCTATTTGAGTCTTGTTCTTAAAGGTTTTGGTTTCATAATTTTTGGAATAATATGTGATGATTTATGACTGTCCTCATGAGTACTGGTCGACTATGAATGGATCTTGTTCAGTTCGTGTTATAGTGATTTTTAAAAAATGTAAATGTGTATGGAATTCAAGTTATAAAATGTAAAATGAAAGAAATATGAGTCTAGTTTTTAAGGGTTTGGATTTCATAATTTACGGAATAATATGTGATGAGTTATGACTGTTCTAATGAGTACTGGTCAGTTGCAAATTGATCTGAATTCATTTTATTGTGATTTGTGTAAGGGGTAAAAATCTATGGATTTCAAAGTGTAAATATTTTATTAAAACCTATATGAGTCTAGTATTTAAGGGTTTACATTTCAAAATTTTTGGAATAATTTGTGATGAGCTACGATTGTTATCAAGAGTATTGGTCAGTTTTAAATTAATCTGTTTCAGACCATGGTATAGCGATTTGTTTAAGAGGTAATGGTGTATGGAATTTAAAGGTAAACTATCAAAAAAAAGCTATGGAATTCTAGTTTTTAAGGATTTAAATTTGTAGTTTTTAGAATGATGTGTAGAATGTTATGGTCATTTTCGTGAGTACTAGTCAGCTGTAAATCTTTCAACTTCTGATCAGTTTTACAATTTCCTTGTGTTATGTAGAACTTGAAATAAATTTTAATTAGTTCATGATATATCACATTTGCAGGTTTAACCAAGAACCATAGTCCTTAAGTTGCAAGAAAGGTGAGGGCTTCTACCTTTTCAAAAATTATCAAAACTGTTTTAGAATTAAAACTTTTCAAAACCTTTTCAAGTATATTTTGGAAACAAGTCCGTTTTAAAATTGTTCTTAAAGTTTATTCCTATCTTTTTTTTAAACAAAATGTTTTAAAATCTATTGATCTAAATTTTTTATTGAATCGTGTTATTTTGAATAAAGTTACTCGAGCTAGTTTTCTGCATTGCATATGCATATCTTGATTTGATTGTTTACCTAATAACTACAGGTGTACTTTATCGCCGATAGGCTGAATTGTTAATGAATGATTACATGTTACTATAAGTGTACTTTATAGCCCATAGCATGACTGCATTACTGTACTGCTAGTACTTTTTTCCATGGGATACCAAACCCTACTAGATAATCGAAACCTCGCGAAGTTGACACACAGACTGATCGCTTGGCTAGGATTTTGTAGTTATTGCCAGTTATCTCGAGATAATTTATGTTAGCTGATAGCCGTATCGTGTTGGCCTGATAGCTATTTCGAGTTGTTTTGATAGCTATTTCATGTTAGCTTGAAAGTTGTATTATGTTGTCCTGATAGCCATATCGTGTTGGCCTTATAGTCATTAGAGTGTTCGGCAGAGCATGGAGTGATTATCAAGGATCCCATTCTAAGGCTATGAGTAGATGGGAGGTCATCGCCGTACCTCTCAAAGTTAATACTTTTAAGCCCTAATTCTTCCTATCTACAATTAAGTAGATAATGGCAAGTCGGGGTTGTCCACGAGAAGAGGGATCTTTTCAAGTGGTTAAACATATATAGGAGAAAACATACTAGGCACATATATACATAGATACATATAAAAGCATGTAAACAAGGGGGGGGAGTTGGTTTGTTTTTTATCCTAAGTTATCAAATTGAAAGACAACAATTAGCAAAGCAAGAGAACTATGCTAATCATGTAAGACAACTAAAGATAAGATGAAAACAAAAATTGACGGAACCTTGGGTGCAATTGACTTCCACTTCCAAGCCTCTTATCCATCATTGAACATGCAACCTATTTACTACTTTCACTACTTGTTGTGAAGACTAAACTTCTATCCTTCGTAGATAGTAGTTTGCAAGAGTGAATTCGGAATCTCTTGTCAAACCTCACCAATGACTCCCATAGTCAAAACACGACTAAAAGTATCCCATTGATGGCATTTAGAACGAAGAATCAACAAGCTTGGAAACACTTATAAACACTACACCGTGTCTAAGCATTTAACCAATTCATACATTTACACAAGATTAGTCAAGAACTATCGACATTCATAGACTTCTCTCATTTTTTACAAGCAACAAATATGACAAAGAGTTCAACATTATCATATTTATCTAGTAATTATCAATCCATCAACACAATCAAAAGCTCTAAATCATACTCTTGGATTCCTATCAAGAAAAGGGGAAATCAACCCATTTCCCCAAACCCTAACAAGCATACCATATAAGTACTTCATATACTCAAGCTTTCAATAACATTAATGACATTAACAAACACATTCAATACCATAAATGCATAATAGTAAGAGTATCAAATAGGCAACAAATTGTTCTTAAGACATGGGTTTAGAAGTCTTAGTCAATTGCCCCCAAGAACTAGATTTAGCTAATACAAATCATGCTAACATCCATAAACAAATGCATAGAGAAATGAAGAGAGAAAAGATGGAAAACATGAAGAACCTAGGGTTGGGAGAAAAGGAATTTCGGCCAAGAAGGATAAGATATGAAGTGGGTGGCCAAAAATTCATTTTATAGTACAAGAGGGAGAAAAAGAAAAGCAAAAAGCAAAAGTGTAGCAAGCTCCCGCCCGGGCGGGAATGACCTCACCCTGGCGGGAATGACCGTTTCACCCTTGTGTCACCTTGCCTTCAAATCCTCGATTCTTTTTTTGTCTTCAATCTTCAAAGTTAGTCTTCAAATATTAAAAGTCTTCAAAAGGTGATCTTCAATGGTCTCCAATTTTCAAGTCTCGGTGTTTCTCCTTTGTCACACAAAATACACTTAGAAAAAGGTAAAAAAATGTAAAGTCGCTCTTACCTCTCCTAAGACAATTTCAAGGTAAAACACAAGCTCTTGATAAAATAATAACACAAAAGTGATCCCAAAAAGTACTATGTGATCACATAAATGGACACATCAGTAAAACGTCCTGATAACCTCCCACTTGACCCGTATCCTTTTCTATGTGATGTTATTATTGTGCTAAGTGATATAATGCCTGATATTGTTTCGTGAGAAATGATTTGTATGTGATATTACTTGTGATTGATCATGCATAGAATGCCTTCCCTCTTACTATTTCAAGTGGATAAAATTATTTTATTAAAACTACATGCATACATAGCATCCTGATCACATCACAAAAAATGGTTGCGAACTTGAAACCTTCACGGGCGAAAGCTCACCCCCACTCTTTTAAAAATATTTTTAGGTTGAAAAGGCGCTAGGTAAGGTACAAGCCTGACAAATAACGAGTGGTGGATGTCTGAGTCCTACACCCTTAGTTTCATTTATTTTGTTTGAAGACACGTTCTTGAATTATGCAATTAGCATCTATTATTTAAAGTTTTCTGCTTCCACTGTAGACAAGAATAATTGTTAAAAGTTTATCATTGTAATAAATGTCCCCTGCAATTTTGGGCTGTGGCATTACAAATGGTATCAGAGCATAGATTTTGGACCCTAGGGAACATAAAACACTTCCATAAAATACTTAGGATAAATCCCAGAAATCCCGACTATCGTTTATATAGGTTCTATTTAAGACACTTGGCCCCAACGGAAATTGTGTTCGTGTTCATGCTGTTTCATTTTAGAGTCGACTCCAGGGACAGAGATGTCTTAATACCCATGACAAGGAATAAGAATCGAGCTAACTTTAACCCCATTATGTTGTGAACTTATTTAAAAATAAATACACATGATTAGGGAACACAATATCCTCAGGGAGGAGGTGCGAGACCTGGAGGAACAATTCCTTACCTTTGATGTTAATTTCCAAGGACCCTAGTGATAGTGTTAGACTACTTATCGAGCAATTGAAAGCTAAGAAAAGGGCTATGAAGATTGGAAAAACAGTTGGAGATAATGAATGAGGAGCCAAATGCAATGGAGGAAAATATTAAGAACTTCACTCACCGAATGTTTGTAGTGGTAAACATAGATATGTCGTTGAGCCATCTAATAACATTATTACTTTGAAACAAATGATAAAAGTGTCGAGAATCCTTGTGAAGGTGATAACTGAAACTTAGTAAATCGAAAAAAATTACTTTCCCTTGTCATTTGTATTTGACCATAAGTTTCTTGTTTTGTTTTGAAATGTTTTAGTAAACTACTTGCCTAAACATGTTGTAAGAAAAATTTATCCCATCAATGAAGCACATATTTGTCAAGTAAAGTACTTCTTATACCTCAAAAGAAGAGGTGGTTATATCTGACCTCTTACCTAAAACTACTTGTTAAGATAGAAATATGTCTAAATCTTGTGTGAAAGGTCTAAGAACACCTTGAATCTTAAAATTTTTAGTTTAAAAGAAGCGCTAAATTTTATCAATTAATCCATTGAGAATAAGATCTATTGATGTGTCCATTTTATGTGCATATGTTAGTACTTTTTGGGATCACTTTTGTGCTTTTTTGTTATCAAGAGCTTGTGTTTTACCTTGAAATTATCTTAGGAGAGGTAAGAACAACTTTGCGCTCTTTTACCCTTTTCTAAGTGGATTTTGTGTGACAAAGGAAGAACATCGAGACTTGGAGACCGGAGACCATTAAAGATCACCTTTTGAAGACTTTGAAGATTTAAAGACTAGCTTTAAAGACTGAAGACAAAAAGAATCTAGGATTTGAAGGCAAGCGACACAAGGGTGAAAATGGTCATTCCCGCCCGGGAGGGAGCCTGCTACACTTTTACTTTTTGCTTCTCTTTTCCTCCCTCTTGTACTATAAAAGGAATTTTTGGCCACCCACTTCATATCTTAGACTCTTGGCTGAATTTCCTCTTCAAAGAACCCTGGGTTCTTCATCTTTTCCATCCTTTCTCTCTTTATTTCTCTATGCATTTGTTTATTGATGTTAGTATAATTTGTATTAGCTAAATCCAATTCTTGAGAGCAATTGATTGAAGCTTCCAACCTTATGTTTTAAGATTATATATTTGCTCATTTATAAACATTTATTGGAGAGCATTCATTATGCCATTAATGTTGTGTTTTACCTCATATATACCCTGGGTTGTTTGAGTATATGAAATGTTTGTATGATTGAAATTTTAGAGTATTAGGAAAGTCACAAATTTCTTAGCTCATTTTATATGAAATCCAAAGGCATGAATTTAGAACTTCTTGTGTATAATGTGTGGTAATTCTTGCTAGATGAGTATGTTAATGTGGATTTTTTTTATATTTTTCATATAGATGCAAAGAAAGGTTGAACCATGAATGTTGTTTGTTCTAAGTTTAACCTAATAAATGCTTTGTTTGGTTAAATGACTATGTCTTTGGTTGAAGCCTTGTTGTTATCAAACCTGTGGTCCTTTGGGTGAAATGTTATTGATCAAATACCCCTATGATGTTGTTTGTCTTTGGTGATCTTCAATGAGGTTTGAAAATGGTCGTTGTTTGTCTTTGTAAACTACTCTTAAGGAGGAATGAATGTTGATCTTTGAATGAGAAGTGATAACATTCCCTATAGACAATAAATGTAATTGAATGAGTGAATGAATCAATGAGGTATAGGAACTCTGGAAGTGGAAGTTGATTGCCCCCAAGGCTCCTTTAATTATCATTTGCATCGTATCTTTAGTTGTATTGCATGATTAGCATAGTTCTCTTGCTTTGCTAATTGTTGTCTTTCAATTTGATAATTTAGGCTCAAAAACCAACCATACACCCCCCATGTTTACATGCTTTTATATGTATCTATGTATGTGTATGCCTAGTATGTTTTCTCCTATATATGTTTAAACACTTGAAAAGATCCCTCTTCTCGTGGACGATCCCGACTTCCCATTATCTACTTAATTGTAGATAGGAAGCATTAGGGCTTAAAATTATTAACTTTGAGAGGTACGGCGATGACCTCCCATCTATATATTTGAAAACCTGAGATTTAGAAATACAATTTAGAACCAGTGATGGACCAATATGGTAAAGAAATGAGTGAGAAAAAGGATTTTGAAGTTCTACTTTTTTACATGCCCGGTTTACTGCATGCAATAATTTGAACCTTACTTTGAAAATCAATATCCTATAAACTGTAACTTTGAATGTGTTAAATCTTATACCGTTAATATCTTTATAAAGTAATACATAGTATACATTCTTGAACCTTAAAAATGAAGTAATGAATGAGTGTGATAATTGAATTCTAACCTGCCGTATTTTTAGTACTACGGGATATTTTATACACATGACTTTAAACTATCATATCTCACTCTCTGTAACTCCTTTTTATTTGATGTTTACATATTTGAAATCCTGTGAATTTAAGCTATATTTTAAGAAAATAAAATTTTAACTTGATTCAGATAACCATATAAAAAAATTACTACAAAGATGCTGCAATTGTTATTCTACAAATTGTGATTTCAAAATTTACATATACTTGTTTTTGGACAACCTATATTTTAGGAGTTTTTTAAGCTCTATGTTAGTTCATCACTTACATATTTGGGATTTTGGAACTTCAAACTATATTTTAGCATCAAAAGTTAGTTAAATCAGTCAAGGAACCAATGAGAAATGTGGTCTTGAGGTTTTTAAAATTTTAGGGGATACGTTGTAAAATATGAACATATCTTCCAACTTTAGGTTTTGAATTCAATTAGAAATATGTGTATATATATATCTCTTAATTAATAGACATTAAAAAATTACTTCAATTCTAAAAGTATAATGAGTTTAAATTATATTTGAATTTAGTGAATACAATACCATAGTTATTGACTTATAATCATTAATCCCCTGGGTAGCCTATCTCAAATTGTTGTAAGATCAAATGATCCTTAACAATTAATGTATTGTAAACTAACACAAAATATTTCAACCCATACCTTGAGTAGATATTGCTTTTCCTAATTAAGTTAGCACCTTATGTGTCTTTTATGGGTGATACCATTGAGTTACAATGAATTAAGTTGACTATTCTGATAGGATCCACCTAGTGGGAGTGATTGCATGATGTGATAAGAATGGAATGTCAAGATTGGATATAAGACCCTAGATTTGTTTTAATGAGACCCTACAAATCTAATAAATTTATTGTAAATGAATGAAGAAATATTAGAGGTCAGAATTTCTGAAGCATTATATATATATACATTCTAAAGGTTATGCTAAGTGATATTTATCATAAGAATCATATATACATGGGGTACTAGTGACCCACCTCCAGTCAAGGTCGATAATTGTAGCTGATTAACCCAAGCAAAGGCTGAGTAAGGTCAAAGATAAAATTTATAGTTCTGCACCCAACTCACTACTATGCTACCGATAGGGTAGTTAGCGGTTAGCCCTGGGTATGTCCACAGAGATGCTAGGGCCTAAAAATTAATTAAAAACAACCTCGTTTGGGTTTTCAATCCGTACAAGTTGCTAGGAATAGCTAGTATAGCAAACTTGGGGGGGTTGGTTTTTGGACTAAAAACTACAAAGCCGAAAGTAGAACGCAAGTAATCTATATAGCTAAACACTTGGGGAATGATTGCGTAACATGGTTGATTTAATGCCTCGATCCTCGATTCATTCACATGTGAGATTTAGAAAAACCTAATATAGTGCTCATAACACGTGGTGTGGTCGATGGCATACACTTCCCCGCACCTGTTACGTCGGTGCGCTCACAACCCTCCATCGACACCACCTTCATAATTAGGGGAGTACAAAAAGGTCCGACCGTTGTTGTAGGTCTGTTTCTCCCCTGTGTGATTACGTCTCGGGCTTCCACCATGAATGCTCTACTCTCTAGGCCTATATATGAGGCAAAGGGAAGTAGGCTTCTTATCTATGACACTATAACCTCATACAACCCTAGCTTGCTATTTTTTGCTATCTCTACCCATAACCCATTGGACTACTTTACATAATCAGCTAAGACTGGTGTGTTGGAACATAACAGACGCGATACTCACATATCTGAGGTTTCTCTTTCACGGGGGGAATCAATATTTGCACCAACATGAATATAGACTAGAGTGTGTGCTAATGGAGTGTAATATTCATTCAATTCTAACATTCAAGGACAAGTCACAATAATATCACAAGCATGATAATTAGGATGAACTAAGAATCTCACAAAAGCATAAATCAACACATGAATACAATTATCTCCAAGCTATGGAAACTACTCCATAGACATGGAATTCAAATAAAGATTTGAATTCCACATCATAGGATCAAAAAAAAAATAAAAGGAAAGAAAGAAAAATGAGAGGATGTTTCTCTCTAGAATGTTCTCCCAATTACAAGAGTATAATATGAAAAATGAAAGATAAGATAAAATCCTAGTAAAATAAAGCTATATTTATATTAGTAAGGGACTAATCCTAAAAATAGGTTAAAAAGTGTGAAACCCTAGTTCAGCCGGCGCTAGGCGCAGAGCGTCGCAGATGGCGCAGTCCGTGCTTACTTCTTGGCATAGAACGTCTGCTCTAGTGCGGTCCATGCATAATTCTTGGTGCAGGACGTGTTGTCCCCTACGGGTCATGTATGTGCGGTCCGCGTTGTTTGGTGCAGGCCACTACCAGAGTCCTCAGTTTTGCACTTCTGATCTGCGGGACGTGACGTTTGGTACAGACCGTCATCAGAACCATCATTTTTCTCATTGATTCTTCACATCTCATCGACTGTTATGGACATCTTGCACTTTGAATGGCGTGGACCATTGAAAACAGGGCAGTTCGCGCCTATACTTTGCCATTTTTTAGTGAAACTTGGAAGTTGTTCGCGTGGCCCCTCGAGTTTTGTGGGGTCCATGCTGGGCCCTGGCACGGTCTGTGCCAAAGGCATTTGGCGTGGATCACGTCGTCTTGTACTGGGGCATTAGTGCCATCCATGAGCAGTCCGCGTTGACCCATTTGTACTCCGGCCGACTGAACTTCTTTCCATCGCTACAGATAAACCGTGAGTTCATTTTGAGAGTTCTTGTAGTCAATTTTTTGGTTCTCAAGGATAATATTTCAATGGAACCAAACTTGAATACTAATTCTTCTTGGGTCATTTCTAGAGGTTGGCACAACTTTCTTGAACCACAATTCTCCATTTCTTCATTGGCCGCCTTGAACTCCAATGCCGCCTATTTTTGGCTCCAACCTCTTTCTACCATGATTTGATATCCATGACCTTTGTGTACTACCATTATAATGTGAATGGCATTAAATCTCTTCTACCTTCCTTGTGAACGACCTTCAATATCTTCTACCACCCTTGCGAACGGCCTCATAGAAAGTAATGAAAAGTATATGTGAGTGACCTAATAAATATGATCACAAAGGAAGATCTAAAAGCTTGTGGATACAAGATGTCCATTAGTAGTAATTAAGTCTACAAAACGTGGAATTTAGATAAGAAAACCAAAAATGGCCGTCTAACTTCCTTATCACGTAAACTTGACTAATACTAGCAATCCAACATATAAAACAAGCCATTTATTATGCCAAATGCATTGTTTAACGCATGCATAATGGTGCACTTTAGACCCCACACACTTAAACCTTTACTCGTCCTCGAGTAAATAAAAACAAGAAGAGGCTTAAGCGATATGTAGCATGCCCCCAAAGAAGTGAAAATCCTCATAATTCTCACACTTTCCAAAGATCCTAAAGTAACCTGTCCACCCAAAATGAAAATGTGGAAAAAGATAAGCCATGAAGATAAGTGTCAAGCTAGCTCACTTTTCCCAAAATGAGCCCCAAAAAGCAATCAAAGAGTCGTCTCCAAAAACAATCCACCAAGTAAATCCATGAGTTGTCGACTTGGTTGTAACATAGGGATAACTCGTGATTCTTGACCTAGTTATAACCAAGGATGCTAATATATCGTCAACCTAGTTTTTTGTTTTCTCTCAATTTCTCTTATTTTTCTTAGACACCCTTTTGGATTTTTATCCTAGATTTAACACAAAAAGGGTACTCTCTTCTCACTTTTTCCACATGGCCTCTCATTTTTGCCTAGGCTCATAAGCCTAGCCGAACCTAGACACTCACTTTTTCCTAGGTCTTTCGACCTATCCAAGCTTTTCCCAATGTTACCAAAGTTGCCCTTCCAGGTTTCCAACTTGTCTGGGTTTTTATTTTTTATTTTTTATTTTTGTTTTTTTAAAATATATATTTTGGTGTGGTACAAAATTTCCCCCAAAAGATAAGATCAAAACAAAAATCACACCACTAATATCCATAAACAACCAACCCAATGCACACTAGGAACCCTACCTAGTATGCCAAACCACCAAGTGTACATCGAAAAGCATCCCACAACAATCAAAATTCAAAATCACCAATCTATCAAGAAAAACACAAAATTGCACAGAGGAATCCCAAGAATGAAAAACTCCCTAAGTGCTCACTACTCCCTTCCAACACTTAACCGATGTATTGTCCCCAATGAAAAAAAATGTAAAAATGTAAGTGAGGTTGGGAGAAATAGTGACACTCACTCTCGTGGCCCGGAAGGGTCTTCCTCCTCGTGTCTTGTGCTGCTTCTCTCAATGTATCCCGTTGCTTAAATTGTGGCCTCAATGGAATCCGTCCTCGTGCTAAGCTCCTACATTTACGACCTCACACCTCCTATTGCTTGGACAACCTCTTGCAACACTTGGGCTGAGCTTGAAAGGTGATCCCCAAGTGAGTGCAGTTAGTCAATGATGTCTGTAGATAGGCGAGAGGTATTCTCAGAGAGGTCTCACCCTCGGCCTCCTCAACATCTATCTATGGGGTGGCTACAAGTCTGTAGAATTCCTTCTCAAAATACAGGCCGAGCTCAATAAATAGGTCATCCAAACACGTGTCATGGGTGATGGCAGTACATTCGACTGAAAAAGTACCATGAAATTGCTGGTAATTACCCCGCCATAAAGCCATACAGACCAATCCTCCATTGTCGTAGGCCCCACCATGAACGCCTTGGCTAACTTTTCAACATTTTACTTTGTTCCCGATCTTCCCAAGTTAGCCAACGCTTGCTGTGTAACTGGATGCCCTAAGTACTATACCAGTAGCCCCACTATGCCACCCATAGCAGTCTTACCACTCTTTCTGTACCCCCATCGCAAAACACTCCTGCATAAAAGACCTTACCAGGTTTGGGTAGAAATTACCCTCAGGAGTCATTGCCTAGAGGCGATGAACATCCAAACCTGGATATTGCGTTAGCTCATGGTAGAAAACTCCCATTGCTAGTAGTCAGTGAATGTAACAAAATTCCAAATGAACCAAGGTAGTGCTCTTGCACAGATTCTTCTGATCCGTCTCTGTCAGCTGCATCCAAAAGTTCCTGAGAGAAAAAGGTATCCCTTGACGGTGTGTCCTCGGGATCTCTTTGTTATACCTCCATCAGAAAGTGTGGGCTACCTCTTGGTGTGTCATCTGATACTCCTTATCATCATAATTGAATTTGATTGCCTTGTGTCCATACTCGTCCATGAATGGCCATAGAGTAGCTAGATAATCTAGGGTCCACCTGATGTTAGTCTTAGAGTGTTTCTCTAAGAACCCCTCTAGACATACCCAACCCAATAGATAGGATACGGGCTTGAGTAAGCCTAGAGCTGCCAAGGTGTCCTTGAATGCAAAGCATGTCTCCAATATACTCCTCTTTGGCTCTCTCAAATTCCTCCACTTCCGAGCTTCATTCATGGAGATGTTGGCTAATCTCATAAACTCTTAAGTCACAAACGTGGGGTTGCAAAGAGTGGGAGTCACCGGCCCATGGTTTGCACCTTTGACCATTTTCTTCCTCTTCTCACCCTGTGAGGAATTCCCCTTTTCCGACACATTCTTTTTAGGAGGCATCCTAAAAAAATTAAGAGTGCTAATGTGATCATAAACAAGGCATGACCCATATTATCATTTAACAAGTAAATTTCTCCTAAATAGCCTAATCATTCAAAGCATGATAATCCAAGCATGAAGGCTATTTAAACAAGAACATTCACATGAAACAACAATGTCATGTAAGTTCTTACCAATCCATCAATAAGATTATGCAATAAAGATTAATCTTCTCCTAAATCACTCAACACATGAAAAACATAACATCCAATCATAATAGCACATCAAACTACCGAAACTTTCTTCTACACAAGATCATGCATGCAAGCCCAAACATATATCTCAACAACATACACTCATTCAAGAATCATTATTTTCGTAACACCACCACAAAGTTAATAAATCATATAAACAAATAGTTCAATGGATTACCCGTGAATTTGAAGCTAAGAGTTGCAAGATCCGCACAAGAAGAAGCAAAAGTTGCTAACTTTTAAGATAAAAGCTTCAAATTTTCAAGTTCACCAAGAGTGTGTGTGAGTGAATATGCCTTGGAATGATAGAATGTGTCAAATGATTCATTTAGGTGAAGAAATGTACCATGGATCTAGAAAATTCAGTATAACTGATTCAATTAGGATAAGAGTGGATTTTTTTGAAAATTGTCAACTAAGTGACATTAGTACAAATAAATTAATTGCAAGGTATATGGGAAGTACTATTTGTATTAAAAATCCTAAAGAATTAGAGAATTTTAAAAAAATTGAATTAAAAATACATTTTGAAGTTCAAAACTCAGAATTTTCAAAAATTTGCATTTTTGGAACTATTTGACAGCGAAAATGGGGGAAATGTTACAGATACCTCTGTGTAAAAGTACCTGGCATAGACCGCCCCTCGTGCCAAAAGCCTTGGCACGGGCCCCTTCGCATCGATGGTCTGTGCCAAATCTTTGGTGTGAGGCCCCTTGTCCCAAGTTCCCCTGGCGTGGGCTTTGATGTTTGGTGCAGACCGTGCCAGGTCTTGGCATGGGGCTACCACAAATTTTGACCAATTTCCTTTGTTTTTCTCTCTTTTTCAAATAAACTAAGTGATCTGCACCATTATGCATGATTAAACCAATGCATTTGATGTAGTTTTTATTTACTTTTCGTTGGCAGTTTGGCAACATTAGTTAGGTTCACATAACAAGGGGTTTAGAAAACCATGTTTGGTTTTCTATTCTAAATCCCATGTTTTTTAGAATTAATTAGTGATTATTGACGTATCGTGTTCACGGGCTCCTTAGTCCTCATTATAAGTACCTTTAGTAGGTCGCCCATGAATGCTATTTGTTACATTACATTCTTGCAAAGGCCGTTTGTTTTTAATGGTAGAAGATTTGAAATCCATTTGCATTGAATGGTGGTAGATAAAGGCCACGAGCATTAATGCTTGGTAGAAGGAGATTAAAACCAAGGGTAGGCGGCTTCGAAGTTCAAGACAGCAAAAGATGGAAATAGTGAATTGTGGTCTGAGGAGTGTTGCCTTAATCCGAGAATGATCCAGGAAGAATTAGCCTTCAAGGATGGTTTCATTGGATTTTTCTTCTCGGGTACTAAAAAATTGACTACTAGAACTCCCAATTCGGACTAACAGTTCACCCGTGGCAAGCAAACGAAGTTCAGCCGATGAAAGACCCACAGCTCATGACATCCCGCACTACACGAAGCATCAATGGCTCGTGAAGATGCCTATGGTCCACCATACATGAAGCAACATCGCTGGTCCGAGACAATGAAGCCAGGCCGTGAAGCATGATAGGGAAGAGTTGAAGAAATTTGGCTAAGTGGAGCCGGTCCGTGAAAACCTTCACGGACCGCGATGAGAGTTCTCAGCAAACACCCATGCTACTCATGGTCCATGAAAATGAGGCTAAGCTATGAAATCTACTGAGTGGAAATCATGGTGCAGCTCGCGGTCCGTGAAAACCTTCACGGACCGTGGCACGAGCCCAGCTTCATGAACCGTGGCTTCCCGCGGCTATGAATGTTCACGAACCGCACAAGATCTGGAGGTCTATGCTTAAAGGCTTCAGAGACCGTGGCATCTGAGCCGGTCCATGAAAACTAGGTGGGTGGGAGGTTATCGATGTACCTCTCAAAGTTAATATTTATAATCCCTAATGCTTCCTATCTACAATTAGGTAGATAATGGCAAGTCGGTCGTCCACGAGAAGAGGGATCTTTTCAAGTGTTTAAACATATATAGGAGAAAATATACTAGGTATACACATATATAGATACATATAAAAGCATGTAAAATGGGGGGGGGTTTGATTTGTTTTTGGTCCAAAATTATCAAATTAAAAGACAACCATTAGCAAAACAAGAGAACTGTGTTAATCATGCAACAACAACTAAATAGATGATTAAAACAACAATTAACAGAGCCTTGGGGGCAATCGACTTCCACTTCCAAACTTCCTATAGCTCATTGATTCATTCACTCATTCAATTACATTTATTGTCTGTGGGGAATGCTATCACTTCTCATTCGAAGATCAACATTCATTCCTTCTTAGTAGTAGTTTGCAAAGACAAGCAACAACCATTTGTAAACCTCATTGAGGATCACCCTAGGAAAACAACAGTGTAGAGGTATTTCATCAATGGCATTTCACCCAAAGGACCATAGGTTTGATAACAGCAAGCCTTCTACTAAAGACATAGTCATTTAACCAAACAAAGCATTTATTAGGTTAAACCTAGAACAAACCACATTCAAGGTTCAACCTTTCTTTGCATCTATGGGATAAATATGAAAACAATCCACATTAACATACTCATGTAGAAAGAATCACCACACATTCTACACAAGTTCTAAATCCATGCTTTTGGATTTCATGTCAAATGAGCTAAGAAATTTGCAACATTCCTAACTCCATAAAACTTCAATCATACAAACATTTCATATACTCAAACAACCAATGGTATAAATGAGGCAAAACACAACATTAATGGCATAGTAAATGCTCTCCAATAAATTTTCATAAATGAGAAAATATGGAATCTTACTACATAATTTTGGAAGCTTCAATCAATTGCTCCCAAGAACTATTTTAGCTAATACAAATAATACTAACCTTCATGGATGAATTCATACATAAACAAAGAGGGAAAAGATGAAAGAAAATGGAGAACTAGGGTTGGGAGAGGAGGAAATTCATTCAAGAAGAAGTGGATATGAAGTGGGTGGCCAAAAAATCTATTTATATTACTATAGGGAGGAAAAGAAAAGCAAAAGGCAAAAGTGTAGCAGGATCCTGCCCAGGCGGGAATGGGCTCTCCGGGGCGGGCTGCCCATTTTCACCCTTGTGTCACCTTGCCTTCAAATCCTCGATTCTTTTTGTCTTCAATCTTCAAAGTTAGTCTTCAAATCTTCAAAGTCTTCAAAAGGTGATCTTCAATGGTCTCCGATCTTCAAGTCTCGATGTTATTCCTTTGTCACACAAAATCTAATTAGAAAAATGTACAAGAGCGTAATGTCGCTTTTACCTCTCCTAAGATAATTTCAAGGTAAAACACAAGCTATTGATAACAAAAGAACACAAAAGTGATCCCAAAAAGTACTAAAATAGGCACATAAAATGGACACATCAAACCTCCCCACACTTAAACCTTACTCGCCCTCGAGTAAGAAAAGATCCAAGTGCACGAAGGAATTGGCGTATCCACATCCTAGCTATTATTCCCCCAAGTCAATACCTCAAAAACCATTCAATATCACACATGCAAATGTTAAGATTAAATGAGAAGGTGCCCACAACCCCCATTCCTAAATCTACCCAAACCATATCAACCTATCAATTCATTGATATCCCTAAAACATCTCCAAATCCCGAATTAACAATCCCAAATCCAATGGTACAAGGTGAAGCTAAAATCATACATAAATTTCAAACACATCCTCCACTTTATACCAATATATCATCCTAAAAATGAAGTATATTAACGATCAAGAATTTCATAACTTACTTCGTTTTCCCCTCTAAATTTCCCAATTCCAAGAGGTCCCAAGATGTCAAGCTACCTGATCCATCTATATGGCCACTGCAACCTTATGACTCCAACACAGGCAAATGAGTGAACACATAACATTTTTCCTTTTTCTCTCTTTCTCTCGTTTTTCCTAGGAGCCCTTTCGGGTTTTCATCCTAGCCACACATCATGTTTCTTTGGCTCATATCTCACCTTTTTCCACACATTTAGCCTCTCATTTTTACCTAGGTCTCCCTTTCGGGTTTTCGACCTATCCAGGGCTCCAATGTTGCCTAAGATGCCCTCTCGGGTTTTCAACTTAGCGGGATTCTTTTTATTTTTGTTATTTTTCATTTCTTTTTTTTTCAAAATTTTCAATATATTTTCATGTTTTCCAATCAAAAGTAGGTGATTATATACATGTCAATCATTAAATCCCCCCTCCCTCACCACACTTAAAATCATATGTTGCCCTCAATGTAAAACATCTAAGGCAACAAGTTTCAAGTATATGGACGAAGGAAAAATGACTTACAAATTCTTGATGCAACGATTCCCCCAAGCTCCAAGAACAAACTAGCTCCAAGAGTCCAACGAACAATTGACAATATAGCACATCACCACAAAAACTCCCATACCTCAAATCAACTAAGCACAAACACCCGTGATTGTGAAGAGGGAGACTAGGAAGAACACCTTTCCAAGTGAGTCCAAGCAATTCGTAGCTTCCCAAGTGACCAATTCTACCCAAGAACAAAAATCCCAAAAAGTTTGGGTTCTTGGATAAATTTTTGGATTTGAAGAATTAATGGGTTGGAGGATGGATTTGATGAGTGGAAAGGATTGAATGTTGGCTAGGAATGGTGAAATTTGGAAGATGGAGATGAGTTTATTTGGGGAAGTTATTGAAATGGAGAAGAGGAGATGGAGAAGAAATAAATGGAAAAAGGATAAATTAGGGAGAGAAAGGAAAAAAAGAGAAATGAATAGCGCCCATGCGACACTTGGCTGCCCGGGCGGGAATGCTCCCAGAATAAAAATAAAAAGAATTTTGCTAAGTTGAAATCCCAAGAGGGCATCTTAGGCAACATTGGGACCCCACATAGGTTGGAAACCCAAAAGGGAGACCTAGGTAAAAATGAGAGACTAAACGTGCGGAAAAAGTTGAGATATGAGCCAAAGAAACATGATGTGTTGTTAGGATGAAAACTCAAAAGGGCTCCTAGGCAAAATGAGAGAAAGAGATAAAAAAAGAAAAAATGTTATGTGTTCACTCATTTGCCCGTGTTGGAGTCATAAGGTTGCGGTGGCCATATGGATGGATCAGGTAGCTTGAAATCTTGAGACCTCTTGGAATTGGGAAATTTAGCTCGAAAAACAAAGTAAGTTATGAAATTCTTGATCGTTAATATACTTCGTTTTTAGGATGATATATTGGTTAAAGTGGAGTATGTGTTTGAACTTTATGTATGCTTTTAGATTCACCTTGTACCATTGGATTTGAGATTTTCAATTCGGGATATGAAGATGTTTTAGGGATATCAATGAATTGATGGGTTGATATGGTTTGGGTAGATTTAGGAATGGCGGTTGTGGGCATCTTCTCATTTGATCTTAACATTGGGATGTGTGATATTGAGAGTTTTGTGAGGTATTGACTTGGGGGAATAGTAGTTAGGATGTGGATACGTCCATTCCTTTGTGCGCTTTGATCTTTTCTTACTCGAGGGCAAGTAAGGTTTAAGTGCAGGGAGGTTTGATGTGCGGAAAGGAATGAATGTTGGTTAGGAATGGTGAAATTTGGAAGATGGAGATGGGTTTATTTTGGGGAGTTCTTGATATGGAGAAGAGAGGAGATGGAGAAGAAATAAATGGAAAAGAGGAGAAATTAGGTAGAGAAATCAGGGGAAAAAAGAGAAAATGAATAGTGCCAGCGCGTGTCGAGCGGGTGGGAGCTTGCCAAAGGACGAGTGCCTAAGCTCAGGTTTATTAATTGTGCTGCTGCAATTGTGTTAACGACCCAGGATTGAGGTAGGTTAAATTTTGGCGCCGCTACCGGGGATGCTTTCCAGTTCAAGTATTGGTTGAGTATAGCGTATTAGTAGAGTAATTAGTAGTGTCTTTTATTGTTTGTAATTTTTTTGTTTTTTTTATTGTGAGTTGAGCTTTGGTTATAGTTTTCTTGTTATTTTGATCATGTTTGCTATTGTGTTGTTGGACGATAATTAGATCAGAGGTTCAATTTAGAGGTTTGAGTTTTGATGAATTACCACACAAAATGGCGGAGGACAACCACACTTTGAGAGAGCTTATGGCTCATAACTTGGAGAATCAACCACTATGTATCACATTCCCGCCTTTGCCTCCGAATGTGACTCGTGAGATAAAAAGTTGCATGATACTCTACATTCCTACATTCCACGGTTTGGCTGAAGAGGATCCGAACAAACATTTGTCAGAATTTCATTTGGTATGCACAAACAAGAAGCCGGCGAGAGTGTCGAAAGATGACTATAACTTGAGAGCCTTACCCTTTTCACTACAAGATGGAGCAAAATATAAATAAATTATTTTCCACCAGGGTGCATAGGTTCATGGATGGATATGAAGCGACGGTTTTTGGAGAAATTTTATCCCACCTCAAAGTCTGTCGGTTTGAAGAAACAATTATCCAACACCCCTCAAGGAGCGACCGAGAGCTTATATGAGTATTGGGAGAGATTCAAGAGGCTTCTCGTAGGTTGTCCCTATCATCCCTTCAAGGAAGGCGACTTGGTCTATTACTTCTTCGAGGACTTGTGTGATAAGGACATGAGGATGATTAATGTTGTGTGAAATGGTTCTATTGCCAACAAGAGTCTGAAGGACGCTACGACACTTTTCGAAAGGATGGCCAACAGGATGAGGCAATTTAGTACAAGGTCGAGGGTCAAGGTCTTGGATGAACACGCACACACATCAAAGTTGAAGGAGTAAGTCCAAGCTCTGGCATCTATGATGAAAGAGCTTTTCTGAGGAAAGGTGTACCAGGTTAAGATGTGTAGAGTTTGCAACCTTGATAACCACTTTGAGAAATTCCCGGAGGTTTTTGGTGATATGCAAGAGGTGAATTCCATAGACTACAACAACTGGAAGAGACCTTAGTTTGCTAGGGGTCAACAACAAGGGTTCCAGGGGAACCAAGGCGAGGCAAGGAAGGATCCCTATGCAAACTCATTCAATCCAAGGTATAGGGATCATCCCAACATCTAATGGAGGGATGACAATCAACCTCAATGGTATAGGGGTGAACAAGCACCGCCTCAACCCTATTCTAGAGGTGAAGGGCCATCCAACAAGCATACCACACTTTAGAAGATGGATAGGGAGGAGATCTTGGATGCCATCGGAAAACTGGGGAAGAAACATGAGATCTTCGCGGAAAGGACAAGGAGAGAAATTAAAGACCTTAGTACTAGAGCCTTCTCAAGTATCAAGAACCTTGAGATTCAAGTTGGACAACTCGCCAACTCGGTGAGCCAACTTGAATCGAAAGAGTCTAAAAAGTTACCTTCCCAACTGGAGGTGAATCCAAGAAATGTTAGCGCACTCAAGTTGAGAAGTGGGAAGGAGGTTAATGAAACTGAGGAGAAAGTGACACAAGAGGATGATGAGTTAGTAGAGGCTACCAAAGATAAGTTCGAAGAAGAAGAGATGGTTGTCAAAGAAGCACCCTCCAAGGAGGTTCCACCACTTGAGTTTCAAATTGCTATTCCACTTCCATTTCCTAGTGCTTTTAGGGGAAAGCCAAAGGTGGAGACAAATGAGGCAAACATTCAGAAAGTCTTCAAAACAGTGGAGGTATCTATCCCTATCTTGGAATTGATTGACAATATGCCTTCATATATATGCTAAATTTCTTAAGGTTGCAGGTACTAAGAAAATGAGTAGACCACATAAGAAGTCAGGAAAGCTAAGAATTTGGGAAGTTGCAATTTTGAATCATAAGATTTTGCCTAAGAAATGTGATGACCCTGGAATGTTTTCTATCCCAATTTCTTTAGGTGGGACACTTGTTGAACATGCCAAGATAGATTTAGGAGCTTCTATCAATGTGAACCCTTTATTCTATTTGAATGTATTGAAATTGGTGAACTAAAGGAGACTAGAGTCATTGTTCAACTCACCGATCATTCCCAATCTAGCCCTCGAGGGCTAGTGAAGGATGTGATGGTGTGAGTGGGAAAGTTGGATTTTTAGGCGGACTTTTATGTCCTAGACGTAGTGCACGATAGTAGTGCACCCTCAATCCTTTTGGGGAGACCTTTCTAAAAAGTTCTAGCACTAAAATTGATGTCTACTCGGGGATCTTGACTCTAGAAGATAACTTAGACAAGGTGGAATTTGACATTTATAAACTAGGCATGCTTCAACAAACCTTCTCTTATGTACAAACCTTGCTTTTGGGACTTTTTGGGGAAAGTAAGCTTGGCTTTATTTAGATCTTTTGTCACTTATCTTTTTCCATACAAATTTAATTTCTTTGGGTGGTTTGGTTGCCTTAGGTACTTTGAGGAGTGTGAGAGTTGTGATATTTTCATCTCCTTGGGGGGAACAGGGGTAGCTTAGAAATACGTTGGATGCATTGGCTATTTTCGCATGCTTCATGTCGCTTGAACCTTTTTCTTTGATTTTATTTACTCAAGGATGAGAAAAGGTTTAAGTTTGGGGAGTTTGATCTGCACCATTATGCATGCTTTAACCAATGCATTTGACGTAGTTTTTATTTACTTTTGGTTGCCGGTTTGCCAACATTAGTTGAATTTACGTGACAAAGGGTTTAGACAACCATGTTCAGTTTTCTATTTTAAATCCCACATTGTGTACACATAATTAGTGATTATTGACAAATCATGTTCTTGGGCTCCTTGGTCCTCATTATAAGTACCTTCAGTAGGTCGCCCATGAATGCTATTTGTTACATTACATTCTTACGAAGGCCGTTTGCTTTTAAAGGTAGAAGGTTTCAAGGTCATTTATATTGAATGGTAGTATATGAAGGCCATGAGCATCAATGCATGGTAGAAGGAGATTGAAGCCAAGGATAGTCTGCTTCAAAGTTCAAGATAGCAAAAGGTGGAAATGATGAATCGTGGTCCGAAGAGTGTTTCCTTAGTCTGAGAATGATCCAAGAATAATTAGCCTTCAAATCTGGTTCCATTGGCTTTCCTTCTTGAGTACTACAAAATAGACTACTAGAACTCCCAACTTTGGCTAACGGTTCACCCGTGGCAAGCAAATGAAGTTCAGCCGATGAAGAACCAGTGTCCATGATAGCCCACACTACACGAAGCATCAGTGGCCCATGAAGATGCCCACGACCCCTCTAGATGAAGCAGCCATTCCGGTCTGTAACAATGGAGTCGGGCCATGAAGCATGGAAGGGAAGAGTTGAAGAAATTTAGCTAAGTATGGAGTCGGTCTGTGAAAACTTTCACAGACCGTGATGAGAATTCTGAGAAAAAACCCATACTATTCACGGTCTGTGTTAAGGAGACCGAACCGTGAAAACTACTTAATGGAAATCGTGGTGCTGCTCACGGTCAGTGAAAAACTTCACGGACTGTGGCACGAGCCCAACTTCATGGACCGTGGCTTCCCGCGTCTAGGGAGTAGTTAGATTAAGCTTGGGACATATTTGGGATGTGTGTAGTTTTTGATACTTTATGAGATTCCTTAAATTCCACCTATCTTTGTGCTTATGATATTATTGTGATTGTTCTTGAATGTGACAAATGCATGATCACTACACCACATATGAGCACACACTTTGGGCTATGTTCATGTATGGTGCACTTATTGATGCCTCCTTGAGAAGAGAAACCTGGATGTTTGAATGGGTGGAGGGGAACGATTATGTACGAGTGTATGCACGGGAGATTCTGGTAACCCTAATCGGCATACCATTGCACAAATTTTCGCTGATTACTTAACCATTTTTTGATAGGGTACATATCGATACAGTTAATAGTAGCAAGCTAGGTGTTGTTTTGGAACCCTACTATTATAGATAAGGTGCCTACGAAGCTAAGGCCTCGCGTACAGAGGACCACAGGGAATTAGTGCATTTGTGGTGGAAGCTCGGGACGTAATAGCATGAGGGAGAAACAGAACCATAACAATGATCAGACCTTGTTGTGCTCTCCTAATTATGATGGCGGTGTCTATGGAGGGTTGTGAGCGCACCCACCATGATAAGGATGGGGAAGTGTATGCCATCGGCCACACTACACGTCATGAACACACTGATAGGTCTTTTGTATGTGTATATGTGAATGAATCAAGAATTGAAGCATTAGAACTATCTTGTTGCTAAATTAGTCCCAAGTGCCTAGTATAAATAGTTTACTTGTTTTTTTTTATTTTATGCTTGTAGTTGTTAGTTGAAAATACCAACCCCCACCCCCCAGTTTGCATGTTTACATTATTAGCTATTCCTTTCACTTGTGCACATTGACGACCTGCACGAGGCTATGTCTTGAGTTTTACTTGAACCCTGTGGAAAAACCCTTGGCTTGCTGCTTACTACCCTTTGGTAGCCTAGCAGCGAGAAATGGGTGTAGAATATAAATCTTATCTCGGACCATCCCACGGGACTAGTGCCTCAGCTTGGGTTAATTGATTGCACTGTTGCGATTGTGTTAACGACCCCGGGTCAAGGTGGGTCACTAAGTCACCCATCAAATCACATTCCATTCATACACAATCACGAGACTCTAACTTAAATTTACAAATCAAACAAGAGTTTCATCTCAAAACTCCTCATCACAAACAAGAACATGAAAACCTACCTAATCACTACTCAAAACATCGAAGAAAAATAAGCATCATATATTTATTTTCGTCCTCACGACTTATTTCTTTTTTCATGAAATTTCAGTGAGAAACACCTACCTGTGGGTCTCTAGAATCGCCATCGGCCACTCCACCCACAATGACATCGTTGTGGATGGGTCTCCACAATGTGTCACCCTCACCTTTCCCCTTGTTCGTCATAGAAAATGAATCATCGTGCTTTGCTAAGGTTGAGTCTGTGAACATCACTTTGGAGTTAGGAGGAGATCAAGGGGATTTTAAGCCCTTGACACTTGTCCTTTCCTGCTGCAAGTTAGTTAGCATGGAAAAATATTCTAGCACAGACTTATTGTCAATCAAATCATGCAATTCATCGAACTCATCAACAAAATCATCAACACGGAACTCATCCAAGTATTTATACTCATTTGTAACACAAGAAGATTCATGGAAATTATGCTCATCACATAGGGTCACACATTTGCACATAAAAGAAGAATTAGTCTAATCATGTCTAGACTTATGGGTATGGAATTCCACATTATCTTCTAGAGTTAAGGTTCCCAAGCGGACATCAATTTTAGTCCAAGACATTTTATAAAAAGGTCTCCCAAAAAGTATTTGGGTGCACTTCTATCGTGTGCCACGTCTAGGATATAAAAGTCCGCTGGAAAACTAAATTTCCAACTCGCATCATCACATCCTTCACTATCCCACGAGAGCTAGCTTGGGAGTGATCGGCTAGTTGGACAATCACTCTAGTTTCCCTAAGCTCACCTATTTCTAGGCATTCATAATGGCTAAATGGGATCACATTTATGGATGGCCTAAGTCTATCATCGCATTTTCAACAAGTTTTCCATCTAAGGAGATAGGGATAGAGAAAATTCTGGGGTTGTTTCATTTCTTTGGTAAATTTTTATGGTTTAAAATGGCGTCTCCCCCCATTTTAAATGTACTACCTTCTTAGCTGACCTACTTCTCTTTTTTGTGCAAGCAATTTTAAGAAATTTAGCATACAATGACACATTTTCAATTAATTCCAAGATAGGGATTGCTACCTCAACCTTTTCGAAGACTCTTTGAATGCTTGCATCATTGGTCACCACCTTTGGCCTTCCCCTCAACCCAATTGGAAATGGAGGTGGGATAGTCACTTGCACCTCAGTCGGTGGGAGCTTCTTGGAAGGTGCTTCCTTAATCGCAATCTCATCCTATTCGAAGTGTGTCTTGGTAGCCTTCAATACACATCACCTTCTTCTCGAACTCACGAACTTCCTTCCCACTTCTCAAATTGAGTGCACTTATGTTCCTTGGATGTTTTCCGGACTCCTTGGCCTCAAGTCGACTCACCAAGGTGGCAAGTTTTCCAACTTGCATTTCAAGTTTCTTGATACTTAAGAATGCCCTATTTCTAAGGTCTTCAATTTCACACCTTGTCCTTTCTAAAAAGACTTCAAGTTTCTTCCCTAATTGACCAATGGCTTCTAGGGACCTCTTCTCGGTCCGATTTATAGATCAAGGCATGGTTGTTAGAAGGGCCTTCACCTCTATGGTATGGTTGAGGTGGGGAAGGTGGGGATTGTCCAACTAAAAATCCTTAAGGTTGATTGTATTCCCTCCACCCAAAATTTGAATGGTCTCGGTACCTTGGGTTGAACAAGTTTGCATAGGGGTCGGGTCTTGCGTCACCTTGGTTCCCTCGGAACCCTTGTGGTAGACCCCTAGAAAATGGTGGTTTCTCTCAGTTGTTGTACTCAATAGACTTCACCTCTTGCAAATTATCTACAACTTCGGGACACGCCTTGGTGTTGTGGTCTAAGTTGTACCCATCACACTTTGACTTGATGCACGTTTCCTTGCAAGAGCTCTTTCATCATGGAAGAAAGATCTTGGACTTGCTCCTCCAACTTTGGTAATTGTGCGGGTTCATCTAAGGCCTTAACCCTTGACCTTGTGCCAAACTGTCACATACCATTGGACATTTCTTCAAAGAGAGCCATTACATCCTTAGGGATTTTTTTGGCAATTGATCCATTACATACGGCATTAACCATCTGAATAGCTTCATCTCCTAAACCCTTGAAGAAATAGTAAACTAGATCTCCCTCCTTGAAAGGATGGTATGGACAGCTTGCAAGAAACCTCTTAAAGCACTCCCAATAATCATATAATTACTAGGTAGCCCCTTGGGTGATGTTTGACAGTTGCTTCTTTAGTCCGGAAGATTTGGACGCCAAAAAGAACTTCTCTAAAAACCTCATCTTCATGTCCATCCAAGAACTTATGCAACCAGGAGATAGTAGTAAAGCCAGTCCTTAGCCCTATCTTGAAGAGAGAACGGAAAATCCCTCAGATTATAGTCACTTTAGAAACACCCGGAGGCTTAATATTGGTACACACCAAGTGGAACTCCGACAAATACTTATCTGGGTCTTCCCCCAACATCCCGTGGAAAAAGTGAGGCCAGTTGATCATTCAGCTCTTTTTCTCACAACTCTCATTTGGTGGTAATGGGGGGAATATGATGAGGTTCTGTTGTCCTCTGCCATTTCTTGCAGTTCTTCTACCAACACTACCGGCCAAGGTTGAAATTCTACTCTAGCTCCCCACTTCCTTCGCTTCCGAATACCTGTGTTATCAGTCGGGTAATGAAAAACACCTAAGTTTGTGGTACGAGTATGTACCATAAACTAGGGGCTAACAGTACCCTTCCAAAGACAACACTAGCAAACAGATTAAAAGGAAACAAGATAACTATCACAAAAGCTCAACACATGAATCAATAAAATAAAACAAAACAAAAGCAATACTAACTACTCTACTAATACGTTATTCTAATTAACAATTAAGCTGATTAGCATCCCCGGTAGTGGCACCTAAATTTGACCCTCCTCCACTTGGGGGTCGTTAATTGTAGCTAATTAACCCAATCGAAGGCTGAGTAAGGTCAAAGATAAAATTTATATTTCTACACACAACTCATTACTATTCTACTGATAGGGTGATTAGCGGTAAGCCCTGGGTATGTCCACAGAGATGCTAGGGCCTAAAAATTAGTTAAACACAAATTTAATCCGTACGAGTTGCTAGGAATAGCTAGTATAGCAAACATTGGTGGGGGTTAGTTTTTTTACTAACAACTACAAAGCATGAAAGTAAAAAACAAGTAATCTATACAGTTAAACACTTGGGGAATGATTACGTAACATGGTTCATTTAAATCCTTGATCCTTGATTCATTCACATGTGAGATTTAGAAAAACCTAATTTAGTGCTCATAACAGGTGGTGTGGTTGGTGGCATACACTTCCTTGTACCTATCACGTTGAGTGTGCATATAGCCCTCCATCGACATCGCCTTCGTAATTAGGGGAGTACAACAAGATCCGACTGTTATTGTAGGTGTTTTTTCCCCCGTGCTATTACGTCCCAGGCTTCCACCACAAATGCTCTACTCCCTAGGTCTATATATGAGGCAAATGGAAGTAGGTACCTTATCTATGACATTAGGACGTCTTACAACTCAAGCTTGCTACTTTTTGCTATCTCTACATGTAACTCATCGGACTACTTGATGTGATTAGCTAAGACTAGTGTGCTAGAACGTAAAAGATGCAATACTCGGAAAAGACCTTCATGAACACACCCACGCAGACTCGTACCCTGTTACCCATAACACAACCGAGGTTTCTCATCCCCGGGGGGCATCAATATTTGCACCAACATGAATGTAGACTAGAGTGTGTGCTAATGGAGTGTACTATTCATGCAAGTCTAACATTCAAGAACAAGTCACAATAATATTACAAGCACAATAATTAGGATGAACTAAGAATCTCACAAAAGCATAAATCAACACATGAATACAATTACCCCAAACTATGGAAACTACTCCCTAGACATTGAATTCAAATAAATATTTGAATTCCATATCATAGGATGAAAGCAAAATTAAAAGGAAAGAAAGAAGGAAAAGAGAATGTTCTCTGTCTAGAATGCTCTCCTAATTACAAATGTAGAGTGAAAAATAAGATCTAAGATAATACCCTAGTAGACTAAGGCTATACTTATAGTATGAGATTGGGCCTAAAAATTGGCCCAAAATAGGCCAAAAAGTGTGAAACCCTATTTCAGCCGCTGCCTGGCGCGGTCCGCGCCGTGTATTGGGTCTGTGCTGGCAGGAGGCTCCAGATGTGGCGTAGCCCGCTTGATCCGTACTGGCGCAGGCTGCAGGATCTGGCGTGGTCCATGCTTACTCCATTGGTTCAAACTGTCTGCTCTGGCGCGGTCTGTGCATACACCTTGGCACGAGTCGTGTCGTTCCCTATAGATCGTGTCTATGCGGTCTGCGTCAATTGGTGTGGACCACCATCAGAGTTCCCATTTTTGCAGTTTTGATCCACGGGACATGATGTTTGGCATAAATCATGATCAGAAACCTTGTTTTGCTCAGTAACTTGGCACGGGCCACTTGATTCTTCACATCCCGCCGGCTGGTCTTGACATGGTGTCAAAAATGGGGTGGTCTGCACCCATACTTAGCCATTCTTTTAGTGAAACCTAGAATTGGTGCGTGTGGCCTGTTGAGTTTTGTGCGGTCCATTCCCGACCTTAGCACAGTCTGTGCCAAAAAAATTGGAGTGAACCACATCGTCTGGTGAGGGCCATTAGTGCTATCAATGAGCGGTCCACACCAACCCATTTGTACTCCATCTGGCTGAACTTCTTTCCTTTGCTACGAATGAACTGTGAGTTGAGAGTTCTTATAGTCGATTTTATGATTCTTGGGGTGAAGAATCCAATGGAACCAACCTTAAAGGCTAATTTTTCTTGGATTGTTCCCAGAATTTGGCACAACTCTCTCAAACCACGATTCTCCATTTCTTCATTGGCTGCCTTGAACTCCAATGCCACCTATCTTTGGCTCCAACCTCCTTCTACCAAGATTTGATGTTTGTGGCCTATCTACTACCACTCTACTGTGAATGGCCTTTGATCTCTTCTATGATCCTTGCCAACGTCCTTCAATATCTTCTACAGCCCTTGCCAACGACCTTCATATAGAATGTAACAAAAAGAATCCACGACAGACCTACTAAAGATGATTACAAAGGAAGATCAAGGAGCCTTTGGATACAAGATGTCCATTAGTATTAATTAAGTCTACAAAACATGAAATTTAGAAAAGAAAACCAAACATGCCCGTCTAAACCTGTAGTCATGTAAACTCAACAAATACTAGCAATCCAACATATAAAATAAGCCATTTATTATGCCAAATGCATTGGTTAATGCATGCATAATGGTGAACATCAACAAGTGATTAGATAGTACTATGTAATCATGCTATTGTAATACAAGTATCACCATTATGAAGAATTTATAATTTTCTCTGGAGATAAAGTGTTTTTGAAAGTAACACCCTATGTACACCCACGTTATAAAACATGGAAGGAGAGGAAATTTGAGTCTGAGATATGTAGGCTCTTTTGCTATGACTCATCGAGTAGGTGAGGAAACTTACCGACTGGATTTATCCAAAACCATGGGAAGATCTCCTCCCATCGTCCATATTACTATGCTCATAAAATTCCATCCTTGCCCAAGCCAAGTAATCAACTTGGAAAACTTGCAAATTGATGATACCCTTGGGTATGAAGAGAATCCCTAATAGATTTTGGATCGACAAGTGAAAAGGTTGAGGACCAAGGAGATTGGCTTACTCAAAGTATTGTGGAACCATCACAGAATCGAAGAGGCCACCTGGGAAGTTGAACAATAAATGAAGGATAAATATCTATATTTGTTTAGTAATTAAATAGGAATAAATTTAAGACAAAATTTCCTTAAGGAGGGGCGAATGTGAGACCCGAGAATTTTTCTTCATCTTGTTGGGTGAATTTAAAAAGATAATATTTTTAGGATTAAATTGTAATAGTAGTAAAGGTAAAATGATAAATAAAGAATTTTGGTGAAACAAGGATTTACACACATGATCAGATTCAGCCAATCGAGACTAATACTTAGTTCAAGGCATAGTTTGTTACGTGAAAAGATGGTGTAGATTTCAATTTGAAAAGAACTCTTGATTCTCGGTTAGGATCAAAACATTATCCGACTAAACTAACCAAGTGCTACTAGTATTCTACCTAGGTATATAAGGATTAAACAGACCTAACCTTAACATTTTCTACCCGAGAAACCTCTATGCACCATAAAAAACTAAACAAACACAATACTGTTGTGATCAATTGAAGAATGTAAGAGTATTGAAAGGAGCCTCTAGAGCGAGTTGCTGTTTTCCCCGAACGAGAATGAGGCAAGGCGATTGTTGAACTTTTTTTGCATTGGTTATTCATCCATAGATGAATCATATGTTTATTATTCTTCTTTAACAAGTCACTATTAGGTTACTAACATATGAAACTTTGTATGAAATTATGTGCAGGAGTATATATATTTTTCACTTCGTATTTTAGTTCTGTAGTCATATTGTACTAGATATTAGATGGAGAAATAGGTAATTAAAATTTATGTATGATATACATAATGAAGCTTCTTTAAATCTAGTTTCTAATGATATATGATTTGTATTTTAAAGATGTCTGAGTAGGAAGTTATTATCAATTTAGTATCGAGTGGTTAACCAGTAATATGTCTGATTCCAGTTCGCGTTAAAGTGAACTGTTTGAGGGTAAATCGTGTATAATTTCAATGTGTGAATTGTCTAATGAAATCTAATTTAGTCTAGTCCTTAAGGTTTTAATTTCATAATTTTCAAAATAAAACGTGATTAAAATTGATAGGTTTGATGACAACTGATAATCTGTAATCTGTCTGGCTCCAGTGTGTCGATCGTGTATGGAATTCAATGTTTGAACATTCTAATGAATTTATTTTATTCTTTTTCTTAAGGGGTTTAGTTTCATAATTTTTTTAACAATATATGATGATTTATAACTGTTCTCGTGATTACTGGTCTCTTGTGAATGGATCTTGTTCAGTTTGTGTTATAGTAATTTATTTAATTTTTAAATGTGTATGAAATTCAAAGTGTGAACTATCTAATGAAAGCTAATTGATTCTAGTCCTAAGGGTTCAATTTAATAATTTTCTAGATATACCGTGATTAAACGTAACAGTTTTCGTAGATACGGGTCATCAGTAATCTATCTGGTTCTAGTGCGTGTTAAAATGAATTGTTTAAGGGTCAATCGTGTATATAATTCAATGTTTGAACTTTCTAATGAAATCTACTTTAGTCTTGTTCTTAAGGGTTTTGGTTTCATAATTTTTGGAACAATATGTGGTTATTTATGACTGTTCCCGTGAGTACTGATCGACTGTGAATGGATCTTGTTAAGTTTGTGTTATAGTGATTTTTTAAGAGGTAAATGTGTGGAATTCAAAGTGTAAACTTTCTAATGAAATATATATGAGTCTAGTTTTTAAGGGTTTTATATTTCATAATATTTGGAATAATATGTGACGAGTTATGACTACTTTTCTGAGTACTGGTCAATTGAAAATCAAATTGTTTCAGTTCGTTTTATAGTGATTTTTTAAGGGGTAAATTTTTATGAATACAAATTATAAATTTTGTAATGAAAGTTACATAAGTCTAGTTTTTAAGGGTTTATATTTCAAGATTTTTTAAATAATTTGTGATGAGTTATGACTTTTATCGTAAGTACTGGTCATTTTCAAATTAATAAGTTTTAGTCCTTGTTATAGCGATTTGTTTAAAAGGTAATGGTATATTGAATTTAAAGTTTAAATTGTCAAATGAAAGCTATGGAAGTCTAGTTTTGAAGGATTTAAAATTCGTAATTTTAATGAAATATCATGTTAGCCTGATATCCCTATCGTGTTGGTCTATAGCCATAAGAGTGTTCGCCAAAGCATAGAGTGATTATCGGATCCCGTTCTAAGGCTATGAGTTGAGCGACCTTATAACCTCCCACACGACATGTATCCTTTTCTATGTGATATTAATATCTAGCTAAGTGTTATAATGCCCAATATTGTTTCATGAGAAATGATTTGTATGTGATATTATGGCCTGACGAATATTAGGTTAAAGAGCTAGATAAGATACGAGTATGACGAACAACGAGTGGAGGACGTCTGTGGCCCAACACCCTTAGTTTAATTTATTTTGTTTAAAGACACATTTTTGGATTATGAAACTAGCTTTTATCATTTAAACTTTCTCGTTTCCACCATTGACATGAATAATTCTTAAGAGTTTATCATTGTAATAAATGTCTCGTGCATTTTTTTGGTTGGGGCATTACATGTTGCGTGCTTCTTGGCTACATCTGCGATTTTGTTGGAATGTTTGGTTTTTAAATTTTAATTTTAATTTAAATTCATATTTCGAATTTATAGCTTTTGATGGGTTTTTATGTTGCAATTTTTATCATTAAATTGAGATTCTCTCCTTATTATTTGCTTCGCTATTCGGAATTCTCTCACATGCTGTTATCTTTACTTACCTTATAAAGGCTCTGAATTGACTTATCTAACCTCGTCGTTGTTCTTTCTCTCTTACATATCAGTCTATCTCCTATACATGCCGTCTCATATTCTTTAAAAAGGTAAGTTACCTTTTGTGTCAGAATTTCATCATGATTTTTTGACTGATTTAACGCTTCAGTTTTGATGTTTCAGCGTCTTAATTTTAATATTGGACTTTATTTCTTATTAAAACGCCTCAGTCTTCCATATGCCCTGTCTCTTCTTATTCTTCCCTTGCATCATCGTTCTCCGCTCTTTCAATTCATAAGTCTCTCTGCCATTTTTCTTTTCCTTTTTAAACATTTTTCTCACTTGTAAATCAGAGCAGTGTCTCCGTTCTAACAATTTTGTTGTTTATTTTTGCTTGAAAATTACCCGGTTGCCTTCTCCGGCGTGTTACATGTGTTATTATTTTATTTTTTCTGGAATATATTGTTTGTGTTTTGTGACTCTAATTAATGGGGTTTTCATCTCAGATTTTAGGACTCATTCCTACGTGAATGTCTACCCCTAATCCTACGGATTCTCCCGTAGAGGATAGCTGAGTAGATACTGTTGACTCTTGGGAGGTTTCCAATCATCCCGTCGGTTCTTCGACCATTAATAGCGTTTTGTCTGACAATTGTTTGGAAAATTTAAATATTGATTTTTCTTTCATGTCTTCGCTTGAGCTCAAAACTCCTCTTATTTTAGAGAGTGTTCGCACTCCCCCTATTGGTTATACATCTTGTTATCAATATTTTCTCAAGTTTGGTCTTGTTTTTCCCCTTCCCCGGCATGTTATAGATTTGCTTCTATCTTATCAAATTGTGTTGTCTCAGTTTCATCCTAAGGGTATCGCGATTATTGTGGGTTTCCACTATTTGTTTATCTAAGCCAATGTCTCTTTTCAAGTTGACTTGTTTCGTAGCTTGCACTAGCTTTGTAAGGTGACAAACTCATTTGACGAATTTACCTTTTATTCAATCATTCCCAATGTTGAGTTTGTCAGTGGATTTTCTAGTAACTGTAGTGTGTGGCATAAAAAAATTCTATTTTAAACTGGATTCTGAGTACGAACAGGTTATTCCGGCTTGGAATTATAATGTTCCTAAGTCTAAGTTTCCCAAGCCGGAAGTTCATCTTACTGCTAAGTTAGAGATTTTTTTTGAAACTTGGCATATACTGGATAGGTTTGCACCTTGCTGAATCTGAGAGCGAGAATTTCGTTTGTTGTTAATTTATGGTTTCTCTATTTCGCATGAATTATTTTTATTTTGATGTCGTATATTTCTTTAGTTATCTCTTGTTGTATTCGGATTGCATGGTTGTATTTTTGTGTTCGCTTAACTTATATTTTATGTTGAATGGTATATATGGATCTAGTTGGGCAGCTGATCTTAGGCCCTGACTCACCCTCCGTGGATGAACCATGTAGAGGAACCCTTAGGTTTTTGGGGCATTGGATTTTTCCAGGTCATTTATTCCTGATGTGGAGCTCGAGAATATGGAAAAATTATATGCCTTACCGCATGATACTGGTTCTGATGGTGTCTCTCAGGAAAACCACGCTCTAGAAAACTCTTAGTTTGCGCATACTGAATGCTAGGTACCGGAAGGGAACGAGGTGCATGTAGTTAATGTTTCCACTCTCGCTCAAGAAGTGAAAAAGAGAGAGAGAATCAAAGTGGTGGTTCATCGGCTGCCTTGGAGCCTTCTGAGAAAAGGGAATTCACTAGTCATTCTCATTCTTAGCCTCCACTGCAATACGGTATTTTGTTGGCATAAGGGAGTATTCCTGCCACTCTTTCCAAACTCCCTCTGAATGAGTCGATGTTTGTGGTATTAGTGTATATGTAGCCCGGCAATCAAAAGGCCAATGGACGCTAGACCCAACCAATGTTATCTCACAAAAAGGTGAATGTATTCATTCCAAAGCAAAGTGCAAGCAGGCGTGAAGCTTTCAGTTGTGCCAGAATACATAGGCCGAAGAACATGAAATAGGTAACGAACGCAAAGACCACGAACGAAGAACGTGGTATTGTGGCATGCCCATGATCTTAACTCTTGGAAATCAAGACACTACTAAAGAAGTCACACTATACATACAGCAAGCTCTGAAGGAGCTAAGGGAAGGGTTACTATCATTAGAAATTCCAGTTCTACAAGGAAAGCATTGACTTGATTGTCACAGCCCTTCTCCCAGAGTCACTTCCGGGATAAGCCTTGCAGGTAAAGAAGCTCTTGGAGAGGATAACCAGATTCCATGAACGTTCTCCCATAAAATTTGGTTCCGACTATGGTGACTGAAAATTTTCTTTTTATTTTTAGGTTATCCAGGTTAAAATTGGTGTTCACCAGGAGTGAGAGGAGCCATAACCATCAGTCACACGAATAGACACTGGGACACGATAGAGAAGTACATCATTATCAGGAACGTACCCCAAGTAAGGAGAAAGAGCACAATAAGAAGGATATAGAGGAGGAAGCAGAGTCTCGAACAACCACCATGATAAGGAAAAATGGCATTTGCAATGTTCCTAGAAGCGAACGGAGAAAGCGTTTATGATCAATTCCTGAATACGCTCAAGCAAAAAGACACAAAACCAGAAAAAGGATAAATCAAAAGTGTGGACCTTGCGTAATTTTACACTTGTGTGGCAGAAGATGACACAGATAAATTTCCTCTAGTTTCACACTTGCGTGATTTTAAAATGCCAAAGGACTTTAAACTTCCTTTGCATGTTAAAATCTACGATGGGACAACTGATTCGAAAGAGTTTCTGCACTCATACAGAAATAGTATGAGGTTTCGCGTTGCAAACATCAAATTAGTTTGCAAGGAATTTACTATCTTTTTTACAGGCACAACGATTACTTGGTCAAAGACCTTCCAAATGGGAGTATCAAATCTTGGGCACAGTTGTTGGACCTATCCTGGGGTCATTTCTACTAAAAGAAAAAGTTAATCAAGATGATCGCGGATCTCAATAACATTGCCCAGCGAAGTGACCAAAGCCTAGCAAAATATCATAATTGCTTCAGTACGGAAAACTTATAGATTTGTGGCTTGTCTTTCCAGACTTCTTTGGGGGCATTCATAGGATGCATGAGATCAGAGAAATGATACAAAGAACTGACAAAGAATATACCTGAGAACCTGAGGGAGAGCTACAGAAAATGATTGAGCAACATATGAAAATGGAAGAAGGAAAAAATCATAAGATAGAGAGGGAACAAGGTGAGAAGTAAATGATGGAAGATTCACAGAAGAGATTTATGAAGAAGGGAAATGGAAGTATCTCTTTCAGAGCAAGAGAACTAAGTTCGCAGATTGCGACATTTCAGGACACACCCTTGAAAAGGCCAAGGAAAGAGATATGGAAAGCACACAAGCATTTATTTTGACAGCCAGCACTTATGCTAGCATCACCAGAAAAATTATCAAGGGAATATTACTGTGCTTTCCACAAGGACCATGGCCATGATATCGAATACTGTAGAGATATAAGAAGACAAGTTGAAGAAAACTCGAGGGATGGCTTCTTAAGTCAATACAGAAAGGAAGGGGGGCAGTATGGTGAAAATAGAAAAACAACGAACACCCTAGCAAGAAATCAGGGGACATCATCTACACTGCAAAAGAATCAAGAGATGACCGCAACAATTGACTACCAGGAAGCTGAGGGCGATGGACTGCCAGAAATAGCAATCTTGTCTATACATGGATCTACGGAATTTTTGTCCAACAATGCTTAGAAAGCTAGGGTACGATATTCTCCCCTGCAAGAACCTGTTGATAAAAGATTCCACTCGGATGAGTTAATTACTTTCAATAAAGAATATGTGGTACCAAGCGCTTTGCCTCACAACGATCCTATGGTTATCATAGCAAAAATAAAAAATGCTACTGTACATAGAGTGTTTGTAGACGATGGAAGTGCGATTGAAATACTATTTTCATATTGCTTCAACAGATTGGGTTTCAAGTGAACGGACCTAAAAAAATCCACATTCTCACTTGTTGGGTTCACAGGACGATCAAAAACGCCTTTGGGAAATATACAAGTACCTGTCACTATCGGTGAAAGCGGAAGGAACTGCATAATCCTGTATGACTTCATAGTCATGAACGCCCCAAGAACGTTTAACGCTATAATAGGAAGACCATAAATAAATAGAGTGAAAGCCATGTGGTCCCCTTACCACTTGGTCATGAAATTCCCAACACTAGATGGAATTGCAACTATGAGAGGAAACCAACAAACAACGAGGCAATGCATGATCATCGCAATGAAGGTAGGAAGAGTGGGAGAGAAAGCGAAGATGGTCAACACAATCTCAAATGGTGGACCACTAGATCAGCCGAAATCAACAGCAAACCTGGGAGGAAGAAACATATCTAATAAGCTTGGATAGCAAAGACAGCTCAAGGTGTGTAGGAATAGGAAAATATCTTCCCAATAAAGAAAAGAAGAGAATCATAAAAATCATACGAAAACTCAGAGATACTATTACATGGAGTATTCATAACATGAGAAGATTGGACCCACACATTGCAACACACTCTTTGAATATCAGTGATGCGGTCAAACCAGTTAAACAAAAGCAGTGTTGCTTTGCTAGCGATAGGCAGAAAGCAATTGAAGCAAAAGTTACAACACTACTCCAAGCCGGCATAGTAAGGGAGGTCATATATACAAATTGGCTCGCAAATCTAGTAACAGTAAGAAAGTCTGACGATGGATGAAGGATATGCATTGATTTCAAGGATTTAAATAAGGCATGTCCTAAGAACTGCTATCCCCTACCGAAAATCAATCAAATTGTTGAGCCCATTTCAGGCTATCAGGTACTAGAATTTTGGGATGCGTACAAGGGTTACCATCATATATTAATGAACCTGGAGGACGCAGAGAAAATGGATTTCATAACAAGATGTGGAACTTTTTGTCATGTAAAGATATCGTTCGGGCTGAAGAATGTAAGAGAAACATACCAACGAGTAGTGGATATCGCCTTTTACAATCAAATAGGGAAAAATTTAGAAGTATATGTTGATGACATGGTCATTAAAAGTAGGAAGGTAAATAGCTCGCGGCGGATCTACAAGAGACTTTGGACACACTAAGTGCTATAGGAATGAATCTCTACCCCAAGAAATGTGTATTTGGGGCGGGCGGAGGAAAATTCTAAGGATACAAAGTGTCCTCGAAGGGAATCGAGGCTAACTCAAAAAAATTCCAAGCTATAATCAACCTTCCTCAGCCGCGAACAGTCAAGCAAGTACAAGTCCTAATGGGGTGTCCTAGCAGCACTTAATAGATTTCCCTCAAAGGCGACAGATAAGCACTTCCCACTGTTCAAAGTTCTAAAGAAAGCCAAGAATTTCAGTTGGATTCAAGAGTGCCAGATAGCATATGATGGCTTAAAAGAACAGTTTTTAACACTGTAAACGCTTAAATACCCCGCCCTCGGGGAAATATTATATTTATATTTAGCCATCTCGCTGAACGCCGTCAACTCTGTCTTGGTTCTCAACATGAAGATTGCGAACACATTTTCATTCTTATCGCATCATAGTTTATACGGGCTTCCCAATCAAGAACGTCCTTAGCAAGCCAGAGTTATCAAGAAGACTAACAAAGTGATCTTTAGAATTAGGCCAATTTAAAATTCAATTCCAACCAAGAAAGGCGAACAAAGCTCAGGCATTAGTAGACTTCATTGCCAAAATGATGAGCAAAGAAGAACAGAGACTGAACACGTAATAGAACTTGAGGATTGATAGAGGTAAATCAAAGTGGGAAAAAGTTGCATGGACATTGTTCGTTGATGGTGCGTCCAGCAAAGAAGGTTACGGAGCAGGATTGCTGTTCATAGACCCAGATGGGGGTGAACATAGATACAAATTAAGGTTCGATTTCCTCATCACGAACAACAAAGAAGAATATGAAGCCTTGATTTGAGGATTGGACCTCACCATCAGAATGAAAGTTAGAAGTGTACGAGAATCCAACGATTCGCTAATTGTTATCCAATAAGTGTGAGGGGACTTTCAAGGTTGAGAGGAGCAATTGGAAAAATATTTAAAGAAAGTGCAGCAACTCATAGCCCAGCTCAGATAATTTGACATACAACATATACCACAAAGTGAAACTATAAAGGCGGACGCACTGAGTAAGCTAGCAATAGCAGGATTTAACTCTTTCAGCGAGCAGAGTGACGTTACTGTGGAAGTCATCCCGGTCAGAAGTGTTGTGTCAAACATGGTGTCATCCATAAAAGAAGATGAAGTTAACTGGATGTCCCCACTAATAGACTTCTTTTTTAAGAAGACCTTACCAGAAGATAAGATTCATACTAGGAAATTGGAGTTACATTCTGCTAATTACGCCTATGAGGATGGGATCTTATACATAAAAAGGTTTCTGGTTTTCGTGGATAAATGGCATGGGACCAACACAAATAGCAGAGATTCTAAAACAATTTCATGAAGACCTATGTGAAACAAATCATGGAGCTAGAATGATAGCAAAAAGGATTATCCGAGCTGGAAACTACTGGCCGACTATGTTCAATGATGCACACAACTTTGTGCTTAAGTGTAGGAGTTGCCAAATCATTGCTCCATTGTCGCATAAGCCACAACAGCTTTGACAGGGAGATAAATGGGGGATTGACTTAGTCGGAACATTCCCAAGGGGTGAAAGAAACACCAAGTTTCTAATTGTAGCAATTGACTAATTCACGAAGTGGGTGGAAGCAAAACCATTAGAAAGGGTCATAGCCGAAGTCAATTGGAAGTTTGTCTAGAAAAACATAGTATGTCTCTTTGAGATGCCATATACCATTGTCACGGATAATGGTATGCAATTCAAACTAGGTGTGTTCACCGAGTGGTGCTCAAAGCTTGGGATTCTTCAGAAGTTTATGTCTATTATGCACCCACGGGCAAATGGCCAAGTTGAGGTAATGAACAAGACTATCATTCAAGGATTTAGAAGCGATTAGAAGGGAAGCAAGAATGTGTAGATGAATTACCAAACACGCTATGGTCATACAGAACGTCTATTCGAGAACAACAGGAAAGACCCCGTACAGTTTGGTTTATGGTCACGAAGCAGTTATACCGGTAGAAATTGGTCACTCAAGTCTTCGTATAACCAATTATAATGTGAAAGACAACCCAGAGGTGATGAAGCTTGAACTAGACGAACTAGAAGAGAAGAGAAATTCGGAAACAATCGCAGAAATGAAGTACAAGGAGAGGATTGCCAGAGTTTACAATAAAAAAGTGAAAGAAACACTATTCCACATTGGTGATCTAGTGTTGAGGAAGAACGAAGCTAGCCTAGCAGAAGAACGCAAAAAGTTATGCCCAATGTGGGAAGGACCGTACAAGGTTACAAATGCACACAAATCCAATAGCTACGAGTTAGAAAGGTTGGATGGTACTGCGGTCCCTAACACATGGCATGTTATCAACTTAAGCAAGTTTTATGTCTAGAAGGAGAGTAGCAAACATCTACATGCACAAATGCCAGGATATTATCCTTGGAAATTTTCTTTCCTTTTTCCCTAACGCAATATTATCGTCGGAGTACGCATTTAATATAAAATAACACTTTGCTGGACCACGATCATCCCTCTTATTCTTTACTTTCAAATGTTAGAAGTTAGTTGAGTCATAACATATTAAGATCAAGATACTTAGACTTTATAAACTTGAACTTAGCCTGACTAACAGCAAGCTATGGATCTTGCACAAAGTGCAAACGCTTGCAAACTTTGAATTTTGCAACTTCGCAACTCGAATGATTGCAAGCTATAGATCTTTATTTTAGGTAAACATGCATCTAAATATAGCAACAAAAGCAAGCAATTGATCTTACAGCTTCGCACTATCAACAAATCAAGCAATAGATCTTGCTACAAGGCAGATATGCCTACAAAACACAGACTAAAACAACTTAGGCACCTTGCTGATTAATGATAAACTGATCTAAAGGTAAAAACAAACTGGAAGAAAAATAGATTTTTTTTTTTGAAAACAAAACAAGTCACAGAATTCAACATTATCCGAATAAATAGACGATCATAACATCCATAATAGAAAAGAAGTGATCACACTCATCCTGCTTTTTCTTAAGCTTTACCAGCAAATCATTGATATGAACACATTGATTATAGATAATCAACATTTTTTATGAGCTTCGCGAGTCTTTCTCCTGACATATTCCCTAGCCTCTACTTGCTAGCGGAGCATCTTCACAAGGTTCAGTTACTGACGATGAATATGACCATTCTGCTCACGTAGAATCCTACGTAGATCTTGCAAAGCATCATGGGTGTCCTTTACAGTTGCACCCCACTTCTTTTTGAGGTCATTGACACCCAGAAGCATATAATTTAAATAAACACCCAAACATAGAGTCTACTCTTGAACGTGAACAGAAAGGTTAAGCGATCGTATGTACGTGCCAGCAGACTCAAGATTGACTCAACCGCGAGTAATGTCCTTGCCAAGCAATTTAACATTGGATCCATCAGGAACGTGATTACTATAGGGGAAATTTGTGGACAGAGATGGAGATGGAGAAGAAATAGGAAGTTTCCACCCAATACATAAGGGAAGCGATTCCATACGTGTAAACAGATCAGAAGAAACAGTCCCCGCACATGCTTTAGTGAAAGATCGGGTAGCACAAAGAAAAATAACACACTCAAAAAGAGGGTCATTATGTCCCAAAAAATCAAAGCTTTTCAGGAATTTATGATCACACAAGTAAGGGCGATAATAAAAAGTGAGACAACAAATAAATCAACTTTCATAACTAAATTTGCACAAACAGTACATTCAAACTTTAAAATATTGTTTTAAGATAAACAACAGATGCTAAGAATCAACTTACTTCAGAGTTAGGGATAGGCAGAAGCTGAGCAACGATTGCAGAGGCATTTTGACTTGGTTGCTGAGTAGAGTTCCCCTTGCTGAACTGCTGGATGGAAGTTTTAGCGCTTGCACTAGCCACACTAGCATTTGGAATAGGAATTGTAACATCAGTGCTAGGCTTGAATGGAAAATCTTTGAAATAATCTACCTCACATTCTTTCAGCTCAGCCACGGAAGGAAGACTGGGAAGGCTAGCAAGGTGCGAAAGCAAAGCATACGGATGCCTCCCGTGAGCGATCTTCTAGATAAAGTCTTGATTCAGATTAGCTCTCTTGTTCTCCAGGGTATCAGAGCATTTCATTAAAGGAGGAAAACTCTTACAATTGCAAGTTGTGTTCCACTCTCGCTGATTCTTCACAACCTTGCAATACCCAACAGTGTGAGCAGCTTTGGAAATATCTTAAAAAAACTTATAAAATGACTTTGTCTTGCAAAGAAGATCTACCAGCACTTAGGGGTATCAAGGGGAGGCAGGCCCGTTGGTGCACATTTTGTTTAACTGATAACAAAGCCCAGTAGTCTTCACCCCTGCGAGCCTAGCACACTCTGCCGTAGCGCACACCATTCTTCAGCAGCCTTCACATTCTCCTCAGCAGCTTTAAGCGAGCTTTCTAGTATTGAACACTTGGCTTTCAGTGTTTTGTACTTCTCTGGTAGTGAATCATCAACGGGAGAATAAGAAGACAACCGCTTGCTCACAATTTGAAGGCTTTCACCGACATTATCCAGCAACAACACATGGGATGAAGTTATTCAATAATTTACAAACAACAGACTAATTCATAAGGAACTTTAGCAAAGTTCATTTCCAGCCTTAGCGCAGCCAATGTGTCAGATAAAGAAAGGTTAGAGAGAATATCAGACATCATGTCCTCCGCCAAAGGGCTTTCAGTTCACGTCACAATTTACGAACTGGTTGAGTTAACATGCCTCATTTTAAAGGGGGAACAGAATGCTCTGAAGGCCTACTGACCCTATCCCTCTTGTTCTTCTTCTCCTTCTGTAAATTAATGGAGCGATAACTACTGGTCTGCCCACCCTCAATATGTTTATCCTTATTATTTGGGCATGTAGTGTTTGCACCATGGGACAAGGTGTTACCGCCAGCGGTATTTTTGGCTCAGCAGGTGACACACTCATTTCTCCGTCATTAAAGATCGATGGGTTAATCTCACTATTAGATAGATCCATACCTGACACAAGATGAACATCATAGATCAATATGAATACACACAAAGATAAAGAAGATAACAATACATTAAATAAGAAAGAGTACAGAGTAAACGCATCAAAACATAAGCAAATAAGACACCTTTAGCATCAAAGTTAGTGTGGTAAAGATGTTGTGTATGCACACAAAACATGGCCACGATCGACATCTTCTCGGTATAACAGACACTCAGATTAGGAAACTTAGACTTAGGAACTTTGTAGTTCTAGGAAAGTACATCAGACTCAAAAATTTATTTTTCTTTAATAAAAGAGTATATCCTATGCCAATCACCAACATTACTTGGGAAACCGCTCCCAAGTTCAACCCCAGAAATCACGGAATACAAGGTGAATTCATCTATGGTGTTTTTCACCTTTCGAATGTGATAGAAATTACAAAAAATAATCAATTGTAAAAGGTACATTTGCATTATAACACACCCAAAGAAACCCTATTATGATAGTAATGCCCTTAGGATGAAATTGGGACAACACAATTTTATATGAGCGAAGAAGTTCAATCACATGTTCGAAAAGGGGAAAATAAAGGCCAAAGTTCATATACAATAAGTAACAGGAAATAGGGCTACGAACGCATTCAGATTTGGAAGGAGAATGAAGCTTATATGAAGATAGAAAAGGAATGCAATCCTTTAAATCATTTACATAAGAACTGGTCAGGATATTGGGTATGGTGGAGGATTCGGCTACATGGTCGAAATCCCCGTATGAGGCAACATCTTCTATGGGGAGACTTACCATGGTTAGAAGAAGACATATGGACCCTAAAAGTTGGAGGTAACAATCTTAGTTAAGGCCAAAATCAACGAAAATAAGTTTTGTAGAAAAATGGTTTACGAAAAGCAGGTCGGAGAAGATGACTGGAACTTAGTTGGATAAACCACCAGAATTAGAGAAATTACTCCAATGTATCAATCCTAGAGAATACAGCAAAGATATGGGAAATTATTTAATAGAAAAACTTACTATTGAAAGAGATGAAGAAAAGTGACGCACAAATATTTTAGGGATGCTTAGAGGAGACGAAACCCTAGATAATAGAGAAGAGGAGCTGAAACAAAAGTAACAAAGGATACTTAAATATAAAACAATAAAAGCCACAATCAAAGAGGACAAATAGTTCAGTAAAATGCAATGATGATTGCCTGACACAAAAAGCAAAGTACATTTTGCTTATAACGAGATGGCGCCAGTATATGAAAAGACAACACATTGATTTAGGGCCACATTAATTTTTTTGTTTTGAATTCCTCATTTAAGAAATACAGAAAAACCAAATGTCAAGGAACTGCGAATTGAAATACCAAAGAACGAGGAGCGAATCTTGGATTTTAGAAACAAACCATCGCAAAAATAACCTTGCCACAAGGAGCTCAAAATTCAAATATTCAAAATTTAAAGAATGGTAGAGGATAGAAATTTAGCCAAAAAGACAACATCACTTTGCAATGCTGACGAAAGTACCATTTTATGATGAACATTCTGTGGACAAGCAACATCAGTTCCCACTTGAGCCACACAGCCGCACCATCATTTCGTTCTTATAGTCTTCATGGCTAGGGGGGCTTATGGTGTATATGTATCCCAGCGATCAAAAGGCCAATGGATGCTAGGCTCAGCCCAGTGTTATCTCACGAAAAGGTGAATGTATTCATCCCAACGCGAAGAGAAAGCAGGCACGGAGCTTCCAGTCGTGCTGGAATACGTGGGCCGAAGAACAAGAAATAGGCAACAAACGTGAATATAACGAACGAAGAACGTGGGATCATGGCATGCCCACGATCTTAACTCTTGGAAATCAAGGAACTGCTAAGGAAGTCAGTCTATAAATACAGCAAGCTCTGAAGAAGCTAAGGGAAGCATTACTATATTTTAAAATTCCAGTTCTACAAGGATAACATTGATATGATCGGTTAGAGCCCTTCTCCCGGAGTCACTTTTGGGATAATCCTAGTAGGTAAAGAAGCTCTTGGAGAGGAAGAACAGATTCCCTTAATGATCTCTCACATCAAGTAAGTTCGTTGTAGTTTTGAAACAATTTTGTCTTATATTAGTGTGCTTTTACTACTATATTTGATTGTTGTGTTCGTTTGTTTCTTTTCTCTCGCAGATCTCATAAAGTCGGTGAGAGTCTCAAGCTTGTTGGTGAGAGGGTTTCCAAATTCTCCAAGCAGGATGGTTCACTATTGAAGCAGTACAAGGCTAGCGAGACCCAGCGTGAAGCTATGAAGGTCTCTCTTGAAACTGCTGAGCACTGTGCACAGGGTTCTGAGGAAAAGGCTAGTAGGCTTCGCACTGAGTTAGAGGAGATGTAGACCAAAGGTTCTGCTTCGCCTAGTTTTCCCCAGGTTCTCGCTGATTGGTTGTTTAAGATGATGTCATTCTTCAACCTTTTTGAGGAAATTTCCAATTCCACTCTCAATGTTGGTAGGTGGAAGCCTTTGATGGAGCTACGAAAGACGATCCCTGCCTTGAAGCAAAGAAATTTCCCTCAAAGGTTAAGTGTGAAGAGATACTGGAGCAGCAAAAGGCTATGCTTAACGTAGAATTTATCAATAAAATTTCTGATTGTGGATATCCTTATGCCTTGTTATCGCATCTTGCTGGTCTTCCTTCTTTGCTTTCTAGTTCTGAGCTACAATATTGCAGAGTGGATTATCTTGACAGCCTCCCATTTGCTTCTACTGATCCTAAGTCATCTCTTGATCCAGAGGTTAATACAAATGTAGTGGCATCTGTCCTTTCTGCTCAGAATGCAAACATGGAGGATTTTGCTCTGGCTACCCAGAATGCATCTGCTTCTCTTAGCAATGTTAGTTAATTTTAGAATTATGTCTTAATTTAAGACCATTTTAATTAATGTTTGTAACATGTAATGGTACTTTTACGTATGTCTGAACTATATCTACTGCCTACAAAGTGAATTTGATATGCTAACTCTAGTTTTATATTTTTCCCTTATATTTATTCGTATGCAGGGATTTGATATTTTGATCGACAGTAAGTTTTTAAATCCTCTTGATGCGTTGCTTTATAGTGTTCGTTCGGAGCAACATCCTCAGTTTTGTCTTCCAATTCATGATGCTCTATTAGCTTGGTTGAGGCTACCATTTCCCTGTCAATGGAGTATCTTGAGCTGCTTTGTGGTGATTATTTTTCAAATGTTAGGAGTTCTACTTTGAAATTGATTCCATTATGTCTTGGGTGGCGTGTCCTTACTTCATCTTCATCTCCATCCTCTCCTACGGGTTGTCCTTGTAGTAAATTTGTACCTGGCAGTTACAATATTGAATCTCTCGATAAGGATATCGTTTGCAGCTTAGTTGATCCCAAATCTATTAGTGTGTACGTGCGCTTGCTCAACCTTCCCAGTTGCGTTCAGGAGTGGGCGCTGTTGTTAGGTGTTTGTCTCAAATATATGCTACTTAGCATTAACGATCTGCATTGGTTAAATTACATACTAAATTTATAAATTTAGAAAATATTTCTTATATCATATATTTTTATATTTTCATATTCAAATACATAATATTACTTATTTTAACTATTAAAATACAATCTTTAAATTTTATAAAAATTACAACATTTAAGGTAAAAGCCACTATGGACTGTCAATAAGTTTATGGGAAGATCACATTTCCTGAGACTTTCTTAACCTGTTATTGTATTATAGGTTGATATTTTCTAAATTCACAATAATATGCCTCTATAAAATAACTCTTTAAAAATGAAAGTAAGTACTCCCTCCATCCCAGCTCAAATTGCACATAATCTTTTTCACGCTCATCAAGAAACGTGTCTAACCGTTAATATATTTAACTACGTATAATAACGGCAAATGAGAGGTCATCGACGTACCTCTCAAAGTTAAATTTATAAGCCCTAATCGCTTCCTATCTACAACTAAGTAGATAATGGCAAGTCAGGGTCGTCCACAAAGAAGAGAGATCTTTCCAAGGGTTTAAACATGTACAATTGATATTAGACTAGAAGTATATATATATATATATCAAAACTCATAACATAGAAAAATAATAAACAAAAAAAGAAGAAGAAAATAGGAAGAAATGGTGGAAAATGGGCTATTTATAGCCCAAGTGGGTAAAAAAGAAGTCAAATGGTGCAGCATAGCGCATGGGTGCACGTCAGGCGCGCTGGCCGCACACGGGAAGGAGGTACTGGCACAAAGTAGGGCATGTCGGTGATGCAAGTCCTGGGCTCTAGGGCTCATTACGAGGCGGTGGCGCGAGGCCTAGGCGCTGGCGCGTGTGGTCTGGCACTGAGCGTGCATTGAAGATCTAGGAGCTGCACCACGACTTGCTCCAAGGTGCACATGCGCGCACCATGATTTTCTTCACCCGACCGTTCGGTCTTCGCGTTGGTACAGGTGAACCATTGCTCCCATTTTAGAGTTTATGTAGTCGATATTATAGTGCTCGAGAAAACGAATCCAATGGTGCCACCCTTGTAGGTTGATTCTTCTCGGATTATTATAAGAACTTGGTTCAAACTTTCGGGTGACAATTCATCCACTTCTTCGCCTTCCTTCTTCGACCCTTCTATCTTCTACCACGTTTTGGCTCGTGGCCTTCATTAAACCACTCCAAAGGGATCACAGGCAATCTACAAATTAAATTCACAAAATGGAATCTAGATGCTCGTAAGGACCAAAAATCTATTAGACTAAACATATGTTACAAAATGAATGATTTAGATATGAAAACTGAAAATGGTCATCTAAACCCCTTATCATGTGAACCTACCTAAATCTAGCAATCTTACAACAAAAAGATAACAAAAGAGATGTTAAATGCTTCGGAAAATACATGCATTTGATGTCTCATCAGCAAACAAAAAGTTACTTTTGGGAAACTAGTTGTTACGGCGAATCCAACCATATAACATATGATAATATTATTGTTTATATGTCTATTCAAATATGGGTCAAAGTTGAACTGTGAATAGTGATATAAATAAAGTGTAGAGTTTGAGCTGGGATGGAAGGTGTAATTATTTTACTATTGTTGTTATATATAATTAAGGATACATTAGACAAAGAAAAAAAAAGGAAAATGAAATGGTTAAACCAAATTCCAGGAGACAAAGAAAAATAAGAAGGCAAAGTTTTGAGAAATACTGTCTCATCATAAATTTATGGTAAAAAAAATTTTAATTAAAAAAATAAAATGGTAAAATCTTTTGATTGCAAAATATGAAATTAATTATAAAATTTATAATAGTTATAAATTTATTACCTGATTAATCCTGATTAATGCAATTAAAAATTTTATTTTTATTTCTTTTAATTTACAATTAAAATTTTAATATTTTTATGACTTACAGAAATACTATTTGTCAAGAATCGAGTCACTAATCAAAAAAAGGGTGTACCATCCGACTAAGAAAGATAATCAGATGTGTGGTTGCTTCCAAATTTGAAAAAAAAAATTAAATACATATTAAAAAATAGAGAGAGCGATGTGATGGGGGATCAGGCTATCTGATTTCAGTAAGGGAAGGCACGTGGCAGGGCTAGGGTGAGTGAGGGCATCAGTGGTTGCCAATTTGTTGGAGAAGATAGCCGTCTCAATGCTTCTTATATTGTACTTCTTCCGTCTTAACTATTTTTATAGAGAGGGAAAGAGTTTTTATAAACATTCATTATTATATGCTGTCTTGTTAATGTGTTGGTGGGAGGCCTTCATTTTATTTTATTTTTCTATTTAATTTCATCTTTTTTCAACATAAAAATGAATAAAATCTGGTCCAAAAAAGAAATAAAGTGAAGAGTTCAAAAACAAGTAGGATGTCCCAAAAAGGAAAGAGTGCAAAATAGTTGGGATGGAGGGAGTATCCACTAGGTGACGCATGCAGTGTAGCAGAAATTTTTTTATGTCGTGTGATGTGGTAGGCTGTCCATGTAGCCTCTTCTCAGTTCACTTGCTTCAATTCCTTTACCTGCAAAGGCAGTCCCGGAAGTGATTCTGGGAGAGCGACTCTGACGATCAAGTCAGTCATCTCTTCAAGAAATGGAATTTCTCTCTATTATACCGCTTACCTTAGCTCCTACAGAGCTTGTTGTATTTATAGGCTTATTCCCTTTGTCATTCCCTGTACTTAGGACTTTGAGATCGTGGTCACGCCACTTCTCCCACGTTCCTCAGTCGTGGCCTTTGTTTTTGCTGCGTGTCCCATTTTCTCCAGCCCACGTTCTCTGCCACAACTTGTGATTCCTGTGTTCGCTGCACCTGCTTGTTCGTTGTGTTGGACCGAAGTTTGGTGGAATAATGTTGGGCTGGGATTAGCGACTCTCAGCCCTATGATTTTTGGGCCACACCTACACCATAAGCCCCCCTAGCCATGAAGATTACAAGAAACGAAGCAATAATGTTGTTTGTAGTCTGAGTGTAAAATGATATTACTGTTTGTAAAGGATGTTCGTGATGAGAAAGCTACTTTCAGCTTGGAAAATGATGTAGTCTTGTTGGCTATAATTTTCTCTTCTATCGCTCTTTGAATTTAATTTTTAAAATTTTTGGGCTCCTCATGCCAAGGCAGTATTTTTGGTGATTTTGTTTTTGAACTCCTCAATTTTCTCCCCGTTATTTGGTATTCCAACCCAAAATTCCGTGACATTTGTTGTCGTTATATCTCTTAAATGGGGAATTTGAAATGAAGAATTGAATTTAGCTCTTAATCAGTGTGTTGTCTGTTCATATACCTTTGTCGTCTCGATATAAGCAAAAGGGTACTTTATTTTTTGTTAGATATTCATCATTACTATGCTTTTCCTCTTTATTTGCTCCTTTTGTTGTCTATTATTTAAGGTTCCTTCTTCCTTCTCGCTTCAGATTCTCATCTCCATCGCCCAGAGTTTGTCTTTCTTGTACTAATTCCCTAATCTTCTACGCGTAATCCAGCCTCCGCTCTTTCAAGGGTAAGTTCCCTTGTTTGATTTATTTCTCCTACCTCTAATGTGTTCTTTTTATCTGGTTCTAGTTGTCGATGTGACTTACTTCCAATCATCTTCTCTGGCCTGTTTTATGCAAATCCCTTTTGTAGTAGATTTGCTTTTATTGTATTTTAACTGAGATTATCGCTTCCCAATTTTAGGACCTCCATGTCTTCTTTTAAACAACTGTGCCCTGACTACCGCCTTGATCCCACGTGCGTTGCACACCGCTCGGTTGCTCGCAGCAGACCGAGCCCTTTGAGGGACGTGGTCGAGCGTGCAGCGGAATATACACACTCGAGAGAGCATGGCTCTCACATACAAGCCAACGTTGCAATATAAAGCCCAACAACAGGGAAGCAAACACTTATAATCATTATATTACAAAACTGTAACTGGGGAAGATGTTTCTTTCGATGGGGATTCCAACCATGTTGCCGGATCCTCCATTGTACCCAGTATGTTGACCATATCCTATGTGAATGACTTAAAGAAATTCTTTCCTTTTCTGTCTGCTTATAAGCTTCGTTCACATTCAAAATCTGAGTGTGTTCGCAACCCTCATTCTGGCTATATATCTTGCTACCTACCATATTTTAACTTTGGTCTCTATTATCCACTTTCCTAACATGTGACTACACTACTTCATTCATATAAGGTTTCTTTGGCCCAATTTCATCCTAATGGCATCGCTATTATGATGGGTTTTCTTCACGTGTGCGAAAATGCAAACATACCTTTCATGATTGACTTATTTCACAATTTCTACCACGTTCAAAAAGTGAAGAATATTGTGGACTATATCTAGTGATTTTTGGGGTAGAGCTTGTGAGTGGCTTCCCCAGTAATGTTGGCAATTGGCGTAGGTGATATTTTTTTTATTAAATCCAAACAAACCCTGAGTTTGATGTACCTTCATGGAACTACAAAGTTCCTAAATCTAAGTGTCCTAACTTGAGTGTTTGCCATACGAAGGAGAAGTCGATTGTGGCTACGCTTCACGTACATACCCAACACCTTCGCCATGCCGACTCTTACGCTGAATGTGTCTTGTTTGCCTATATTATGTTGTGTATTTTATAGCGGGTTTTATTGCTATTTTTATTTTTTGCGTGAGTTCATTTTTACCTATGCTATTTCTTATTGTGGCACAAATGGATCTCACAAAATATGACATTGATCTGTTAATCTTCAATGACGACGAAGTGAATGTTGGTGGTGCCAACACCAATTCTCTGCAGTTGATCATCACCGGCTCTGAGAATAAAGAGACTAATGATGTGCAAACTAGCCGTCGTCGAGCTCTGAACCCACAGAAAGAAAAGGAGAACAAGAGGGATCGAAGCAGCGGTATCTTAGGTCATCCTGTTCCTCCTCTTAAAAAGGGGCGTGGCAACCAGACTGCTTTCGCAATTACAGAGCCAACTCAAGACTCCCTAGCCCAGGAGATAATTTCTGATATTTTTCCCACCTTTCACTACCCGACACACTAGCTGCGGTAAGGCTGCAATTTTGCTTGAGCAACTTATCTTATATATAACTCCATCGTTTATAACTTAGCGAGTAAAATCATTCCCTATGTTGTGCACTAGTAAGGTTGGTGAGGGCCTGAAAATTGCGAGTGAGCGATTATCCAAGCATTCTTCTGCTGATGATTCAATGGTGAAGAAATAGAAATATATGGAGACTAAGATTTTGCTGTTGGAGAGCTCATTGAAAGCTGCTGAGGAGAAACCGAAAGTTGCCGAGGAGAAGGCGAATGCTTGCAAAGAAGAGGTGAGCGCTGCTAAGGAGAGTACGAAGCTTGCAGGGGTGGAATCCTCTGAGTTTCATTTTCAATTGGATGATATGCGTGCCAATGAACTTGCTTCCGCTGAATATCATCAAGTTCTGGTGAATCGACTGTGTAATACAAAGTCCTTTTATAAAGTTTTTGAGGATATCTCCAAGGCTGAGCGAATTGTCGGGTATTGCGAGGCCGTGAAGAATGTACGGCAGTGGAACCCCCTGTGTCTGCAAAAGCATGCCCATGATGGTGAAGTGCGTTGAGACTCTGGAAAGCAAGAGGGCCAACCTGAATCGAGCCTTCATTGATAAGGTCGCTGATGGGGGTCATCTATTCGCCTTACTTTCACATCTCGCTAGTCTCCCTAGTCTCCTATCATTGGCTAAGCTGAAGGAGTGTGAGGTGGATTATTATGAAGAACTTTCCTTTAAGCCCCGTGTTGATGTTGTGTCTGTTGATCCGGATGCTAACGTGGGTAATACAAGTACCAAAGCTCCTCTCCTTCAAGCCAGCGATGGTGGTTCCACTCAATGACCTAACGAAGATGCCTCTACAATTGCTTCTCCAGTTTTGCCTACCCCTAACCCCAAAGTTAGTTAATTTTTAGTATTTCCCCATATACATTAGGTTGTTGGGTTATGTTAGTTTTTGTATTCGCTATTCCCACTGCTTTATTTATAAGAGTTGATATGCTTGTTATCCCGCATTTTCTTATCAGCCTTACTCGTGTGCAGAGATTCAACATTTTGATTGATAGTAAATTTCTAAAAAAGATTTGATTTTATGGGATGTAATGACCATCTCTCTGAACCCATCAGTTTTCTTCGTTATACTCGATCGTTTACTAAAGAATGTGCAGTGGTCGTTTCCGTTAACTTTTTTACACGAGTGGAGTCACTTCTCCTATGTATTTGGTGGCAACTTTCTTTTCCTTCTGTCCCTCCATCTTTGTCTGTAAACTGCCCTCTTAGCAAGCTTATTCCCGATGGATACAATGCTGAATCACTTGGGAAGGACATTGTTCGTGGGTTAGTCGATCTTGAGTCTGTTGGCGTATATATCCAATCGCTTAACCTTCCGGTTTGTGTTCAAGATTGGGCTCTCTGTTTAGGCATCTGCTTGAAGTATATGCTCTTGGGTATTGATGATCTTGAAAACAAATTAGGTATGGTCATGAAAGAAACATAAGATGCTTTGCGAGTTCTGTGCGGGATCCTAAGTAAGGCTAGCGAAGCCCATCAGAAAATGCTGATTATTGATAAGCAATGTGACCGTATTGATGACCTGTTCGAAAAGCTTAAGAAGAAACAAGATGAAAATGAGCACCTGTCATCCTCTGCTGTTGGATGGCAAAATAAGTTTGACGAATAGATTTCCATAAGCACGCAGATTCGAGGAGAAAATGAAGATCTTTGTATTGAATATAATCGTCTTGCTTCGTATGTTCATCAGTTGGAGCAAGCTTGTGCCGACTACAAGAAACAACCTCAAGTTCCTGCTTCGTCATTACGATGTACCTTAAGCCATGGTGATTTAACTGTTGGTGGCGGCGACTGAAGAATTAGATTGTCAGACATTGTCCAATCTCATATTCGTTGTCTTGAGGAGGAAGTTTGGAATCTAAGGATGAGGATAGAACAGTACAAGGAAACAGTGAACGTGATGAGTATGCAGTTGGATCGCGAAGAGTTTGGTCCTATAACTGACTTTAAGGCCTATTATGCCAAACATCTTGATCTTATGGGACGGAGAGTTATGACCCTTCACCCTGCCTACTTACATATCTAATGGCAATATGATCACTTAGTTAGCGAGGGGCATGAGGGAGAGGAAAGTCACCATCGAGCTAATCAACGTCCGTACGGTGGTGAATGACCTTCTTGCGAAACTGAGTGCCCTTCTTATGAGGCTGAACCAAATAGTCATCGTGATGGTTCTTCTACTTCTGGACCATCACGCTCTTCCAGACGTATATAGTGTGTCTTGTTTGTTGCTATAGATGAGATGATCGTTTGTATGTTTTTTTCCTTTGGGGTATTGCTAATGATTTTGTCCTATCTATTTTGCTACCACGTTTATCGATCTTTTGCGATCCTGTGCTTTATAGGTGTATCTGCCTAAATGCATTTCTTGCATTGTTGATGCTGCAAGATTTATCACTTGCAACTTGTTTAGTTTACGTCTAGCTCCAGCTTTAGCACATCTGGATTGTCCATCTTCTTATAATTGCTTATCCTGAGGCTTGAATTTCTAATTTCCACGGGTATGATTGCTTCGTGACCATACACCAAAGCATATGGTGTCTTCCCTATTGGCTGTCGGATGGTTATTCTATACAACCATAGCGTGTTCGGTAGCTCATCCACCCATCATGTTTGCTTTCCTTTCAATCGCTTCTGTATCCCCTGAACTATGGTCTTCTTTGTCACTTCCACTTGGCCATTAGCTTGAGGATGTTCCACAAAGGTAAACTTCTGGGTAATCCCGAACCTTGAACACTTGTCAGTAAATGCCACACTTGTGAATCGTGTGCCATTATCTGTGAAAATAGTCTGTCGTACCCCAAAGCATCACACGATGTTTTTCCATACAAATTTTCTAGTGGCTTCGGCTATGACATGTCCTAATAGCTTAGCTTCGGCCCACTTTGTGAAGTAATCAGCCACTACAATAAGGAACTTAGTGTTGTTTTATCTTCTTGGGAATGGTCCCACAAGTCTATCCCTCACTTGTCGAATGGCCAGGCTTAGTAGATTCCTTTCAAAGTTGATTTTAGTGTATGAGACAACGAAGCGTTGATTTGGCAGCTCCTACATGTGAGAACAAAGTTGTGTTCATCATTGAACATAGTCGGCTAGTAGTGCCCTGCTCTGATTATCTTTCTAGCTATTTTATGGCTCCTTGGTGCGTTCCACATAAGCCTTCATGAACCTCTTTTAAGATCGCAGTCGCCTTTGTTAGCCTTACACATTTTATCCATAGGGACAAGAAACCTTTTTTTTACAACGTTCCATTTTTGTAAGCGTAATTAGAGGAATGCAATTTCAACTTTCTAGCCTCTACCTTATCTTCTAGCAATCTCCTTTTTGCAAAGAAATCCATCAGTGGGTTCATTTAGCTTTCCTCATCTTCTTGTATTGTAGGCATTACCATTGATATGGTGCTTCTAACTGGGACAACCTCCCTGATGACATCCCACTGTTTAGTAAAGGAATCGAACCCTGCAGTTGCCAGCTTGCTTAATGCGTCCGCCTGTGTGTTTTTGCATCGCGGGACGTGTTTTATGTCAAAATATTCAAGCTGGGCTATGAGCTATCACACCTTCACTAGATATTACATCAACTGGTCTTCTCGTACCTCATAGTCACCTCGCACTTGCTGGACTACAATTAGAGAATCACTAGATACTCGGACACCTCCTACTGTCATTATGATCGTGAGGTTCAATCAACAAATTAGAGCTTTGTATTTTTCTTCATTGTTGGTCAGCAAGAAATCGAATTGCAATGAGTGTCTATGCTTGCCCCCATTTGGGTCCACTAAAAGCAGTCCTGCTTCGTATCCTTCCTTGCTTGATGCACCATCAATGAACAACGTCCAAGCCACTTGCTCCCATTTTGTCTTACCTTTATCAATTGTGAAGCTCTGATGGATGCTTGATTTATTTTCTTCTTCACTTGACATTTTGGCAATGAAGTATGCCAATGCTTGAGATTTGATTGTTGTTTTAGGCTGAAATTGTATTTCAAATTGACCTAGTTCCAGAGCCCATTTTTCCAATATTCCTAAAGACTCCGATTTAGAGAGGATGTTGTTGATTGGGAACCCTGTGTAAACTACTATGATGTGGCTATAAAACTAAGTTATCAATCTTCGCGCTGAATAGACCAGAGCCAAGGTTAACTTTTCTATAGGCATGTAAGTTGTCTCCACTTTTTGCAGGATTCTGCTGATGTAATAAATTGGAACCTGTCTCTTCCCTTCCAAGCGAACTAACACAGAGCTGACAGCATTTTTCGAGGCTGCTAACTACAAGTACAATGTTTCTCCCGGTGTGGGCAACTTCAGCGTTGGCAACGTTCAAAGTTGGTCTTTTAACCCCTCATATGCTCTCTTACAGTCTTCGTTCCAACTAAATTGTCTAGCTTTTCGTAGTACTTCAAAGAGTGAAAAGTGCTTTTCTACAGCCTTTGATACGAAACGATTGAGCGCTGCCAGTGATCCCATTAAGATTAGTACTTCTTTAACTGTTCGTGATTGGGGAAGATTCACTATGACTTGTATCTTATCTGGGTTAGTCTCTATACCCTTTGAGGAAACCTTGTACCCCAAGAACTTCCCCGCCCCCACTCTGATTAGACACTTTTTAGGGTTGAGTTTCATCCCTATGTCCTTCAAAGTGTCCAACGTTTCTTTCAAGTTATCAGCAAAATTTCCTACCTTCTTACTCTTGATCACCATATCATCAATGTATACTTCAATGTTTCTGCCTATTTGGTTTCTGAATGCCCTGTTAATCATCGGGTACATTGCTCCCGCATTCTTAAGACCAAAAGGAATCTTCACATAACAAAATATTCCAAAGCTGGTTATGAAGGTTGTTTTCTCTTCATCGTTCGGGTTCATCAGTATTTGATGATATCCTTTGTCTGCATCCAGGAAAGCTAAGACTTCGTGTCCTGAGATCGCTTCCACGATCGATCTTTGGAAGAGGAAAAGCAACCTTTCGACATGCTTTGTTCAAGTTCGTGAAGTTAATACATATCCTCAAAGCACCGTATTACTTATTCACCATGACCGGGTTCGCTAACCATGTAGGGTAAATGACTTCCCTTTTTATGCTGGCTTGAAACAACGATGTAACCTCTTCCTTGATCGACTTCTGTCTATCACTGGCAAAGCAACACTGTTTTAGCTTGATCTGTTTAGATGAGCTATTGACATTCAACGAATAGGTAGCGATGTCTGAGCTTACTCCTCCTATGTTTTGTACGTCCCATGCGACTGTATCCCCATTGCCTTGCAAGATTTGGATTACCCTCGCCTTCTTCATTTGGAAGAAATTTTCCAATCTTTACACATCTTGAGTCGTTTTGGCATTTAGGTTTACTAACTCTGTTTCTTCACCTATGTCCTCTGACTCATCTGAATGTTCTAGTAAGCCTCCTCCTGAAATATTGTTAATCAGATTTTCCTTTTCTCATATCCTTCCTACCTTCATTATTATAACCATTCATTGCCCGGCTGCTTGCCGGTTTTCTCTAATTGTTGCTACTCTGACTGTGGTCGGGAATTTCATTACCAAGTGATAAGGGGACCAGATTTCCTTAGCTTTGTTTATCCACGACCTTCCAATTATAGCATTGAGTGTACTTGGGGCATCCATAACCACAAAGTTGCACATGATTATGCAATTCTTCCCACTTTTCCCAATCATCATGGGCAACAGTATATTTCCCAAAGGTGTTTCCACTTATCCTGTGAATTCGACTAGCGAATATGTAGACCTTTTTAAATCTATTCTCTTGAAGCCCAACCTTTTGAAGCAATCGGTAAACAGTTTCTTGACCACACTACCGTCTTCTACAAAACCTCTGTGGAAAGTTGCATCGATCTTTGCAATGATGACCATTGGATTGTTGTGCAGCGAGGTGTTGGGTACTGCATCCTTTTTGCTGAAGGTAATTGCTTCATTTGGGCAGATGCTTTTATCAACTGGCTCTTGTGGAGGGGAGTACCTTTCCATGGCCTTCCACGCATTGTTAAACAGTGAATCTGTGGAACCATGTATAGAGAAAATAATTTTCTCTGGTGCTTTGCCATCCACGTTGTCGTTGTATTGTACAGCTGCCGCCATTTTTTGATTTTTAGCCATTGTCGCCACAGCACCTTGGTTTTGTTGAGATGTATTTTGTGTCTTGCTTATGTCCCCATACTGACTTGTTGCTTCCTTTCTATACTGGCCCAAGTTTCCATTCCTCAGATTCTCTTAGACCCGTCTCCTTAGGTCTCTACAGTACTTCATGTCATGGCTATGATCTTTGTGAAAAGCACAATAAAACTCTTAGGATTTTTTTTCTAGTGTTGCTATCATCGTTTCTGGTTCTTGGAATATATCTTCATTCGCTAGCCATATTTCTTTCCTAGTCTTTCTTAGAGGTGTATCTTGAAATAGCGAACCCTGCGAGCCTTGTTCTCCTCTTCTGAAAGTAGTGTTTACTTTTCCTTTTTTTAGGGCAGGATTTTTGTGAATCATCCATTGTTCGCTTTTCACCCCGCTTCTTCTCTATCTTTCGATTGTTTGCTTCCTCTGTTCACACATGCCGCTGGATCATTTTTTGCAATTCTCTTGGGTTTTCCAGTATATCCTTCGTCAGCTTCTTGTAAAAATCTGTGAATCTCAAGCCCCCCATAAAAGCACCTAATGATGATTGAAACAACAAATCTCGAACTTGCAGGCTCCCCGTGATGAATCGGCTATGGTACTCTGCGAGGCTTTCATCGCTTCGTTGTGCTATATTGTTGACATCTTCAATCGTTCTAGTGAACTTTTGCTTTTGATTGAAACGTCCCAAAAATAAATCTTACAACTGTGCCCATAACTTGATGCTTCCTTGTGGAATGTCTTCGTACCATGTAATTGCAGTGCCTGATATAAAGATGGGAAACACTTTGCCAACTAGTTCTATGTCTGCACCCTGGAATCCCATACTGTTTCAATATGAATGTAAGAACTCTTTTGGATCCGTGGTATCATCATAATATTTAATGTGTAGAGTAAGTTTGAAATCTTTAGGCATCCAGAAATCTCTTAAATGTGGTGTAAGAGGCGACTTATCCATATTATCTTCTGCGACAATGTCACGTAGCTCTTCCTCATAGCAGAGACGTTCCCGTTCTTGATTTTTCCTTTTCTCTGGCCTCGGGGGTTTTTGCCTCGGAGTCTTCAAGAATTGATCATACAGATCCTCCATGTTCGCCTCTAAGAATGCTGCGAACTCTCGCTTTTCCTTATCACCATTTGGAGATTCTGCCTCCTCTTCCTCTTCTTCTGTTTCTTCTTAACTAAATCGTTTCTCTCTACTGGGTGTGTGATGTTGCTGGTGGTGTGTTCCTTCATCTTGTCCCAACATTTGTTCTTGTAACTGATGGTTGTGGCTTTTTTGTGCTTCTACTGAACGCCATTGCTTACCTGAGCAGCCTAATAATGAAAGGGAAAAAAATATTTTGTCCCCACTGACGGCGCCAATGATATGGTAGCATGTCTAGGTAGCCTCTTCTTGGTTCACTTGCTTCGATTCCTTTACCTGCAAAGGCGGTCCCGTAAGTCATTCCGGGAGAGCGACTCTGATGATCAAGTCAGTCCTTTCTCTCTCTCTTAAGAAATGGAATTTCTCTCTATTATACCACTTACCTTGGCTCTTACAGAGCTTGTTGTATTTATATGCTTATTCCCTTTGACGCTCCCTATTTTTAGGACTTTGAGATCGTGGTAATGCCGCTACTCCCACATTCCAAATTCGTGGCCTTTGCGTTCGCTCGTGTCCCATTTTCTCTGGCCCACGTTCTCTGCCACGACTTGTGATTCCCGTGTTCACTGCACATGCTTGTTCGTTGTGTTGGACCGAACTTTGGTAATGCTGGGCTGGTAGCGACTCTCAACCCTTTGATTACTGGGCCACACCTACACCATCGTGAAATTGAATATGAGAGGGTAAGAGGCCAGTAAGGTTTTGACATGTGTTAAGTGGATGAATTAATTTGTTTTTGAAAGAATGCATATAACTTCTTTCAAAAGAGAAAAAAAGAATGCATATAACTTAATTCTAACCTACTCACTTGCAACAAATCAGAACTTGGTCCTCACCCCCACATACTCAATTTCCTCACATAAAAAATTAAACAAACTTTTTTTTAGACACAGGAAATGTGTGATGGATTCATGGCTTCTTAATTTGCAAGAAAAGAAAATGAGTACTTTATCTGTCACAGGTTAAACTGCACACTTTACTTTATATAACTATTCACTGATCAACTTTGACCACATATTTGAATAGATATATAAACAATAATATATCACATGTTATATGGCTGGATTCATCGTTACAAATAATTTCTAAATATCAAATTTTTATTTGTCATTATTATATGTACCTAAACATATTAAGGATCAAACATATTTTTTGATATAGTAAGAAAAATTCCTTGCAATTTGAGGTGGGATGGAGAGAGTGATGCTGATACAAAGGTACACTGAATTAAAGATGTAGGTACACATCATCAACAAATTAAAAGAAAGACCACTACTAAAGTACTACGTTAGAAAGCAGTTAGAGCTCGTCACCACAGTTGGCTCGCCTTTAAGTTTTACTTTCGTACCCTTCTTGGACCTTCTCTTTGGCCCACCCAACATGCTCTTGGGCTGTTTCTTAGGCTTCTGCAGTTCTGTATTTGGCCGACATAGCTACATCCTCGGCTCTGCGCTTGGCATCTTCACCCTTGTGTTTTGCACTTTCGTACCCTTCCTTGGCCTTCTAGTTCACCCACCCACCCTTCTCTTCCGCTATTTCCTGTTGCATCTTCATATCCCTCCTTGCCCTTCTCTTCTGCCCTTTCCTTGTCTTTCCAGGCTCTGTGTTTTGCATCTTCACCAATCTGTTTGGCACCTTCATAATCTTCTTCAGCCTTATCCTTGGCCCATTTACTACTCTCTTGGGCCTTCCGTTCTGTCTCCTCTCCCATCTTCTCCTTGGCTTTCCCAGCCTTGTCTTGTGCATACTGCATCGCATCAGAGGCTTTCTAGGACAACTTTTCTCCTGTTTCTTTTGCTTATAAGCCCAAAAACCTAAGCCTTCCAAAAGCTTCACCTTAGCCGAGCTAGCCCATGATTCTAAACCTTCACCCGACTTGTCTCTCTCCTTGTTGATGATGAACACCATCTGCGTCTTCCACATCCAAAACCTCGCAATAGACCTGATGGATAATAGTAACAAGCAGCAACACCAATATCAAAGTGGATTTAGCCATCAATGAAATCAAAGTATTACAGAAGCAGCTAGCAATCAGATGTTTGGGTTTGATCCAATGTAGAAACAAACTGAAACATGAGTTTTTCTAATGGAAGAGAACAAGTATAAACTATCCAAAAGACTCTATAAACAGTTTAAATTCAAGCATCTGATTGAATGCTGCAAATAAAAATTTCACCTTTGCAACAGCTTGAATTTCCCTAGCAGTCATATCCAATAAAAGAGTTTGCAGAAAATTATACTGCAAAGGTTAAGTATTTTCATTACCAATGACTTCTATAAATACAGAGATTGTCTAACTGTATGCCTAATATATCTCTAACTAAAAACAACAGATTCTCTAGTCAGAAGGGAACAATATGTTACGTACAACTAATTTCCCTGGTTTACGTTTGATATAGTCAGAAGTAGTAAATAAATTTTTACTCTCTAATAGCCTCCCACAAGCTCATGAACGGGAGCGGAAAGAAGCTTGGAGTGCAAGTCTTTAAATCTGGATGTGCCGATTGCTTTGGTGAAGATATCAGTCACTTGATGAAGGTTTCCAATATGACGAACCAGAAGAGAGCCTTCCTGCACTTGCTCACGAACAAAGTGAAAATCCAGCTTAATGTGTTTGGAGCGATGATGAAGAACAGAATTGGCAGTCAAGAACGTGGCACTCAAATTGTCACATAAAACTGTGGGAGGAGCTTCATGGGCAACGTCCATTTCTTGGAGTAGTTGCTGGAGCCAGATAATTTCAGCTGATGCAAAAGCAATTGCACGATACTCTGCCTCAGTACTTGAGCGAGCCATAGCCCCTTGTTTCTTTGACGACCAACTAATCAAATTGCCGCCAAAGTATATGCAAAACCCGTGTTGAGACCAAAATCCAGCCAGCATCAGTATAACATAGCAACCGAGCATCCTGAGACGGACGGAAATATAGACCAGCATCAATAGTCCCTTTGAGATAGCGTAGTATTCATTTCACCGCTAGCCAATGGGTTTCCGTCGGCTTGTGCATGAACTGGCAGACATGATTAACAGCATACGAAATCTCTGGTCTAGTGATCGTAGCATATTGCAGGGCTCCAACGATGCTCCGATAAAGATGAGAATCAGCAAAGGGGTCACCCGCAGCAAGAAGTCTGGAGCCTGAACTAGCTGGCGAAGAGATTGGCTTAGCTCCGGCCATGTTGCTACAATCCAAAAGGTCCAAGACATACGACAAGAGGAGACCAGATGGAAGATGCTGAACTTCGATGCCAAGGAAGAAATTAAGACGACCAAGATCCTTGAGAGAGAAAACGGAGTTCAGGTACCGAACAAAGTCATCTATGAACGTAGAATTGGAGCCACTGATGATGAGATCGTCAACATATACAAGGACATAGATCACATCTTTCCCATGAGATTTGATGTAGAGAGAGGTGTCGGAGATGCACTGCCTGAAGCCATGCCGAAGGAGCGCCTGACTAAGTTTTTGAAACCATGCTCGCAGGGCTTGTTTGAGACCGTAGATAGCCCTTTTAAGCCTGCAAACATAGGAGGAGTTGTTGCATGTAGACCGTCTCAGAAAGGTCGCCATTAAGAAAGGCGTTGTTGATATCAACTTGATGAAGAGGCCATCGGCGAGTGACTGCAATGCTGAGCACCAAGCGAATAGTAGTGGGTTTGATGACTGGACTGAATGTATCAAAATAGTCCATGCCTTCCTCCTGATTGAATCCCTTCGCCACTAGTCGAGCTTTGTAGCATTCAACCATGCCATCCGCTTTCTTTTTAACCCTGAAAATCCACTTGCAACCGACAACATTAGAAGTAGGGGGCTTTGGTACTAAGTCCCAAGTCCCATTAGTCAATAAGGCATTAAATTCTATCTGCATGGCTTGTTGCCAAAGAGGGTTTTTCATTGCTTGAGCAAAAGATTTTGGTTCAAGATGAGAGGAGTCACGAGGGATTGGATATTTGGTGGCAAGATGCGCTTTTGGTTGAAGGGAATTGGTGGCAGCACGAGTCACCATTGGGTGAGTAGAGGACTCAGAAGGTCTGAAATATGATGGTGCTTGGTGGTAAGGAATAATGGCCATGGAGGAAGAAGAAGCCGAGGACGAAGGAGATGGAGATTCGGGTGATAGAGACTGTCGCTGAGTCGAGACAGATGAACCAGTGCTGGACTGAGATTCGGATGCTGATAGAGACGGCTCAGGTGAGGCCGATTTGAACAGAACTGGAAGCGACCGAGTTTCAGAGAGAAGTGGAGTTGACGTGGCCGAGGACTGAACTGGGATTGACTGAGTGTCTGGGCCAGGAATAGAACTAGGAGAAGACTGGGCCGAGTCCAGTAAGGATAAATCATAAACAGGTGTAGTGGTGGACGGAGATTGTGAAATATGGTCAGGATACGGAAACTGAGATTCGTCAAATACAACATGTCGGGCTATGTAAGTCCGAGAAGATGGAGCATGAAAGCATAGATATCCTTTGTGTTTTACACTATATCCCAAGAATATGCATGTGACTGACCGAAACTCAAGTTTACTGTTGTTATATGGTCTCAAATAAGGATAACACAAACACCCAAAAGATTTTAAAAATTGATAATCAGGCTCTCGATGGTAGAGACAAGAGTAGGGTGATTTGTGCTGCAAAATGGGAGTGATGGTTCTGTTACTTAAGTAAATGGCAGTGTGAAAAGATTTTTCCCAAAATTCGATAGGAAGATGGGAATGAGCTAACAAAGCCAAGCCCTTTTCCACAACAATACGATTTCGTTTTTCAGACGCTCCATTTTGTTCTGGTGTGTGAGGGCATGAAACTCGATGTAAAATTCCTTGGTTTTGAAGAAAGACAGAGATGTTACGATACTCACCACCCCAATCTGATTGAAAAACCTTAATTTTTGCAGAAAACTGAGTTTCGACCATAGCTTTGAAAAGTGTAAAGGTATTGAAAACTTGAGATTTGGTTTGTAAAAAATATATCAAGATGAATTTAGTGCAATCATCAATGAATAACACAAAATAGCGATTACCATTCAAAGAAGGAACATAAGCAGGGCCCCAAACATCGAAATATATTAAATCAAAAGGATTACTGGATGAAACATGTGAAGAAGGTAAATGTAATCTATAACTTTTGCCTAATTGACATGCACTACAAAGAGGCAAAGTTTTATTTGCAGAAATTGGTAAATTGAAATCAGATAACTGACGACGAAGAACAGACTCATGAGGATGAGCAAACCTATGGTGCCAGCAAGCAATAGAAGCACGTTCACCAATGAAGACTCTAGGACAGGAGGATGATGGGGCAGGCAGGCGGTACAAACCGTTTTCAACTATTCCCCTGAGGATTTTCTGACCCTGAAGATTCTTAATAAAGTAGTGATATTAAGGAAATAGAAACCCTTTCCTTGTAGGAAAGATTATAAATGGTAATAGAATTAGTTTTCTTATAGAATTAGCTATAAATGGTAATTTCTTATAGACTTAGAATTCTATTCCTGTTAGATTTTGGTTTGTTGTATCCCTATATATTGTAATCCTCGTGATTGATGAGGTGTGTTATTGATTAATATCAGTGCACCATAATAAAGTTCTCTATATATATCAATGCACCATAATAAAGTTCTTTTATATTTTATCATGGTATCAGAGCCTAAAATCCTGAAACCCTAAAAGAAATTTCTGTTGCCATTTTTCCCGAGCTCCTACCGCTGCCAACGATAGTGCGTTCCTCCATGCACTGCTGCCGTGCCACCGTTGAAGCTCGTCGTTCGTCGACCACAGCCACCGTGACCTAGCGGCCGCCGTGTGCTACTTTTACCGACTTGCACGCATCGTCGTTGATCTCCATGCGTCGCTGCACCGATCTCCACGCGTCGTCACTCGTTCAACGCGCCGATGTGTCTTGCCGATCTGATCTACTGCCGGTTATTGTACCTGCTACTGATTTGTACCTTACTTTACACTATGTCTGCCTCCGGAAGTAATCCTGAAGAACAGGCCCGTACTGATGTTGGTTTTGAGGCTACTGTGCTTCAGAACAGGAATGGATATGAGGTAATTGCGACTTTACTGAAATAGTTGCAATTGCAACCTGGCCCTAAGATACTTATACTTGTTGGTCGTTTGTCGACTGAGACCTACTTCATTGGCACTTCTGGCGGACCTGGTTTGGTTATTGCACCCATCATCCTGAAGTGTTAAGAGAATTACCTACAAATACTGCTCTTACTGAATTTGAATATTGCTCTACCAGCTGCTGTTGTTACTGTTGTTGCTGCTACTTCTACCACTACTGAGAATTTTTTTTTAATGATTAGCAATTTCATAATCTTCTTTGCAAGTTGGACATTCTTGTCATCATGCTCCAACTTGAGGGAGGGTATTAAGGAAATAGAAACCCTTTCCTTGTAGGAAAGATTATAAATGGTAGTAGAATTAGTTTCCTTATAGAATTAGCTATAGATGGTAATTTCTTATAGACTTAGAATTCTATTCCTGTTAGATTTTGGTTTGTTGTATCTCTATATATTGTAATCCTCATGATTGATGAGGTGTGTCATTGATTAATATCAGTGCACCATAACAAAGTCATTTATATTTTATCACCATCCATCATTAACTTAACTACAAATTCATCTATTACTTAATTTGATATTTTATTTGATTTTTAAAAGGCAAAGTCTTGGGAAAGACAGTCTTTCCATAGGCTTATGTAAAGACGTGTTATAATTAGAATAATAAAAGGTGAAAGGTGTTAGTTGCAATATTAAATATTTAGTATGCAACATGTAATAGTTATAAAATTTATAACCCGGTTCATGCAACCCAAAAATTTTATCTTCATTTCTTCTAATTTACACTTTAAACCTCGGTCTTTCCATAACTTATGGAAAGACCGTCTTTCAAGAGGCAGACTCTTTTTAAAATATATAATAATACTATATCAATTATGTTTTAAATATTTATTAAATTATAATACAAATAAAACATTAGTTTAATTATATATATATATAGATGTATAAAGTAATGTGTAATGTAAGAGACCCCCCTCTAGCACCATTTTTTTAGCACCGATTTTTGAAAAACGGTGCCCAAAATGTAATAGCATTGTTTAAAGAAATTTTTTAAAAAAAATTTTAACACCGAATTTTAAAAAATAAGTGTTAATTTAACATCAGTTTTTTTTAATTTTAACACCGATTTTTAAAAAAATGGTATTTTAATTAAAAAACCGGTGTTAAGTTAACACCAGTTTTTAAAAAATGGTGCCAAAACAGATGTTGGAAAAACAATAGCACCGATTTTCAAAAACCGGTGCTAAATATTTTAAAATTCAACTTCCCGCCAAAAAAATTTGCCAAAATTTTTTAAAGTTCAAACTTTCTACCAAAAATTTCCAAAATTTTGCAAGAAAATCAAAAAAATTGCCAAAAATTTCCAAAAATGTTGCCAGAAATTTCATGGATTGAAAGCAACTGCGCACAACCGCTTTTAGCTAAATTCTTGACTAATCAACGATCACCTCTTATTTAACTTAGTATGTATAAATAAGAATATAAATGTTGCACTTTAACTAATCAACGGTCAACTTACTTGATTTTGTATATATAAACATTAATATCTAAGTTAACTTTAACTAATCATTGTCAAACCTTATTTGAATTAGTATATATAAATAAGAAAAAATGTTTGACTTTAACTAATCATTTCTCAACCTTATTTGACTTTCTATTTACAAATAATAATAACAAAGTTGACTTTATAAACTGTCAATTCTTACTTGATTTAGTATATATATATATATATGTATATATGAACACTAATAACTAAGTTGACTTTAACTATTCAACAATTAACTCTTACTTGACTTCCTATAAATTAACAAACACTAAAAACTCTTACTTGACTTCTATATACCAACCCTAAAAACTGAGTTGAATTTAACTAAAAAATATTTAATTTAATTTTTTAGTGGACTCTCAAGTTTATTTATAGGGATAAATCAATGAGGTAACTCTCATTTCTTATAGATAAAATGTCCAGAATTATTGTCAATTTATAATCAAATTCACAGTTTGATATTCTATTTTTAAATTTATCTTTAAAACGTAGTTTTTTTTTAGTAATGTCCCAAAAATGTATTTTTTAAGGTTAAAAGTGGGCACCATAATGGTACACTTTTGATTCAAACCGATACAGATTTTGGATGAAATGTACCATTTTGAGACAAATGAAAAAATTGGTATCTTTAACGAACAAATTAAAAAATTAGATGCTAAACTGTGAATTTCGATCAAAAGCGGGTAACATTTTGAATATTTAACCGTTTCTTATTTATGTTCATATGACCCCATTTCTTTTAAAAATTGCATATATAATCTTTGAGGCATTGATTTGAAAAACTTAAATCCTCAGACCAAATTTTTAATCGAAATGAGATTTTCCAACAAGAACCAAAAGGTGTTATGACATCAATAACCTTAATCTAGATGGAGACACGATTACCCCTACACTCCATTGACACCACCCAACACCACAACCCCATCATCGGACAATCACACCACCGCAGCCAGTTTCTCCAATCCCTACACAAAGCAGCAACCATATTCACCCAAAATCAAGGCTACTGGACTTGCGTCATAAAAAGCTCACTAGCGTTGCTAAGGAAAACTTTTCCAATATTTATTAAATTCCCATTTCCTTCGTTTCCTCCAAAAAATTCTTCTACTAATCCAAGAATTGAATTGATTTTTCTACTGTTGTTGTTGTCCGTTGGTATTTTGTACCGTGTACAAACGGAATTCTAGCACTGGTTCTTAAGATTATGGATGGAGATTTCTATGTGGTTTGCACAGATACTTGCTAGATCCAATCCGACGTCATCTTCATCACCAAGACTCCCCTTTTCTTTTCTCTACCACCACGTTTCAAATATTTGATATTTAGTTTATTAGATCTTGTGATTTCATAAAAACACAGGGGAAGAAGAGAAGAAAAGGTTTTTTGTTTTTTGTGATTTCATTGATGAGAAATTTCTTTCGTTTTTTTCTTTAAAAAAATTCAATTTAAGGGGTTTTTCTTTTTATCTTTCCAACTTCGAGTGATTCTGATTGGCGTACAACGTTTGACCTAAAATTCTTGTCAACTAAATATTATACCTACACTTTTAAATTTTTTTTGAACGTATATAAGTATATACCCAATGATATGAGAGTTACGATAACATATTTTTCTTATTTATATATCTTTTAAATTAATTCCTTTCGATAATATGAAGATGCATTGTAAAACGGACCTGCAATTGTACAAGAGAATTAAACATTTGTCATAAAACACATAGTTTTACCATTTTAATTTTTGGACTGCTAAAATGATTTCATTTGTCCTCTTATAAAAAAGTAAAAATTCTAACACGAAGAAAAAATTACAATAGTGTGCATGGACTATAGAGCGGGTTGCGTGCGAGGATATTAACATAACGTATTATTAGTTGAGTCCGTCTCTTAAAAGACGGTATTTTCATAAGTTATGGAAATACTAAAGTTTAAAGTGTATAAATTAGAATAAATCAAGGTAAAATTTTTGGCTTGCATGAATCGGGTTATAAACATTATACCTACTAAACGTTGTATAATAAAACAACTCTTACTACACGTTGTATAATAAGACCTTTTACCTTTTATTATTCTAGTTAAACCACGTCTTTCCATAAGATTATGGAAATACGCTCTTTCCCAACACTTTGCCTTATTAGTTCGTTATTGTGCAATATTTCAATAACTTCTGTGCCAATAAATATACTCTCTCTGTCCGAGCTCTACTTGCAGAGAGAGAAAGATGAAGTTTTATTTTGCTTTGAATTATTTAATGACTTAGGGTAATGTGGCAATGAAGTTGGACTATTAATTTTGGGACTGGTAGGTTAGTTTGACCTAGAATTATAAACAAAGAGGAGCCAATCCAATTAAAATAATTGAGAAGTTTGTGATATGAATTTGATTGGGAATAGCTAAATATTGCAAAACAAGTTATTTGGGGGGGGGGGGGGGGGGGGTACAACTAATAACTACAAGCATGCGAGATTACAAGAGAATAAACTATAAATACTAACACTTCGGAAATATTTGCGTAACATGATTGGTGAAATGTTTCGATCCTCGATTCCACCGCATATAAGACGTTAAACCTATTCGAGTAACACGTTGGGTGATTGATAGTCAACATTTCCCCATACCTGTCACGTAGGGTGCTCTTGTAATCTTCCGTCGGCATCGCATCCATAATTACGGGAGTGCATAATTGTTTCTCCCCCGTGTGATTACGTCCCGGGCACTACATTGTAACGGTAAAACTCGAAAAAGACCCATGTACACACACCAAAGTGGACCCGGACCCTGCTACCCATATCACATCTAAGTTTCACTACCCGGGGGATATCAATATATGCACCAACACGAATGTAGACTACGGTGTGTGCAATCTTAGTGTATCATTCATGCAATTAATAAGAATATGAAGAACAATCCAACATAATACCATAAACACATAGAAATAGGTAGATCTAAGGAATCTCACAAAACATGTACCAAATAATGAATACAAATATGATCCCCAAGAAAATTAACTACTCTCTAAACATTGAACCCAAGTATTTCATTGGATTCAATGCCTTTAGGCAAAGGAAAAAGAAAGAGAAAAAAAGAAAATATTCTTGAAAGAAGGAAGAGCTTCCTTCTCTCTCTACCCTACTCTTGAAGTCTAAAAAAGAGCATAAACTTCAGCCCCAATGGAAATAGGTTCATATATATAGTAGTAGGTAATTGGACCTTGAAATAGGCCAAAAATAGGCCTAGAAACCCTAGCAGTCGCAATTGACACGGCCAGTGGGGAACGACACGGTTTGTGCCACCGGGTTGTGATGTGTCCATTTTATATGGGTATTTTGGGACTTTTTGGATTCACTTTTGTACACTTTTGTGCTCTAAATGTTGCATTTTGCCTTGAAATTCTTGAAGGAGAGTTAAGAGCGACTTTTACGCTTTTATTACTTTTCTTGAGGATTTTGTGTGACAAGACAATTTTTCAAAGATAATGAAGACTTTGAAGACTAGCTTTGAAGATTTGAAGACTTGCATTTAAGGTTTTGAAGACTTGAGGACATGAATAAAAGTGAAGTGAAGAGGAGGACTTGAGACAAAAAGAAGAAAGAAATCAACATGCTGAATTTTGGCTTGGTCGCGACTCACGACCAATTCTTCGCGAGTCGCGATGAACGTATAGCTAAAAATATTTCCTCATTTTTTGTACTATAAATACTAAACCTTATCCTCTCTCTTTGGTCTCTTCTTCTTCCTCGCGAGTGGGGACTGAAAACCCTAGGCTTTCCCTTTCTTTTCTTTATTTTTGTAGGTTAATTATGTGTTTTTATTATCTAGGCTAGTTTTGTACTTGGGAGGCATTGATTAAAGCTTCCAATCCCGTGTAATGAGATTCTCTATTTTTTTAAATTTATGAACATTTATTGTTTAGCTTTTATTGTGTCACTAATGTGATGTTTTACTTCATTTATGCCATGGGTTGTTTGAGAATAGGAAATGTTTGTATGATTGAAGTGTTAGGGTGTTAGGATAGTGTAGAATTTCTTAGCTCTTTGGCATGAAAATCCAAGAACATGGAATTATAACTTCTTGTGCATAATGTGATGTGATCTTGCTAGATGAGTATGTTAATGTGGATTGTTCTCATATTTATCATAGGGTAGAAATGAAAAGTTGAATCTTGATTGTGGTTTGTTCTTGGTTTAGCCTAATAAATACTTCATTTTGTTAAATGGCTATGCATTTAGTCGAATGCTTGTTATTATCAAATTTGAGGTTCTTCGTGTATAATGTCATTGATGAAATATCTTTATGGTCGTTGAACGTCTAAAGTAATTGAAAGTGTGTAATTCACCATATTTGGTGTGTCTATCATAGATAAATAAATAGAGTACATGAAGCTAAGTACATTGAACCTACACTGTTCTATATATGTACAATATCAATCCTAATTAATCCAATTCAGTCAAGATATTCTATCATCTATTCTATCAACCCCCCTCAAGCGAAGCGTAGGACTACATGATACGCAAAGATTGGAACGAAACAAATAAAAAAGATTACGCGACAGACCCTTAGTGAAAATATCAGCAACCTACAGAGAGGATGAAACATGACTAGCACGAAGCCTGCCAGAGACAACAAGCTCACAAATGAAGTGGTAGTCGATGTCTATGTGCTTGGCCCGGTTATATGCAACCGGATTTTGAGCAAGAAAAATGGAACTGCTATTGTTGCAAAGTAGGAGAGGCAATGAACAAAAGGGAAACCCAAAGCTCCTTAATCATATTACACACCCAGGTAAGTTCAACAGCAGTGTTCACCATAGCGCAATACTCAGACTCACAACTGGATCGAGACACTGTCGGTTGCTTCTTATCACTCCAAGAGACAAGATTTCCCCAAGAAAAATGGCATAACCATAAGTGGAATGCCGAGTCTCGAGACAACGGGCCTAGTTAGCATCAGAGTAGCCCAGAAGGGAAAGACCACTATAGGATGGTCAAAAAGACAGACCATGATGAAGCATGCCACAGATATACTGAATGATGCGAGTGGCAGCCTGATAGTGATCCTCTCGAGGTAACTGGAGAATCTGGCTAACAGAGTTGACCACATAGGAGAAATCAGGGCCAATGATGGTCAAGTACTGTTAGGCACCGACTAGTAAGCGATAAAGCTTGGGGTTCGAGAACTCAGACCCCGAGGTGCTGTGAAGCTGAGAGCCAGGAACAAAAGGTGTGGAAACAGGAACATCATCTGTCATACCTGCGCGCTGAAGTATCTCTATCACATACTTAGCCTGCCCCAAAAAAGTCCATATAAAGATCAAGAGACATCCAATCCCAAAAAATAGTGAAGTGCACCAAGATCCTTAATGGCAAACTCACGATCAGTGCGGGTGATGAACCGACGACTGAGAATAGGATCATTGCCGGTAAGAATAATGCCATCCACATATACGAGCAGGTATAGAATCTTTGATCCCTGGGAGAACATAAACAGGGAAGTGTCAACAAAACTGCACCGAAATCCCAGATGAAATAAGTAGGAGCTGAATCGCTGAAACCAAGCCTAGGGAGCTTGTTTGAGACCATAGATAGCCTTGCGAAGACAACATACATAATCAGGATGAACATTGTTAGTGTAACCGTCCGGTTGCTCTATGTAAACTAGTGCACCAAGAAGACCGTTAAGAAATGCATTCCTGACGTCTAACTGGTGAAGGGGCAAAGAGAAAGTAGTGGCCAAGGATAAGATAATTTTGATTGTGGAAGCCTTGATGACCGGACTAAAATATGGGTGAAGTCGAAGCCTGGCAACTGAGAATATCCCTGCGCAACAAGACGAGCCTTGTACCTATCAATGGAACCATCCTGACGATGCTTAAGTCAATAAACCTATTTGGAGCCAATGATGTTAACACCAGTAGGGCATGGAACAAGATCCCAAGTGTGTTGCTGACAAAGAGTACCCATTTCTTGATCTATAACGGCAACCCAGTGGGGATCCTTAAGAGCAGATCGATACTCTCGAGGTTCAGTTTGTGTGAGTAATGCTGCAAGAAACCCTGTCATCACATAGTCTGGGTACTGCTTTGCTGTGAGACTACCTGTCTGAGAGTGAGTGGTCATACAATGACTAACAATCGATAGAGAAGGCAGTGGAGCATCAGCCGGAGATGACCACAATGGAGACACGAGTGTCGAAGAACTAGCGGACTGGGTCATCGACCCAGACAAATTCTGAGTAGGTGATAGAGGTGCAACAGGGGATCCAAACAACTCATCCAAGTCAAAATCAATAAACATCGAGACATCCAGAGATTCTGGGGCAATGCGAGCAATATCATTCACGAATGGGAAAGAAGACTCATCGAAACAGGCATGCCGAGTGAGATAGACCTTCTTTGAAATAGGATCCAGACAGCGAAAACCCTTATGGCGAGCACTATGGTCCACAAGTATGCATGAAGTGTTGCGAGGGGCCAGTTTGTGAGGAGCAAATGGCTGAATGAAGGGATGCACCTGACATTCGAACGGGTGAAAGTTGGAGTAGTCTGGATGGCGACCATATAGTAGAGAATATAGTGAGGCATTACGAAGAACAGTGGTGGGAAGCATCTTGATGGTGTAGGTAGCCGTGGAAAAAACAACATCCTAGTACGGGATCGGCAAGCCAGAGGAGAAAAGAATTGATAATCCCATCTCTACAACATGGCGGTATTTACGTTCCGCTCTACCATTCTGCTTTGGTGTGGATGGACAAGAAATCTGATGAAGGATTCCTTTATTTGAAAAAAGGGATCATAGGCGTGCATTTGTGAATTCTGTACCACCATAACTCTGAAACACCTTGATTGAACAAGAAAATTGGTTTTCAACCATGTTTTGAAACTGCAAGAATGTCTCAAAGAAATACGATTTTCATGCCAATGGATAATACCAGGAAAATCACGAGAAATACTCAACAAAAATGGCATAATAAGAGAATCCACTATCAGATGCAACTGGAGCAGGGCCCCACAAGTGACAGTGCACTAAATTGAGGACATCCTGTTCTCGTCTAGGATTGTCCACAAAAGAAAGCCTTTTTCCTTTCGCCATTTCACAAGGCGAACAAAGGGTTTAGACGGTAAAGAAACCACATCAACAAGGTTCAGTTTATTTAACAAAGAAATAACTGAAATGGAAGTATGCCCTAGTCTAGCATGCCAAACATCAAAATAAGCTCTATGTTTATTAGTTTTAACATGAGCAACAAAAGTAGCACCACTCTTATCAAGCACATAAAGGCCACGATCACATCGACCTTGGCCCACAACCTTCTTTGTGGACCGGTTTTGAATCACAAATGAATCCTCATTAAAATAAATTACAGCATTCATATCCTTTGCTAATTTACTAATGAAAAGCAGATTTTTCGTAATATCAGGGACCACCAACACATCAGATAAAGACAAATCACAAGAAAACCGATGATGTTCAATATGAGAAATAGGAATAGAACGATCAATAGCAACAGTGAAAGAATGGTTACCAGAATAGGGGATAACACTATCCATGCCAGAGAAAGTGGAAGCTATAAGATTCGTTGCTCCAGAATCCAAATACCAGTCGGAGGCTGAATTGTCAAGGGAGACAAAGGACTGGAAAGCCTCAGCAAGATGTGCCAACTCAGTGTGATGATCTGTCGATGAGAGTCTGGAGCACTGTGGAGGTGTGTGACCAAAATTGTGGCAGATTTGGCACTTCTGGTTCCAGCATTTCCTGCGACCAGAACCAGCAACACCCGAGGAATGAACTGGCCGGCCAGAAGTGGCGCCACGACCGCACGTGGTGATCGATGTGCTTGAGGGCAGCACATGGGCTTCACACGCCAATAAGTAGAAGGCTTGGTTGCTAGAAGAAGCTGCAGAGGAGACAAGGAAGGCTACTGGAACTAAGTCTGAACCTGAATTTAAGCCGAGGGAGTTCTGGTTAAAGATCTCATGGCTGCGAGCTTGTGCAACCACGTCGGAGTAGGTCGGTAGCGCCGATTGAGCCAGCTAAAGGATGATAAATTTAGCAAACTTGGTGCTGAGACCTCACAGAAACAACATAACTCAATATCTGGACGAGACCGGAGAGTCCATAGCGGCGAGTTCGTCGATAACGGCCTTGAAGCGGCGGTGGAAATCCATCACCGATGAGGATCCACGCCGAATTGTATGGAGTTTTTCCCTAAGTTGTAACTCATGAGAAACAGAGGCATTTTCAAAAGCTGGTGCTAAGGAGTCCCACATCTCCTTCACTAAGCTGCAACCGATCGTCTCCGGCATATCCTCCTCGGTGAGCGACACACAAACCAGCGCCCGTAATATTTTGTCTTGCGCCACCTAGGAATTGAACATGGCCTGGGATTTTTTGACTTTGTCATCAGTAGTTAGAGAAGAGGAAGCATCGGAGGATGCACCTCTGACTAAGACAATGGGCTTTGGATTGGAGCCATCCAGAAAGCCAAAGAAACCCTCTGATTTGAGGAGCACTTGAACTTGCGATTTCCACATCATGTAGTTGCCATAATTTAGTTTAATTGACAACATATGAATGAGGGTAGAGTAGCTTAATGTGTTGTTAGCCATTGAAGCTTCGAAAGGTTCAAGATTTTTTGAAATGGTGGAAGAGCAGGACGAAGCAAAAAATCATTCCCTATTTGATACCATGAAAGTGTGTAATTCACCATATTTGGTGAGTCTATCATAGATGAATAAATAGAGCACATGAAGCTAAGAACATTGAACCTAGACTGTTCTATATATGTACAGTATCAATCCTAATTAATCCAAATCAACCAAGATTTCTATCATCTATTCTATCAGTAATTATCAATGAGGTTTGCAAATGGTAGCTGGACATATTTATGAATTACTATTAAGAAGAAATGAATGGTGTTCTTCAAAATGGAAGTGATAACATTCCCCATAGGCACTAAATGTGAGTGAATGAGTGAATTAAACTAGTATCTGCACATGGTTTGGAAGTGGAGATCAATTGCCCCCATGGCTTTGTGTTTTGTAGTTTTTATCTCTTTGTTTAGTTGTTGCATGATTAGCATAATTACTTGACTTTGCTAGTTAGTTGTGTCTTTAATTTCATAACATAGGAAAAACCAACCAACCCTCCCCCTCCCCTTATTACTTGCTTATATATATGTAGGTATGTATATTTATATCTAGTATAATATCCACCTTATATGTTTAAGCCCTTAGAAAGATTCCTCTGCTTTGTGGCCGACCCCGATTTTTTACTATCCACTTAGTTGTAGTTAGTAAGCATTTAAGGATTATAAATATTAACTTTGAGAGGTACGGCAATGATCTCCCAAATTTTGGCATCGCTGCCGGGGAAGAGGTGTTTATTTTTAAGTGTTTGGCCATATTTGGTTGCATATTATCTAGTTTATTTTATTTTCCATTTCTTTATGGTTAATTGTTTTCGGAGTAGGTATTGCTTGAGTTCTTGGTAAATTTTTATAGAGAATCCTTGCAATATGATTCCAAACATTTGAAACAAGTAATAAAAAAAATATGGAACATCTCACCATGAGAGAACTCATGATGAGAAGAGGGGCTCAAAAAGCAAGATTTTGTAGGATGTGTCATTCCGACCATCCTACCGAGTCTTGCTATATGTTGAGGGAGGAGCACTATAAGGAGGGAAGAGCCATTGGTTTCCAAAACCAAGGGTATTATGAAGAGTGCTACCAAGAGGTTGGATATGTTGGTTTTCAAGGGAAAGAAGCTCAAGAGTGGTATCCATACCATGATTCTTACAATCTAGAGTGGAGTGGTAATCCAAATTTGTGGTATGAGAATGAGGCGGAAAATCAACAATACGTGTAAAATAGCTGGCCTTCACCACCTTATACCATACCCCAAAACCAAGTCCAACATGAAGGTTTAAGTTTGACACATGAGGACATCATGACTGTAACTGCAACCTTGAGCAACTTGACCAAAACTAATGAGGGTTCAGAAACCCAAATCTCCTCTAGTCTTGAGGCTTTGGAGGGGCATGCGAGCAATATTATGGAAGTGGTGACCTGAATGGAAGCTCTTTATTCTGAAGATACAACATCCCCAGTCAAACTTGAAGATTCGATGAGTGAGGTCACCGTGAGAATTGAGTTCGAGTTTGAAGGGGATGAGGAGTCGGTTGTTGAGGATAGAAAAGTTAAGGAAAAGGTGATTGTGCTACATCCATTTCAATCGTCACCCCTATCCCCACCTTATGAACTAACTCCACCACTTTCAAAATTCTCGAAGGAGAAAATAAAGGAGCCAAATGACTATCCCAAGCCTCCTAACCACCCTACTCCTTTAGGACCAACTCCATTTCCACAAATATTTCCTCTTGAAATTTGTGTACCCCCACCTCTATATTTTTGGATGCTCATGGTGAAGGGGTTCAAACCTTCACCATATGGATAACATTAAGGTCGTGCAGACGAACTTAAACATACAGAGCTAAGTCGTGGTGATGACGTAAATAAATTTGGTTTTCATTTTGGTTTTTGTTTTTTATTTTGTTGTTATTTTTTTCTTGTTCTTTTCATGGTGCGTTTTTCCATGAACTTTGTAGCAAAAGTGAAGTGCATTGCATTGGAAGAGGATGAAGGAATGAGATCAATGAGAAAGGGAAGAAAGCTTGGAAGGTTGGTAAGATATTTCTTCTAAGTGATGGGAAACCCTGTATATCTGGAGTCGTGAAAGAGATGTTTTGAATCGCGACAAACATGGGAAGATTTTCGCTTCCCAGTCCCAAATTTTCATGAGACGCAACCTGGGACATTGCGTGCCATGACCAAATCAGAAAAAAATTCAGAGATTTTGAGCTTCCAGTCCAACTTTTTGCGAGATTCGAAGATGTTGTCGAGAGTAGCAAAAGAATCTCGCGAGTCTGATGAGGCGTCAAATGCGTGTATTTTCTGAAGCATTTAACATCTCTTTTATCATTTTTTTATTGTAATATTGCTAGATTTTGGTAAATTTAGATCATAAGGGGTTTAGATGGCCATTTTTTGTTTTCATTTATAAATCCTTCATTTTGTAACCAATGTTTAGTCTACTTGATTTTTGGTACTTACGAGCATCTAGATTACATTTTGTTAGCTTAATTTGTAGATTGCTCGTGAGCCCTTTTGAGTGGTTTATTGAAGGTCACGGGCCAAAACGTGGTAGAAACAGAGGGGTCGAAGAAGGAAGACAAAGAAGCAGGTGTATTATGACCCGGAAGTTTGGACCAAGTTCTTAGAATGATTTGAGAAGAATCAGCCTTCAAGAGTGGCATCATTGGATTAGTCTTCTTGAGAACTATAATATGAACTACAAGAACTCTAAAAATGGATAATCGGTTCACCCGTGGCGATGCAAAGACCGTCCGACCGATGAAGAAGACGGGGTGCACAGCTCGGGCGCTGCACTGCATGCCAGCATGCTTCAAATTGCAAGGAAGATTGGCCCTCAGCCCAGCAACACGTGCCCAATGTGGACGTGCTCATGCTCGCACAGTGGGCCTCACCAAGCGCCCAACCGGGCATGTCAACCCGCGCACGAGGAAGAAAGGCGCAGCGTGCATCTCCAGTTCGTTACCGCATGCCCAGTGAGGAGTCCCACACACCCACACACTGCATCTTGTGCCAGCGCCCTAGTGCCCCTGCGCCATGCCTTGTGCCAATGCTCCTTGCCCGTATCATCCTTGCCCGTATCAGCCGGCGCACGGCCAGCACACCTGACACGCGGCCAAAGCGCTCTATTGTTTGACTTCTTTTGACCAACTTAGGCTATGAATAGTCCCTCTTTCTTCTCTATTTTCCAAATCCGGCTTGGGGCTCAAATTCCCCCATTTTCTTCTTCTTTATTTGTAGATTTGTTTTCTACGTTATTGATTTTGATTATCTAGGTTACTTTTGTTCTTGGGAGAAATTGATTGAAGCTTCCACATCTATGTAGTAAGAACCTCTATTTCACTCTTTCTTGAAGCTTTTATTATTTAGCATTCGTGTATTCTTAATGTTGTGTTTTACTTCATTTATACCATGGGTTGTTTGAGAATATGAAATGTTTGTCCCCACACTTAAACCTTTACTCGTCCTTGAGTAAACAAGAACAAGAAAATATCTAAGTGTAAAATAGCATGCCAAAGTTTCCCAACACATCTAACATCGTATTCCTAGATTACCCGAGCCCCAAGACATAAGAATCTCTCACACTCTCACATCCCAAAGCCTAAGATAATCTCAACATCCAACAAACCATAATAAAAGTGAGGTATATATACATTTCCAGGCTAACTTACTCTACCCAAAAATCCACCCAAAAGACAAATCAAGAGAAGCATAATTGTTTTCTTCAATTTCTCTTATTTTATCTCATTTTGCCTAGGAGCCCTCTCGGGTTTTCATCCTAGCTTCACACATTTTCTTTTTCAATGCTCACTCTCACCTTTTTCCACACCATTTGGCCTCTCATTTTTGCATAGGTCACCCTATCGGGGTTTTAACCTATCCGGGCCTCCCACTTTTGCCTAAGTTGCCTTCTCGGGTTTTCAACTTAGCGGAATTTTTTTTCATTTTTCATTTTTTTTATCAAACAAAACAAATCAAAGTGGAGCATATGCACACTAAAATACTATACAATGAGATATATTTCTCTTTACCTCCCCACACTTGAATCACGCAGTGTCCTCAATGTAGAAAGGACAAGATAAAAAAATAAGGGAGAAAGAAAAAAAATACTCACAACTGGGACCTTGAAGGTCCTTCCAAGTGATGGCATTGCTCACTTCTCAATGAATGTTCTCTCCTCCGTGTCCTCGAAATCCACCCAATATGTAACTTTGGTCCATCCACTATAAAGCCACAACTATGCAAATCCCTATCAACACTCTCAAAAGACAACTAGCAGTACTCATAGTTGGTGTTTTGGTAGTGGTTTTTGGTGGTGGATTGTGTTCGTATCTTTTTGGTTTTGGGTAAGGGCTCAAGGACATGGTTGAGTATTGTTTTTTTCAAGAAAACAAAAACACTAACCTAACTTAAAAGCTTGGGTTGCCTCCCGAGAAGCTCCGTATTTTTAAGGTCATCGGCACGACCGTAATGTTATCCATATGGTGAAGGTTTGAACCCCTTCACCACGAGCATCCAAAAGTAGAGTAGTGGGGGTACAAAACTTCAAAGAGGAAAGTTTTGTGGAGGTGGAGGTAGTTTAAAAGGGGTTGGGTGGTTAGGAGGCTTGGGATAGTCTTTTGGGTCATTTCTTATCTCCCTCAAAACTTTTGAAAATGGTGAGGTTGGTTCACTAGGTAGGGGTAGGGGTGATGATGTAAAGAATAATGAATGTAGCATAATCACCTCTTCCTCCACTTCGTTGTCTTTCACAATCAACTCCTCATCACCTTCAAACTTGAACTCATTTCTCATGGTGATCTCACTCACCAGATCTTCAAATTTTAATTGGGATTGTGTATTTTTTGAAACACAAGCTTCCATTAGGGCCACCGCTTCAAATATACTGCTCACATGCCCCTCAATAGCCTGAAGACTAGAGGAGATCCAAGTGTCCGGTTCTTCACTATTCTTGGTCAAGTTGTTCAAGTTTGCTATGGCATTCATGATTTCCTCATGTGTCAACCTTAAACCTTGTTGGGCTTGGTTTTGGGGTATGGTATAAGGTGGTGAAGGCCAAATTTTTTGCTCGTATTTTTGGGTTTCCGGCTCATTCTCATACCACCAGTCCAGATTACCACTCTACTCCGGATTGTAAGAATTGTGGTATGGATACCATTCTTGGGCTTCTTGCCCTTGAAAATAAACATCTCCAACCTCTTCATAGCACTCTTCATAATACCCTTGGTTTTGGAAATCGAGGGTTCTTTCCCCCTCATAGTGTTCCTCTCTCAACAAATTGTAAGACTCGGTAGGATAGTGGGAAGGACACATCCTACAAAATCTTGCTTGTTGAGCCTCTCTTCTCATCATGAGTTCCCTCAAGGTGAAGCGTTCCATTTTTTTCATTTTTTTTCTTTTTCAAAAGTTCGGAATCATACTGCAAGGATTCTCGAAAAACATTCACCAAAAAACTCAAGAAATATCTACTCTGAACAAAAACAACCACCAAGAAGTGGAAAATAAAAATAACTTGCTAATATACAACAAAGTATGACCAAACACTTAAAATAAATGCCTCTTCTCCAGCAGCGGCACCAAAATTTGGGAGGTCATCGTCATACCTCTCAAAGTTAAATTTATAATCTCTTAATTCTTGCTAACTACAACTAAGTAGATTGTGGCAAATCGGGGTCGTCCACCAGGAAGAGGAATTTTCTTAAGTGTTTAAACATATAAGGTTGATATTAGGATAGAAGTGTATATATATATATATATAAATATAGATATATAAAAGCAAGTAAAGAAGGGACCCGGGGGGGGGGTGTTGGTTGGTTTTGGTCCTAAGTTATGAAAGTAAAGACATGATAACTAGCAAAGTCAAGTAAATATGCTAATCATCAAACAAACCAAGAAAAGGGTTTAAAACTACAAAAGACAAAGTCTTGGGGGCAATTGATAGCCACTTGCAAACCTAATGTAGATCATTGCACCATTCACTCATTTTATCACATTTGTTACCTATGGGGAATGCCAAAACTTCCCAATTTAAGATCAACATTCATTTCTTCTTAATAGTAATTCACAAAAATAAACAACGACCATTTCCAAACCTCATTGATAATCACTTCAGGAAAACCACACCATAAATGTATTTCATTAATGGCATTATACACGAAGAACCATAGATTTGATAAAAGCAAGCATTCGACCAAACGCATAGCCATTTAACCAAACATAGCATTCTTTAGGCTAAATCTAAAACAAACCATATTCAAGATTCAACCTTTCAATGCTTCTGTAGGATAAATATGAGAACAATCCACATTAACATACTTATTTAGCAAGAATCACAACACACAAGAAGTTTAAATTCCATGTTCTTGGATTTTCATGTCAAAGAGCTAAGAAATTATACACTTTCCTAACACCCGAACAATAAATCAAACAAAAATTTCATATTTTCAAACAACTCATGGTATAAATGAAGTAAAACACAAAATTAAGAACACATGAATGCTAAATAAAAAAAAGCTTCAAGAAATAGTGAAATAGAGGTTCTTACTACGTAGGTGTGGAAGCTTCAATCAATTTCTCCAAGTAAAAAACTAACCTAGATAATCAAAAACCATAACATAGAACAAAAATCTACAAAGAAATAAGAAGAAAATAGGAAGAAAGGGTGAAAACCTAGGTTTTGGGAACCTCTAGTCGGGCTTAGACAAATAGGGAAGAGATGGGCCTAGGAAAGAAAGGAGAAAGCAACAAAAATGGGTTGCCAATTTGACACTGACCGTGGCCACTAACCGTGTTGATTTGACACTGACCGTGATAAGCTCTCTATCTAACTTCTTCCACCTCTTCAATTTGTACGCACTGCTACGGGTGAACCGCTGATCCAATTTGGGAGTTCTTGAAGTCAATTTCATATTGCTCGAGAGGACAAATCCAATGGTGCCACCCTTGTTCTAAGCTTTCGGGTGACAATTCATCTGCTTCTTTGCCTTCCTTCTTTGACCCTTCTATCTTTTACCACATTTTGGCTAGTGGCCTTCAATAAACAACTCCAAAGAGGTCATGACAAATCTACAAATGAAGCTCACAAAATAGAATCTAGAGGCTCGTAAGGACCGAAAATTCATTAGACTAAACATAGGTTACAAAAGGAAGGATTTAGATATGAAAACCAAAAATGGTCATCTAAACCCCTTATGATGTTAACCTACATAAATCTAGCAATCTTACAACAAAAAGATGACAAAAGAGATGCTAAATTCTTTGTAAAACACATGCATTTGATTCTCATCAGTTTGTATGATTGAAGTGTTAGGGTGTTAGGAAAGTTGCAAATTTCTTAGCTAATTTGACATGAAAATCTAAGAACATGGAATTACAACTTCTTATGTATAATGTTTTGCGATTCTTGCTAGATAAGTATGTTAATGTGGATTGTTCTCATATTTATCCTATTGAAGCAATGAAAGGTTGAATCTTGAATGTGGTTTGTCCTAGGTTTAATCTAACGAATGCTTTTTTTGGTTAAATGGCTATGCATTTGGTCGAATGCTTGTTGTTATCAAATCTATGGTTCTTCATGTATAATTCCATTAATGAAATACCTTTATGTGTTATTTGTCTAAAGTGATTATCAATGACGCTTGCAAAATGTCGTTGTCTACGTTTGCAAATTACTCCCAAGAAGAAATGAATGTTGATCTTCAAAATGGAAGTGATAGCATGCCCTATACGTAATGAATGTGATAGAATGAGTGAATGGTTCTATGATCTACTTTAGGTTTGGAAGTGGATATCAATTGACCCCCAGGCTTTGTCTTTTGTAGTGTTTATCTCTTTTTCTTAGTTGTTGCATGATTAGCATAGTTACTTGACTTTGCAAGTTAGCTAGTCTTTAATTTCATAACTTTGGACAAAACAAACACCCCCCATTTACTTGCTTACATATATATATATATATATACCTCTAGTCTGATATCCACCTTATATGTTTAAACCCTTAGAAAGATCTCTCTTCTTCGTTGACGACCCCGACTGGCCGTTATCTACAAAGTTGTAGATAGGAAGCATTTAGGGCTTATAAATATTAACTTTGAAAGGTACATCGACGACCTCTCAGAGTAGTCAAATGAAGCTAACTTTTCAACCGCTTTGACTTAGACGTCACGGGTCGCGACATTGAGCCAGAATATTGCATAATCATTTCTTCTTCTCCACCAAATACTCCCACGAACCACCACACCTCCATTCATTCCTCCCTCCACCATCTTACATATATAGATATACGAATATTCTTGTATCTTTATAGTACCTTTGTTGATTGTAGTGTGCCAACTACATTATTGTGACTAAGATTGCTATATTCTATTATGATACTTGGATATTTGTCAATATATGTTAGATATTTTTATAGGATAATTTCATAGTGGTGATTGCATGATGGATTAATTGTTCTCTGAGAACCTAGTATTACAATTCCCTATGTACTTGTGATGCCAAACCTAGTATTACAAATTCCTATGTGTTTGTGAGTTTGATGTTGTTCTCTATGATGTTAGTTCTTGATCAAATAGAGCCAAAGAGACCGCGTGTTGCTCGAGGGGTGAGTTCTTCTACGGCACCTTTACTGTTGTTAGTTGTAGTTTTTATCTCTTTTTCTTATTTGTTGCATGATTAGCATAGTTACTTGATTTTTCTAGTTAGCTTGTCTTTAATTTCAAAACTTAGGATAAAGCCAACATCCCCCATTTACTTGGTTTTGTATATATATATATATCTACCTCTAGTCTAATATCCACCTTTTATGTTTAAACCCTTAGAAAGATCTTTCTTCTTTGTGAACGACCCCGACTTGTCCTTATTTACAAAGTTGTAGATAGAAAGCATTTTTATGGCTTATAAATATTGACTATGAGAGGTATGGAAATGACCTCCCAAATTTTGGCACCGCTGCCGGGGAAGAGGCGTTATTTTTATGTGTTTGAGCATATTTGGTTGCTTATTAGCTAGTATTTTTTTTATTTTCCTTTTCTTTTTGGCTATTTTCGTTTGTAGTAGGTATTGTTTGAGTTCTTTGTGAATTTTTATCGAGAATCCTTGCAATAAGATTCCGAACTTTTGAATTTTTTTTAATAAAAAAAATGGAACTTCTCACCTTGAGGGAATTCATGATGAGAAGAGATGAGCACTATGAGGAGGAAAGAACCATTGGTTTCCAAAACCAAAGGTATTATTAAGAGTACTGCCAGGAGGTTGGAGTTGTTGGTTTTCAAGGGCAAGAAGCTCAAGAATGGTATCCATACCACAATTCTTACAATCCGGAGTGGAGTGATAGCCCAGATTAGTGGTATGAAATGAGCCAGAAAACTAGCAATCAAAATAGTTGGCCTTCACCACCCTATATACCATACCCCAAAACCGAGTCCAACAAAAAGGTTCAAGTTTGACACATGAGGAGATTATGAATACATTTGCAAACATGAGCAACTTGGCCAAGACTAATAAGGAATCGGAAACCCGAATCTTCTCTCGTCTTGAGGCTTTAGAGGGGCATGTGAGCAATATCATGGAAGTGGTGACCCAAATGGAAGCTCATTATTCCAAAGATACACCATCCCAAGTCAAACTCAAAGATTCGGTGAGTGAGGTCACCTTGAGAGATGAGTTCGAGTTCAAAGGGGATGAGGAGTTAGTTGTGGAAGACAAAGAAGTGTATGAAGAGGTGATTGTGCTACATTCATTATTCTCACCATCATCACCCCTACCCCTACCTAGTGAACCAACTCCACCATTTTTGGAAGTTTTGAGGGGGATAAAAGATGAGCCAAAAGACTATCCCAAGCCTTCTAACCACCCATCTCCTTTTAAACCATCTCCACCTCTACATAATTTCCTCTTGAAAGTTTTGTACCCCCACCTCTCTATATTTTGATGCTCATGGTGAAGGGGTTCAAACCTTCACCATATGGATAACATTAGGGCCGTGCCGATGGCCTTAAAAATACGGAGCTTCTCGGGAAGCAACCGAGCCTCTAAGTTAGGTTAGTGTTTTTATTTTCTTGAAAAAAATTCCCCAACCGTGTCCTCAATCCCTTACCCAAAACCACAAAGATACCACCACAATCCACTACCAAAAACCACCATAAAAACCACCATCTTGGAGTACTACTAGTTTTTGCTTTTTGTGGGTGTTGATCGAGACTTGCATAGTTATGGATTTGTAATGGATGGGTTCAAGTTTCATATTTGGCAGAGTTTGAGAACATGGAGGAATGAACATTCATTGAGAAATGAGCATTGCCATCGCTGGGAAGGACCTTCAAGGTCCTAGTTGTGAATATTTTTCTTTCTCCCTTATTTGTTTATCTTGTCCTTTGGTTCACATTGAGGACAATGTATGTTTTAAGTGTGGGGAGGTTAAGAAAAATATATCTCATTGTATTGTGATGCCAAACCTAGTGCTTGTGATGCCAAACCTAGTATTACAAATTCCAATGTACTTGTGATGCCAAACCTAGTATTACAAATCCCTGTGTACTTGTGAGTTTGATATTTTTCTCGATGATGTTAGTTCTTTATCAAATGGCGCCAAAGAGACAATGTGTTGCTCGAGGGGTGAGTTCGTCTACGACACCTTTACCTCCCCCTCCGGCTTTGAAACCAATTTTGGAACCAATTCCAAACAAATACATGGAATTGCGTCGTATCACTGGCGACTATGCGGAGAAACGGGAGTCACTTTACTATCACTGGAAACTATGCAGAGAAACGGGAGTTACTTTACCCCTTACATTGAGTTTTATCATTCTTTCTTGATATATTTACATTGAGGGCAATGTAATGTTTAAAGTGTGGGGAGGGGTTAAATGACTCACATCCATGTAAGCTTGATCTTGAATGCTTTTTGCTACTTTTGATTGGAAAAACATTAGAAAAATGAAGGGAAAAAAAAATGAAATTTTGAAAAAAAAAGAAAGTGGAAAAGAAAAAATATAAATAGAAAACTTGCTAAGTTGAAAACCTAAGAGGGCAACTTAGGCAACATTGGGGTCTCGGATAGGTCAAAAACCCAAAAGGGTAGCCTAGGTAAAAATGAGAGGCTAAATGTGGGTGAGATGTGAGGCAAAAGAAATATAATGCGTGGCTAGGATGAAAACCCAAAGGGGCTCCTAGGAAAAATGGGAGAGAGAGAGAGAAAAAAATATTATAAATCTACTCATTTGCCGGCGTTGGAGTCAAAAGGTTGTGGTCGACACATGGATGAATCAGGTAGCCTAACATCATAAGACTTCTTAGGATTGGGTAACTTAGCACGAAAACGAAGTAGGATTTTCAATTGTTAATTCTTTGTGTACTTTGTTTTGGTTGATATATTGGTATGAATTGAAATATGTGCTTGAACCTCTCATATGGTTTTAACTTCATTGCCATTGGATTTTGGAATTATCAATTAAAGAAGACTTGAAAATGTTTTTATGGGTATTAGTGAATTGATAGGTGATCTGCTTCCACCCGGGGTCGTTACTTGTAGCTAATTAACCCGAGCGAAGGCTTTGAGAGGTCAAAGGATAGTCAAATTTAAATTTATATTCTACATCAGACTCTCTATTATGCTACCGTGGGGGTAGTTAGTTGCAAGCCATGAGTAAGTCCACATAGATGCTAAGGACTAATATTCAATTAAACACAAACATCCGGGTTGTCAATCCATCCATGTTGCTAGGAGTAGATAGTATAGTAAATAAGGGGGGGGGGGGGGGGGTTGTTTTTCAACTCACAGCTACAAACATGAAAGATAAAAAGCACATAAACTATATTAGCTAGAATTTTTACGTAACATGGTTGATTAAATGCTTCCATCCTCGATTAATTCCCATGCAAGATTTCAACAACCTAATCTAGTGCTCATTACACTTGGTGCGGTCAATGGTCAGCACTTCCCCATACCTGTCACGTAGGGTACTCTTGCAATCATCCATCGGGCCCCCTCCATATCAGGGGAGTACAATAAGGTCTGGCCATTGTTGCAGGTCTATTTCACCCCTGTACGATTACATCCCGAGCACTCAACCATGGATGCTTTACTCCATAGGCCTATAAACGAGACAGAGGGAGGTATGCACCTTATCTATGACACTAAGACCTCTTACAACCCTAGCTTGCTACTTTTTGCTATATCTACCTGTAACCCTGTAGACCAACTCATCAGCTAAGACTAGTGTGCTGTCATCATAACATTAAAACTAGGAAAAGACCTACATGTACAAACCCACGTGGACCTGGTCCCTGCTACCTATATCACATCCAGGTTTTGTTTTCCCAGGGGTATCAATATTGGCACCAACATGAATGTAGACTAGAGTGTGTGCTAATGGAGTGTATCATTCATGCAATTATAACATTCAAGAACAACCCATAATAATGTCACAAGCACATAAATTAGGATGAATTAATAATCTCACAAAAGCATCAATCAAAACATGAATACAATTATCCCCAAACTATGGAAACTACTCCATAAACATGGAATTCAAGTATTTCATTGAATTCCACATCCTAGGGATAAAGCAAAATAAAAACATAAAGAGAAAAAAAATAGAGAGAAGAGAGAGTGTTTCTCTCTCTAAGTTGCTCTTCAAACTACAAATGAACTAACGAAAATGATCCAAAAGCTTCTAACCCTAGTAGACTAGTGTAAAAACCCTCGAAAGCTGCCATTAGCGAGGACCACGGCTGATGGTGCGGTCCACGCCTCTGATGTGGTTCGTGTTGGTGTGGGATGCCAGATATGGTGTGACCCATTTGCTTTGTGCTGGCACGGGCCGCGGGATCTGGCACAGGCTTTTTTGCATCCCTGGCGCAATGCGTGGCATCTTGTGTGGGTCGTGTCGGCCGCGGTCCACATTGTCTGATGCAGAAGAGTTGTTTTTGCATTTCTGATCCGTGTTCCATGTCGTATGGCATAAGCTTTCATTAGAATCCTTGTTTTGCTTAGTCTTTTGGCATGGGCCGCTCAATTCTTCACATCTCGCTAGCTAGTCTCGACATTTTTGCAATTGGAATGACGTGTGCCATCTAAAATGGGATGGTCTGTGCCCATACTTATCCATTTTTGGAGTGAAAATAGCACTTAGGCATACAGACCGTAGCTATTTGAGTGTCCCATGCCGGTTTTTGGTACAGCTCGTGCCGCTTGGTGCGGCTCATGCTAGTGACCCTTGGTATTACCGTATAGCATAGTGTGGCCCATTGGTGCCTTGCTTGGTGCTAACTATGAGCAGTCCGCACTGACCCATTGATGCTTTGGTCGGCTGAACCTCTTTCCTTCGCTACAAATAAACTGTTAGTCTATTTGAGAGTTCTTGTAGTCAATTTTATGGTTTTCCAGGAGACAAATAAAATGAAACCAACCACAAAGTCTGATACTTCTTGGATCATTCCCAGAACTGGCGCAACTCTCGAACCACAATTCTCCATTTCTTCCCTGGCGTTGTTGAATTTCAATGCCGCCTATCTTTGGCTTCATCCTTTCACTACTACGATGTGATATTTGTGGCCTTCATCTATTACCATTCTAATGTGAATGGTCTTCGACCTCTTCCACCGTCCTTCCAAACGGCATTCAATAACTTTCACCGTCCTTGTGAATGGCCTTCATATAGAATGCAACGAAAAGTACCCATGAGCGACCTACTAAGGGTGATCACAGAGGAAGATCTAGGTGCTCGTGGATACAAGGTGTCCATTAGTACCAATTAAGTCCACAAAATTCGGTATTTAGACAAGAAAACAAAACATGTCCATCGATACCCCTTGTCATGTAAACTCAACTAATACTAGAAATCCAACATATAAAATGAACCAATTATTACGCCAAACATAACGGTTAACGCACACATGATGAAACACATTAGACCTCCCACACTTCACCTTTTACTCTTCCTTGAGTAAATAAAGACAAGAAAAGGACTAAGCGAAATGTAGCGTGTATGCATAAGTTAACCAAGTCATTCAACTTATTCCTAGATTACCTTGTTTCCCCCAAAAGAACAAGAATCTTACAACTCTCATGCTCCCCAAAGAACCTAAGAAATATAACCACCCAAAATAAAATGTAGAAAAAGGTATGCAAAGAAAGATAAGGGCTAAGCTAGCTTACCTTTCCCAAAATGTTCCCCAAAATCAATCAAAAAGTCGTCTCCAAAAATAACCCATCAAGGAAATCCAAGAGTCATCAACTTGGTTGTAACACAGGGATAACTCTAGATTCTCGACAAAGTTACAACAAATGATGATGAAAATATATTGTCAGCCTAGTTTTTTTTTCTCTCAATTTTTTTCATTTTTCCTAGGAGCCTTTTTGGGTTTTCATCCTAGCTTTCACACATGTTGAGCTCACATTATCACCTTTTTCCACACGGCCTCTCATTTTTTCCTAGGTTTGTAAACCTAGTAGGGCCTAGCCTTTAACTTTTACCCAGGTCTTTTAACCTATCCGGGCTTTTCCCAATGTTGCCTAAGTTTCCCTTTTGGGTTTCTAACTTAGCCTGGTATATATATATATACCCGGCTAAGTTGGAAACCCGAAAGGGAAACTTTGGCAACATTGTGTGTGTGTATATATATATATATATTTCATTTTTTTAAAATTTGAATATTTTTGGTGTAGCATAAAATGCCCCAAAGTCAGGTTTCATACTAGTAGAAAATAAGATCAAACAAAAGATAAAACCACCGATATTCTAAAACATATATTCCAAGACAAGCTGGGAACCCTACCAAGAAAGTCATACCACCAAGTAAACATCCAAAACATCCAACAACAAACAAAAAACCTTAAAATCACCAAAGAAATGAAAAGAACTCAAAGAAAAACACGAAAATGCACCGAGGAATCCCAAGATGAAAACTCCCTAAGTGCTCACTATTCCCTCCCCCACACTTAAACTATGCATTGTCTCCAATGCACTAAGTAAATAAATAAGTGAGGTTGGGAAAGTAGTAACACTCACTCTTGCGGCCTTGAAGGGTCTCATGTTATCCTTCTCGATTTACCCAAAAGCTTGAACAATGGCCTCCATGGAATCCATCCTTCTGCTAAGCTCCTCCATTTGCGACCTCATACTACCTATCGCTTGGACAACCTCTTTCATCCATTGGGTAGAGCTTGAATGCTTTTCCCCAAGGGAGTGCAGTAGGTCAATAATATCCATGGATAAGCAAGAGCGCCTAGGAGGTGCCCTTGAAGAAGTCTAACCTTCAGCCTCCTCAACATCTATCTCTGAGCTATTTAGAACACTGTAAAATTCCTTCTCAAAATGTGGTTCAAGAAAATAAATAGGTCATCCAAACACGTGTCGTAGGTGATAAGAGTACGCTCTGGCTGAGGAAGTATCATGAAGTTACAAGTTCTCGCCTCGCCATAAATAACACGCACTGGTCTTTAGATGTAGCAGGTGCAATCATGAAAGCCTTGGCCAACTTCTCAATGGTGTACTTTGTTCCTGTTCTCCCAAAGTTGGCCAATGCAAGCTGAGTAACTGGAAGCCCCAAATACTGAGCCCAAAGCCCTACCATGCCACCCATCAAAATCTTTCCACTTTTTCTTTCCCCTATCACCACGCACTCTTGTACAAAAGTACCTACCAGGGTCGGGTAGAAATTACCCTCAGGAGTCATTGCCCCGAGGAAATGAACATCCAAACCCGGACATTGCCTTAGATCACCTTGGCAAAATACTCCAATTGGCAGTAACTGGTTAACGTAACACAATGCTGAATGAGCCAAGGCAGTGCTCTTGCACATATTCTTCCGGTATGTCCCTGTCAGTTGCTTAAAAGTTCCCAAGGGAAAATGGTATCCCTTGATGGTGTGTCCTCATGACGTTTCTACCATACCTCCACTTGAAAGCATAAGCCACCTCCTTGTGTGTCATTGTATACTCCTTGTCAACCAAATGAAATCTAATAGCCCGATGTCCATCCTCGTCCGTAACTTGCCATAGAGTGGCTAGGAACACTAAAGTCCATCAGATGTAGGTCTTCGAGTGCTTCTGAAGAAACCCCTTTAGACCTACCCATCCCAATAGATAGGTAATGGGCTTGAGTATGTGATGTAGGGCAAATGACGGCGAATATTGAAGAAGCGATGAATCACTGCAAAAGTTTGATACGGTTTTGAGCATAACTTTTGAGTTCGGCCTCGGAATAAGGTGATTCTGGATGCATTGGAACCGTATCAACGAGAACTACATGGGTTTTGTAATAGAATGGAACGGTCGCTCCATTTCTGATTTGAGGTTGTTTAAGGTGTCAAAACAATTTGCTGTTTTTGAGTGTTTTCCAATTTTTATGTTATTTCGGAATTTATTAATTCCAAATTTCTCTATTTATTATTTCCATTTTTCTTCCAAATTCAGTATTTAAGGACTTCTTGTATTTTCAAAGATTTCATCTTTTCATAATAATATTTTTGAGAATTATTTTATCTCTGGTGGATTCCAGAACCAACCCTAGGATTCGTGCTTGTAAATATTTTTCAATTATTCCGACTGCATCAGTAAGCCTTGAGCGTCCAAGGTGTCTTTGCATGCAAATCCAGTCGCCAATATACTTAACTTCAGCTCTCTTAAATGCCTCCACCTCCGAGCTGAAATCCCGAAGATGTGGCTAATCCCATAAATTCTTCAGTCACGAATGTAGGGTTGTGAGGAATGGGAGTTACCGGCTCGTGGTTTGCACCTTTTGCTGGTTTCTTCCTTTCTCACCTCGTGAGGACTTCCTTTTCTCCGATGTACTCTTTTTCAGAGGCATCCTAACACAATGAAGGGAAAAGTGGTAATGTGATCATAAACAAGGGCATGACCCACAATATCGTTCAACAAGACAATTCCTCCCAAGTAACCTAACCATTTCAATTCATGATAATCTAAGCATGAAGGTTATTTAAACAAGAACATTCTCATAAAAAAACTAATGTAGATTCATACCAACCCATCAATAAGAAGCACTGTATATTTATTGTAGTCCTCACGAGTTATTTCTTTTTCATGCAATTTTAGTTAGAACAACATACCTTTGGACGTTTTGTCCAGAGGTACTTTGAATAAGCTTGCATACATATAGGGAACACCTTCAACACCTCAAAAGGTATTGGACTTAGCTCAATCTAGGATTTCCACTGCACCATACGGGGAACACCTTTACCACCTCAAAATGACCAATCAACCTAGACCTCAACTTACCAGGAAATAGGCGAAAGCGGGATTGAAATAGGAGGATCTTTTGACCTACATCAAATTCCTTCCTAATGATCATCTTGTCATACCACACCTTTGTCTTCTCCTTATAGATTTTTGACGTTCTCATAGGATTCGCTTTGGATCTCATCTAGTTCTTACGGTTGTAGCTTCCTATGCAAACCGGCCTCATCTATATCAATGTTGAATTCTTTGACCGCCCAATCAGCATTGTGTTGAATTTCCGCCTCTAAGTTACATGGCCTACCAAACACTAACCGGTATGGTGACATACTGATTGGTATCTTGTTAGCCATCCTATACACCCAAAAGGCATCATTCAACTGAGAACTCCAATCCTTTCGGTTAGGGTTAACCATTTTCTCAAGGACGGACTTGATTTCCCCATTGGAAACTTCAACTTGGCCATTAGTCTGAGGGTGATATGTAGTGGATGTCCTGTGAGTGACACCATATTTCTACAGAAGTGCCTTTATGGTCCGGTTACAAAAGTGGATGCCACGGTCACTAATCAAGACTAGGGGAATCCCAAACCTAGAGAAGATGTTATCTTTCAAGAATTCTGCAACCACTTTAGAATGGTTAGTCCTAGTGGGTTTTGCTTCAACCCACTTTGACACATAATGAATGGAAAGAAGAATATATGTAAAGCCACAAGAAATAGGGAAAGGTCCTATAAAGTCAATACCCCAAACATAAAAGATTTTACAATATAGCATGGCTTTTTGGGGCATCTCATTTCAAGACGAGATATTTCCTGCTCTCTGACACTTGTCACAAGCCTTACAAAATATGTTGCATGCTTATTCAAAGTAGGCCAATAAAAACAACTTTCTAAGACTTTTTTAGCGGTCCTTTTAGCTCCAAAATGATTACCGCATGCATAAGAATGACAAAAGTCGAGAATTGAATGTACTTTATTATCGGGGATGCACCTCCTAACAATTTGATCTACACAATGTTTCCACAAAAAGGGATCATCCCACACAAAATATTTAGCATCGCTTCTTAGTTTATCTTTCTGAGCCTTAGAAAAATGAGGAGGAAATTTACCGGATACAAGAAAGATCACAATGTCGGCGTACCACAATTGGAGGTCCCTGATTGTGAACAGTTGTTCATCGGGAACTCTTCCCATAGTTACTCCTTTATTGATGAATTTACCTCACTATCTTTGCATGGAGGCAATTGGCTTAGATGATTGGCCACAAGGTTTTCCGTGCCTTTCTTGTCTTGCACCTCCAACTCAAATTTGCTCAAGAGCAGGATCCACGTAATAAATCTTGGCTTAGCCTCTTTCTTCGTCATTAATTGATGAAGCGCTGAATGGTTAGTGTATACAATAACTTTTGTACCAAGCAAGTAAGATCAAAATTTTTCCAAAGAAAATACTACCACTGGAAAATCCTTTTCTGTAGTGGAGTTGTTTCTTTAGGCCTTATTGAGAGACATGGATACATAGTAGATGCCGTGAGGAGCTCTCCCAACCCTTTGACCAAGCACCGCTCCAACGACATAATCAATAGCATCGCACATGATCTCAAAAGGCAAAGAACAATTTGGGGGTTGTATGATATGGGCCAGGACTAACCTTTCCTTCAATGTATCGAAGGCCCTTTTACAACCCTCATCCATCACAAATTCCACCTCCTTTTGCAACAATTTTCACAAAGGAGATGCTATATTTGAAAAGTCCTTGATGAACCGATGGTAAAATCCTTCATGGCCAAGAAAAGAGCGCACTTCGTACACATTAGTAGAATAAGGCAAATTTGAATCGTGTCAATCTTTGCCTTGTCAACCTTAATACCCTTAGAGGAGAAAAAATGGCCTAAGATAATATCTTGCTCTACTATAAAATGAAACTTCTCAGAATTTAACACAAGATTAGTATCAATGCAACGTTTAAGAACTTGTGTTAAATTTGCTAAACAGTTGTCAAAAGAATTACCATGAATGGTGAAACCATCCATGAATACCTCTACAAAGTTTTCAAAATATTCTGAGAAAATGCTTACCATAAATCTTTGGAAAGTAGCGGGGGCATTACATAGCCCAAAAGGTATATGCCAGTAAGCAAACGTACCAAAGGGGCACGTGAAGGTTGTCTTTTCTTGATCTTCCAGGGCAATGGCCACTTGAAAGTATCCCGAGTACCCATTCAAAAATCAATAGAATGGGTGACTTGCTAGTCTCTAGAGTATTTGATCAATGAATGACAATGGAAAATGATCTTTCCGGGTCTCCGCATTTAGCCTCTGGTAGTCAATGCAAACACGCAACCCATTTTGGACTCGGGTGGGCACCATTTCACTTTTCTCATTCTTGACTACCATCACCCCACTCTTCTAGGGCACCACTTGAGTTGGGCTCACCCACTTACTATCCAAGATTGGATAGATCATACCCGCTTGGAGAAACTTGAGAATTTCACCCGTACCACCTCCATCATAGGTGGGTTCAATCGGCATTGGGGTTGTTGCACGGGTCTCGCATCTTCCTCCAAAAAAATTTGATGCATGCAAGTGGATGGACTTATGCCTTTGATGTTAGCAATAGTCCATCCAATTGCTTCCTTATTCTCCCATAAAACCACCATTAACTTTTCTTCTTGCTCTTGGGTGAGCTTTCTTGAATGATAACCAGGAGCGTCTCCCATTCCCCAAGAAATGCGTACTTGAGGTCACATGGCAAAGGTTTAAGCTCTATCACTGGAGCTTTCACAAGTGATGGAAGGAATTCTTGTTCTCCGAGTTCCTCTAAAACTAGAGGAGTAGGGCTTGGTACCACTTTTTCAAGAATGCTCAACTCCTCAATGCTTTCCTTCAAGTTCGTAGTCATGGAATATACATGACATGCATCTTCAACATAATTTTTTAAAGCAACTAACAAGGAATCATCACCATTCAATTCAAAAACATCTTGCACAACACCATCAATAATATAAATAGCATGGAAAGAATATTATTCAAGAGGATACTTCATAGAGTCATTTATGTTAAACTCTACTTTGATCCCATCAAATTTCATGGTGAGGGTACCATTATGCACATCAATGATGGTTCTTGAAGTTTTCAAAAATGGCCTCCCCAACAAAATTGTAGCGGTATGTTTATCATGCTCCATTACAAGGATATAATAATCCATGGGGAATATTAAGGAATCCACTCTAACCAACACATCCTCGACAATACCCTTAGGGTATGCACTAGAACGATTGGCTAGTTGGATCACCACCCCGATTTTGTGCAAAGTACCAAGATTGAGGCTTTCATACAAAGAGTAAGGAATCACAATTATTGATTCACCTAGGTCAAGCATTGCTTTTTCAAAATGTTTATTCCCTATCATGCAAGGGATTGTGAACATGCTGGGATCACTACAGTTAAGGGGTAACTCCCTTTGGCACAAAGCAGAGACATGTTAATTTTCCCCATTTTTAAGCTTATTATTTGCTCTTTGTTTCCTATTTACAGCACATAATTCCTTAAAAAATTTATCATAGCTAGGAATTTGTTCAATAGCATTCAATGGAGGGATATTTACCTCACATCTATGAAAGACTTCGTAGATGTCCTTGTTGGAATCCTTTCCCCGTTTATCCTTCAAAGCTTCTGAGAACGGTGGTTCCGAAACATATGGAGGAATTTCCACCACCTTTTCCATCATGTGAGGAGAGGATATAGGTTTGGGAATGAAGGTTAATTTCTCAACGATGATCTCCTCTTCCTTCTCCCCCCCTTCCTTACTTGCTTGTTGGCCAATCTCTCGGCCTCTTCTTCTACCTCTTTCTAAAACATTTCAAGCTTTCTAAATTCACCTTCAAAAACTTCATCACCTAGGGGAGAGTTAACCTCTTTACCACTTCTCAAAGTGATAGCACTAGAAATTTAGCGGGGATTCAACTCTGGTTGGAAAGGGAGTTTACCCTTTTCCCGTGCCTCTATCCAATTCACGGCTTGTGCTATTTGGCTCACTTGAGTTTCCAAGTTTTTTATGCTTACCTTGGCTTCATCCTAGAATTTTTCTCCCTTTTTCGTACACACACTCGACCTATGAATGGCTTGCATCACCTCATCTTTTGTCAAGCCTGAGCTCTCCCCTTGGTCTCGGGGCTTGTCTTGAAGCCTTTGGTATTCTTGTTGAGGTGGCAGATATTGTTGTTGAGGATAGCAATACGGTTGGGTATTTTGGCCTTTTTGATGGTTTCCATACCAGGGATTTAGGTTATCATGATTACCTAAATTGTACGGCTGGTTTTGGTACCCTTGATTCCGTTGATAGCCTTGATAACCTTGATAGCTTTGGTTACCTTAATAGCCTTGGTTTCCTTGGTTGCCTTGATAGACTTGCCCACTTTGATACCCCATGGTACTCACCTCCTCGACATAATCATTTTGCAAAGCAGGGCAAGCACCGTAGGATGCACCAATGAACAAATTTCACAAGATTTAACATGTAGCACATTTTCGGGCTTGGTCATCAAGGATTTCACCATTGAAGTAAGGGCCAAGACTTGGTCCTCGAGCTTTCCCCTATTGGAAGGGTCACTTGTGGCATTGGATTTCTTCTTCTCAAATTGGCCCTCAAGCTAAAGTTCCTTGACTCCTCGGCTAGCTCCTCATATAACTTCATAGCCCAATTGAAGTCTTGTTCCCAAGGGTACCACCACAAGAACTCCTCACTAGTCTTTAGTCCTCATCAAGAAGACCATTGTAGAAATAGTAGACCAAGTTTCCCTCCAAATAACCATGGTAAGGACAACTCGCAAGAAGCTTCTTGAACCTCTCCTAGTAGTCGAAAGAGACTCGTCATGCCATTAGAGGATGTTGCTTATGTCCTTCTTCAAAGCGGCAGACTTTGAGGCCAGGAAGTACTTGGCTAGAAATTTCGTCTTCATGTCAAGCCAACTTTTCATGCTCTTGGGTGGTAGGTTGATACAAATTATTTTAATTTAGTATTAAATTAGGTGTTTAGGAGGATAACACTATACTCTTTTTTCCGCTGGATTATTTAATGAGGTAGTGTGATCATTTGCAATTTATTTTATCTTAGAATAAGGCCCATTAACTCAGCCATGTTGGCTTGGAAGAGTTTTGGTATATTTTAATTAGGGTTTAGAATATTTAGTTATGATTTGATTAGAATTAGATTTGGTAAGATTAGATAAGGCAATATCCATTTATTTTAGGCATTCTAGTTAGATATGGTTTTAGCTTCTTAAAGCTGCCATAAGTTATTCCAGTTTGTATTTGTACTGGCCAAATTATACCCTCTAAATAGGGGAGATCATTCATGATTTTACTACACCACTATCATCATTCAGAAATATAAACCCTTGAGTTCATACTCTTGTTGCTTGTGAGCTTCTTCCATTGTTGCTTCACCCGATGGCTAGTTAAGTATCAATAAACCTTGTAATCTGATCCCGAGTGCTAGTTAGAGAGCAAGTTGAAGTTAGGCATACCCCGAGAGATGGGCACCTTAATTTTGTGCGAAATAGTGACGGTTTGAAGATTCCTTCACTAGATCAAATATATTAATTCTTCAATCATGAGTCTTCGCAAGGAGATTCATATGTTAGTATCAGAGCAAAAAAAAAACTTGGTGGCCAAATATTCAACAGGGATTTCGAGTTTTGTTTGAATTTATTTTTAAAAAAATAAAAAAAAATCATCAGACAGCTTCCGCCGCCAGTTATCTTCACCGCCGCTGGTAAACCTCATCTTAGGCGAATTCATTCATCTTGTTGCTACCATCGCTCAGCTTCATCTGCAACCACCGCCTACCACTATTAAGCTTCATCCACCAATTGCAGCAGGTCTCTTTGGTGTTAGCGACTCTAATCGTTCCCAACAAACTTCCAGATTTGGGTATTTTTCTCCGAATCCAATTTTTTCTTCTCCAACTCCGACCGATTAGCCCCTTCGAACGACCTCTGAATTTCTCTCCATCTACAACAACTCCAATTGCCGATGAACTTGATCTTCACTTATTGCATCGATACACACCTCCAAAAAATCTCGGCAATTCCTCCATTTTTCTTTTTCTGGCATGCTCGCTTCTCCATGCCTGTTTCTCCAGAGCCGATACTCCTCACCATTTTAGTACTCTTCAATCACTAACAACGTAGGTTCAGTGCAGAAGACAGGAAAACTGAAGAAGACGACGGTGCATGTCTAGCACGTACGATCACCCACATTAGCGCGTGAAGCCCATGCGTAAGCCACTTGAAGGCACATGCATAACACCCGCGCAGCTCCAAGGTCCATCTCGTGGTTCATACCCTCATCTCGTGAGTTGATCATTTTATCGTGATATATTGAATTTATTGTGAGTTCTCATCAGTTCTCCTTACCTCACAAGTCAAGCCACTTCAGTATTCCAGTCAGTGCCTAGTCAGCATCTATTTAGAAAATTCAGTTAGAAAAGGTAAAACAGCGTAAAGTCTCTCTTACCTCTCCTAAGAGAATTTCAAGGTAAAACACATGCTCATGTTAACAAAAGAGCACAAAAATGATCCCAAAAATTACCAAAATATGCACATAAAATGGACACATCAAGCATCTAGTGCGGGTCGTATCGAGCCCGGTCCACATTGTTAGGGGCAGCCCATTGTCAGAAGAGTCATTTTTGCATTTCTAATCTATGGACCTTGTCGTTCGGTGTGGGACATCATTGGAATCCTCATTTTGCTTAATCTTTTAGCGCGAACCGCTCAATTCTTCATATCCCACTGGACGGTCTCAACATTTTATACTTGGAATGGTACATGACATCTAAAATGGGATGGTCAGCACCAATACTTAGCCATTTTGGAGTGAAAAAAGGCACTTGGGCACGTGGGCCGTAGAGATTTGTGTGGCTTGTACCATGTTTTGGCACTGCTCATGCTGCTTAATGCGGCTCTTACCACAGACCCTTGGCGTGGCCTGTATAGTGTGGCATGGGCTATTGGTGCCTTGCTTGGTGCCAACCATGAGCATTTTACGCCGACCCATTAATGCTTTGGCCAACTGAACTTCTTTCCTTTGCTACGGATGAACCATCAGTTTGTTTTGAAAGCTCTTGTAGTCGATTTTATGGTTTTATGATATATGGTTTATGGATGAACCAAGCAAAAAGACTGTTCCTTCTTGGATCATTTCTATAATTTGGCACAACTCTCGGACCACGATTCTCCATTTCTTCCTTGGCCGTTTTAAACTTCAATGCTGCTTATCTTTGGCTCCATCCTTCTACTACCACGACGTGGTATCCATGGCCTTCATCTACTACCATTGTAATGTGAATGGATTTTGACTTCTTCTACCAACCTTGCAAATGAATTTCAATATATTCTATCATTCTTGCAAATGCACTTCACATATGATGTAATGAAATGTACCCATGAGTGACCTACTAAGGATGATCACAAAGGAAAATCTAGGTGCCCGTGGATTCAAGGTGTCCATTAGAACCAATTAAGTCTACAAAATGTAGGATTTAGACAAGAAAACCAAACATGGCCGTCTTGGCACATAAACTCAATTAATATTAGCAATCCAGCATATAAAACGAACCAATTATTACGCCAAATGCCATGTTTAACACACACATAATGAAGCACATCAGACCCCCAACACTTAAATAAAGACAAGAAAGTGACTAAGCAAAATGTAGCGTGCAAGCATAAGTTAATCGAGGCATTCAACTTATTCCTAGATTACCCTGTTTCCCCCAAAAAAGAAAGAATCTCACAGCTCTCACACTCCCCGAACAAGCTTAATAAGTATTATGCTATTAGAACATGCTTGTGGGATAGCCATTAGAACATGCTTAATAAGTATTATGTTACCAGCTTGGTTAAGCCATCTATTGTTCCAATTTTCTATCTTATAGTTTATTTTCTCAATCAAGCTTTGAAATTAGGCATTTTTTCCCTTCCTTTGAACATAATGACTCCCATGTAGTTAAAAGGAAAAAAAAACCTTGAGTCATATTTGTCTTTTGCCTGATAATTTCTTTCCTTATGGAACTATTTTTCTTTCCTACCAAGAAAGCACTTTTTTGGAAGTTAATTCTTTGCCCTGTAGCAGTTTCATAGCATTTAAGAAAGGCTACCAGATTTTTCGGTGACTTGTTGGTTGCTTTCAGAAAAATGACAGTGTCATCGACATAAGAAATGTGGGTGATGGGCTGTGCTCCATTACATAGACTAAAGTAGTCAATGTAGATATTATGGTACATGTACTTTAGGCCTCTTTTTAGAACTTCAATGATGAAGTTGAACAGGGTTGGGCTGAGGGGTCACCTTGCTTTAAGCCTCTACAAGGCTTGAAGAACCCATAGGTAGTCTCATTTACAAGTACTGAGAACCATCAGCTGTTTATATTTCCCAGTATAAGTGCAACTATATGTTCATGAAGGCCGAATTTCAGTAAAAGAGAATTCAACATTGGCCATGATACTCTATCAAAAGCCTTTGACATATCTATCTTGGCAATTATGTTTATGGACTGATTCCTCTCATCAAATAGTCTCACAAGTTCCTGCATAACCGAGATGTTATCTGCTATTTCCCTCTTTGCATGAATGCAAACTATTCACTGGAAATACATTTGGGTAAGAGAGGCACTATCCTATCTATGATTAGTTTAGACAGTCTATGATTAGTTTAATAGTCTCACAAGTTCTGCATAACCGGGATGTTATCTGCTATTTTCCTCTGTTGCATGAATGCAGACTGTTCACTGGAAATACATTTAGGTAAGAGATGCCCTATCCTATCTGTGATTAGTTTAGACAAGATTTTATTAGAAAAGTTGGTTAAGCTGATATGTCTAAACTCAGATAGGTTTTAGGTGTGGGAGTCTTGGGGATTAGGGTTATTAGGGCACTGGAAAAGGATTTGGGGACCTTGACCCCATATAGGAATTCATTCATAGCTTGGGATAAGTCTCCTTTGATACAGTCCCAAGACTTCATGTAGAACAGACCTGAGAATCCATCTAGACCAGGAGCACTCTCCTGACTAAGACTGAAGACTACATCATGGATCTCTTCCATACTTGCTGGTCTCATTAGGTCATTGTTTTCTTGATCTTTAATGACAGATGGGATTAGGTCTAGAAGACATTTCATTTGTATCCCAGAGTGGTTATATGTTTCAATAGTTAGGAGGTTCTTGTAGTATTCAACTGGTGCTTCTCCTATTTCATCCCCCGAAATTTGAATCTAGAATTTGTAAGACCCACAAAAGAAGAAGCAAAAATTGCTAATTCTTGGAAAAAAAACTTCAATTTTTTGAGCTGGAAAAAAAACTTCAATTTTTTGAGCTTCACCAAGAGTGTGTGAGAGGGAGTGTTTTTTGAGAAGTAAGAATGTGTCAAATGATACAATTATGTGGAGAAATGTACTATGTGATTGGAATTTCAGCCTAGGTGACTAGGGAGAGAGGTACAATTAGGATAAGGATGAAATTTTAAAATGCTCAATTTAGGGGACAATAGTACAAATCAATCAATTCCAAGGGATATTGGAAGTATTTTCAAAAATCTTAAAGAATTAGGGAATTACAAAATTCTTTAACCAAAAATGCATTTTTAAGTTTGAGAATTAGAATTTTCAAAAACCTGCATTGTTGGAACAAAGAAAAATTGAAAAATTGGCTTTATCCGCAAAATGTGGCTGACACGAACCATAAGCTCACGCCGAACATCCTGGCACGAAGCAGAGCCTTGCGCCAAACGTCATGCATGAGACAGAGCCTTGCACCAAACATCTCATCACGATGCTTAGCCTTGCGCCAACCTTCTTGGCATGAAGCATAGCCTCGCCTCGAGCATCTTAGCATGAGGCATCCACCAAAATTTTCCTAATCCTTGATTTTTCCTACTTTTTTTCTAAAAACTATGTCACCTTTCAAATCTATCTCCATTCAAACACAAGCACAAGTCTTGAGCTCTAAATTTCAATCAAAACAAGAGTTTCATCTTAAAAATATGCATAGCAAAACAAGATTCATGCAAACACTATCTATTCACTAATTAAAACACAAAAGCAAAAGGAACACTGTATATTTATTTTGTCCTCACAAATTATTTTCTTTTTCATGTATTCTAGTTAGAAATAACCACCTGTAGATCTCCAAAATTGCCATTGGCGACTCCACCCACGATGACATCGTATTGGAGAGGTTACCACAACGAGCCATCCTTACCTTTAGGCCTCTTATCCATCATAATAAATGAATCCCCATTCTCGCTAATATTGAGTCCATGAATGTTACTTGGGGTTAGATGGAGGTTGAGGAGGTTTCAAACCCTCGACCATCTCCCTTTCCCGCTGCAAGGTTAGCATAGAAAAACAATCTATCACAGACATATTATCCTTTGCATCATGCAATTCATCGGAATCATCATCATTGTCATCAACATGGGATTCACTCAAACATTCAGGCTCATTTATCACATAAGAAGGTTCATCATGCTCATCACATAGGGTACACCTTTGCACATCAAATAAGACTTTGTTGAATCATGCCTAGATATATAGATATCAAATTCCACTTTATCCATGTCATCTTTTAGAGTTAAGGTGTCCAGGTGGACATTGATTTTAGTCTTAGACGTTTTAAGAAAAGGTCTCCCCAAAAGTATTGGGGGTGCACTTCTGTCGTACGCTATGCCTAGGACATAAAAGTCCACAAGAAAAACCAATTTGCCAATTTTCCAATTTGCACCATCACATCCTTTACTAGTCCACGAGGACTAGCTTGGGAATGATCGAAAAGTTGGACAATTTCTCTAGTATCCTTGAGCTCACCTTTTTCTAGGTGTTCATATAGACTAAATGGGATAACATTAATGGATGTACCTAGATCTATCATAACATGTTCCACAAGTTTACCACTTAAAGAGATAGGAATAGAAAACATTCCTGGGTCATCTCATTTCTTAGGTAAGTTCTTATGATTCAAAAAGGAGACTTCTCCCATTTTCAAATGTCCTAACCTCTTAGTTGGCCTGCATATTTTCTTTGTGCATACAACTTAAAGAAATTTAGCATCTGATGGCACATTCTCAATTAGTTCCAAGATTGGGATGATTACCTCGACCCTTTTGAATACTTTTCGAATGTTCGCATCATCGGTCACCACCTTTGGCCGTCCCCTCAAAGTATTTGGAAATGGAGGCAACAGAGTGACCTGTGCCTCGGGGGGTGGAAGTTCCTTGGAGGGTGCTTCCTTGAGCACAATCTCCTCCTCCTTGAAGTGTGCTTTGATAGCCTCCACCATCTTGTCATCTTATTTCATTATCTTCTTCTCAGTCTCATAAACTTCCTTCCCCTTCTTAATTTAAGTGCACTCACATTCCTTGGATTGATCTTCTGTTGGGAAGGTAGTTTTCCAAACTCCTTGACCGATGGCTTCCAAGATCTCATCCCGTTCTGAGTTGTAGAGTGAAGCATGATCGTTGGAAGGGCCTTCACCTTTAGGATATAATTGTGGTAGACCTTGTCCACCCCGGTATCCTTGAGGTTGGTTGTCCTCTCTCCATCAGAAATTAGGATGATCTCGATACCTTGGATTGAATGAATTTGCATAGGGGTCCAGCCTTGTATCTCCTTGGTTCCCCCAGAACCCTTGTGGTTGACCCCTAGAAAATTGTGGTCTTTCTCGGTTGTTGTAGTCAATCACCTTCAACATTTGTAAATCATCTATGACTTTGGGGTACGCTTCGGAGATGTGGTTAAGATTGCAAGCTCCACACACTCGGACTTGATGCACTTTTACTTGAAAAAGCCCCTTCATTATGGAATCAAGAGCTTGGACTTGCTTCTCTAACTTAGGTGAGTGCGTGGGTTCTTCCAAGACCTTCACCCTCGACCAAGTGCCAAATTTCCGCATACCTTTTTCCATTTCTTCAAAGAGGGCCATTGCATCCTTAGGGCTCTTATTCACTATCAAACCATTGCAAGCAACATTCACCATCCGCATATCTTTTTCATATAGCCCCTCGAAGAAATAATACACCAAATCCTCCTCCTTGAAGGGTGGTAGGGGCAACTAGCTAGTAGTCTCTTGAAGTGTTCCCAGTAATCATACATACTCTCAGTAGCACCTTAGGTGATGTTCGACAATTGCTTCTTCAACCTAAACGACTTGGACGCCGAAAAATATTTCTCTAAGAATCTCCACTTCATGTCCATCCAAGAACCAATGCATCCCGGTGGTAAGTAGTAGAGCCAGTTCTTGGCATTACATACCCCCTCCAATCTATAAAATGTAGGAAGGCAATGAATCATGCCACTTTTTAGCTCATAGCCCACATTGGTGGGTAATGGCAGGAAGGTGATGCATATCGGTTGATTCTCTAAGTTGGGTGCCATGAGCTCCCATTGGGTACGATTGTCTTCCACCATTGCTAGCATTCCTTCTACTACTACTTCCAAACTTGGTTGTACTTGTGTCCTAGTTCTTCGCCTCCTTCTCCTCCAACCACCTGTGTTCTCAGTCGGGTAGTGTAAGATGCCTAGACTAGTGGTATGGCTGTGTACCATAAACTAGGGTCAACAATTCCCTTTTGAATAAAACACTAGCAAACAGATCAAAAGGTAACAAAATAACTATAACAACAGCTCCAACCAAGAATCAACAATGAACAAACAAAATAAAAGCTAAACTAACTACTTCTACTAACACGTTATGCCTTAATTGATACCTAGACTGATAGCATCCTCGACAACGGTGCCAAAATTTTAACCTGCTTCCCCCTGGGTCATTAGTCATAGTTTGACCTGCAGAAATTTTGACCTACCTCCCCAAGGGTCGTTTGAACCTTATCTATTATCTAAGGTATCTCACAACCCTATTTTGCTACCATTTTTTATCTCTAACGGGTACCTCTTTGACAACTTTACAAAGTCAGCTAAGATGGGTTCGATGGAAAGTAAGTCAGAGCATTCTCGAATCCCCGTGCACACACTCACACAGACTCGCTCTCCCTTACCCATTCTAACAACCAGGTTTTTCTTCCTTAGGGGTCATCAATATTTTCACCATACATGAATATAGCCCAAAGTGTGTGCTTATATGTGGTGTACTATTCATTCATTTCAAATAATCAAGTAAAATCATAAAAATGTCACAAACACAAAATTAGGAAGAACTAAAGAATCTCAAAACACATATAGATTTAGACCAAGCTATAGAAACTACTCCCTAGACATGAAATTCAAATAAATAGTTGAATTACACATCTTAGGATTAAAACAAAATAAAGAAAAGAAAAGTGAGAGTTCTCTTCTAACTAAAAAGATTAACTACTAAGGAAAAAGTCTCCAAGATATTCTTGGATATGAAGTATGAGATATAAAAACCTAGTAGAAAAAAGTTGTATTTATAGTGGTAGGAGATTGGGTCCAAAATAGGGTAAACCCTAGCTTAGCCGCCGCCTGGTGCAGGGCATCGCGGATGGTGCAGTTTATGTAGTGTCCTTGGCACGGGGCATTGGATCTGGTGTGTGGCACAAATCTTCAAGAGGTGTGGGGAATGAGGCTTTGCGTGAGCCGCATCTACATCCTAGTGTAGGCCGCGTCGTCTGATGCAGGCTATCAAGGTGCTGAAAATGAAGGTTATGATCCATGCTCGTGGCTGTCGGTGCAGGCAGTGGTCAGGAAGGGTGCTCGCCATGTGATTTCCCACAACCCGCCAGCTGGTCTTGGCATATTGAGCTTGGAATGACTTGGGATGCCAAGAACTGGCATCCCACACCCACACTTAATTGCGTGGAGGGGTATTCACTTTGTGCTGGCAGCCCGTGGTATCTGGCACGGGTTGCACCGTAGCCTCGGGCTAGTCTTCTTGGCGCAGGGCAACTCCTCTGGCGCGGGTTGTTGGTGGTAAACTATGAACGACCCACACTGACCTATTTATGCCTCGGTCGGCTGAAATAATTTCTTTTGCTACGGGTGAACCATTAGTCTGATTTGAGATTTTTAGTAGTCGATTTTGCAGTGCTTGAGAAGACGAATCCAATGAAACCACCCTTGAAGGATAATTCTTCTCGGATCATTCTCAGAATTAAGTGAAATTCATTGGACCATGATTCCCCTTTTCTTCGTTGTCCGCCTTGACCTCCGTTGCTTCCTATATTTGGCTTCAATCTCCTTCTATAACTCATTGATGCTCGTGGCCTTCATCTACTACCATTCTAGTGTGAATGACCTTTGTCTCTTTGGTGAATGGCCTTAAATATCTTCTACCACCCTTACGAACGGCCTTCACATAGAATATAAACTAAAAGTACACACGGGAACCTACTAAAGATGATAAAAAAGAAGATCAAGGAGCCCTTGGGTACAAGTAGTCTACTAGTACCAATTAAGTCTACACAACGCGAGATTTAGACAAGAATCAAACATGGGCGTCTAAACCCCTTGTCATATAAACTCAACTGATACTAGAAATTCATCAAATAAAACTAGATAAAAAGTATGCCAAATGCAATGGTTAACACATACATAATGAAGCAAATCATTACTTTTCTAGGGGATTTTGTGTGACAAGGCAATTGTTTAAAGGCTTTGAAGACTAGCTTTGAAGATTTGAAGAATTGAATACTTGCATTTTAACTTTTAAAGACTTTAGGAATTGGAGAAAAGTGAAGTGAAGAGGAGGACTTGAGACAAAAATAAGAAAGAAATCAAGATGCTGAATTTTTGCTTGGTCACGATTCGCGAATAATTTGTCGCAAGTTACGATGGTCGTATGGCAAGAAATCTTTCCTTCTTTATTGTACTATAAATACCAAACCTTACCCTCTCTCATTCTCTCTTCTTTTTCCGTGCGAATGGGGACTGAAAACCCTGGGGTTTCCCCTTTCTTTTCTTAGTTTTTGTAGGTTAATTATGTGTTTTCATTATCTAGGTTATTTTTGTACTTGGGAGGAATTGGCTAAAGCTTCCGAACCTATGTAGTAAGATTATCTATTTTGCTCATTTATGAAAATTTATTGTGCCATTAATGTGATGTTTTACTTCATTTATGCCATGAGTTGTTTGAGGATAGGAAGTGTTTGTATGATTGAAGTGTTATGGTGTTAGGAAAGTGTACAATTTCTTAGCTCTTTGACATGAAAATCCAAGAACATGGAACTAGAATTTCTTGTGTATAATGTGATGTGAATCCTGCTAGATGAGTATGTTAATGTGGATTGTTCTTATGTTTGTCATAGGGTATTAATGAATGGTTGAATATTGAATGTGGTTTGTTCTAGGTTTAGCCTAATAAATGCTTTGTTTGGTTAAAAAGCTATGCATTTGGTTGAATGCTTGTTGTTACTCTATGGTTTTTCGTGTATGACATTGATGAAGTATCTTTATGGTTATTGAATGTCTAAAGTGATTGTCAATGGGGTTTGAAAATGGTCGTTGAACGTCTTTGTGAACTACTATTAAGAAGAAATGAATGTTGATATTTAAAATGGAAGTGATAGCATTCCCTATAGGGACTAAATGTGAATGAATGAGTGAATGAATCTAGGATCTACATGAGGTTTGTAAGTGTAGATCAATTGCCCCCTAGGATTTATCTTTTGTAGTTTTTATCTTTTTTTCTTAGCTGTTGCATGATTACCATTGTTTCTTGACTTTGATAGTTAGTTGTGTCTTCAATTTCATAACTTTAGAAAAACCAACCCCCCCTCTTTACTTGATTATATATATATGTCTGTTTGTGTGTATCTATATCTAGTCTAGTATTCACCTTATATGTTTAAACCCATAGAAAGATCCCTCTTCTTTGTGGATGACCCCGATATGCCACAATCTACTTAGTTGTAGTTAGTAAGAATTTTGGCTTATAAATATTGACTTTGAGGGGTACAACGATGACCTCCCATGTTTCCTTCATACTGGCGCATATCGCTCAGTTTGGCATAGCCCGTGTGCTTCGTGCTAGCGTGGCATGCTCAGTCTTGCACGGGTTGTTTGCTTTGTGCTGATGCGGGGTGTGTCACCTGGCACAGACCGTCGGATGGAGCCTCGTTTTAACACTTCTGATTGCACGCCTCGTGTCATTTGGTGTGGGCAATTGGCTAGAGGAACTCTTTGCTCATTAAAATAGCACAGACCGTGTCATCCTTAACACCCCATGTGCTGGTCATTGCATTTGAGTCTTGAAATAATGCGGACTCTGTGAAATAACATGGTCCACACCAATACTTAGTCATTTTTTGGAGTGAATTGGAGACAAGAGGCATGGGCGATGCGGAATCGGCACAGTCTGTACTGAGGGCTGTGGCACGGCCCTTGTTGCTGGCACGAGCCTTGTTAGCAACCTCTAGCACGGGCCATGCTAGGCATGGCTAGTGCTAGCGACCTCTGGCATGGGCCGTGCTATGCATGGATGGTGCTTACTCATGCTGACTTTGTGCCGGTCGGTCGTCCAACTGGTTGATTCGGCCAGTTGATGCCATCTTCTGCTCTTAACCTCTTTGAACTTCAATTCTGCCATTCCCAGCTTAGTTATATCTAATACCACCCTTTAATTCAGTGGCCTTCTTAACTACCACCATCTTTGCAAATGAAATACCTTCTGCCATGAATGGCCTTCTACAAAATAATGCCAAAACATTCACAACATCCTACTAGTAAGATCATAAATAAAGATCTAGGTGCCCGTGAATACAAAGTGTCTATTAGATTTAATTAAGTATACAAAACTCGGGATCTAGACAAGAAAACCAATAATGGTCATCTATATCCTTTGTCGTGTAAAGATAACTAAAACTAGGAATCAACCAAGTAAAACATAGTAACAATTGTCTCAAATGCATTGGTTAATGCATGCAATACTGTGCACATCAATCTCCAATGTTAGCATCACAATTATAATTTCGGTATATGACATTTCAATCAATGATTGGAAATAATTTTAATTTAGCTCATGCAAATTTATGATTAATTAAACCCTTTTCTTAGGTAGACAAGTGAGAGCCTCAATATAAGGACCTTCAAATAGAAGCTCTACCTGACCCTGTCTAAAGGAAAGTGTGCCAAGTCACATTGAGCCTTTCACCTGACTCTTGCATTTGAGATGTTTTATATATTAATTATTTATCAAAATGATGTGTCAACTGACATTTACCAAATTAAGTCTTGCACTAGAGATGTTGATGAGCTCCGCAAGGCGTCATTTAATACTCATGGAGCTGCAATCAAAGATTATATTTATATGTTGCTCTCTTACTCATGTCTAACTATAATAAAGTAGATAGCGGAAAGCTAGGATGTCGTCCACAAAGACTTATGGGTTGAAATGATAGTTTTTCAATGTTCACAACCTGGCATCACCTCAAGTGTGTATTAGGAGTAGAAAACATGGGGGGTTTTATTTGTAAAGAGTTAAACTAGAAACTACAATCATAAAATAAGATAGCGAGATAAAGATAATAAATAATGGGCTTGGGGGAATTCAAATCACATGATTAACATACATGATTTGATCCTACACTTCTATTCACATTCAAGAATTATATTTCTATCTATTTGCTATATCACATGATGTGGAGATGTTAATTTCCCGGGAACTCCCTCGGTCTATCACACCATGTCGGTCTGCCCCAACCATAGCATCTCACTTCCTCCACATATAGCATAAAGGAGTGCTTACATGCAACAACTATATCCCTCACTACGTGGGGGTCAATAAGCTCGTAGTAGTATGGATCTTTGGGACCTCCACCGTGAATACCCATCCTAAGCTCGTTTTGTGCCACTTGGGACATTAGTAACTCATGATAACTTTAAGGTTGTCTCAACACTTAGTTGCCACAAATTAGGGATACACCTTTTGGGCAATATCTCACGACCCCAATCAGTTCAATAACATCATCTGACCCGATTTCCAGATAACCTTGCTTATCATCCACAAGATAACCTAATTACAAGACTACTCATATTATCAACCCAGGAACATGTGTCTTCAATGACCTCATAATTACACCTCGCATCCTAATATTCATATAAATGTAACCCTCCCCAGGTCATTTCACTAGCATAGCACTAAATCATGCAAAGAATCTAAGTGGGAATACATCTAAATCACATTAATCACAAAATCATATCAAGAAGTATAAGCAAAAATTAAGCATGATATTCATAGCAAATGAAATAGATTAGAATCTTCAAGTCTCAAAAATATAAAGTTAATACATGCTTACAAATGCTCCAAAGTCATAATATTTAAGTACTAGAATAAAACCCATAGCTTTCAATGGATTAAATTGCATGGAAAAGAGTATTGAATGAAAAAAGAATGGAGGAAAAGGGTTTTTTCTTTTATAGAGCCGCCTCCTTCTAAACTAAAGGACGAAGCCACTTTATATAGTGTGAAGAGAGAGAAAGGCCCAAAAACCCGCTGGTTAAACCCTACTCAACATGGTGGTACGGGCCGTACAAGATGGTCCATGTTGATTTACACGAACCATAAGCTATAATGAGTTTGGGTTGTTTCTGAGTGTTACGGGTCTTGCAATTCTGCATGGACCTAATATTAGAGTTTGGATCTTCAGCCTTCATAAGTAAGGTTGTGCAGTTTTGCATGACCAATATCCTGGGGTCATTCTGGTCTTTCTTTTGAGTAAGGGTAGTGCTATTCTGCACAACTTGTATGATGGGCTTCATTTTGGCTTCCTTCTGATGGCACGGTCCGTGCCTCATGGGCTTTTCCAGATTCATTTCCTTTCTTCGTCTTCCACACTCTTTGATCTTCTACCATTTAGCCCAATGACCTTTTTCCTTCTATCAATCTTGCGATGGACCTTCAATCTACTACCATCCTTGCGGGTGGCCTTTTCTCAATAGTGATCTACATTTTAAAGTTCACAAATTGTGGATCTAGATACACATAATAGGAAATTTAAACAAGAAAACCAAAGAAGGTTTTAACTCCCTATTTTGCAAAACTAATTTAAAATTAATTGTCCACAACACAAGCATAGTAAAAGAGATGTTAAATGCTCTAAGAAAACATGCATTTCACGTCTCATGAGATGCTCTTAGAGCTACCTCACACAAATTTTTGAACTCTGTCAATAAATATTACTCCCATATATACCGATAGTACTGTCATTCCAAGAAATCTCACCATGATTTCAGTGAAGTAAGGATCATAATGTTTTTCCCGATCTACTGGTATCGCTTTGTTTTAGCTGTTACAAACACTCAAAAATTTTGTGGGTATTGAGATGTCATTTTTTTATTGTATTTTCTTCAACAGGTAGGACTGGAGAATCTCTCTGCTTATTAAGCCCCAAGAAAAATTCTCCTGGAATGGTTTCGTTTTGGAGTGTTTATCCAAAAATTGTACATACTCTTAATAAAAATTTACAGTTTGGTATTCAATTTTGAATGTGACCTATAAAGGTATCCACTGTTTCATTTATTTCTTAAAATGATACCTTTAGCAAAAAAATAACTACAAAATTGGATCAAATTCATACCATATTGGTACCCACTTTCAACTAAAAACACCTTTTCGGGACATTAGAGAAAAATGGTACCTTTTAAGGACAATTTTAAAAATAGGGTAACCAAACTGTGAATTTCAATTTAAAGCGGGTACCATTCTAGACATTTTCTCTTTCATTTTATTCAAGGATTTTGTTGCTTCTTTATGGGAAGATGTTAATCCTATTGTCATGCTTTCCTTTGGTACTCCAGAGAAGCAAATCTTGATCGAACCTATATTTGCTCAATGGATACAATATGCTCATGGTAAAACTTCATAGTAAAGGTGGTTTGCATCATCCTCTGCTTATAGCCTAATTAAAATCGAGGTTCCATCTTAGTACGCAAAGTCTGAAGCAAGAAAAGGGAAATCTAGGGTTAGAGAAAATATGTTCGAATCTAAGGCATCAACTCAAAGAATGGCCTTTAAAGGAAAGTATTAGCCTGGCCTCCCCTTGGAACGAAAACCAAGTTGGCAAGATAGAGCTCCACACATAGTTTATAGTTAAATACAAGGCTAGCTCTTATTTATTATATGCTGGAAAACTGCCTATAAGGCATTCTTCCTTGTGATTCGTAACGGTTCTTGACCGTGATTTTGTTGAGCGCCCCGCCTTACTTGACTTATGAAAGATAATGATATTTTGTATTCAAACAAAAAGGAAAAGGCCCTACTTAGTTTCGCAAGCTTTTGTCATTGTTAGTCAACTAAGTAAGGCCTGAGCCCCCCTTTTAATCCGTAAATCTTAAGAGCATGCCACAAGAACAGGATGGTCTCCTATGCATCTTATATTTTTTGGAAGGGAAAAAAAGTACCCCCCCATCATAGTGAACCTCTTCTGTGATTCAGATGAGATAGATGCCTCCCAGCTGGGGGGAGGATCAAATTGGAGTTTCCTTAGAAGGCCACCGACTTACAATTATCCATAAACTGTCGTGCTTGGTTACGAAGAAGTGAACAAAAGTACGATCGGCTGCTACCTTGTTCTCTGTTGCAAACTGGGATTGCTCGCTAGCTAGGTCATATTGAGCAACATTTAAAGAAATTATATTACCCTAAGTTGGGGACAAGGGGTGGAATGACTTCTCGATCTACTTACTGCAGCCTAGGAATGAATAAATATGTCGTCTAGGTGTTCCCTCTTGCTCCGATCTCCTGTACGTCTAGGACATTGTCTGGGCCAAGAGCCATAGTTGGTTGCTGTTTCCATTTGGTTGTTTCTTTCTCATTGTTGATACGGGCAAGACCCAGCCAAATGATGTATGATGGTTGGTAGTGAGAGGACTCTTAGTACCTACATACACAAAAGGGGATGCGTTGGTAATATCATTTATTTTTTTCTTGCTTTCCCTTAGCAGCGGGAAAGGGGTCTATCTATCTACCTAACTTTGGTAGATTTCCTCCAAAGCAATCCATATAAATTCCATGAATCCCTTGGTGGAATAAGTCCGACGATGAACCAACTGTGTGGAATTTATTTTCTCTTCTGGTGGAGCTGACCTATAATTAGGGGACAATACATACCAATAGGTTCGAATAAGGAACACACATAAGAGTATATAACCAACCCTCCCTATATTCTTATTCATAAGTAAGCTCATGAGTACCTACTTGTTCTACTTTGTTTGCTTGCTGTCTGATTTTTGGTTTTCTGATCACACTTAAAACTATATATCTACTTAATCGTATTTTTGCCTCTGGTAGTGGAGTAACAAGAAACATCCATAGCGGGTGTGACTCCTATGAACACTCAATCAATTAGCATAAACTAAAGGAAGAGGTGGGATTTCAAGGGTTAGCCGAGGAATTTAGTGAAGTTTCCCAATCTACAATCCTAGCCCCTCCAGCAGATTACCATTCTCTACTCACTTCTTGGGGCACTTGGTACAAAAGCCCCACTCGGGGAAGGAATTGAAAGATAGAGAATGACAAAACAAGTGAGGGTATTGAGACTTAAAATCTTCGAGTATAATTAGTATGTTTGCAAAAGCCTAAGCTGTGGCACTGATGACTTTGTTACCTTTTCCCAATTCTTTTACTATTGATTATGCCTTTTTCTTTCCATCTCCATTTCCTGATGATGATGAAAAGGCTCATTAAGAGATGGATCTGGAAAAACAGACCTTAAAGGGAAGGGTTGCTCAACAAAATTCCATCCCCATTGGTTAAGTTTTAAAATCTTATTTAGTCTTCCTTGTATTTTATAGAGTACATAGAACCCAAAGGACCAAGCTTTATGGCTTACTCTCTTACCAGATCAGACTAGTTTCACAGAAATCCCTCTTTTCTTTACATCCCGACATTCCATTTCTGATTCAAGATAGTACAGGAATTGGAACTAATTCAGGGATAAAAATGAAACATCATTAGTTTGATGCTAGCCATTTTGCATAGCTAGGAACAATGCTAGGAAGAGAAAGATCTTAACGCCTGGTTCACTTTCAGAGGCCCTCCACTCTTTTTATTTGACATTTTCCTCGAACAGTTGAATCAGGAGTGAAGATCCATCCCTGAGGGAACCTTAGCTATTTCATCAGCTGCAAGTCTTTTAGTCGTTGAAGTTCTTTCTTTTACCACAAAAAATGGATAGGAGTACTCCAGCACTACCACAACTTAGTGATTTAATCACGGTGAATATTTACTCAACCACGGTTACACCAAGAACTCCTATTGCCTCAAGAGCTAAATTGATTGCTTGATTCACTGGGCTGGGATAAACCTTCAACACCAGCACTGGATTTGCACAAAGATAAAGACAAGAACATCTAAGGTGCAAAGCCCTTAATTGTCCAATCCCCTCAAAGCGACCTATTCTGTAACAAGAGCATTCAATGCATTTTCCTTATTATAATAATTATGTCATTTCCATGCAGAAAGAGTGTATTGAAGGTTAGGGGTTAGCCCTCTAACTCGGCTAGTGACACATCAGACCTCTTTATTTTTTAGAAAGGCCTTAATTTTAGCATCAAAATAAGAGTGACAGTGGTACCGGTAAGTTACTGTATTTTTTTAAACCTATTGTTGGCATCTATCTCATATCCCTTTCTTGTGAAAAGAGCTTATTTGAGCGCAGCAGAGTCACGAAAAATAATAGCAACTTTCTTATCTATGTTATTTTGTGAGTTTCCTCCCCTCGTGGCAAGTAGATTTCTCTAATCAAGTCACTCACTACCTTAAGTCATGCCTTTACTCCAAGAGCTAACTAGATGACACTTGCTTTCCTAAAAATATTTCCCTTAGCCTTGAGCCTGCTTCATTGCACTGTGCTAACGCCCTTTTTAGAGTAAAGGCGAGACGCTAATTTCTTTGATGGCCTACTCTTGCCAGGGGTCCTACGCAGTTTTTATTTAAAAGGAAAAGAGAATAAGATATTTTGACCCCATGTTTGCTAGTCAAACCATAGCAGGAAATGCTATTTGTACAGTAGTGGAAGCACAGTACGTTGGAGGCAAAAGTCAGGATAAAAGGTCCTGGTCTCGGAAGAGATGTAGCATGATGAGCCAGCAGTAGTATACTATAAAGAAAGTTTCGTACATGATGTAACTAACCCTTATCATTATGCCCATTAGGAGGAGGGGTAGATAGTTATCTCGGCATAGCAAAAAGCCACCAAAATCCATATCGCGCGCTTTGGTCCAAAATAATTGGTATTATTAAGGAAGCTCATCGTACCTGCCAGTATGGTATGGGTAAAGTCCACCTCACTTAAGATATTTGTCAGGAGATGGGAAATCATCCGGCGATTGCATTTATAAAGTCGGTTCAGTAAAGCTCTGCTTGTTATCAATTCTTACTACTTCTACCCGGACCTTCAAGTCAGCAAAGCCTAGCTCGAAGTTGAATCATTTTGCTCTTTCGACTGTGATTTCTCTCCTTTAGGTCTAAGGAAGTTGAATTTGATTTGGGTGTGGGTTAAGCTCTTCCTTATCTTAGGATGAATTAGCAGAGAAGGGCACTCGCTTCAAACTCTCCTGTTTAGAAAGAAAGCTACCATTGAATTAGGCTCCCATTTAGCATTGAAACTAAAGAGTGAGTTAGATTCTGATTAAGCGAGGGAAGGAAAAAAAAGGCATGAGCCCATCTGGGGTTAAATGGTTGATGATTTCTTTATGGTTGACTGCTATATCTTAATTAATTGGAAGAGTCGGTGGCTATCCTGCGCTCAAGAGGAAGAAGTAAACTCTTTCCCTTGCTTCCTTTTCAGCTTTGTAACCTGTGGGGGTAGTAGCTGATGCGCCTGGCCCGAGTTTAGATTGCATCCCAGGTGACTCAATACGCTCCCTTTTTGTGTTGTTTGTTTGGGACTCTTTTTCATTCATCTTGGGGTGGGACCTCCCTTGAAGCTAGAAGGGGTGCTTTTTTTCTTAATGAGAATATTTACTCTATTTTTTATCTCATTCCCCCACCCTTTGGTTGAAAATGGGCATTCCGCCTGAGGTAAAAACTCCGGAGGTGCCCAACTCTTCTCATTTTGCTACATCAAAGGTGTCAGCCCTTCAAGTTGGAATTGTTGGTAATGGGGATAAGTTCCTGTCCGCCTTCTACTTTCACTATTGATCTTTGAATACCCTTCATTGGCTTTGTATCTCTACCCGAAGAGCTGATAAGTGAGTAGTTGCATAGATGGCCAGAAGAGAAGAAAAGGTAAGTTATTAAAGAATAATAATATTGACGGGTATGACTATTCTGAATGCTAGCTTTCCTATAGTAGAGCAAGACTCAGAAATAGTTTTTAATGATTGAGGTATTAGGTTCCATTTTAGCCTGCCAATGTCGAATAGATGGAATTCGTTTGACTTTCAATATCCCCTGCTCTTGATGAGTCGACTGTTCATGTTTTGGTGGGACAAAGAAGGGCTCTTGTTCTTGGACCTGGAAGTGATTTTATTGATGTCGGGGATACACTCTCTCTTTATCTTTGAAGGAACCCGCATGGAAGGCTCTCGATCAGGTTATGGCATTGTCTAGATTGGAGAGAGTTCAGTTCCCCGAGGGGGGAGAATAAGCTATTGTTAGAGTAACGGTGGGCCCCTGTTCTTTCAGGTTATAAGATACTCTTAGAGAGGACAGGAAACAGAAGAGAAGCTAACTTGAGAGTAAAGGATGAAATTGAATCTTTCCTTCTTATAGGGATAGGAAGAATTCTTTGGCGTCTGCTTACTTTGTTCTCAGCTAAAGCATCTTATGAAAGTAAAAAGCTGGAGTTACTGCGCTCAATGTCTCATATCTTTGATACATTCCTTTAAGGGAGACCATGTAGAGTGAGATGAAACAAGGACACCAAGAGAGACAAAATAACTGAGAATGCCCGACCCACAACCTAGAGCTGGCTGCGGTGGTATTTGCCCTAAAGAAGTGGAGACACTACCTTTTTAGAGTCACCGTCTACACCGATCACAAGGGGGAGCGGTCAAAGAATGAACCAAAGCGAAAACCAACTGGCAGATCTAGTATTAAACTGTCTAATCAAGCTAAGCTGGAATCCGACTTTAGCATTACCCTTATTCATTTTAATTCTTTTGGAGAGTTTGTCGGCTTTGTCCGGTGAATCATTCAAATCCATTTGGGATTAGTAGTAGTAATCACCACAAGCAAGTGCATAAATCTGCTTTTGAAACTATTCAAGAACAAATAGCAGAAAGCCTCCTACAACCATTATTGAACGAGGCAAATATTATATACTACAAGGAGAAAAACTACGCGATGATGTTTTAGAGTATATGCTCACTGGGATGGACCCGAATAATATCGAATATCTTGCGCAAATATACAATAGTATTTTCTAAAAATTCACACTTAAACCTATGATTGGAACTTCAATCTCTAGGAGACTGCTTTATTTTATTGTAATTTTATTTGAACTATTCTTTTCTGAATATCTTCCCTCCTGCTTGAAAAGAGTGCTAGCTTTTTAACGTACTTAAGTGATCTAACAAGAAAGACATCTTTCCTGGCACCTTTTTCTGCTCCCTGAAGACCAAACAAATGGGAAAACGTTTTAGTGAAGAACTATTGAACTGAGGGATAAGGTGCATGGGTGCTGTTATGTTAGGAAAAAGATGCCGTTTGAAAGGAAAGGAAGTTGTGTAAGATAGGCGTGCTTAAGGGTCTATTTTATCGTCCGTGATCACGAATTGGATTTGAACCAATATCTCTATGCAACTTTCCTATTAGTCGATTGTGACGGGTCTGTCATCCTCCTTATTATAGTCTGCCTAATATACATAGCATTTTATCGGAATACATCCCGTCTTTTCACCTCAGTAGTCCTATGCATAGTAAGTACTATAGCCCCAATTATGACTACTAATAAAATAAGACTAGGAACCAAAAACCAGATGAAATAGTAGGTATAAAGTAAATTGCCCAATGTTTCCAAATTAGTCCAACTTTGTACCTTTCCGGCATAAACTGTATATCTCAGAGAGGTCGTATTTCTTTGGGTTGGTAGTAATGGATTGCTTTCATTATCTAAAATGAAAAACATTTGCCACAAAAAGATCAGTCCAATAATACCACTCACTGGTAAATAGAGCAATGTTTCTTTGCGAATCTCTGCAATTTGAATGCTGAACATCACAAAAAGGAATATAAATGAAACAGCTATAGCTCCTATAAGAACTACTGGGAAGATCATAACGAAGAAGTTGAGACCTAACAAAAGACGTAAACTTAAAGTGTTGTGATAGTCTAGGATGGAAAACAAAATGGAATGTACCAAATTTTGAGCACGTACAACCATCAAACCAGAGACCAAAGCAGGGCTCGAAAAAATAGATAGTATCATAGTATATCTCCCTTCACTGAAATGGAACTTTCATGCTAGAGCAAGAACTAGCATGAAAGTAGATCTATTATGACCATCACGGTTGTTCGTATTTCATTTTCTTCTTCCAGGCCCTCGCACTCACTGAGTTACTTACAGAATCTCAAATGTCTCTCGATGCTGAGAATTTTTTATGTGCCTAGGTTGATTAGTAGAGGTTTGGCTTCCTTCTCCCCCACCCACCTTTTAGCATTCTGGGCTCTTGAAAAATAGAGAAGAAAAAAAAATCGAACTGGTGAAGGTATGGAGGAAAATTTGGGAAGAGAACAATGGGATCTTTGAAAGGGAAAGGGGAAAAGATGTAGTAGAAATGTTGAAGGGAATACAACCCGCTCTTGGACTTAAAAATATGCGTATCGCATGCTCGATCTAGCAATCTTGGACAATTAGTTGATGAACTGTCACTAAACTAAAAAAGAAAGAAGAGAAAGAACTGGGAGTGGGCGCTTACATAACAGATTGATTGCTTACCAAGCCATCCTGCCTTTTTCCTCCTCTCCTTACAGTCGAGTGGCTTTCACTCCTCAGTTTGATTGTTATTATTTACTTTACTTATTATTATAAAAAATACACACTATCTAAATGAAAGACGGTTGATTATCTACCCAAGAAGATAGAGAGTCCCACATATGAGAAAAAGTCACAAATAGAGTTGAACCAAGTAAAATTGCAAATGCATAATGATAGTAAGGTCGAGATATCCCCACCATCCAAACCAGACGTGAAGGCTTCCCCTCATCCAAATCTCTACAAGGGAATCTCCACTCACTGCTTCCCCTAATATTCTCCCTTTACCACATCATTGGGGTTTACAGGAGATCCCAGGTCTTAGATAAGGTACTTACTTGCTTCTAGGAAGTGATTTACTTTGTACTGCCCGGAGGTCATATAGATCGAAATCTGGAGCAATAAGAATGAAAGGGTTGGTGTGGCCACAACTATAACTACTGGAGCTTCAAAACTAACGGCTTATATTCTAAGGGCGCTAATGAAAGCCTTTTTTAGGTCGTGTAATAGTGGAGGTGTGTGCCTTGAATTTGGTTCTTCGTTAGGGCTGGGCAGCTTTGTTTTCCCCAGGTTGGCAAATCGCGTTCCTCGCACAACGACATTGTTTGTGCACCCCTTACCGTTCTCGCTTAGTCTTTCAACGGCTGGGAAGGAACAGTGGTAGAAGCGAAGCCTTTGGCTAGGCCGACCATCAAATATAATATTATATTGGGCTCCTTCTAAAATATTTGATGGTAGCCCACCCATGAATGCTTATGTCATAAGGGAACTCATGGCTGGAAACAAACCACAAGGTTTGTTTTGATATCCGGTAGGAATAATAAAAATGAAAGTCTAGGTTGGTTGGTGAGCCTAGTGATAGGAGACTATCTAGCTTGGTTCAGAGAGCACTTGTTGGGTTATATATTGTTGCTAAATCTTACAGCCTAAATGCTGAACTATTAGCTCTACTTGTTTGGATGGGTGTTCACCCCAAAGTGTTCCCGACCGTAAGTAACTTAATGCAACATGGAAAATTTCATTGAGAGAAATCAACAAATAAAAGAAAAAGCATACACAGTTCTATTAGCAGGAGGAATCTAGAAAATAGGACTCCCTTATGGGTAGCAGTGAATAAGAGGCTTAAGTCATCAATTCGAATTTGAACGAATAAGGTTTTTTTTTCTGTTCCTCCTCGGGGAAAGGCAAGTCATCTAGTCTCAGTGAAAATAATACCCGTAATTAATAGACCTTTTAGTTATTATGTCGTGGGCTTGCAATTTGCATTTCATCCATTGGAATTCCTTGCCATCTAGAGTTAAAGTACCTCTTATTTCCTTTAAAAGTAGAAGTACCTTCCTCCTCGAAGATTGACTCGAGTGTGTATATATCAGACTAGTGATCCAGTTCCATAGTCTAATCTATTTTATTTTATTTGTATGGGTTATACCTAATGAGCAAGTCTGCTTTTAAGTATTAGACGAGTAAGCGCTAACAAACAAAGATGTCTAATAGTTGCTTATTGGGGACATCTTTCTTGCTCGAAACTCAAGTAAAGAGTTTCTTGGAAGTGTTTAAGCTTTTTTAGGAGCAAGGCTCGACATAGTTTAGTTGTTATGGGTAAACTCTTATCTAAGATTCAGACTAAGCTCCCGTTCTTGCTCAATATTTAACCTATGTAAGGTTAGCTTTGGTATTTGGCCATTAAGGAGAGAAGAGGGTTTCCTAAAAAATATACAAATGTAAGCTAGTTAGCAAGGTTGTTAGTAAGACAGTCTAGAATTACCTTTCCACTAGAACTCTCTGGCTAACAAAGACTATTGAAATATGGGCAGGAAGGCAACTCAATAATCAACAATCTTAACCTTCTTTTCTATCCATCTTCTCTTTGCCAAAAACCCCTTGTTTAATGATACTTTGAGAGTCCACTAAGGTCCCTATGAAGCTCGGTTCTAGCAATTCTTTAATTGAATATAGGCCAATGATAAGAATTCCGAGGGACTCTCCTTGAAAAAAAGATAGGAATAGGACTAAATCTGCTTTCTTAGTTGATGTCTAGTTGTACGGTTGCCCCTCCGATCTTGGGTTAGGCATGAATGAACACCCGCTGGATAAGTTGGGATAACGTTTCTTTGTAACCTGATTACTGACAACGTTCGGAGCAAAAAAAAGCCATTCCACCAAGCAAACTTTGAATTTTAGTATTCATAGGGCTTCTCTTTCTCTTCTCTATAAACAATAAAATGAGAATTGCTATATAGTAAAACGAAATTCCTCTATAGCACAAGCTAATGATCCATGGAGAAATAAGCAGTGTCCTTTTTTCTGTTGTTGCCATTGTTGCCATTGTTGCCACTGTTGTTGGAATAACTGCTTTTGGTGGTACGGGCATGGCTTAAGCCAGCTCTAGAGCCGAGGGTGACTCCATTCATTCCTCTTGTTCAACTAGTCTACTTAAAAAAGGCTTTCCCCTTCAGGTTGTCCTGTCCTGTTCAATCCATTCCTCTTCTTTATAATTCATCGTAGTAGTTCAAATAAGAAAATGTCATTACAATGGAGTTAACGAAGTAACCTTCCAAAGATGGGTACGAGTGACCTGCTTCATGCCTAGACTATAGTTCCTGTTGTAGATGAGTTCAGCCTACCATTCAAGAGTAGCCAAGGAAGGAGCCAAGAATAACACAGCTTTAGATCGACGTAAACTCCCCTTGAAAGGAAGTTGAACTATCACCCATGGAGTAGGCAGTTAAAGCTTTAGGTGTTGGTGCAGTCAAGATTGCAAACTCATCAACAAGAAGAAAAGTAGTCCTAAAACAAGGAAGAAAACATAAAAATGAGCGAGTATCCATATATATAGAAAGAATGTCAGTACACACTTGTACTATTAGTACAGTTGTGAAGTGAAGCCTGGGGCCGGGAGCTTACCCATGAGGTTCTTTCCATTTTTACGGGGAAAATCAATTTGCTTTATTGGTTTTTGGCTTTTCCTTACTAAATTAAGGTTTACGAGTTTACCATTCATATCGAGGAAATTAATTTATTTGTTCAGAAGCTCAAGAGGCTGGATAGGAATTATAGAAGCTCGACTGGAAGATCAAGGACATAGTCTACATTTAGAAACGAGATAACTCAAAGCTCAAGTCTTGGCTTTACCTTTGTAACTATCTTGTAGTGATTTGAATTTGAAGTTGCCAACCCAAACTCAATAACTCTAAATATCAATTCCCATCCTTCCTTTCAAGACTAATGATGAATCTATTATTTGTGGATGGATTTAGTAGGTAAAGCAAAAACAGCTCTTGGAGATTCCAGTCCCTTTTGGTGTAGTTGATATGCTTCCTCTTCCCTACAGTTACGCTTCCTCTTTATTTAACTCCTCTTACTGTAAGGCTCAAAATGCAAGCCTGCTCGCTAGCTCAAACTCAAACTACTAGCTCAAGCGATGGTAACTCCTCTCCCATAAGGTCGAGCCTATTCGCTCCTCTTCCTTATTGTTAAGGACCCAAAGCTAAAGGCAAGGAATGAAAAGATTAGCTCCCTAGTAACTCTATCACCTAGCAGGTACTTCATTTCTTATAACCTATCTCATGTTCCTTATAGTAAAGCATATTTTACTCCTCTTCCCAGCTTCAGAGCTTCTTTCCTCTAGCAACGGGACCTATAGCTCGATATAAACGTGAATCTGCTTCTTTGAATTCCAAGACTGTATCAAGAATATCATGCCTTTAACGGGTGTTCCCCCTATTCCTTGATGTCCCGTAGGTGAGTTAAGGAGCAAAATATGTAGTAGCTTATTAGTGTATTACCTCCTTGCTTTAGCTCCCCGGGCCGGTTATGCAACTATATTTGCTTGCTTCTGATTGAGCAGGAGCTAAAGTTCAAGTTGCTCATCATGATATGCTGTAAGGAAAAGGAAGTTAAATGAAGAAGTAGAAACTACTGATTATAGACAACCAGGAAACCTAGTTGACAACCTCTCTTATTCATATTTATTATTTGAAATAAAGATTAGCTTTTTACCCTTTTTCATACCTTATTTACGGAGAAACTACAATTAAAATGAGGCTCCTTTTCACATTGTTATTAATATAAAAAGTAAGGCGTAACTCCTAGGCATCTTTTATGAATTAGAAACCTTGGATCTACCTTTGGGGATAGTTCTTTTTCTAACCTTGAATTGTCTTCGGGAGATTTGCGAGGTTATTATTATTCTTATTGATTAATCTATCAAACCGGAACTCCATAAATAAAGCCTTCTCTAGCGCTTCTTCACTTTCCCACTTTACCGGGCTAAAGAACGTACAATGGAATAATGCGGGGAAGTAAATTCATCTGCTTCAAAGCAACTAACTCTTAACTCAACACCAGGAACTAGACTATCAAGATGAGGAATTGGGCACAGTATGAAAGATCTTTTAGATGCACATATTCCTCCGGGTGGACGATTGGGACGTGGGCATAGGGGTCTTTATGATACAATCAATAATTCGCTTCATTTTTAATTAGGCCTTGCTCTAGCTTCTTTAGGGGTTATGACTTCCTTAGTAGCTCAACACATGTACTCTTTACCTCTTTATGCATTCCTAGCAAAAGACGTTACTACTCAGGCTGCATTATATACTCATCACTAATATATTGCATGATTCATCATGACAGAAGCTTTTGCTCATGGAGCTATATTTTTTTATTAGAGATTACAATCCTGAGCAAAATGAAGACAATGTATTGGCAAGAGTGTTAGACCATAATTATATAAATAAGACAATAGGATTAACATCTTCCCATAAAGAAGCAACAAAATCCTTAAATAAAATGAAAGAGAAAATGTCCAGAATGGTACCCGCTTTAAATTGAAATTCACAGTTTGGTTACCCTATTTTTAAAATTGTCCTTAAAAGGTACCATTTTTCTCTAATGTCCCAAAAAGGTGTTTTTAGTTGAAAGTGGGTACCAATATGGTAAGAATTGTACTTATTTGTTTTTGCTAAAGGTACCATTTTAAGAAATAAATGAAACAGTGGATACCTTTATAGGTCACATTTTCAAAAATTGAATACCAAACTATAAATTTTTATTAAGAGTCTGTACCAATTACGGAATATCACACAAAACCACTCAAGCGCATGCAAAATGAGACCTCACTTACTTAACTTTTAAGAGCAGAAATGATTCTTCTTGTCATGACTAGGATTTATTTTCCATATAAAGTTTAGGGTTGATTTTCAATTATATCTCTTTTTTGAATAACCTGAATTTATCATCCACCCCCTAAAAAATTAATAACACAAGTAGAATGAAACATAAACACATGAAATGAACTATCAATATCATGTAAAATTACATAACTGAGTAATAAACACACATTAAATCATTTCACACCATTTTCCATGCGCTTGAGTGGTTTTATGTGATATTCCGTACTTATCCTTGCCTCTTCAATTGTATCAAGGGTGCTTATTTAATTCCCATTAAATGTTTGAAATCAATCAACCCATATTAACTCTCAAGTCACCGTGCACGTTATGTTCAAGTTTTGTGCATATACATATATGTATATGCATAAAACTTTGTATATATATGCACAAAACTTGCACATCTATATATATACATGTAAAATTACATCTATATATACACATATATTTACATATATGTGTATATACATATAAATACACATATATATATATATACATATATGCACACACATACACACACATATATATATATCTATCTATTCTGGCTAAGCCTAGTTCATCCTCGTCTCTAGCTCCAACCGCTTCCAAGTCTCAGGGGAGCTCTTCCCCTGCATAGACAAACCAAACCAATTGCGTATCGTTTGACCAAACGTAACTCCGTGGTTTGAATATTTGAAGGATTTAGCAAAAACTTCGGGCATATAAAATTAATTATATTAAAATTACAATTAATTTGAAGAAGTGGTAAGCGCAAGGACAATTATATATATATATATAGAGAGAGAAATACATATATATACATATATGCATATATATATATATGCACATATATATACACATATATGCACACACACATATAAATATATATACATATATACCTAGATTTCGTTTCTAAAATGATTACATAATACTTTTTTTGAATCCCTACAAATTATTTTGATCCATACACCTTTCCTACTCATAAGAAAACATCATCCGTAAAGATTTTCAATTGAACGTGCAGTAGCACAAAAGGTCCGCTGATTTACACAATAAGCGAAGAAGAAATTAGCTGCTAGTTTATATTAACTAATACTAAGCATTCTCAAACGATAAAAAGCAGAAATGCAAACGCAATCGGAGTTTCAACATTCCATCTTGTACTTAGCATGTAGAACAGTCCAGCAATAATAGAGATAGATGGCAATGTTTACTACATCTGGCCATCTAATCTGAAAGGCACAATGCAATCATCAACATATTAACATAGTCTTTGTCTAATTAGATTGCTGATAGTGAGCCAAGAAATATAAGTCGTCGCTGTCAATATTTCATGAGCACACCGGTGACCAAGATTTGCACGGGAAGCCTCGAGATACTCGAGATATTTAATTTTTTGAGACAATATCTTGGCGAGATCACCGTTGATATATAAACATTAATGCACAACTCGAGATGCATGGACTCTAGGTCGATACAATCATCTAGGTCAAGCTTGTACACATATAAAGTGCACATTCATGCGAGTCTGTGCATAATTTTCTTCTCTGAAGTGCTTGTTTAATATGTAACTAAATGTTTGAGCCTGAGCTAAAATTGGATGAATATTTCAAACCGTGTCAATACGAACATCCTTTATATGACGTGCCTGGCATAAGAAGGGAGCAAGGGAGAGGAAACATTCCTCTTGAAATAAGGGATCCTCGAGTGTCATTATTTAACTATATTCCCAAAAATGCTGTCTTCAAAAATGCATACATGAATTTCGCTCTTTCTGGCATGGGTGATTACTATTGCGTAATAAGTTATGAAGAGAATTAATCAAACCTTCATATTCAAAATCAAACCTTCATATTCAAAATCAAACCTTGTATTGGAAATCTGAATTGAGAAAGTGTTATTTATGTTTTTTTAAATAACTTTATGCAGGGAATGAAAATTGTTTAATAAATATATGTTTAAATGGTTTATAAAATTGTGCATGTTCTTATGTGTACACATATTGTGTGTATGTTCGTGCGGGTCCATGCATATTTTTCTTTCTAATTCTTACTCTTTTCATAAATTTATGGGTACTTCATCAATCTAAATTAAGCCAAACTCTGATGAGTGTGTTACATAAATAAACACACCTTTAGTTAATTCTTGGTCGTTGAGAGTGCATGTCTGTGCATGCTAAGGCTAATGGTACGAGCACACACGCGCGAGTTGACCTAAAATAATTTATTTAGTGTTATTTATTTCATAATAAATAATACTTGAGTAGGTCTCCTGACAGGCAGCATGTTCATAAGCTTATGGACAGGGAGGGACCTCTTTGCAAATAATACAAACTTAAACAAAAAAAAACACGCAAAGAGCACAAACACAATTTCACACACAAACACACAGTACTCGTTCTTATTCTCTGAAAAGCTGTCAATAGCGATCAAGGTTTCCTTACCTATCCGATCTTCTCATCGGCACATTTTTTATCTTCTCATCAATGACGCCTTTCCGATGTACTCCGATGATAACAACCAGCGCAATTCTGACTCTTTTTGTTCTTCGGAATCCTCTGAACGCCGATCAATTCTTCCTCACCAGTGCACCGGTGTGTTTCCAATTCATCTCGTCCAATCCGTTCATGATGCCTTTCCGATGTGCTCCGACAACAACAACTGCTGTGATTCTGATGGAATTGAGCAACCAAATCTGTCGCTAGTTCCTACTGAAGCAGATGAAATTTCAGCTGCTTTGATCGTAAAAACTACTGCTATCAAATTGGAATCTGCTAGAGAAAACACGATTCTACACACCCGGATTCAACTTCAAGCAGATGAAATTCAGTTGCAAGAAGCTGAAATACTACTCAATTCCTGTGAAGGTATGATTTTCTCTCATCAGACTAAAATTCTAGTATTCAATTGCAATCGATATGAATATAGTTGTTTTTGAAACTTCTGGACACTGAAATTCGACTGCTATGAACTTGTATGAACATGTGGAAACATTAGCAATATAAACTACATGCTGCACAAAAATTTCGTATAATATATGCATTTGTTATTTTATATCACGTATAGGTTACAAATAAACATGCATTAGATTAAAATGAACAAAACACAGAAAATGCGTTTGTCAATTCCAACTTTTGACAAACTTCTGCATTGTTCAGATTATAACATGTATAAAATACACTACACTTTGCATATGGTACATTACGAGTAGTATTTGGTATGCTTATCAGAACAGAGCTTACATTAGAAATTGTATTCTTTATTATTACAGGTACAAAATTTTCAAATTTAAATGAAATTGATGCCACTGAAAATCTTGCCGGCGTAAAAGCAAAAACATTGGAAGCACTTCATGCTCTGTACAAGAAGCATGCAAATGTTATTGGTCTCAGCTACAGGAAAGACTGCCAACGTCAAAACAGCAAAAGCCAGATTCGTGAAAAGTACTACAAGTGCTCTGCTGGAGGCCAATTGAAAAGATTAAAAACCACCACTACCAGCCCCGTTCCTTGCATGGATAATGAAAATCATTTTGAAAAGAAGAAGAAGAGGAAGAGAAAGGACCTGATTACAAAAATAGGATGCCTAGGTGAAATTAGAGTGAAGCTAGAGCAGGATTATTACATCGTGGTACACCACAATACCGTACAGAATCATGAGTTAACAAGACCAGCCTGCAAGTATTTCAGTAGGAGTGAACGGAGAATTACAGAAGACAAAGGAAAGGCCATCACAACAATGGAACAAGCCGGTTTAAAACCTACTGTAGGATATAAATACATGTCTTTTGAAGCTGGTGGAGAAGAAAATCTAGGGCATAAGATGAAAAACCACCTCAACTTTGTGTGTCGACTTTGGATGAAGAAATAGAAAGCGAAGATGCTCAAAAACTTGTTAACACACTCATGGAAATCAATGATAAGTATAAATATTACTTCTTCAAAGTCAAGTTCGATGAGGAAATAAAACTATTAGCAGTGTTTTGGAGGGATTCAATGATAGTGGAGGACTACAAACTCTATGAAGATGTCACCATATTTGACACTACATACAGAACAAACATGTCACCATAATGATTTGTGCACCAATAGTTGGAATCAACAATCACTGGAACATAATAATATTTGCTTGTGCTTTTATAGCAAATGAGTTGGCTGATACTTTTGTCTGACTCCTCAACACTTTCAAGAAATCAATGGAAGGAAGGGAACCTGTCACAATATTCACAGATCAAGATCCTGTAATGGGCAAAGCAATAAATGAGGTATGTTGTGGAAATTTGTTGCATATAGTTCTGAGCACTGAATATGCACTGCTAGATATTGCACCTCTTACCTTACAGTATGCATTACATATCTTATAAGCTGCACTTGGTACTTTGAAAATCATGTTTCCAAAAAATGATGCAGCTACAGAAATTCCATTTCTTAGACCTGAAATTGAGTAGGGAATGTTAGCTTCTGCACTTAGCTTACAGTATGTATACTAATCAACTTCCATTTCTTGTTGCAACTTCCAGGTCTTCCAAAACACAAAACATAGGTTGTGCTTGTGGCACATAAAACAAAATGTAGTACAACATTATGGGAGATTAAAGAAAGATGAATCCTTTAGAAGCGATCTAGACTACTGTATGAAAAGATGTCATAATCCAATATAATTCGTAGAAAAATGGACCTCCATGATTGCCACATACAAGATGGAAACTAGCACATGGTTTCAACGCCTGTACGACATCTGTGAAAAATGGAGCACAGCATTCTGCAAGGATATTTTCTCAGCAGGCATCTTATCATCACAGTGAAGCAAAAGCACCAACCACGCACTATGCTTCAGTGCAAACAAAACAACATTGACACACTTCTATGAGATCTTCAACCAAACAATTAGAAAGCGGAGGAGAGATGAAGCAGAAAAGGAAAATGCATGTACAAAAGCAAAGCCAAATTATCAAAACAAAGCAGGTATGTTCACATTTTAAAATATTTTTTACTTAGTCTATAACACGAATTTGTTAACTTACAGTATGCAATTATTTCCCACTACTGGGTTTGTACAAGTTTGGTTAAATATGCTGCTTAGGTTTACACACTTGCATTGTACAAAGGATTCAAAAATAAATTTTCCTTAGCTATGGCAACTAAGGTCAAGGAACTGTTCTCAGAACCACCAAAAAAATGAGGTCAGCTAGAACATAATGAATCCAAATACGAGACAGTCGAGTACAAAAAAAGGGCTAGTTGAAGTACAATGCACATGCAAGTCCTTCGAGGTGTCAGGTATGCTGTGCTTTCACACTCTCAGAATATTGTACCTTCATTCCATCACAGAAATACCTGCAAAGTACATCCTCAAAAGGTGGAAAAAAGGCCAAAACAGAAGTATGTGACAGGATTCTTAGCGAAGGAAAACAACAATCGGAAAGCATCAACGGTGTAGTTTCATTGAGGAACCATATGTTCAGCAAATTTTACAATTTGGTTTTAAAGACCGAAGGAAACTTAGAAGCTAGAAGCGCTCTTCAAGAGATGTTTAACACTTGCTCATCAAGAATAGAAGACTTGTTGGCATAAAAAACAAATGCCATTGAACAGTCAACCACAAGTAGCCAAAGCAACTCAACCATAACAAGTGCACCTAAGATACTGGATCCAGCACAAGCGAAGACAAAATGAAGAGGAAAAAGGCTAAAATCAGGCATGGAGAAGAAAAAAACCAAGGAAGAAAACTACTGAATTCGGCACAAAAACACCACATGTGAAGACACTATATAGAGTAGCATTGTTTAGGATAGAAGTTGCATTTGTTTACCTATATATTGTATTTGTTTTTAAGATCATATTGTATGCATAAGATTTTTGTTTACCTAGGATTTTTATACATTCAATAACATACTGTATTTTTTAGCTTGCAACTATAAATTTTCAAATTATAACTTGCATTTGTTTTGCTTGCCTAAGTACCAACCTTTGTTTAACAAAATGTTATTGATATGGAAAAACTGGCTACAAACTAACCGATATGTGATTACTTAGCTTACAACTGTAAATTATTAACCTATGAATTGCATTTGTTTTCCTATAAGCTACGAAACCCAACACAATAAACCACATAACATAACTAAAATGTAAGTTGGTTTTAATAAGCATAAAAATATTACTTCTTAACATTCAACATGCACTTGTTTCCCTAAAAAGGGACTTGTATAATATTTCACTTAATTTTAGTGATACAAAAACCACTAAATACATGTATAACTACTTAGCTTACTCATGTAGTTTATTAACCTATCAATTGGATTTGTTTTCCTATAAGCTCAGAAAATCAACATAATCAACCACATCAAATAATTCAAAAATCAACTTGGAATTAAAAGCATACAAATAGTACTTCTTCAAACTAAACATGCATTTTTTTCATAAAACCTGCACCCTTACAAACAAATCCTAGAACAATGTCTCAAATGCGCTGAACAAATCACCCACAAAACAGTCAGTCACAAATCATCCAAATACATCTTCAACCTTAAACACCAATTCAAAAACAGCGTCTCAATTGTGCTTAACATATCACCAACAAACCAATCAGTCACAAAAAAAATTGATTACTAATCATCCAAAAACAATTCAAAGATGCTAAAGCTACAAATCTTCAAGTCCTTCAATCCCAAGGGAGAATGAAGGAATCATAGAACGAGTTTTCCTCATGTATTCTTCAACGATTTTATCAACCCACTCATGTGTCCTTGGGTCTTCCATAATTTATCATGTTGTCTTGACATGAACATAATCCTCATTTGTTATGGTTGTGCCTTCTTCCTGTGGTTCTGATTGAGGTTGTGGCTGCGGCTGCGGTTATGGTCTCACAATCGGACTAGCATTTTCCCTCTCAAGGTTTTGAACCAACACACGTGTAATGACCTCCATGTCTCGTTTGAAAATGAGGCAAGCCCAATTCAAAGGCTGACAGAGAAGAACAAATATCAGTCCAATAAAAAAATCAGAAACTGTCTAAAAAGGAAATAAGAACTACAAACTGCATTAGATTAAAAACATGCATTAGTTTTTTAAAAATTTTTAATAAAAGACAAAAAATACTTACATTGCTGGTAGCTTTGTCAATGTCTTCATTGCTCATCACGCCATTAGGTATTCAATACAAAATAAATCCTGGCTCCTGAGCAATACCATCACATGTAGCAATAGGTGTATGAAGCCCCTCATGGCCAATATTCTCATTACAAGTTCCCTCTGATTGCTGCTAGCTACTTCTTTTATCTTTAACCCTCCTATCCTTTGTCAAAGGAAAATCAACCTCTACCATAACTCCCTTATCATAACCCATTTTTTAAAGATAATGTGCCCTGTTGAGCAAAGATTTGTTCAACCAATGCATGCATAAGGGCAGCCTAGTAGGCTCAGGCTGACTTCTAAAAGGAAACCTATAAATATAAGCCAGCAGCAATACAAACACAAAACTGCCAACACAAGACACGTCTCTTTTACCTGAATCAGATTTGAAACTCCTAACACCCTCACAGAGACGATCAAGCACTAAGCCACACCAATCAAGACTCTTAATGGTCCCAACATTTTCTAAAGCACTAACCAGCTTAAAATCAACCAATTTTCTGGTAGTTGGTGCCAAGAAAGTTCACATAACATACATAACAAAAAATCTCTTAAAGTGCTCACCACCATCACTTAGTCTACCTAGCTCCTAAAAAATATTAACATGAGAAATATTACCATATTTATCAGCACCCAACTCATCTCTCCATTTATTCCTAATGTCCACATCTCTTGACAAACCCCTACCATTGTTCTTAACCAAACCAACGGCACGGCCTGGAATCCTAGGGATACAGAATATATCAAACACATCATCAGGAGTAATGATGTACCTTGAGCTAGATATTTATTGCACACAACCAACAAGATCAAACCTAGAACAAAAAATAAGAAGTCAGCATAGAACAATTTGTAGTCAGCATAAAACAATATGAAATCAGCCTACATAATCAAACCTATCAACCAGCCAATGCACAATTCCAAAGGAATGAATGAGATGTCAAACGCAAGAAGTCTACCAAAACCTATATCTTCCACATCAATTTTTTGGGCAGGAGTGAGCGAGGAAATTAACGATTTCAGCTTCGAAGGACAACAGCTGGTTGAGAATTTCTTAGCAAACCTAAAATAAAATAAAATATGAAAAGTGTAAGCATGCATGTCTTGAAAAGTGTAAGTATTTGAGACTGTGAATAACAAATAAACACTGAATCTTATCAAATGTAGCATCTTATGAAACAAGTAAAGTTTATAACATATTAAAATAACACTGCAAACAGGGGGAAAACACTTACTTGTTACCCTTCTCATCAGTACGTTTGACCACCTGCTTTTTCTGATGGTTGCGCTCCTGTTTGGCAGCTCCTTCTTCACCAGCAGCCATTTTTCCTGACCCTGAACCTTCACTAGCAGTACTGTCTGCTTTCCTCTTCAAACCAGTTTTTTTTTCCACTTCAACACCTTTCTTCACCTTCTCAGCAGACTTCTTCAAAACTCCACCAGATTTCATCGCCTTTACAGCACCTTTCTTCACAACAACTTTTTAGTCTTTGTCTTCATCGCCTTCTCAGCAGGCAACTTTGTAGCAAGTTCTTCTGCCTTTCTTTTATTTTGTCCAGCAGAGGTCTCACATTGTTTACCCTTTTCCTTGCTCAACATACGAGGTGACAACCTCTTATTCTCTCTTTCAAATGAGACCACCATAGTAGGTTGAGCTTCAACACTCTCACCCACATCCACATCAGCTTCACCACTTTCACTCTCCCTCTCACACGCAGCCGCAGCAGCTTGCGCCACCTTCGCCTTCAAAACTAAATGCAAAATCCACTAATTTTTATTAATATAGTCTTTAATCATACTGTTCGTACTGTCACTATCATCACTGGACCTACCTTCACCATTATTCTCAACATCCTTAGAACAACCTTCACCGGAAGGTACAACTTCCTCACTAACAGATTCAGTCTCTTTCATATTCAAATCAGTATCATACTCATTAAAATATGCCTCAACTTCAGCATCAATATCTGCTGAAGCATCCTTCCCCTCAGCAGACCAAACAACTCCACCATCAATTTGTGCTGAACCGTCCACACCATCAACACCCTTACACCATCACCTTCAACACCAACATTAGCGTCAACCCCTTCAACTCCAGCATTAACATTATCAATCATCACATCCAAAAAGTCTCAAATATATTTCTTCACTACCTTAGAACCCCTGGCTTCATTAACACCAGCGACTTCTCTACTCATTCGAACAACATCATTCAGCAGTGTGTCATAGTCAAATTCTTGACTTGATCCACCTTCACCCACAGCTGATACACTTTCACCATCTTTCTACTGCTTAACACTCACATTCATTCGTTTCTTATTTCCTGGCTTAGGAACAACATGAACTGAAATCTGTGGAGTAGCACCACCACCAATTCTGGCAGACCTACGTTCTAATACAACTACTACACAAAAAAATGAAAAAAAAAATTTATAAGCACATATTAAAAAAAATAATCACACAAATAAAATGCAAAATGTAAAGAAAAAAAATCTCCAGAAGCATAAGACTGCTGAACTTTCTTCAGCTCATCTTGAAGAGAAGATTCATCCTTCTTTTTATATTTTCTAACCACCTTCTTAGAAACTAAAAAACATAACATATTTGAATGAGTAAATGTATACACAAATAAGTAAATAAATATAAAGAAAAATTACAATCACCTTCTTCTATCTCAGGTTCTTGATGTTGAATAGTATCTTCACCTCCTTCAGGAATAGCTAAAAATAATCATATACCACACAGTAAGAAACTAATACATAAAGCATACAAAAAATGCAAGTTGTATAAAAAAATGCATGCATACTCTGACAACCAATAAGCAACCTAATCTGGTAGAACAACAGTATAACTAACTAATGCATAGGCTATACTAATATATGCAGCTTGTAATGAAACAAATGCACACATAGTCTGACAGTCAGTAAGCAACATAATCTGATATAGACATTATAACTAACTTATGCATATAGTAAACTAACATAAGTAATTTGTAATGAAACAAAATACATACTAGCAAATTAGAAAGAATAAAAATAACTAAGTAACAATCAGTGTAACTCAAAACACAAACTAAGTAGCTGCTAATACATAAGTTACATTAACATATGCAAATTCTAAGAAAATAAGTACACAATATGACAATCAGTCAACAACAAAGTAAGTAACTAGAAAAATAGAGTAACTAACTTAGACAAATGTTAGCCTAACACAATCAAATCCTAAGAAAACAAATGCACATTATAAAATGGAGTCAAAACATACGGATCTGACATATAAATTGGAAAAACAAGATGAATAACTAATACAACTGTTAACCTAACATATGCAACTCCTAAGAAAATAAATGCACATTATAACTGAACTACTAACATACTGGAAAAATAGAGCATCTAAGTAATACATATCTTACAATAACAAATGCAACTTCTAAACAATAAAATGCATGTTATAAAAATGACTCAAAACATACAGATCTGACTAACAAAAAAAGTCAACAACAACTCATATACATATCTGACTTACAAATAAAGTTTCTAAAAAGAGTCAACATCAACAAGACTGAAAAAAAACATACACACACAACAATAACAAAAAAAGCGGGAAACTCCAAATAATCAAAACGGAAAATAGGAAGAATAAGAACCAGGAGAAGAAGAAGGCTGCGATAACTTCTCAGCTTTAGGAAGAATAGCTTTCACCTTTGCCCTACCCATGACTAGGTCAAATACACAAAAAAAACCTTACATCAGAATCACGAACAACTATAAAGCAAAAATGGAAAAGAACAACAACGAAATTTCAAAACATAGAATATAAATCTTACCGAATTCAGGCGATTCCGGTGCAAACTTGAACAGCGCAATTCCGGCTAGATTTCGTGAAGAATGAAGAGCGAAATTGAAAAAACAAAAATGAGAGAATAGAGGAATTGAAGAACGAAGAGAGGGCAAACATACGTGATAAATGATTGCAGTTTCCAAAAATTTAACTGCTCAAAGCTACTAACAAAAGAAAAATCAGGTATGGATGAAAATTAAAAACAGACGATTAGCTTAATTAATTATTGGGTACTGCATTTTAAAAATAATTACAATATAAACCCCGTTTTGCATATCAGTCTGTGGCCTGTCCATAAGCTTATGGACAGACCACCTTTCCCGAGACTTATTAATAATACTTCAGTGAAAATGCAACAATTATTCTTTATGACCTTAAATATGAAAACTGCAATTTAATGTATGAGAGTGTGGCACAAGCATAGCTTAAAAATTTGCTTGGTCATCGGCTGTGCAAGTTCCTACATGCTCATGATTTTAAGACACAAACACACACATAAATGAGAGTGCTACACTGTTGAAGGAATATGATTTGTCCATAGCTTCGAGAATTTCATAAAATTTGAGAGTGTAGGACCAAGTAATTTTTACTCAGGTTTGAGTACAAGGATGACACCGACAATTTCATCCCAGATTGCGTCTCAGTATTACAAAATTCCTTAAAATATCGATGATCTGATGGTGTAGTACTAGGGATGCAAAGATAGGTTTCATCAATTGTATCTTCGGATAACTATCCAGTAGACGTAGTTTTTTGATCTGTTTGTGTATACTGATTGTGTCGCTCCGGATGCAAAGAGGTCCAACTAGGAATCATCTTTTTTGTCCCTCGCCAATGCTAGCCAAATAGAGGCTTCCATGAAGTGGTCGTAGAAGGGTGAAGAGTTTGACTAACTCAACTTAAAAAATTACATAGGATCATGTTCTCATGTGGATTCGGAGTAAATATTTAAATGTGTAACCTTACTGGTAAAATCTTCAAAAATTCAAATTTACATTGTTAATTTATAAACCTTTCTAAGTTAAAAAAAACCTCATGTAGAATTTCTATAATTTCTTTGGAAATTATTTGAATTGAGTAAGTGTTATTTATGGTTAATTTTATTGAATAAGAATATTTTGTAAAAGAAACTCATTTTATAAATATATGTATAAATGGTTGAGAAAATCGTGCATGCCAACCATGTACACATATTATGTGCAAGTTCACCCGAGGGAAAGGGAGACTTCTATCTTACTTTGAATTCTCTATGAAGGGGCGCTTGAATAATTTATGTTCTTGGATATGAAAGTTGAAATGCATTAAAAAAAGGTAAATGCCCCGGTGATACAAACTAATGATGAAGATTCATAGATTACAAAGACATATTATGGATTAATTTCACTCTTGTTTCTAAGGATTAAGGTCATGAAAATGAAGAAAAATTAAAAGTCTTAAAAGAACTGGATTGACCTTCATTTAGTGGGTTGGTTCAACAAAAGTTATCAGCTTTCTTAGTTTAGGTTTTATGACATTATGGACCATGATAATCTTGGTCATGTTGGCCCAATTCAAGGTGATTCTTGGACGCATTTAAGTCTTAGAAGATCAATTCAAACCTGATTGGATTTGGCAAGATTAGATTTGATCAAATTTGGAAAGATTAGATAAGATTTCATAAGATTTTGTTAAGATAGAATAAGGCATATTTTTGCTAGGGTGCTTGTGAAATCAGCCAATATTAGGTCTAAATAAGGTAGTTTAGTTGATATGGTTTTAGCTTCATAAAATTGTCATAAGTCATTCCAGTTTATTTCAGGATTTACTAAATCATGTCTTCTAAAAGCAGAACATATCCACTATAAAAGAGGATGGTCTTCAAAATATTTATCCATCTTTTATCAATATAATTTATCATTTTTTAAAATTTAAACTCGTTTCTTATTTAAACTTTTAAAACGTTAGGCTCTGTATTTTCGATTTAGTGCTTAGAACCTGTGTTCTTGGTGTTGTATTCGTGCAAGTGGTGCTTCGTCCATTGAGTAAGCCTTAAATCTGAGTGTTCATCAATTGAATTCGAGTCTGTCTTCTTTATTTATAGAAGGTTCTTCAATCCACCCTTTGACGAGTGCTTTTAAACATATCGCAATTATGATCTTCGTAAGGTGATTCATATTGATGTGGTATCCCCGATCAGGAAAGATGGCTAGTATTCACCGTGCAAACTTGCAAGAAAGATCCTAGGAGTGATTCCGAGGAAAGATCTTCGACATTCAAGTCAGTTCCTTCCTTCAGAGAATTGGTATTTCTCAATTTAGTGTCCCTTACCTGAGCCAGTGTTGCTCTCCTTGTATTTATAGTAGACTATAATCATGGCTCCGCGTTGCTAGGGTCCCAGATCTGGGGTTGCATCATGTTACTGTAATTCTAGTTTGTGGCTAAGTCTTAGACATTGTTCCACCTTTCTCGGTTCATGGTTGATTCTCTTAGACATGGCTCTGATTTGCTTGGTTCGTGGCTTAGTCTTGGGCTGGTCCTAAAGGCCTACAACTTTAGTTTGTGGGCTAGGTACACACCATAAGACCCCCCTTCCCTAGCCACAAAGTCAATGAAATGCGAAGCGATGACTATTTTTGTTGAATGTGTTCGAACTGTTGTTCTGTTTATTTCCTAAACTGTAATAACATGTTCGTCATCACAGTAACTTATATTGTCTTCGCAAAGTGTTGTGTGCTTCTTGGCTACACTTTTTGTTTTCTTGGATTATCTAGTTTTCTTAATTTGAATTCACCACATAGAATTAAATGAAATTCCATATTCGAAGGTTTTTATGAAAATTAAATATAATAAAATCACGTTCATCAAATTTTAGAAAGCGCTAGTACGTGGTCTAGAGTAAATTATATATGTATGTTTACTTATAAGTAGACAAAGGGTATTTGGTAGATGTTAACTGGGAGAAGAGTCCATGGTATCATGCGTGTCATGTAATCATTCTTGATGATTATAAGTTTGATTTGTGATGGGTAATAAGGTCCCTTGCGGGACGTTTCAAATAGATTTTACCTCCACGGTTTACCATTTTACCTCCATGTGTCAAGTTTTTAATTTTTTAAAACTAACTTAGGTCCCTGCGCAAATGTGGGAGATGTGGAAATGAAAATTTGGAGATACCATAATCTAAATCACAATCTCACGACCAAGATGTTCTGATTTAGGCATAACCGGATGAATGGAACGGGGTATTCAAATTCATTTCTATTTGTATTTCCATTTATACCCTTAGGATAAGAATTATCGGAACGATGATTTCCACCATAGAATCAAATGAAATTCCATATTTGAGGGTTCTAGCGAAAATAATACATAATTAAATTGTGTCAATCAAATTTTAGAAACCTCTTGTACTTGGTCTAGTGTAAATTATATAGATGGTTACTTACAAGTAGACAAAGGTTATTTGGTAGATGTTAACTGGGAGAAGTATCCATAGGATCATGCTTGTTGTGTAATCATTCTCGATATTATAATCTAGACCGTGGATGGGTAATAAGGTCCCTTCCAAGACATTTTGAATTGATTTTACCTCCACAGTTCATGATTTTACCTCACGGGCCAAGTCTCTATGGGATCGTGCCTGTTATGTTATCATTCTCGATGATTATAAGTTTGACTGGGGATGGGTAATTAGGTCCCTACTGGGAAGTGTTGAATCGATTTTACCTCTACAGTTCATGATTTAATTCCACGGGTCAAGTTTTAAATTTTTTAACTTAATTAGGTCCCTCCCCGAATGTGGGAGATGTGCAAATTTAAATTTAGAGATACCATAATCTAATTAAAAATGTCTTGAAAAAGATGTTCTGATTTAGGCATGACCGGATGAGTGAAAGGGGGTATTCAAATTCATTTGTATTACTATAATAAAATTGTGTCATTCAAAATTTTGAAAACGCTTGTACGTGGTCTTGTGTAAATTATATATAGATGGTTACTTACAAGTAGACAAATGTTATTTGGTAGATGTTAACTGGGAGAAGTATCCATGGGATCATGCTTGTTATGTAATCATTCTCGATGAATATAATATAGACTGTGGATGGTTTATAAGAACCCATTCCAAGGCATTTTGAATTTATTTTACCTCCACATTTAACGATTTAACCTCCACGGTCCAAGTCTCTATGGGATCATGCCTTTTATGCTATCATTCACGATGATTATAAGGTTGATTGGGGATGGGTAATTAGGTCCCTACTAGGACGCTTTGAATCAATTTTACCTCTATAGTTCACGATTTTACCTCCATAGGTCAAGTTTTTATTTTTTGAACTTAATTAGGTCCCTCCCCAAATGTGGGAATGTGGAAATGAAAATTTATAGATACCCTAATCTAATTCACAATGCCTTGAAAAAGATGTTCCGATTTAGGCATGACCGGATGAATGGAACGGGCTATTCAAATTCATTTGTATTAGTATTTCCATTTATACCATTAGGATAGGCGCTATCGGAACGATGATTTCCATGACATAGAGCCAAATGAAATTCCATATTTGAGGGTTATAATGAAAATAAAATATAATAAAATTGCGTTAATCAAAATTTTGAAAGCGCTTGTACATGGTCTAGAGTATATTATATATAGATGGTTACTTACCAGTAGACAAAGGTTATTTAGTAGATGTTAACTGGGTGAAGTCTCCATGGGATCATGCTTTTTATCTAATCATTCTCGATGATTATAATCAATACTGTGGATGGGTAATAAGTTCCCTTCCAAGACATTTTGAATTGATTTTACCTCCACAGTTCACAATTTTACCTCCACAGGTCAAGTCTCCATGGGATCATGCCTGTTATGCTATCATTCTCGATGATTATAAGTTTGACTGGGGATGGGTAATAAGGTCCCTTCCAGGATGTTTCAAATTGATTTTACCTCTACAGTTCACGATTCTACCTCCACAAGTCAAAATTTTAATTTTTGAACTTAATTAGGTCCCTCCCCGAATGTGGGAGGTGGAAATGCAAATTTATAGATTCCCTAATCTAATTCAAAATATCTTGACAAAGATGTTCCGATTCAGGCATGACCGGATAAGTGGAGCGGAGTATTCGAATTCATTAGTATTAGTATTTCCTTTTATACCTATAGGTTAAGCAATATTGGAGTGATGATTTCCACCATATAAAATTAAATGAAAGTCCATATTTGACGGTTTTAATGAAAATAAAATATAATAAAATCGCGTCTATCAAATTTTTGAAAGCGCTTGTATTTGGTCCCTTCTGGGACGTTTTGAATTGATTTTACCTCCACAGTTCACGATTTTACCACCACGGGTCAAGTTTTTAGTTTCTAAACTTAATCAGGTCCCTCCGCAAATGTGGGAGATGTGGAAATGAAAATTTAGAGATAGCGTAATCTAATTCAAAATGTCTTGACAAAGATGTTCCGATGTAGGAATGACCGGATGAGTGGAACGGGGTATTCAAATTCATTTGTATTACTATAATTAATTGTGTCATTCAATTTTTTGAAAGCGCTTGTACGTGGTCTAGTGTAAATTATATATAGATGGTTACTTACAAGTAGACAAAGGTTAGTTGGTAGATGTTAAGTGGGAGAAGTATCCATGCGATCATGCTTGTTATGTAATCATTCTCGATGATTACAATCTAGACTATGGATGGGTAATAAGGTCCCTTCCAAGATGTTTTGAATTGATTTTATCTCCACAGATCACGATTTTACCTCCACGGGCCAAGTCTCTATGGGATCATGCCTATTATGTTATCATTCTCTTTGATTATAAGTTTGACTGGGGATGGGTAATAAGGTCCCTACTGGGACGTTTCGAATCGATTATACCTCTACAGTTCACGAGTATACCTTCACGTGTCAAGTTTTTAATTTTTGAACTTAATTAGGTCCCTCCCCAAATGTGGGAGATGTGGAAATGAAAATTTAGAGATACCCTAATCTAATTCACAATGCCTTGACAGAGATGTTCCGATTTAGGCATGACCTGATGAATGGAACAGGGCATTCAAATTCATTTCTATTAGTATTTTTATTTATACCGTTTGGATAAGCGTTATTGAAACGATGATTTCCACGACATAGAATCAATAGAAATTCCATGTTTGAGGGTTATAATGAAAATAAAATATAATAAAATTGCATCAATCAAAATTTTGAAAGCACTTGTACGTGGTGTAGAGTATATTATACATAGATGGTTACTTACCTCTACAGTTCACGATTCTACCTCCACAGGTCAAATTTTTAAATTTGGGACTTAATTAGGTCCCTCCCTGAATGTGGGAGATGTGGAAAACCAAATTTATAGATACCTTAATTTAATATAAAATGTCTTGACAAAGATGTTCCGATTTAGGCTTGACCGGATGAGTGGAACGGGGTATTCGAATTCATTTGTATTAGTATTTCCTTTTATGCCCATAGGAAAAGCGATATCAGAGTGATGATCTGCACCACATAAAATCAAATGAAATTCAATATTTGACGGTTCTAATGAAAATAAATTATAATAAAATTGTGTCTATCAAAATTTTGAAAGCACTTGTACGTGGTCCCTTCTGGGATGTTTTGAATTGATTTCACCTCCACAGTTCACGATTTTACCTCCACGTGTCAAGTTTGTAATTTTTGAACTTAATTAGGTCCCTCCGCAAATGTGGGAGATGTGGAAATGAAAATTTAGAGATACCCTAATCTAATTCACAATGCCTTGACAAAGATATTCCGATTTAGGCATGACAGGATGAGTGGAAAGGGGTATTTGAATTCATTTGTATTAGTATTTCCTTTTATACCCATAGGATAAGCGATATCGGAGCGATGATTTCCACCACATAAAATCAAATAAAATTCCATATTTGATGGTTCAAATGATAATAAAATATAATATAATTGCGTCTATCAAATTTTTGAAAGCGCTTGTACGTGGTTCCTTCCGGGACATTTGAATTAATTTTACCTCCACAATTCACGATTTTACCACCACGGGTCAAATTTTTAATTTTTGAATTTAATTAGGTCCCTCCGCAAATGTGGGAGATGTAGAAACGAAAATTTACAGATACTCTAATATAATTCACAATGTCATGATCAAGATGTTCTTATGTAGGCATGACTGGATGAATGGAGCGGGCTATTCAAATTCATTTTTATTAGTATTTTCATTTATACCCATAGGATAAGCATTATTGGAATGATGATTTCCACCAACTAGAATCAAATGGAATTTCATATTAGAGGGTTGTAATGAAAATAAAATATAATAAAATTGCATCTATCAAAATTTTGAAAGCGGTTGTAGGTGGTCTAGAGTAATTTATATGTAGATGGTCACTTTCAAGTAGACAAAGGTGATTTGCTAGATGTTAAATGGGAGAAGTCATCATTGGATCATGCCTTTTATGTTATCATTCTCGATGATTACATGTTTGTCTGGGGATGGGTAACAAGGTTCCTTCAGGGACGTTTCGAATCGTTTTTACCTCTAGAGTTCATGATTCTACTCCACAGTTCAATTTTTTTAATTATTGAACTTAATTAGGTCCTCCCCAAATGTGGGAGATGTGGAAATGAAAATTTAGAGATACCCTAATCTAATGCACAATGCCTTGACAAAGATGTTCCGATTTAGGCATGACCGAATGAATGGAACGGGGTATTCAAATTCATTTGAATTAGTATTTCCATTTATACCCTCAGAATAAGCGTTATCGGAACGATGATTTCCACAAAATAGATCAAATGAAATTCCATATTTGTGGGTTCTAATGAAAATAAAATATAAGAAAATTGTGTGAATCAAATTTTTGAAAGTGCTTGTACGTGGCCTAGTGTAAATTATATATAGATGGTTACTTACAAGTAGACAAAGGATATTTGGTAGATGTTAACAGGTAGAAGTATCCATGGGAACTTGCTTGTTATGTAATCATTCTCGATGATTATAATCTAGACTGTGGATGGGTAATAAGGTCCCCTCCAAGACGTTTTGAATTGATTTTACCTCCACAGTTCACGATTTTACCTCCGAGGGCCAAGTCTCTATGGGATCATGCCTGTTATGTTATCATTCTCGATGATTGTAAGTTTGACTTGGAATGGATGATTAGGTCCCTAGTGAGACGTTTTGAATCGATTTTGCCTCTACAGTTCACAATTTTACCTCCACTGGTCAAGTTTTTAATTTTTGAACTTAATTAGGTCCCTCCCCGAATGTGGAAGATGTGGAAATACAAATTTAGAGATACCCTAATCTAATTCAAAATGTCTTGACAAATATGTTCCGATTTAGGCTTGACGGGATGAGTGTAACGGGGTATTCAAATTCATTTGTATTAGCATTTTCATTTATACCCTTAGGATAAGCATTATCGGAATGTTGATTTGCACCTAATAGAATCAAATGAAATCCCATATTTGATGATTCTAATGAAAATAAAATATACTAAACTTGCTTCTGTCAAATTTTTGGAAGTGCTTGTACATGGTCTAGAGTAATTTATATATAGATGGTTACTTACAAGTAGACAAAGGTGATTTGCTAGATGTTAACTGGGAGAAGCCATCATTGGATTATGCCTGTTGTGTCATCATTCTCGATGATTACAAGTTTGACTGGGGATGGGCAATAAAGTCCCTTCTGGGACGTTTTGAATCAATTTTACCTCTAAAGTTCAGGATTCTACCTCCACAGGTCAAAATTTTAATTTTTGAACTTAATTAGGTCTCTCCCCAAATGTGGGAGACGTGGAAATGCAAATTTATAGATACCCTAATCTAATTCAAAATGTCTTGACAAAGATGTTTGGATTTAGGCATGAACGGATAAGTGGAACGGGGTATTCGAATTCATTTGTATTAGTATTTCCTTTTATACCCATAGGATAAGCGATATCGGAGCGATGAATTCCACCACATGAAATCAAACGAAATTCCATATTTGACGGTTCTAATGAAAATAAAATATAATAAAATTGCGTCTATCAAATTTTTGAAAGCACTAGTATGTGGTCCCTTGCCAGACATTTTGAATTGATTTTACCTCCACAGTTCACGATTTTACCTCCACAGGTCAAGTTTTTAAATTCTCAACTTAATTTGGTTCCTCCGCTAATGTGGGAGATGTGGAAATAAAAATTTAGGGATATCCTAATCTAATTCACAATGCCTTGACAAAGATGTTCTAATTTAAGCATGACAGGATGAGTGGAACAGGGTATTCGAATTCATTTGTATAGTATTTCCTTTTATACCTATAGGATAAACGATATTGGAACGATGATTTCCACCAAAACAAATAAATGAAATTCCATATTTGACGGTTCTGATGAAAATAAAATATAATCAAAATGTGTCTATCAAAATTTTGAAATCGCTTGTACGTGGTCCCTTCTAGGATGTTTTGAATTGATTTTACCTCCACAGTTCCCAATTTTACCACCACAGGTCAAGTTTTAAAATTTTGAACTTAATTATGTCCCTCCGCAAATATGGGAGATGTGGAAATGAAAAATTAGAGATACCCTAATATAATTCACAATGTCATGATCAAGATGTTCTTATTTAGGCATGAACGGATGAATGGAAGGGGGTATTCAAATTTATTTATATTAGTATTTTGATTTATGGATAAGCATTATCAAAATGATGATTTCCACCAAATAGAATCAAATGAATTTTCATATTTTAGGGTTCTAATGAAAATAAAATATAATAAAATTGCGTCTATCAAATTTTTGAAAGTGTTTGTAGGTGGTCTAGAGTAATTTAAATATAGATGGTTACTTACAAGTAGACAAAGGTGATTTGCTAGATGTTAAGTGGGAGAAGTCATTATTGGATCATGCCTGTTATGTTATCATTCTCGATGATTACAAGTTTGTTTGGGGATGGGTAACAAGGTCCCTTCCGGGATGTTTCGAATCGATTTTACCTTTACAGTTAACGATTCTACCTCCACAGGTCAAGTTTTTAATTATTGAACTTAATTAGGTCCCTCCCCGAATGTGGGGGATGTGGCAATACAAATTTAGAGATACCCTGACATACTTCACAATGTTATGATCAAGATGTTTTGATTTAGGCATAACCGGGGATGAATGGAACGGGATATTAAAATTCATTTGTATTGGTATTATCATTGATACCTTAGGATAAGCATTTTCGGAACGATGATTTCCACCACATAGAATCAAATGAAATTCCATACTAGAGGGTTCTAATGAAAATAAAATATAATAAAATTTCGACAATAAATATTTTGAAAGCGCTTGTACGTGGTCTTGAGTAAATTATATATAGATGGTTACTTATAAGTAGATAGGTTATTTGGTAGATGTTAACTAGGAGAAGTCTCCATGGGATCATGCTTGTTATGTAATCATTTTCGATGGGTATAATCTAGACAGTGGATGGGTAATTAGGTCCCTTCCAAGACATTTTGAATTTTACCTCCACTGTTCATGATTTTGCCTCCATGGGTCAAGTCTCTATGGGATAATACTTGTTATGTTATAATTCTCGATGATTATAAGTTTTCCTGGGGATGGATAATAAGGTCCCTTCTGGGACGTTTCAAATCGATTTTACCTTTACAGTTCACGATTTTACCTCCTCAGGCCAAGTTTTTAATTTGTAAACTTAATAAGTCCCTCCCCGAATGTGGGAGATGTGGGAATTCAAATTTATAGATACCCTAATCTAATTCAAAATGTCTTGATAAAGATGTTCCGATTTAGGAATGATCGGATGAGTGTTATGGGATATTCGAATTCATTTGCATTAGTATTTCCTTTTATACCCATAGGATAAGCAATATCGAAGGGATGATTTCCACAACATAAAATCAAATGAAATTCCATATTTGACGGTTCTAATGAAAATAAAATATAATAAAATTGCGTCTATCAAATTTTTGAAAGTGCTTGTAGTTGGCCCTTCGTAGAATTTTTGAATTGGTTCTTGATTTTACTTCAACGGGTCAAGTTTCAAATTTTCGAACTTAATTAGGTCCCTTTGTAAATGTTGGAGATATGGAAATGAAATTTTGAGATACCCTAATATAATTCACAATTTCATGATCAAGATGTTCTAATTTAGGCATGACCAGATGAATGGAATGGGGTATTCAAATTCATTTGTATTAGTATTTTCATTTATACCCTTAGGATAAGCATTATCGGAACGATGCTTTCCACCACATAGACACAAATGAAATTCTATATTTGAGGGTTCTAATGAAAATAAAATATAATAAAATTTCGCCTATCAAATTTTTGAAAGCGCTTGTACGTGGTCTAGAGTAAATTATATATAGGCGGTTACTTAGAAGTAGACAAAGGTTCTTTGGTAGATGTTAACTTGTCATAAGGAATCCCTTTGCGTCTATCATGCTTGTTACTTAGAAGTCTCCATGGGATCATGCTTGTGATGTTATTATTCTTAATGATTATAATCTAGATTGCGGATGGATAATAAGGTCCCTTCCAAGACATTTTGAATTGATTTTACCTCCACAGTTCATGATTTTACCTCCATGGGGTCATGCCCACGATGTTATCATTCTCGATGATTATAAGTTTGACTGGGTACGGGTAATAAGGTCCTTTCTGGGAGGTTTCAAATACATTTTACCTCTACAGTTCACGATTTTACCTTGACGGGTCAAGTTTTTAATTTTCGAACATAATTAAGTCCCTCTGCGAATATGGGAGATGTGTAAATGAAAATTTAGAGATACCATAACATAATTATCAAAGTCATGAATAAGATGATCCTATTTTGGCATGACCAGATGAATTGAACGGGGTATTCAAATTCCTTTGTATTAGTATTTTCATTTATACCCTTAGGACAAGCATTATCGGAACAATGATTTCAACCATATAGACACAAATGAAATTCTATATTTGAGGGTTCTAAGGAAAATAAAATATAATAAAATTGCATCTATCAAATTTTTGAAAGCGCTTGTACATGGTTTAGAGTAAATTATATATAGGCGATTACTTAGAATTAGACAAAGGTTATTTGGTAGATGTTAACTTGGAGAAGTCTCCATGGGATCATCCTTGTTATGTAATTATTCTTGATGATTATAATCTAGACTGTGGATGGATAATAAGGTCCCTTCGAAGTATTTTGAATTGATTTTACCTCCACGGTTCACGATTTTACCTCTACGGGTCAAGTCTCCATGGGATCATGCCTGCTATGTTATCATTCTCGATGATTATAAGTTTGACTTGGTATGGGTAATAAGGTCCCTTCTGGGATATTTCAAATCAATTTTACCTCTACGGTTCATGATTTTACCTCCACGGGTCAAGTTTTTAATTTTGGAAAATATTTAAGTCCCTCTGCGAATATGGGAGATGTGGAAATGAAAATTCAGAGGTACCCTAAAATAATTATCACTTTCATGATTAAGATGTTCTGATTTAGGCTTGAACGGATCAATGGAATGGGGTATTCAAATTCCTTTGTATTAGTATTTTCATTTATATCCTTAGGACAAGCATTATCCGAACGATGATTACCACCACATAGAAACAAATGGAATTCTATATTTGAGGGTTCTAATGAAAATAAATAATAATAAAAAATTTTCTATCAAAATTTTAAAAGCGCTTGTATGTGGTCTAGAGTAAACTATATATAGGCAGTTACTTAGAAGTAGACAAAGGTTATTTTGTAGATGTTAACTTGGAGAAGTCTCCATGGGATCATGCTTGTTATGAAATTATTCTCGATGATTATAATCTAGACTGTGGATGGACAATAAGGTCCCTTCCAAGACATTTTGAATTGATTTTACCTCCACAGTTCACGATTTTACCTCTACGGGTCAAGTCTCCATGGGATCATGCCTGCTATGTTATCATTCTCGATGATTATAATTTTGACTGGGTATGTGTAATAAGGTCCCTTCATGGATATTTCAAATCAATTTTACCTCTACGGTTCATGATTTTACCTCCAAGGGTCAAGTTTTTAATTTTTGAACGTAATTTAGTCCATCTGCGAATATGGGAGATGTGGGAATGAAAATTTTGAGATACCCTTAAATAATTATCAACGTCAAGATTAAGATGTTCTGAGTTAGGCTTCACCGGATGAATGGAACGGGGTATTCAAATTCCTTTGAATTAGTATTTTCATTTATACCCTTAGGACAAGAATTATCGGAACGATGATTTCCACCACATAGACACAAATGAAATTCTATATTTGAGGGTTCTAATGAAAATAAAATATAATAAAATTGCATCTAAAAGATGTTAACTTGGAGAATTCTCCAAGGAATCATTCTTGTTATGTAATTATTCTCAATGATTATAATCTAGACTGTGGATGGATAATAAGGTCCCTTGTAAGACATTTTGAATTGATTTTACCTCCACAGTTCACGAATTTACCTCTTCGGGTCAAGTCTCCATGGGATCATGCCTGTTATGTTATCATTCTCGATGATTATAAGTTTGACTGGGTATGGGTAATAAGGTCCCTTCTGGGACGTTTCAAATCAATTTTACCTCTACAGTTCATGATTTTAACTTCACGGGTCAAGTTTTTAATTTTTGAACATAATTAAGTCCCTCTGTGAATATGGGAGATGTGAAAATGAAAATTTAGAGATACCCTAACATAATTATCAATGTCATGATTAAGATGTTCCAATTTAGGCTTGACCACATGAATTAAACGGGGTATTCAAATTCCTTTGTATTAGTATTTTCATTTATTCCCTTAGGACAAGCATTATCCGAACGATGATTTCCACCACATAGATACAAATGAAATTCTATATTTGTGGGTTCTATTGAAAATAAAATATAATAAAATTGTGTCTATCTAATTTTTGAAAGCGCTTGTACGTGGTCTGGAGTAAATTATATATAGGTGGTTACTTAGAAGTAGACAAAGGTTATTTGGTAGACATTAACTTGAAAAAGTCTCTTTAGGATCATGCTTGTTATGTAATTATTCTCGATGATTATAATCTTGACTGTGTATGGATAATAAGGTCCCTTCCTAGACATTTTGAATTGATTTTACCCCCACAGTTCAGGATTTTACCTCTAAGGGTCAAGTCTCCATGGAATCATGCCTGCTATGTTATCATTCTCGATGATTATAAATTTGACTGGGTATGGGTAATAAGGTCCCTTTGGGACGTTTCAAATCAATTTTACCTCTACAGTTGGCGATTTTACCTTCACGGGTCATGTTTTTAATTTTTGAACATAATTAAGTCTCTCTGTGAATATGGGAGATGTGGAAATGAAAATTTAGCGATACCCTAACATAATTATCAATGTCATGATTAAGATGTACGAATTTAGGTTTGACCAGATGAATTGAACGGGGTATTCAAATTCCTTTGTATTGGTATTTCCATTTATACCGTTAGGACAAGCATTATCTGAACGATGATTTCCACCACATAGACACAAATGAAATTCTATATTTGAGGGTTCTAATGAAAATAAAATATAATAAAATTGCATCTAACAAATATTTGAAAGCTCTTGTACGTGGTCTAGAGTAAATTATATATAGGCGGTTACTTAGAAGTAGACAATGATTATTTGGTAGATGTTAACTTGGAGATGTCTCATTGGGATCATGCTTGTTATGTATTTATTCTCTATGATTATAATCTAGATTGTGTAAGGATAATAAGGTCCCTTCCTAAACATTTTGAATTGATTTTACTCCCACAGTTCAAGATTTTACCTCTAAGGGTCAAGTCTCCATGGGATCATGCCTGCTATGTTATCGTTCTCGATGATTATAAATTTGACTGGGTATGGGTAATAAGGTCCCTTCTGGGACATTTCAAATCAATTTTACCTCTACAGTTCACGATTTTACCTTCACGGGTCAAGTCTTTAATTTTTGAACATAATTAAGTCCCTCTTTAAATATGGGAGATGTGGAAATGAAAATTTAGAGATACCCTAACATAATTATCATTGTCATGATTAAGATGTTCCAATTTAGGTTTGACCAGATGAATTGAATGGGGTATTCTAATTCCTTTGTATTAGTATTTTCATTTTTACCCTTAGGACAAGCATTATACGAACGATGATTTCCACCACATAGACACAAATTAAATTCTATATTTGAGGGTTCTAATGAAAATAAAATAAAATTGCATCTGACAAATTTTATAAAGCGCTTGTACATGGTCTAGCTTAAATTATATATAGGCGGTTACTTAGAAGTCGACAAAGATTATTTGGTAGATATAAAATTGGAGAAGTCTCCATGGGATCATGCTTGTTATGTAATTATTCTCGATGATTATAATCTAGACCGTGGATGTATAATAAGGTCCCTTCCAAGACATTTTGAATTGATTTTACCTCCACAGTTCAGGATTTTACTTCTACAGGTCAAGTCTCCATGGGATCATGCCTGTTATGTTATCATTCTCGATGATTATAAATTTGACTGGGTATGGGTAATAAGGTCCCTTTGGGACGTTTCAAATCAATTTTACCTCTACAGTTCACAATTTTACCTTCACGGGTCAAGTTTTTAATTTTTGAACATAATTAAGTCCCTCTTTAAATATGGGAGATGTGGAAATGAAAATTTAGAGATACCCTAACATAATTATCATTGTCATGATTAAGATGTTCCAATTTAGGTTTGACCAGATGAATTGAATGGGGTATTCTAATTCCTTTGTATTAGTATTTTCATTTTTACCCTTAGGACAAGCATTATACGAACGATGATTTCCACCACATAGACACAAATTAAATTCTATATTTGAGGGTTCTAATGAAAATAAAATAAAATTGCATCTGACAAATTTTATAAAGCGCTTGTACATGGTCTAGCTTAAATTATATATAGGCGATTACTTAGAAGTCGACAAAGATTATTTGGTAGATGTAAAATTGGAGAAGTCTCCATGGGATCATGCTTGTTATGTAATTATTCCCGATGATTATAATCTAGACTGTAGATGTATAATAAGGTCCCTTCCAAGACATTTTGAATTGATTTTACCTCCACAGTTCAGGATTTTAGTTCTACGGGTCAAGTCTCCATGGGATCATGCCTGTTATGTTATCATTCTCGATGATTATAAATTTGACTGGGTATGGGTAATAAGGTCCCTTTGGGACGTTTCAAATCAATTTTACCTCTACAGTTCACGATTTTACCTTCACGGGTCAAGTTTTTAATTTTTGAACATAATTAAGTCCCTCTGTGAATATGGGAGATGTGCAAATGAAATTTGAGAGATACCCTATCATAATTTTCATTGTCATGAATAAGATGTTCCAATTTAGGTATGACCAGATGAATAGAACAGGGTATTCAAATTCCTTTGTATTAGTATTTTCATTTATACCCTTAGGACAAGCATTATCCGAACGATGATTTCCACCACATAGACACAAATTAAATTCTATATTTGAGGGTTCTAATGAAAATAAAATAAAATTGCATCTAACAAAATTTTTAAAGCGCTTGTACATGGTCTAGCTTAAATTATATATAGGCGGTTACTTAGAAGTCGACAAAGATTATTTGGTAGATGTAAAATTGGAGAAGTCTCCATGGGATCATGCTTGTTATGTAATTATTCCCGATGATTATAATCTAGACTGTAGATGTATAATAAGGTCCCTTCCAAGACATTTTGAATTGATTTTACCTCCACAGTTCAGGATTTTACTTCTACGGGTCAAGTCTCCATGGGATCATACCTGTTATGTTATCATTCTCGATGATTATAAATTTGACTGGGTATGGGTAATAAGGTCCCTTTGGGACGTTTCAAATCAATTTTACCTCTACAGTTCACGATTTTACCTTCACGGGTCAAGTTTTTAATTTTTGAACATAATTAAGTCCCTCTGTAAATATGGGAGATGTGGAAATGAAAGTTGAGAGATACCCTATCATAATTTTCATTGTCATGAATAAGATGTTCCAATTTAGGTATGACCAGATGAATAGAATGGGGTATTCAAATTCCTTTGTATTAGTATTTTCATTTATACCCTTAGGACAAGCATTATCCGAACGATGATTTCCACCACATAGACACAAATTAAATTCTATATTTGAGGGTTCTAATGAAAATAAAATAAAATTGCATCTAACAAAATTTTTAAAGCGCTTGTACATGGTCTAGCTTAAATTATATATAGGCGGTTACTTAGAAGTCGACAAAGATTATTTGGTAGATGTAAAATTGGAGAAGTCTCCATGGGATCATGCTTGTTATGTAATTATTCCCGATGATTATAATCTAGACTGTAGATGTATAATAAGGTCCCTTCCAAGACATTTTGAATTGATTTTACCTCCACAGTTCAGGATTTTACTTCTACGGGTCAAGTCTCCATGGGATCATACCTGTTATGTTATCATTCTCGATGATTATAAATTTGACTGGGTATGGGTAATAAGGTCCCTTTGGGACGTTTCAAATCAATTTTACCTCTACAGTTCACGATTTTACCTTCACGGGTCAAGTTTTTAATTTTTGAACATAATTAAGTCCCTCTGTGAATATGGGAGATGTGCAAATGAAATTTGAGAGATACCCTATCATAATTTTCATTGTCATGAATAAGATGTTCCAATTTAGGTATGACCAGATGAATAGAACAGGGTATTCAAATTCCTTTGTATTAGTATTTTCATTTATACCCTTAGGACAAGCATTATCCGAACGATGATTTCCACCACATAGACACAAATTAAATTCTATATTTGAGGGTTCTAATGAAAATAAAATAAAATTGCATCTAACAAAATTTTTAAAGCGCTTGTACATGGTCTAGCTTAAATTATATATAGGCGGTTACTTAGAAGTCGACAAAGATTATTTGGTAGATGTAAAATTGGAGAAGTCTCCATGGGATCATGCTTGTTATGTAATTATTCCCGATGATTATAATCTAGACTGTAGATGTATAATAAGGTCCCTTCCAAGACATTTTGAATTGATTTTACCTCCACAGTTCAGGATTTTACTTCTACGGGTCAAGTCTCCATGGGATCATACCTGTTATGTTATCATTCTCGATGATTATAAATTTGACTGGGTATGGGTAATAAGGTCCCTTTGGGACGTTTCAAATCAATTTTACCTCTACAGTTCACGATTTTACCTTCACGGGTCAAGTTTTTAATTTTTGAACATAATTAAGTCCCTCTGTAAATATGGGAGATGTGGAAATGAAAGTTGAGAGATACCCTATCATAATTTTCATTGTCATGAATAAGATGTTCCAATTTAGGTATGACCAGATGAATAGAATGGGGTATTCAAATTCCTTTGTATTAGTATTTTCATTTATACCCTTAGGACAAGCATTATCCGAACGATGATTTCCAACACATAGACACAAATGAAATTCTATATTTGTGGGTTCTATTGAAAATAAAATATAATAAAATTGCATCTAACAAATTTTTGAAAGCTCTTGTACGTGGTCTAGAGTAAATTATATATATGCGGTTATTTAGAAGTAGACAATGATTATTTGGTAGATGTTAAATTGGAGAAGTCTCATTGGGATCATGCTTGTTATGTAATTATTCTCGATGATTATAATCTAGACTGTGTAAGGATAATAAGGTCCTTTCCTAGACATTTTGAATTGATTTTACTCCCACAGTTCAAGATTTTACCTCTAAGGATCAAGTCTCCATGGGATCATGCCTGCAATGTTATCATTCTCGATGATTATAAATTTGACTGGGTATGGGTAATAAGGTCTCTTCTGGGACATTTCAAATCAATTTTACCTCTACAGTTCACGATTTTACCTTCACGGGTCAAGTTTTTAATTTTTGAACATAATTAAGTCCCTCTTTAAATATGGGAGATGTGGAAATGAAAATTTAGAGATACCCTAACATAATTATCATTGTCATGATTAAGATGTTCCAATTTAGGTTTGACCAGATGAATTGAATGGGGTATTCAAATTCCTTTGTATTACTATTTTCATTTATACCCTTAGAACAAGCATTATCGGAACGATGATTTCCACCACATAGACACCAATGAAATTCTATATTTGAGGGTTCTAATGAAAATAAAATATAATAAAATTGCAATCAACAAATTTTTAAAAGCGCTTGTACGTGGTCTAGGGTAAATTATATATAGGCGGTTACTTAGAAGTAGACAATGATTATTTGGTAGATGTTAAATTGGAGAAGTCTCCATGGGATCATGCTTGTTATGTAATTATTCTCGATGATTATAATCTAGACTATGGATGTATAATAAGGTCCCTTCCAAGACATTTTGAATTGATTTTACCTCCACAGTTCAGGATTTTACTTCTATGGGTCAAGTCTCCATGGGATCATGCCTGCTATGTTATCATTCTTGATGATTATAAATTTGACTGGGTATGGGTAATAAGGTCCCTTCTGGGACATTTCAAATCAATTTTACCTCTACAGTTCACGATTTTACCTTCACGGGTCAAGTTTTTAATTTTTGAACATAATTAAGTCCCTCCACAGTTCACGATTTTACCTCTACGGGTCAAGTCTCAATGAGATCATGCCTGCTATGTTATCATTCTCGATGATTATAAGTTTGACTGGGAATGGGTAATAAGGTCCCTTCTGGAATGTTTAAAATTAATTTTACCTCTACGGTTCACGATTTTACCTCCACGTGTCATGTTTTAAATTTTTGAACATAATTATGTCCCTCTGGTTATATGGGAGATGTGGAAATGAACATTTAGCGATACCCTAAAATAATTATCAATGTCATGATTAAGATGTTCTGATTTAGGCTTAGCCGTATGTTTGGAACGGGGTATTCAAATTCCTTTGTATTAGTATTTTCATTTATACCCTTAGGACAAGCATTATTGGAACGATGGTTTCCTCCACATAGACACAAATGAAATTATATATTTGAGGGCTCTAATGAAAATAAAATATAATAAAATTTCGTCTATCAAATTTTTGAAAGCGCTTGTACGTGGTGTAGAGTAAATTATATATAGGCGGTTACTTAGAAGTAGACAAAGGTTATTTGGTATATGTTAACTTGGAGTAGTCTCCATAGGATCATGCTTGTTATGTAATTATTATCGATGATTATAATCTAGACTATGGATGGATAATAAGGTCCCTTCCAAGACATTTTTAATTGATTTTACCTCCACAGTTCACGATTTTACCTCTACGGGTCAAGTCTCCATGAGATCATGCCTGCTATGTTATCATTCTTGAAGATTATAGGTTTGACTGGGTATGGGTAATAAGGTCCCTTCTGGGACGTTTCAAATTAATTTTACCTCCACAGTTCACGATTTTACCTTCACGGGTCAAGTTTTTAATTTTTGAACATAATTAAGTCCCTCTGCGAATATGGGAGATGTGGAAATGAAAATTAAGCGATACCCTAAAATAATTATCAATGTCATGATTAAGATGTTCTTATCTAGGCTTGGCCGGATGTATGGAACTAGGTATTCAAATTCCTTTGTATTAGTATTTTCATTTATACCCTTAGGACAAGCATTATCGGAACGATGATTTCCACCACATAGACACAAATGAAATTCGATATTTGAGGATTCTAATGAAAATAAAATATAATAAAATTGGGTCTCTCAAATTTTTGAAAACGCTTGTACGTGGTCTAGAGTAAATTATATATAGGTGGTTACGTAGATGTAGACAAAGGTTATTTGGTAGATGTTAACTTGGAGTAGTCTCCATGGGATCACGCTTGTTGTGTAATTATTATCGATGATTATAATCTAGACTATGGATGGATAATAAGGTCCCTTCCAAGAAATTTTGAATTGATTTTACCTCCAAAGTTCACGATTTTACCTCTTCGGGTCAAGTCTCCATGAGATCATGCCTGCTATGTTATCATTCTCGATGATTATAAGTTTGACTGTGTATGGGTAATAAAGTCCCTTCTGGAATGTTTCAAATCAATTTTACCTCTACGATTCACGATTTTACCTCCACATGTCATGTTTTAAAATTTTGAACATAATTAAGTCCCACTGCATAGATGGGAGATGTGGAAATAAAAATTTAGAGATACCCTAAAATAATTATCAATGTCATGATTAACATTTTTTGATTTAGGATTGGCTGGATGAATGGAAAGGGGTATTCAAATTCTTTTGTATTAGTATTTTCAATTATACCCTTAGGACAAGCATTATCGGAATGATGATTTCCACCCCATAGACACAAATGAAATTCTATATTTAAGGGTTCAAATAAAAATTAAAAATAATAAAATTTCATCCATCAAAATTTTGAAAGCGCTTGTACGTGGTCTAGAGTAAATTATATATAGGCGGTTATGTACATGTAGACAAAGGTTATTTGGTAGATGTTAACTTGGAGTAGTCTCCATGGGATCACGCTTGTTATGTAATTATTATCGATGATTATAATCTAGACTATGGATGGATAATAAGGTCCCTTCCAAGACATTTTGAATTGATTTTACCTCCAAAGTTCCCGATTTTACCTCTTCGGGTCAAGTCTCCATGAGATCATGCCTGCTATGTTATCATTCTCGATGATTATAAGTTTGACTGTGTATGGGTAATAAGGTCCCTTCTGGAATGTTTCGAATCAATTTTACCTCTATGGTTCACGATTTTACCTCCACAGGTCATGTTTTAAAATTTTGAACATAATTAAGTCCCACTGCGTATATGGGAGATGTGGAAATAAAAATTTAGATATACCTTAAAATAATTATCAATGTCATGATGAACATGTTTTGATTTAGGATTGGCTGGATGAATGGAAAGGGGTATTCAAATTCCTTTGTATTAGTATTTTCATTTATACCCTTAGGACAAGCATTATCGGGACGATGATTTCCACCACACGGACACAAATGAAATTCTTTATTTAAGGGTTCTAACAAAAATAAAAAATAATAAAATTTTGTCCAACAAAATTTTGAAAGCGCTTGTACGTGGTCCAGAGTAAATTATATATAGGCAGTTACGTAGATGTAGACAAAGGTTGTTTGGTAGATGTTAACTTGGAGAAGTCTCCATGGGTTCAAGCTTGTTATGTAATTATTCTCGATGATTATAATCTAGACTGTGGATGGATAATAAGGTCCCTTCCAAGACATTTTGAATTGATTTTACCTCCACAGTTCATGATTTTACCTCTCTGGGTCAAGTATCCATGAGATCATGCCTGCTATGTTATAATTCTCGATGATTAAAAGTTTCACTGGGTATGGGTAATAAGGTCCCTTCTGGAATGGTTAAAATCAATTTTACCTCTATGGTTCACGATTTTATCTCCACAGGTCATGTTTTAAATTTTTGAACATAATTAAGTCCCTCTGCGTATATGGGAGATGTGGAAATGAAAATTTATAGATACCCTAATATAATTATCAATGTCTAAATTAAGATGTTTTGATTTTGCCTTGGCCGGATGTAAGGAACGGGGTATTCAAATTCCTTTGTATTAGTATTTTCATTTATACCTTTGGGACAAGCATTATCGGAACGATGATTTCCACCAAATAGACACAAATGAAATTCTATATTTGAGGATTCTAATGTAAATAAAATATAATAAAATTGGGTCTATCCAATTTTTAAAGCGTTTGTACGTGGTCTAGAGTAAATTATATATAGGCGGTTCCTTAGAAGTAGACAAAGGTTATTTGGTAGATGTTAACTGTGAGTAGTCCCCATTGGATCACGCTTGTTATGTAATTATTATCGATGATTATAATCTGGACTATGGATGGATAATAAGGTCCCTTCCAAGACATTTTGAATTGATTTTACCTCCAAAGTTCACGATTTTACCTCTTCGGGTCAAGTCTCCATGAGATCATGCCTGCTATGTTATCATTCTCGATGATTATAAGTTTGACTGTGTATGGGTAATAAGGTCCCTTCTGGAATGTTTCAAATCAATTTTACCTCTACGGTTCACGATTTTACCTCCACAGGTTATGTTTTAAAATTTTGAATATAATTAAGTCCCACTGTGTATATGGGAGATGTGGAAATAAAAATTTAGAGATACCCTAAAATAATTTTCAATGTCATGATTAACATGTTTTGATTTATGATTGGCCGGATGAATGGAAAGGGGTATTCGAATTCCTTTGTATTAGTATTTTCATTTATACCCTTAGGTCAAGCATTATCGGGACGATGATTTCCACCGCACAGACACAAATGAAATTATTTATTTAAGGGTTCTAACAAAAAAAATTATAAAATTTCGTCCAACAAATTTTTGAAAGGTCTTGTACGTGGTCCAGAGTAAATTATATATAGGCAGTTACGTAGATGTAGACAAAGGTTGTTTGGTAGATGTTAACTTGGAGAAGTCTCCATGGGATCAAGCTTGTTATGTAATTATTCTCGATGATTATAATCTAGACTGTGGATGGATAATAATGTCCCTTCCAAGGCATTTTGAAATGATTTTACCTCCACAGTTCATGATTTTACCTCTATGGGTCAAGTATCCATGAGATCATGCCTGCTATGTTATCATTCTCGATGATTAAAAGTTTCACTGGGTATGGGTAGTGAGGTCCCCTCTGGAATGTTTCAAATCAATTCTACCTCTACGGTTCACGAATTTACCTCCAAAAGTTATGTTTTAAATTTTTTAACATAATTAAGTCCCTCTGCGTGTATGGGAGATGTGGAAATGAAACTTTATAGATACCCTAAAATACTTATCAATGTCTAGATTAAGATGTTTTGATTTAGCCTTGGCCGGATGTATGGAACGGGGAATTCAAATTCCTTTGTATTAGTATTTTCATTTATACCCTTTGGACAAGCATTATCGGAACGATGATTTCCACCACATAGACACAAATGAAATTCTATATTTAAGGATTCTAATGAAAATAAAATGTAATAAAATTGGGTCTATCAAATTTTTGAAAGCGCTTGTACGTGGTCTAGAGTAAATTATATATAGGCGGTTACGTAGATGTAGACAAAGGTTATTTGGTAGATGTTAACTTGGAGTAGTCTCCATGGGATCACACTTGTTATGTAATTATTATCGATGATTATAATGTAGACTATGGATGGATAATAAGGTCCCTTCCATGAACTTTGGCATTGATTGTACCTCCAAAGTTCACAATTTTACCTGTTTGGGTTAAGTCTCCATGAGATCATGCCTGCTATGTTATCATTCTCGATGATTATAAGTTTGATTGTGTATGGGTAATAAGGTCCCTTCTGGAATGTTTCAAATCAATTTTACCTCTACGGTTCACGATTTTACCTCCAAAGGTCATGTTTTAAAATTTTGAACATAATTAAGTCCCTCTGCGTATATGGTAGATGTGGAAATGAAAATTTAGAGATACCCTAAAATAATTATCAATGTCATGATGAACATATTCTGATTTAGGATTGGCTGGATGAATGGAAAGGGGTATTCAAATTCCTTTGTATTAGTATTTTCATTTATACCCTTAGGACAAGCATTATCGGGACGATGATATCCACCACACAGACACAAATGAAATTCTACATTTAAGGGTTCTAACAAAAATAAAAAATAATGAAATTTCGTCGAACAAATTTCTGAAAGCGCTTGTACATGGTCTAGAGTAAATTATATATAGGCGGTTACGTAGATGCAGACAAAGGTTATTTGGCAGATGTTAACTTGGAGAAGTCTCCATGGGATCATGCTTGTTATGTAATTATTCTCGATGATTATAATCTAGACTGTGGATGGATAATAATGTCCCTTCCAAGACATTTTGAATTGATTTTACCTCCACAGCTCACGATTTTACCTCTCCGGGTCAAGTATCCATGAGATCATGCCTGCTATGTTATCATTCTTGATGATTAAAAGTTTCACTGGGTATGGGTAATAAGGTCCCTTCTGGAATGTTTCATATCAATTTTACCTCTATGGTTCACGATTTTACCTCCAGAGGTCATGTTTTAAAATTTTGAACATAATTAAGTCCCTCTGCGTATATGGGAGATGTGGAAATTAAAATTTTTAGATACCCTAAATAAATTATCAATGTCCAGATTAAGATGTTTTGATTTAGCTTGGCCGGATGTAAGGAACGGGGTATTCAAATTCCTTTGTATTAGTATTTTCATTAATACCCTTAGGACAAGCATTATCGAAACGATGATTTCCACCACATAGACACAAATGAAATTCTATATTTGAGGATTCTAATGAAAATAAAATATAATAAAATTGGGTCTACCAAATTTTTGAAAGCGCTTGTACGTGGTCTAGAGTAAATTATATATAGGCGGTTACGTAGATGTAGACAAAGGTTATTTGGTAGATGTTAACATTGAGTAGTCTCCATGGGATCACGCTTGTTATGTAATTATTATCGATGATTATAATCTAGACTATAGATGTATAATAAGGTCCGTTCCAAGACATTTTGAATTGATTTTACCTCCAAAGTTCACGATTTTTCCTCTTCGGGTTAAGTCTCCATGAGATCATGCCTGCTATGTTATCATTCTCGATGATTAAAAGTTTCACTGGGTATGGGTAATAAGGTCCCTTCTGGAATGTTTCAAATCAATTTTACCTCTATGGTTCACGATTTTACCTCCAGAGGTTATGTTTTAAAATTTTGAACATAATTAATCCCCTCTGCGTATATGGGAGATGTGGAAATGAAAATTTATAGATACCCTAAAATAATTATCAATGTCTAGGTTAAGATGTTTTGATTTAGCCTTGGCCAGATCTATGGAACGGGGTATTCAAATTTCTTTGTATTAGTATTTTCATTTATACCTTTAGGACAAGCATTATCGGAACGATGATTTCCACCACATAGACACAAATGAAATTTTATATTTGAGGGTTCTAATGAAAATAAAATATAATAAAATTGGGTCTATCAAATTTTTGAAAGCGCTTGTACGTGGTCTAGAATAAATTATATATAGGCGGTTCCTTAGAAGTAGACAAAGGTTATTTGGTAGATGTTAACTTGGAGTAGTCTCCATGGGATCACGCTTGTTATGTAATTATTATTGATTATTATAATCTAGACTATGGATGGATAATAAGGTCCCTTCCAAGACATTTTGAATTGGTTTTACCTCCACAGTTCACGATTTTACCTCTACGGGTCAAGTCTCCATGAGATCATGCCAGCTATGTTATCATTCTCGATGATTATAAGTTCGACTGTGTATGGGTAATAAGGTCCCTTCTGGAATGTTTCAAATCAATTTTACCTCTACGGTTCACGATTTTACTTCCACAGGTCATGTTTTAAAATTTTAAACATAATTAAGCCCCTCTTTGTATATGGGAGGTGAAAATGAAAATTTTGAGATACCCTAAAATAATTATCAATGTCATGAGTAAGATGTGCACATTTAGGCTTGGCCGGATGTATGTTACTGGGTATTCAAATTCCTTTGTATTAGTATTTTCATTTATACCTTTAGGACAAGCATTATCGGAACGATGATTTCTACCACATAGACACAAATGAAATTCTATATTTGGGGTTCTACTGAAAATAAAATATAACAAAATTGGGTCTATCAAATTTTTGAAAGCGCTTGTACGTGGTCTAGAGTAAATTATATATAGGCGGTTACTTAGAAGTAGACAAAGGTTATTTGGTAGATGTTAACTTGGAGTAGTCTCCATGGGATCACGCTTGTTATGTAATTATTATCGATGATTATAATGTAGACTATGGACGGATAATAAGGTCCCTTCCATGACATTTTGAATTGATTTTACCTCCAAGGTTCACGATTTTACCTATTTGGGTTAAGTCTCCATGAGATCATGCCTGCTATGTTATCATTCTCGATGATTATAAGTTTGATTGAGTATGGGTAATAAGGTCCCTTCTGGAATGTTTCAAATCAAGTTTACCTCTACTGTTCATGATTTTACCTCCACAGGTCATGTTTTAAAATTTTGAGCACAATTAAGTCCCTCTGCATATACGGGAGATGTGGAAATGAAAATTTAGAGATACCCTAAAATAATTATCAATGTCATGATTAACATGTTCTGATTTAGGATTGGCTGGATGAATGGAAAGGGGTATTCAAATTCCTTTGTATTAGTATTTTCATTTATACCCTTAGGACTAGCATTTTCAGGGCGATGATTTCCACGACACAGACACAAATGAAATTCTACATTTAAGGGTTCTAACAAAAATAAAAAATGATAAAATTTCATCCAACAAATTTTTGAAAGTGCTTGTACGTGGTCTAGAGTAAATTATATATAGGCGGTTACGTAGATGTAGACAAAGGTTATTTGGTAGATGTTAACTTGGAGAAGTCTCCATGGGATCATGCTTGTTATGTAATTATTCTCGTTGATTATAATCTAGATTGTGGATGGATAATAAGGTCTCTTCCAAGACATTTTGAATTGATTTGACCTCCACAGTTCACGATTTTACCTCCCCGGGTCAAGTATCCATGAGATCAAGCCTGCTATGTTATCATTCTCGATGATTAAACTTTTCACTGGGTATGGGTAATAAGGTCCCTTCTGGAATGTTTCAAATTAAAATATACCTCTACGGTTCTGGATTTTACCTCCACAAGTTATGTTTTAAATGTTTGACCATAATTAAGTCCCTCTGCATATATGGGAGATGTGGAAATGAAAATTTATAGATACCCTAAAATAATTATCAATGTCTAGATTAAGATGTTTTGATTTAGCCTTGGCCAGATGTATGGAACGGGGTATTCAAATTCCTTTGTATTAGTATTTTCATTTATACCCTTAGGACAAGCATTATCGGAACGATGATTTCCACCACATAGACACAAATGAAATTTTATATTTGAGGGTTCTAATGAAAATAAAATATAATAAAATTTCATCTATCAAATTTTTGAAAGCGCTTGTACGTGGTCTAGAGTAAATTATATATGACGGTTACGTAGATGTTGACAAAGGTTATTTGGTAGATGTTAACTTGGGGAAGTCTCCATGGGATCATGCTTGTTATGTAATTATTCTCGATGATTATAATCTAGACTGTGGATTGATAATAAGGTCACTTCCAAGACATTTTGAATTGGGTTTACTTCCACAGTTCACAATTTTACCTCGACGGGTCAAGTCTCCATGAGATCATGCCTGCTATGTTATCATTCTCGATGATTATAAGTTTGACTGGGTATGGGTAATAAGGTCCCTTCTGGAATGTTTAAAATCAATTTTACCTCTACGGTTCACGATTTTACCTCCACGTATCATGTTTTAAATTTTTGATCATAATTAAGTCCCTCTGCGTATACGGGAGATGTGGATATTGAAATTTAGAGATACCGTACAATAATTATCAATGTCATGATTAAGATGTTCTGATTTAGGATTGGCTAGATGAATGGAAAGGGGAATTCAAATTCCTTTGTATTAGTATTTTCATTTATACCCTTAGGACAACCATTATCGGGACAATGATTGCCACCACACAGACACGAATGAAATTCTACATTTAAGGGTAATAACAAAAATAAAAAATAATAAAATTTCGTCCAACAAATTTCTGAAAGCGCTTGTACGTGGTCTAGAGTAAATTATATATAGGCGGTTACGTAGATGTAGACAAAGGTTATTTGGTAGATGTTAACTTGGAGAAGTCTCCATGGGATCAAGCTTGTTATGTAATTATTGTCGATAATTATAATCTAGACTGTGGATGGATATTAAGGTCCCTTCCAAGACATTTTGAATTGATTTTACCTCCACAGTTCACGATTTTACCTCTCCGGGTCAAGTATCCATGAGATCAAGCCTGCTATGTTATCATTCTCGATGATTAAACTTTTCACTGGGTATGGGTAATAAGGTCCCTTCTGGAATGTTTCAAATTAAAATATACCTCTACGGTTCTGGATTTTACCTCCACAAGTTATGTTTTAAATGTTTGACCATAATTAAGTCCCTCTGCATATATGGGAGATGTGGAAATGAAAATTTGTAGATACCCTAAAATAATTATCAATGTCTAGATTAAGATGTTTTGATTTAGCCTTGGCCAGATGTATGGAACGGGGTATTCAAATTCCTTTGTATTAGTATTTTCATTTATACCTTAAGGACAAGCATTATCGGAACGATGATTTCCACCACATAGACACAAATGAAATTTTATATTTGAGGGTTCTAATGAAAATAAAATATAATAAAATTTCATCTATCAAATTTTTGAAAGTGCTTGTACGTGGTCTAGAGTAAATTATATATGACGGTTACGTAGTTGTAAACAAAGGTTATTTGGTAGATGTTAACTTGGGGAAGTCCCCATGGGATCATGCTTGTTATGTAATTATTCTCGATGATTATAATCTAGACTGCGGATGGATAATAAGGTCCCTTCCAAGACATTTTGAATTGAGTTTACTTCCACAGTTCACGATTTTACCTCAACGGGTCCAGTCTCCATGAGATCATACCTGCTATGTTATCATTCTCGACGATTATAAGTTTGACTGGGTATGGGTAATAAGGTCCCTTCTGGAATGTTTAAAATCAATTTTACCTCTACGGTTCACGATTTTACCTCCACGTATCATGTTTTAAATTTTTGATCATAATTAAGTCCCTCTGCGTATACGGGAGATGTGGATATTGAAATTTAGAGATACCGTACAATAATTATCAATGTCATGATTAAGATGTTCTGATTTAGGATTGGCTAGATGAATGGAAAGGGGAATTCAAATTCCTTTGTATTAGTATTTTCATTTATACCCTTAGGACAACCATTATCGGGACAATGATTGCCACCACACAGACACGAATGAAATTCTACATTTAAGGGTAATAACAAAAATAAAAAATAATAAAATTTCGTCCAACAAATTTCTGAAAGCGCTTGTACGTGGTCTAGAGTAAATTATATATAGGCGGTTACGTAGATGTAGACAAAGGTTATTTGGTAGATGTTAACTTGGAGAAGTCTCCATGGGATCAAGCTTGTTATGTAATTATTGTCGATAATTATAATCTAGACTGTGGATGGATATTAAGGTCCCTTCCAAGACATTTTGAATTGATTTTACCTCCACAGTTCACGATTTTACCTCTCCGGGTCAAGTATCCATGAGATCAAGCCTGCTATGTTATCATTCTCGATGATTAAACTTTTCACTGGGTATGGGTAATAAGGTCCCTTCTGGAATGTTTCAAATTAAAATATACCTCTACGGTTCTGGATTTTACCTCCACAAGTTATGTTTTAAATGTTTGACCATAATTAAGTCCCTCTGCATATATGGGAGATGTGGAAATGAAAATTTGTAGATACCCTAAAATAATTATCAATGTCTAGATTAAGATGTTTTGATTTAGCCTTGGCCAGATGTATGGAACGGGGTATTCAAATTCCTTTGTATTAGTATTTTCATTTATACCTTTAGGACAAGCATTATCGGAACGATGATTTCCACCACATAGACACAAATGAAATTTTATATTTGAGGGTTCTAATGAAAATAAAATATAATAAAATTTTATCTATCAAATTTTTGAAAGTGCTTGTACGTGGTCTAGAGTAAATTATATATGACGGTTACGTAGTTGTAGACAAAGGTTATTTGGTAGATGTTAACTTGGGGAAGTCCCCATGGGATCATGCTTGTTATGTAATTATTCTCGATGATTATAATCTAGACTGCGGATGGATAATAAGGTCCCTTCCAAGACATTTTGAATTGAGTTTACTTCCACAGTTCACGATTTTACCTCAACGGGTCCAGTCTCCATGAGATCATACCTGCTATGTTATCATTCTCGACAATTATAAGTTTGACTGGGTATGGGTAATAAGGTCCCTTCTGGAATGTTTAAAATCAATTTTACCTCTACGGTTCACGATTTTACCTCCACGTATCATGTATTAAATTTTTGATCATAATTAAGTCCCTCAGCGTATACGTGAGATGTGGATATTGAAATTTAGAGATACCTTAAAATAATTATCAATGTCATGATTAAGATGTTCTGATTTTGGATTGGCTAGATGAATGGAAAGGGGAATTCAAATTCCTTTGTATTAGTATTTTCATTTATACCCTTAGGACAACCATTATCGGGACAATGATTTCCACCACACAGACACGAATGAAATTCTACATTTAAGGGTAATAACAAAAATAAAAAATAATAAAATTTCGTCCAACAAATTTCTGAAAGCGCTTGTACGTGGTCTAGAGTAAATTATATATAGGCGGTTACGTAGATGTAGACAAAGGTTATTTGGTAGATGTTAACTTGGAGAAGTCTCCATGGGATCAAGCTTGTTATGTAATTATTGTCGATGATTATAATCTAGAATGTGGATGGATATTAAGGTCCCTTCCAAGACATTTTGAATTGATTTTACCTCCACAGTTCACGATTTTACCTCTCCGGGTCAAGTATCCATGAGATCAAGCCTGCTATGTTATCATTCTCGATGATTAAACTTTTCACTGGGTATGGGTAATAAGGTCCCTTCTGGAATGTTTCAAATCAATTTTACCTCTACGGTTCATGATTTTACCTCCACAAGTTATGTTTTAAATGTTTGAACATAATTAAGTCGCTCCGCATATATGGGAGATGTGGAAATGAAAATTTATAGATACCCTAAAATAATTATCAATGTCTAGATTAAGATGTTTTGATTTAACCTTGGCCAGATGTATGGAACGGGGTATTCAAATTCCTTTGTATTAGTATTTTCATTTATACCTTTAGGACAGGCATTATTGGGACAATGATTTCCACCACACAGACACAAATGAAATTCTACATTTAAGGGTTCTAACAAAAATAAAAAATAATAAAATTTCGTCCGACAAATTTCTGAAAGCTCTTGTACGTGGTCTAGAGTAAATTATATATAGGCGGTTACATAGATGTAGACAAAGTTTATTTGGTAGATGTTAACTTGGAGAAGTCTCCATGGGATCATGCTTGTTATGTAATTATTCTTGATGATTATAATCTAGACTGTGGATGTATAATAAGGTCCCTTCCAAGACATTTTGAATTGATTTTACCTCCACAGTTCACGATTTTACCTCTCCGGGTCAAGTATCCATGAGATCATGCCTGCTATGTTATCATTCTCGATGATTAAAAGTTTCACTGGGTATGGGTAATAAGGTCCCTTCTGGAATGTTCAAATCAATTTTACCTCTACGGTTCACGATTTTACCTCCACATGTCATGTTTTAAATTTTTGAACATAATTAAGTCCCTCTGCGTATATGGGAGATGTGGAAATGAAAATTTAGAGATACCCTAAAATAATTATCAATGTCATGATTAAGATGTTCTGATTTAGGATTGGCTGGATGAATGGAAAGGGGAATTCAAATTCCTTTGTATTAGTATTTTCATTTATACCCTTAGGACAAGCATTATCGGGACAATGATTTCCACCACACAGACACAAATGAAATTCTATATTTAAGGGTGCTAATAAAAATAAAAAATAATAAAATTTCGTCCATCAAAATTTTGAAAGCGCTTGTACGTGGTCTAGAGTAAATTATATATAGGCGGTTACGTAGATGTAGACAAAGGTTATTTGGTAGATGTTAACATGGGGAAGTCTCCATGGGATCATGCTTGTTATGTAATTATTCTCGATGATTATAATATAGACTCTGGATGGATAATAAGGTCCCTTCCAAGAAATTTTGAATTGAGTTTACTTCCACAGTTCACGATTTTATCTCGACGGGTCAAGTCTCCATGAGATCATGCCTGATATGTTATCATTCCCGATGATTATAAGTTTGACTGGGTATGGGTAATAACGTTCCTTATGGAATGTTTAAAATCAATTTTACCTATACGGTTCACGATTTTACCTCCACGGGTCATGTTTTAAATTTTTGAACATAATTATGTCCCTCTGCGTATATGGGAGACGTGGAAATGAAAATTTAGAGATACCCTAAAATTATTATTAATGTCATGATTAAGATGTTCTGATTAAGGCTTGGCCAGATGTATGGAACGGGGTATTCAAATTCCTTTGTATTAGTATTTTCATTGATACCCTCAGGACAAGCATTATCGGAACAATGATTTCCACCACATAGACACAAGTGAAATTCTATATTTGAGGATTCTAATGAAAATAAAATATAATAAAATTGGGTCTATAAATTTTTTTAAAGCGGTTGTACGTGGTCTAGAGTAAATTATATATAGGCGGTTTCTTAGAAGTAGACAAAGGTTATTTGGTAGATGTTAACTTGGAGTAGTCTCCATGTGATCACGCTTGTTATGTAATTATTATCGATGATTATAATCTAGACTATGGATGGATAATAAGGCCCCTTCCAAGACATTTTGAATTGGTTTTACCTCCACAGTTCACGATTTTACCTCTACGGGTCAAGTCTCCATGAGATCATGCCTGCTATGTTATCATTCTCGATGATTATAAGTTTGACTGGGTATGGGTAATAAGGTACCTTCTGGAATGTTTCAAATCAAGTTTACCTCTACGGTTCACGATTTTACATCCACAGGTCATGTTTTAAATTTTTGATCATAATTGAAGAGATACCCTAAAATATTTATCAATGTCATGATTAAGACGTTCTGATTTAGGATTGGCTGGATGAATGGAAAGGGGAATTCAAATTCCTTTGTATTAGTATTTTCATTTATACCCTTAGGACAAGCATTATCGGGACAATGATTTCCACCACACAGACACAAATGAAATTCTACATTTAAGGGTTCTAACAAAAATAAAAAATAATAAAATTTCGTCCAATAAATTTCTCAAAGCGCTTGTACGTGGTCTAGAGTAAATTATATATAGGCGGTTACGTAGATGTAGACAAAGGTTATTTGGTAGATGTTAACTTGGAGATGTCTCCATGGGATCATGCTTGTTATGTAATTATACTCGATGATTATAATCTAGACTATGGATGGATAATAAGGTCCCTTCCAAGATATTTTGAATTGATTTTACCTCCACAGTTCACGATTTTACCTCTCCGGGTCAAGTATCCATGAGATCATGCCTGCTATGTTATCATTCTCGATGATTAAAAGTTTCACTGGGTATGGGTAATAAGGTCTCTTCTAGAATGTTTCAAATCAATTTTACCTCTACGGTTCACGATTTTACCTCCACAAGTCATGTTTAAAATTTTTGAACATAATTAAGTCCCTCTACAAATATGGGAGGTGTGGAATTGAAAATTTACAGATACCCTAAAATAATTATCAATGTCCAGATTAAGATGTTTTGATTTAGCCCTGGCCGGATGTATGGAACCGGGTATTCAAATTCCTTTGTATTAGTATTTTCATTTATAACTTTAGGACAAGCATTATCGGAACGATGATTTCCAACACATAGACACAAATGAAATTCTATATTTGAGGGTTCTAATGAAAATAAAATATAATAAAATTTCATCTATCATATTTTTGAAAGCGCTTGTACGTGGTCCAGAGTAAATTATATATGGCGGTTACGTAGATGTAGACAAAGGTTATTTGGTAGATGTTAACTTGGACAAGTCTCCATGGGATCATTCTTGTTATGTTATTATTCTCGATGATTATAATCAAGACTGTGGATGAATAATAAGGTCCCTTCCAAGACATTTTGAATTGATTTTACCTCCACAGTTCACGATTTTACCTCAACGGGTCAAGTCTGCATGAGATCTTGCCTGCTATGTTATCATTCTCGATTATTATACGTTTGACTGGGTATGGGTAATAAGGTCCCATCTGGAATGTTTCAAATCAATTTTACCTCTACGGTTCACGATTTTACCTCCACGGGTTATGTTTTAAATTTTTGAACATAATTATGTCCCTCTGCGTATATGGGAGATGTGGAAATGAAAATTTAGAGATACACTAAAATAATTATTAATGACATGATTAATATGTTCTTATTAAGGCTTGGCCAGATGTATGGAACGGGGTATTCAAATTCCTTTGTATTAGTATTTTCATTTATACCCTTAGGACAAGCATTATCGTAACTATGATTTCCACGACATAGACACAAATGAAATTCTATATTTGAGGATTCTAATGAAAATAAAATATAATAAAATTGGGTCTATCAAATTTTTGAAAGCGGTTGTACGTGGTCTAGAGTAAATTATATATAGGCGGTTCCTTAGAAGTAGACAAAGGTTATTTGGTAGATGTTAACTTGGAGTAGTCTCCATGGGATCACGCTTGTTATGTAATTATTATCGATGATTATAATCTAGAGTGTGGATGGATAATAAGGTCCCTTCCATGACATTTTGAATTGATTTTACCGCAAAGTTCACGGTTTTACCTCTACGGGTTAAGTCTCCATGAGATCATGCCTGCTATGTTATCATTCTCGATGATTATAAGTTTGACTGGGTATGGCTAATAAGGTCCCTTCCGGAATGTTTCAAATCAATTTTACCTCTACGGTTCACGATTTTACCTCCACATGTCATAATAAAGTCCCTCTGCATATAGGGGATATGTGGAAATGAAAATTTAGAGATACCCTAAAATAATTATCAACGTCATGATTAAATGTTCTGATTTAGGCTTGGCCGGATGTATGGAACGGGGTATTCAAATTCCTTTGTATTAGTATTTTCAGTTATACCCTCAGAACAAGCATTATCGGGACGCTGATTTCCACCACACACACACTAATGCACCTCTATATTTGAGGGTTTTATTAAAAATAAAAAATTAAAAAATAATATAATTTCGTCCATCAAATTTTTGAAAGCGCTTGTACATGCTCTAGAGTAAATTATATATAGGCGGTTACTTAAAAGTATACAAAGGTTGTTTGGTAGATGTTAACTTGCAGAAGTCTCCATGGGATCATGCTTGTTATGTAATTATTCTCGATGATTATAATCTAGACTATGGATGGCTAATAAGGTCCCATTCAAGACATTTTGAATTAATTTTACCACCACAGTTCACGATTTTACCTCTACGGGTCAAGTATCCGTGAGATCATGCCTGCTATGTTATCATTCTCGATGATTATGGGTTTTATTGGGTATGGGTAATAAGGTCCCCTCGGGAATGTTTCAAATCAATTTTACCTCTACGGTTCACGATTTTACCTCCTCAGGTCATGTTTTAAAATTTTGAACATAATTAAGTCCCTCTGCGTATATGGGAGATGTGGAAATGAAAATTTAGAGATACCCTAAAATAATTATCAATGTCATGATTAAGATGTTCTGATTTAGGCTTGGCCGGATGTATGGACCGGTGTATTCAAATTCCTTTGTATTAGTATTTTCATTTATACCCTTAGGACAAGCATTTTCGGGACGCTGATTTCCACCACACACACACAAATGCACCTCTATATTTAAGGGTTCTAATAAAAATAAAAAATAATAAAATTTCATCCGTCAAATTTTTGAAAACGCTCGTACGTGGTCTAGAGTAAATTATATATAGGCGGTTACTTAGAAGTATACAAAGGTTGTTTGGTAGATGTTAACTTGGAGAAGTCTCCATGGGATCATGCTTGTTACGTAATTATTCTCGATGATTATAATCTAGACCGTGGATGGATAATAAGGTCCCTTCCAAGACATTTTGAATTGATTTTACCTCCAAAGTTCACGATTTTACCTCTACGGGTCAAGTATCCATGAGATTATGCCTGCTATGTTATCATTCTCGATGATTCTAAGTTTCACTGGGAATGGGTAATAAGGTCCCTTCTAGAATGTTTCAAATCAATTTTACCTCTATGGTTCACGATTTTACCTCCACAAGTCATGTTTTAAATTTTTGAACATAATTATGTCCCTCCGCGTATACGGGTGATGTGGAAACGAAAATTTATAGATACCCTAAAATAATTATCAATGTCATGATTAAGATTTTCTGATTTAGGCTTGGCCGGATGTATGGAACGGGGTATTCAAATTCCTTTGTATTAGTATTTTGATTTATACCTTTAGGACAAGCATTATCGGAACGATGATTTCCAGCACATAGACACAAATGAAATTCTATATTTGAGGGTTCTAATGAAAATAAAATATAATCAAATTTCGTCTATCAAATTTTTGAAAGCGCATGTACGTGGTCTAGAGTAAATTATATATAGGCGGTTACTTAGAAGTAGACAAAGGTTGTTTGGTAGATGTTAACTTGGAGAAGTCTGCATGGGATCATGCTTGTTATGTAATTATTCTCGATGATTATAATCTGGACTGTGGATGGATAATAAGGTCTCTTCCAAGACATTTTGAATTAATTTTACCTCCACAGTTCACGATTTTACCTCTACGGGTCAAGTATCCATGAGATCATGCCTGCTATGTTATCATTCTCGATGATTATGAGTTTGATTGGGTATGGGTAATAAGGTCCCTTCGGGAATGTTTCGAATCAATTTTACCTCTACGGTTCACGATTTTACCCTCACAGGTCATGTTTTAAATTTTTGAACATAATTAAGTCCCTCTGCGTATATGGGAGATGTGGAAATGAAAATTTAGAGATACCCTAAAATAATTATCAATGTCATGATTAAGATGTTCTGATTTAGGCTTGGCCGGATGTATGGACCGGGGTATTCAAATTCCTTTGTATTAGTATTTTCATTTATACCCTTAGGACAAGCATTTTCGGGACGCTGATTTCCACCACACACACACAAATGCACCTCTATATTTAAGGGTTCTAATAAAAATAAAAAATAATAAAATTTCATCCGTCAAATTTTTGAAAGCGCTTGTACGTGGTCTGGAGTAAATTATATATAGGCGGTTACATAGAAGTATACAAAGGTTGTTTGGTAGATGTTAACTTGGAGAAGTCTCCATGGGATCATGCTTGTTATGTAATTATTCTCGATGATTATAATCTAGACTGTGGATGGATAACAAGGTCCCTTCAAGGACATTTTGAATTGATTTTACCTCCCCAGTTCCCGATTTAACCTCTACGGGTCAAGTATCCATGAGATCATGCCTGCTATGTTGTCAGTCTCGACGATTATAAGTTTGACTGGGTATGGGTAATAATGTCCCTTCTGGAATGTTTCAAATCAATTTTACCTCTACAGTTCACGATTTTACCTCCACAAGTCATGTTTTAAATTTTTAAACATAATAATGTCCCTCTGCGTATACAGGAGATGTGGATACAAAAATTTATAGATACCCTAAAATAATTATCAATGTCATGATTAAGATGTTCAGATTTAGGCTTGGCCGGATGTATGGAACGGGGTATTCAAATTCATTTGTATTAGTATTTTCATTTATACCCTTAGGACAAGCATTATCGGAACGATGATTTCCACCACGTAGACACAAATGAAATTCTATATTTGAGGGTTCTAATGAAAATAAAATATAATAAAATTTCGTCCATCAAATTTTTGAAAGAGCATGTACGTAGTCTATAGTAAATTATATATAGGCGGTTACTTAGAAGTAGACAAAGGTTAATTGGTAGATATTAACTTGGAGTAGTCTCCATGGGATCATGCTTGTTATGTAATTATTATCGATGATTATAATCTAGACTATGGATGGATAATAAGGTCCCTTCCAAGACATTTTGAATTGATTTTACCTCCAAAGTTCACGATTTTACCTCTACGGGTCAAGTCTCCATGAGATCATGCCTACTATGTTATCATTCTCGATGATTATGAGTTTGACTGGGTATGGGTAATAAGGTCCCATCTGGAATGTTTCAAATCAATTTTACCTCTAAGGTTCACGATTTTACCTCCACGGGTCATGTTTTCAATTTTTTAAAATAATTAGGTCCCTCTGCGTGTACGGGAGATGTGGAAATGAAAATTTAGAGATAACCTAAAATAATTATCAATGTCATGATTAAGATGTTCTGCTTTTGGCTTGGCCGGATGTATGGAACGGGGTATTCAAATTCCTTATAATTAGTATTTTAATTTATACCGTTAGGTCAAGCATTATCGAAACGATGATTTCTACCACATAGTCAGAAATGAAATTCCATATTTGAGGGTTCTAATGAAAATAAAATATAATAGAATTTCATCTATCAAATTTTTGAAAGCGCTTGCACGCTGTCTTTAGTAAATTATATATATTCGGTTACTTAGAACTAGACAAAGGTTAATTGGTAGGTGTTAACTTGGAGTAGTCTCCATGGGACCACGCTTGTTATGTAATTATTATCGATGATTATAATCTAGACTATGGATGGATAATAAGGTCCCTTCCAAGACATTTTGAACTGATTTTACCTCTGAAGTTCACTATTTTACCTCTACGGGTAAAGTCTCCATAAGATCGTGCCCGCTATGTTGTCATTCTCGATGATTATGAGTTTGACTGGGTATGGGTAATAAGGTCCCTTCTGGAATGTTTCAAATAAATTTTACCTCTACGGTTCACGATTTTACCTCCACAGGTCATGTTTTAAAATTTTGAAGATAATTAAGTCCCTCTGCGTATATGGGAGACGTGGAAATGAAAATTTTGAGATACCCTAAAATAATTATCAATGTCATGATTAAATGTTTTGATTTAGGCTTGGCCAGATGTATGGAACGGGGTATTCAAATTCCTTTGTATTAGTATTTTCATTTATACCCTTAGGACAAGTATTATCGGGACACTGATTTCCACCACACACGCACAAATGCACCTCTATATTTAAGGGTTCTAATAAAAATAAAAAATAATAAAATTTCATCCATCAAGTTTTTGAAAGCACTTGTACGTGGTCTAGAGTATATTATATATAGGCGGTTACTTAGAAGTATACAATGGTGGTTTGTAGAAGTTAACTTGGAGAAGTCTCCATAGGATCATGCTTGTTATGTAATTATTCTCGATGATTATAATCTAAACTGTGGATGGATAATAAGGTCCCTTCAAAGAAATTTTGAATTGATTTTACCTCCACAGTTCATGATTTTACGTCTACAGGTCAAGTATCCATGAGATCATGAATGCTATGTTATCATTCTCGATGATTATAAGTTTGACTGGGTATGGGTAACAAGGTCCCTTCTGGAATGTTTCAAATTAATTTTACCTCTACGGTTCACGATTTTACCTCCATAGATCATGTTTTAAATTTTTGAACATAATTAAGTCCCTCTGCATATATGGGAGATGTGGAAATGAAAATTTAGAGATACCCTAAAATGTTGATCAATGTCATGATTAAGATGTTCTGATTTAGGCTTGGCCGGATGTATGGACCGGGGTATTCAAATTCCTTTGTATTAGTATTTTCATTTATACCCTTAGGACAAGCATTATCGGAACGATGATTTCCACCACATAGACACAAATGAAATTCTATATTCGAGGGTTCTAATGAAAATAAAATATAATAAAATTTCGTCTATCAAATTTTAGAAAGAGCTTGTACGTGGTCTCGAGTAAATTATATATAGGAGGTTACTTAGAAGTAGACAAAGGTTATTTGGTAGATGTTAATTTAGAGTAGTCTCCATGGGATCATGCTTGTCATGTAATTATTATCGATGATTATAATCTAGACTATGGATGGATAATAAGGTCCCTTCCAAGACATTTTGAATTGATTTTGCCTCCAAAGTTTACGATTTTACCTCTACGGGTCAAGCTCCATGAGATCATGCCTACTATGTTATCATTCTTGAAGATTATGAGTTTGACTGGGTATGGGTAATAAGGTCCCTTCCGGAATGTTTCAAATCAATTTTACCTCTACGGTTCACGATTTTACCTCCACGGGTCATGTTTTAAATTTTTGAACATAATTAAGTCCCTCTGCGTGTACGGGAGATGTGGAAATGAAAATTTAGAGATACCCTAAAATAATTATCAATGTCATGATTAAATGTTCGGATTTAGGCTTGGCCGTATGTATGGAACGGGGTATTCAAATTCCTTTGTATTAGTATTTTCATTTATACCTTTAGGACAAGAATTATCGGAACGATGATTTCCACCACATAGACACAAATGAAATTCTATATTTGAGGGTTCTAATGAAATTAAAATATAATAAAATTTCGTCTATCAAAATTTTGAAAGCGCATGTACGTGGTCTAGAGTAAATGATATATAGGCGGTTACTTAGAAGTAGACAAAGGTTAATTGGTAGTTATTAACTTGGAGTAGTCTCCATGGGATCATGCTTGTTATGTAATTATTATCGATGATTATAATCTAGACTATGGATGGATAATAAGGTCCCTTCCAAGACATTTTGAATTGATTTTACCTCCAAAGTTCACGATTTTACCTCTACGGGTCAAGTCTCCATGAGATCATGCCTACTATGTTATCATTCTCAATGATTATGAGTTTGACTAGGTATGGGTAATAAGGTCCCTTCTGGAATGTTTCAAATCAATTTTACCTCTACGGTTCACGATTTTACCTCCACGGGTCATGTTTTAAATTTTTTAACATAATTAAGTCCCTCTGTGTGTAAGGGAGATGTGGAAATGAAAATTTAGAGATACCCTAAAATAATTATCAATGTCATGATTAAATAGTTTGATTTAGGCTTGGCCGGATGTATGGAACGGGGTATTCAAATTCCTTTGTATTAGTATTTTCATTTATACCCTTAGGACAAGCATTATCGGGACGCTGATTTCCACCACACACACACAAATGCACCTCCATATTTAAGGGTTCTAATAAAAATAAAAAATAATAAAATTTTGTCCATCAAATTTTTGAAAGTGCTTGTACGTGGTTTAGAGTAAATTATATATACGCGGTTACTTAGAAGCATACAAAGGTTGTTAGGTAGAAGTTAACTTGGAGAAGTCTCCATGGGATCATGCTTGTTATGTAATTATTCTCGATGATTATAATCTAGACCGTGGGTGGATAATAAGGTCCCTTCCAAGACATTTTGAATTGATTTTGCCTCCAAAGTTTACGATTTTACCTCTACGGGTCAAGCTCCATGAGATCATGCCTACTATGTTATCATTCTTGAAGATTATGAGTTTGACTGGGTATGGGTAATAAGGTCCCTTCCGGAATGTTTCAAATCAATTTTACCTCTACGGTTCACGATTTTACCTCCACGGGTCATGTTTTAAATTTTTGAACATAATTAAGTCCCTCTGCGTGTACGGGAGATGTGGAAATGAAAATTTAGAGATACCCTAAAATAATTATCAATGTCATGATTAAATATTTTGATTTAGGCTTGGCTGGATGTATGGAACGGGGTATTCAAATTCCTTTGTATTAGTATTTTCATTTATACCCTTAGGACAAGCATTATCGGGACGCTGATTTTCACCACACACACACAAATGCACCTCTATACTTAAGGGTTCTAATAAAAATAAAAAATAATAAAATTTTGTCCATCAAATTTTTGAAAGTGCTTGTACGTGGTCTAGAGTAATTTATATATACGCGGTTAGTTAGAAGTATACAAAGGTTGTTTGGTAGAAGTTAACTTGGAGAAGTCTCCATGGGATCATGCTTGTTATGTAATTATTCTCGATTATTATAATCTAGACCGTGGATGGATAATAAGGTCCCTTCCAAGACATTTTGAATTGATTTTACCTCCACAGTTCACGATTTTACCTCTACGGGTCATGTATCCATGAGATCATGCCTGCTATGTTATCAATCTCGATGATTATAAATTTCACTGGGTATGGGTAATAAGGTCTCTTCTGGAATGTTTCAAATCAATTTTACCTCTACGGTTCACGATTTTACCTCCACGAGTCATGTTTTAAATTTTTGAACATAATTACGTCCCTCTACGTATATGGGAGATGTGGAAATGAAAATTTAGAGATACCCTAAAATAATTATCAATGTCATGATTAAGATATTCTGCTTTTGGCTTGGCCGGATGTATGGAACGGGGTATTCAAATTCCTTATAATTAGTATATTAATTTATACCGTTAGGACAAGCATTATCGAAACGATGATTTCTACCACATAGACACAAATGAAATTCTATATTTGAGGGTTCTAATGAAAATAAAATATAATAGAATTTCATCTATCAAATTTTTGAAAGCGCTTGCACGCGGTCTTGAGTAAATTATATATATTCGGTTACTTAGAAGTAGACAAAGGTTAATTGGTAGGTGTTAACTTGGAGTAGTCTCCATGGGATCAGGCTTGTTATGTAATTATTATCGATGATTATAATCTAGACTATGGATGGATAATAAGGTCCCTTCCAAGACATTTTGAACTGATTTTACCTCCGAAGTTCACGATTTTACCTCTACGGGTCAAGTCTCCATGAGATCGTGCCTGCTATGTTATCATTCTCGATGATTATGAGTTTGACTGGGTATGGGTAATAAGGTCCCTTCTGGAATGTTTCAAATAAATTTTACCTCTACGGTTCACGATTTTACCTCCATAGGTCATGTTTTAAAATTTTGAAGATAATTAAGTCCCTCTGCGTATATGGGAGATGTGGAAATAAAAATTTAGAGATACCCTAAAATAATTATCAATCTCATGATTAAATGTTTTGATTTAGGCTTGGCCGGATGTATGGAACGGGGTATTCAAATTCCTTTGTATTAGTATTTTCATTTATACCCTTAGGACAAGCATTATCGGGACACTGATTTCCACCACACACACAAAAATGCACCTCTATATTTAAGGGTTCTAATAAAAATAAAAAATAAAAAAATTTCGTCCATAAATTTGTTGAAAGCGCTTGTACATGGTCTAGAGTAAATTATATATAGGCGGTTACTTAGAAGTATACAAAGGTGGTTTGTAGAAGTTAACTTGGAGAAGTCTCCGTGGGATCATGCTTGTTATGTAATTATTCTCGATGATTATAATCTAAACTGTGGATGGATAATAAGGTCCCTTCCAAGGCATTTTGAATTGATTTTACCTCCACAGTTCATGATTTTACCTCTACAAGTCAAGTATCCATGAGATCATAAATGCTATGTTATCATTCTCGATGATTATAAGTTTGACAGGGTATGGGTAACAAGGTCCCTTCTGGAATGTTTCAAATTAATTTTACCTCTACGGTTCACGATTTTACCTCCATAGATCATGTTTTAAATTTTTGAACATAATTATGTCCCTCTGCATATATGGGAGATGTGGAAATGAAAATTTAGAGATTCCCTAAAATAATGATCAATGTCATGATTAAGATGTTCTGATTTAGGCTTGGCCGGATGTATGGACCGGGGTATTCAAATTCCTTTGTATTAGTATTTTCATTTATACCCTTAGGACAAGCATTATCGGAACGATGATTTCCACCACATAGACACAAATGAAATTCTATATTCGAGGGTTCTAATGAAAAAAAAATATAATAAAATTTCGTCTATCAAATTTTAGAAAGAGCTTGTACGTGGTCTCGAGTAAATTATATATAGGAGGTTACTTAGAAGTAGACAAAGGTTATTTGGTAGATGTTAATTTAGAGTAGTCTCCATGGGATCATGCTTGTCATGTAATTATTATCGATGATTATAATCTAGACTATGGATGGATAATAAGGTCCCTTCCAAGACATTTTGAATAGATTTTACCTCGAAAGTTCACGATTTTACCTCTACGGGTCAAGTCTCCATGAGATCATGCCTACTATGTTATCATTCTCGAAGATTATGAGTTTGACTGGGTATGGGTAATAAGGTCCCTTCCGGAATGTTTCAAATCAATTTACCTCTACGGTTCACGATTTTACCTCCACGGGTCATGTTTTAAATTTTTGAACATAATTAAGTCCCTCTGCGTGTACGGGAGATGTGGAAATGAAAATTTAGAGATACCCTAAAATAATTATCAATGTCATGATTAAATGTTCAAATTTAGGCTTGGCCGGATGTATGGAACGGGGTATTCAAATTCCTTTCTATTAGTATTTTCATTTATACCTTTAGGACAAGCATTATCGGGACGTTGATTTCCACCACACACACACAAATGCACCTCTATATTTAAGGGTTCTAATAAAAATAAAAAATAATAAAATTTTGTCCATCAAATTTTCGAAAGCGCTTGTACGTGGTCTAGAGTAAATTATTTATACACGGTTACTTAGAAGTTAACTTGGAGAAGTCTCCATGGGATCATGCTTGATATGTAATTATTCTCGATGATTATAATGTAGACTGTGGATGGATAATAAGGTCCCTTCCAAGACATTTTGATTTGATTTTACCTCTACAGTTCAGGATTTTACCTCTACGGGTCAAGTATCCATGAGATCATGCCTGCTATGTTATCATTCTCGATGATTATAAGTTTCACTGGGTATGGGTAATAAGGTCCCTTCTGGAATGTTTCAAATCAATTTTACCTCTACAGTTCACGATTTTACCTCCACAAGTCATGTTTTAAATTTTTGAACATAATTACGTCCCTCTGCGTATACGGGAGATGTGGAAACGAAAATTTATAGATACCCTAAAATAATTATCAATGTCATGATTAAGATGTTCTGATTTAGGCTTGGCCGGTTGTATGGAACGGGGTATTCAAATTCCTTTGTATTAGTATATTCATTTATACCTTTAGGACAAGCATTATCAGAACGATGATTTCCACCACATAGACACAAATGAAATTCTATATTTTAGGGTTCTAATGAAAATAAAATATAATAAAATTTCGTCTATCAAATTTTTGAAAGCGCATGTACGTGGTCTAGAGTAAATTATATATAGGCGGTTACTTAGAAAAAGACAAAGGTTAATTGGTAGATATTAACTTGGTGTAGTCTCCATGGGATCACGCTTGTTATGTAATTATTATCGATGATTATAATCTAGACTATGGATGGATAATAAGGTCCCTTCCAAGACATTTTGAATTGATTTTACATCCATAGTTCACGATTTTACCTCTACGGGTCAAGTATCCATGAGATCATGCCTGCTATGTTATCATTCTCGATGATTATGAGTTTGACTGGGTATGGGTAATAAGGTCCCTTCTGGAATGTTTCAAATCAATTTTACCTCTACGGTTCACGATTTTACCTCCACGGGTCATGTTTTAAATTTTTGAACATAATTAAGTCCCTCTGCGTGTACGGGAGATGTGGAAATGAAAATTTAGAGATCTAAAATAATTATCAATGTCATGATTAAATATTTTGATTTAGGCTTGGCCGGATGTATGGAACGGGGTATTCAAATTCCTTTGTATTAGTATTTTCATTTATACCCTTGGGACAAGCATTATCGGGACGCTGATTTCCACCATACACACACAAATGCACCTCTATATTTAAGGGTTCTAATAAAAATAAAAAATAATAAAATTTTGTCCATCAAATTTTTGAAAGTGCTTGTACGTTGTCCAGAGTAATTTATATATACGCGGTTACTTAGAAGTATACAAAGGTTGTTTGGTAGAAGTTAACTTGGAGAAGTCTCCATGGGATCATGCTTGTTATGTAATTATTCTCGATGATTATAATCTAGACCGGGGATGGATAATAAGGTCCCTTCCAAGACATTTTGAATTGATTTTACCTCGAAAGTTCACGATTTTAGCTCTACGGGTCAAGTCTCCATGAGATCATGCCTACTATGTTATCATTCTCGAAGATTATGAGTTCGACTGGGTATGGGTAATAAGGTCCCTTCTGGAATGTTTCAAATCAATTTTACCTCTACGGTTCACGATTTTACCTCCACGGGTCATGTTTTAAATTTTGAACATAATTAAGTCCCTCTGCATATATGGGAGATGTGGAAATGAAAATTTAGAGATTCCCTAAAATAATGATCAATGTCATGATTAAGATGTTCTGATTTAGGCTTGGCCAGATGTATGGACCGGGGTATTCAAATTCCTTTGTATTAGTATTTTCATTTATACCCTTAGGACAAGCATTGTCGGAACGATGATTTCCACCACATAGACACAAATGAAATTATATATTCGAGGGTTCTAATGAAAATAAAATGTAATAAAATTTCGTCTATCAAATTTTAGAAAGCGCTTGTACGTGGTCTCGAGTAAATTATATATAGGAGGTTACTTAGAAGTAGACAAAGGTTATTTGGTAGATGTTAATTTAGAGTAGTCTCCATGGGATCATGCTTGTCATGTAATTATTATCGATGATTATAATCTAGACTATGGATGGATAATAAGGTCCCTTCCAAGACATTTTGAATTGATTTTACCTCGAAAGTTCACGATTTTACCTCTACGGGTCAAGTCTCCATGAGATCATGCCTACTATGTTATCATTCTCGAAGATTATGAGTTTGACTGGGTATGGGTAATAAGGTCCCTTCTGGAATGTTTCAAATCAATTTTACCTCTACGGTTCACGATTTTACCTCCACGGGTCATGTTTTAAATTTTTGAACATAATTAAGTCCCTCTGCGTGTACGGGAGATGTGGAAATGAAAATTTAGAGATACCCTAAAATAATTATCAATGTCATGATTAAATGTTTGGATTTAGGCTTGGCCGGATGTATGGAACGGGGTATTCAAATTCCTTTCTATTAGTATTTTCATTTATACCTTTAGGACAAGCATTATCGGGACGTTGATTTCCACCACACACACACAAATGCACCTCTATATTTAAGGGTTCTAATAAAAATAAAAAATAATAAAATTTTGTCCATCAAATTTTTGAAAGCGCTTGTACGTGGTCTAGAGTAAATTATTTATACACGGTTACTTAGAAGTATACAAAGGTTGTTTGGAAGAAGTTAACTTGGAGAAGTCTCCATTTCTCACGTAATTTCGAGGGGGAGAAATGCGAAATCGCTCAAAGGAGGAATTTTTTGGGTGATTAATCGAAGCAAAATTCGTTCTCTCTTTCTCGAAATCTCAAAAAATGGTGGAACGCGACAGACCTTTGCCAAAGTTTGGTGAATGGGATGTCAATGATCCAGCTTCGGCTGAGGGCTTCACTGTGATTTTCAACAAAGCTAGGAATGAGAAAAAAACTGGCGGGAAAACTGAATCACCATCAAGAAAGCCTGGTTCAGCATACAAGCACGAAGCAACTCTAGCGAAGCCACCGTCGACTAAGAAATGGCTTTGCTGTATGTCTACCACAACAGATTGATGTTGCTCCCTTGACATGTTCCACTATGAAGACGTGAAAGGAGTTTTGAACCTATGCCTTAGCCTCCATTATTCCAGAAGACTGGAGCTCTAGTGAAAAGCTGTGATAAGTCATGCTAGATTTAGTTTCTGTTGTGATTTACAAATACTATGAGCTTTAGTTTTGGAAAAGGATGAAAAAAAATAAGAAACAAGTCGTTCTTATACATCCCCTTTCGTCTTATTATCGTTAATATCATTTTAAGCATCATCGTTGTCATAGTGTTTTGGGCTTGGTTGCTCCTCTTTGTTCCAGCAAATTTAAGCATTAACTCTGTGGTATTGTACTAGAATTGCTTTTGGTTTGTACCTTTTGGTGTCATAATTTTTGGCCAAAGCTGATGATCACTGTTATGTGTTAAAAAAAAAAGGAGAAGTCTCCATGGGATCATGCTTGTTATGTAATTATTCTTGATGATTATAATCTAGACCGGGGATGGATAATAAGGTCCCTTCCAAGACATTTTGAATTGATTTTACCTCCACAGTTCACGATTTTACCTCTACGGGTCAAGTATCCATGAGATCATGGCTGCTATGTTATCATTCTCGATGATTATAAGTTTGACTGGGTATGGGTAATAAGGTCCCTTCTGGAATGTTTCAAATCAATTTTACCTCTACGGTTCACGATTTTACCTCCATAGGTCATGTTTTAAAATTTTGAAAATAATTAATTCCTCTGCGTATATGGGAGATGTGGAAATGAAAATTATAGATACCCTAAAATAATTGTCAATGTCATGAGTAAGATGTTCTGATTTAGGATTGACTGGATGAATGGAAAGGGGTATTCAAATTCCTTTGTATTAGTATTTTCATATATACCCTTAGGACAAGCATTATCGGGTTGATGATTTCCACCACTCAGACACAAATGAAATTCTATATTTAAGGGTTCTAATAAAAATTAAAAATAATAAAATTTCGTCCATCAAATTTTTGAAAGCGATTGTACGTGGTCTAGAGTGAATTATATATAGGCGGTTACTTAGAAGTATACAATGGTTGTTTGGTAGAAGTTAACTTGGAGAAGTCTCCATGGGATCATGCTTGTTATGTAATTATTCTCGATGATTATAACTTTCACTGGGTATGGGTAATAAGGTCCCTTCTGGAATGTTTCAAATCAATTTTACCTCTACAGTTCACGATTTTACCTCCATGGGTCATGTTTTAAATTTTTGAACATAATTAAGTCCCTCTGCGTATATGGGAGATGTGGAAATGAAAATATAGAGATACCCTAAAATAATTATCAATGTCATGATTAAGATGTTCATATTTAGGCTTGGGCGGATGTATAGAACGGGGTATTCAAATTCCTTTGTATTAGTATTTTCATTTATACCCTTAGGACAAGCATTATTGGGACGATGATTTCCACCACATAGACACAAATGAAATTCTATATTTGAGGGTTCTAATGAAAATAAAATATAATAAAATTGCGTCTATCCAATTTTTGAAAGCGCTTCTACGTGGTCTAGAGTGAACTATATATAGGAAGTTACTTAGAAGTTGACAAAGGTTATTTGGTAGATGTTAACTTGGAGAAGTCTCCATGGGATAATGCTTGTTATGTAATTATTCTCGATGATTATAATCTAGACTGTGGATGGATAATAAGATCCCTTCCAAGACATTTTGAATTGATTTTACCTCCACAGTTCTCGATTTTACCTCTACGGGTCAAGTCTCCACGAGATGATGGCTGCTATGTTATCATTCTCGATGATTATAAGTTTGACTGGGTATGGGTAATAAGGTCCCTTCTGGAATGTTTCAAATTAATTTTACCTCTACGGTTCACGATTTTACCTCTACAGGTCATGTTTTAAATTTTTGAGCATAATTAAGTCCCTCTACGTATATGGGAGATGTGGAAATGAAAATTTATAGATACCCTAAAATAATTATCGATGTCATGATTATGATGTTCTGATTTAGGATTGGCTGGATGAATGGAAAGGGGTATTCAAATTCCTTTGTATTAGTATTTTCAATTATACCCTTAGGACAACCATTATTGGGACGATGATTTCCTCCACACAGACACAAATGAAGTTCAATATTAAAGGGTTCTAATAAAAATAAAAAGAAATAAAATTTCGTACATCAAATTTTTCAAAGCGCTTGTACGTGGTCTAGAGTAAATTAAATATAGGCGGTTACTTAGAAGTATACAAAGGTTGTTCGGTAGATGTTAACTTAGAGAAGTCTCCATGGGATTGTGCTTGTTATGTAATTATTCTCGATGATTATAATCTAGACTATGGATGGATAATAAGGTCCCTTCCAAGACATTTTGAATTGAATTTACCTCCACAGTTCACGATTTTACCTCTACGGGTCAAGTCTCCATGAGATCATGCCTGCTATGTTATCATTCTCGAAGATTATAAATTTCACTGGGTATGGGTAATAAGTTCCCTTCTGGAATGTTTCAAATCAATTTTACCTCTACGGTTCACGATTTTACCTCCACGGGTCATGTTTTAAATTTTTGAACATAATTAAGTCCCTCTGCGTATATAGGAGATGTGGAAATGAAAATTTAGTGATACCCTAAAATAATTATCAATGTCATGATTAAGATGTTTTGATTTAGGCTTGGCTGGATGTATGGAACGGGGTATTCAATTTCCTTTGTATTAGTATTTTCATTTATACCCTTATGACAAGCATTATTTGGAGGATGATTTCCACCACACACACGCTGATGTAATTCTATATTTAAGGGTTCTAATAAAAATAAAAAATCATAAAATTTCTTCCATCAAATATTTGAAAGCGCTTGTACGTGGTCTAGAGTAAATTATATATAGGCGGTTACTTAGAAGTAGACAAAGGTTGTTTGGTAGATGTTAACTTGGAGAAGTCTCCATGGGATCATGCTTGTTCTGTAATTATTCTCGATGATTATAATCTAGACTGTGAATGGATAATAAGGTCCCTTCCAAGACATTTTAAATTGATTTTACCTCCACAGTTCACGATTTTACCTCTACGGGTAAAGTCTCCATGAGATCATTCCTGCTATGTTGTCATTCTCGATGATTATAAGTTTGACTGGGAATGGGTAATAAGGTCCCTTCTGGAATGTTTCAAATCAATTTTACCTCTATGGTTTACGATTTTACCTCCACAGGTCATGTTTTAAAATTTTGAACACAATTAAGTCCCTCGGCGAATATTTGAGATGTGGAAATTAAAATTTAGAGATACCCTAACATAATTATCAATGGCGTGATTAAGACGTTCCAATTTAGGCTTGACCAGATGAATCGAACGGGGTATTCAAATTCCTTTGTATTAGTATTTTAATTTATACCCTTAGGACAAGCATTATCGGAAGGATGATTTCCTCCACATAGAAACAAATGAAATTCCATATTTGAGGGTTCTAATGAAAAGAAAATATAATAAAATTTTGCCTATCAAATTTTTGAAAGTGCTTGTACGTGGTCTAGAGTAAATTATATATAGGCGGTTACTTATATGTAGACAAAGGTTATTTGGTAGATGTTAACTTTGAGAAGTCTCCTTGGGATCATGCTTGTTATGTACTTATTCTCGATGATTATAATCTAGACTGTGGATGGATAATAAGGTCTATTCCAAGATATTTTGAATTGATTTTACCTCCAGAGTTCATGTTTTTACCTCCTTGGGTCAAGTCTCCGTGGGATCGTGCCTGCTATGTTATCATTCTCGATGACTATAAGTTTGACTGGGTATGGTAATAAGGACCCTTATGGGATATTTCAAATCAATTTTACCTCTACGGTTCTTGATTCTACCTCCACGGGTCAAGTTTTTAATTTTTGAACACAATGAAGTCCCTCTGTGTATATGGGAGATGTGGAAATGAAAATTTAGAGATACCCTAAAATAAATTATCAATGTCATGATTCAGATGTTCAAATTTAGGCTTGGCCGGATGAATGGAATGGGGTATTCAAATTCCTTTGTATTAGTATTTTCATTTGTACCCTTAGGACAAGCATTATCTGGACGATGATTTCGACCACATAGAAACAACTGAAATTCTATATTTGATGGTTCTCATGAAAATAAAATATAACAAAATTTTGTCCATCAAATTTTTGAAAGCGCTTGTACGTGGTCTAAAGTAAATTATATATGCCTGAATTACTTAGAAGTAGACAAAGGTCATTTGGTAGATGTTAACTTCGAGAAGTCTCCCTGGGATCATGCTTGTTGTGTAATTATTCTCGATGATTATAATCTAGACTATGGATGGATAATAAGGTCCCTTCCAAGACATTTTGAATTGATTTTACCTCCATAGTTCTCGATTTTACCTCTACGAGTCAGGTCTCCATGGGATCATGCCTGTTATGTTATCATTCTCGAAGATTATAAGTTTGACTGGGTATGGGTAATAAGGTCCCTTCTGGAATGTATCAAATCAATTTTACCTCTACTGTTCACGATTTTACCTCCATAGGTCATGTTTTAAAATTTTGAAAATAATTAAGTCCCTCTGCGTATATGGGAGATGTGGAAATGAAAATTTAGAGATACCCTAAAATAATTATCAATGTCATGATTAAGATGTTCTGATTTAGGCTTGACTAGATAAATTGAACAGGGTATTAGAATTCCTTTGTATTAGTATTTTCATTTATACCCTTAGGCCAAGCATGATCAGAACGATGATTTTTACCAGATAGACATAAATGAAATTCTATATTTCAGGGTTCTAATGAAAATAAATATAATAAAATTGTGTCTATCAAAGTTTTGAAAGAGCTTGATGTGGTCTAGAGTGAATTATGTATAGGCGGTTACTTAGAAGTGGACAAAGGTTATTTGGTAGATGTTAACTTGGAGAAGTCTCCATGGGATCATGCTTGTTATGTAATTATTCTCGATGATTATAATCTAGACTGTGGATGGATAATAAGGTCCCTCCCAAGACATTTTGAATTGATTTTACCTCCATAGTTCAGGATTTTACCTGTACGGGTGAAGTCTCCATGGGATCATGCTCGTTATGTTATCATTCTTGATGATTATAAGTTTGACTGGGTATGGGTAATAAGGTCCCTTCTGGAATGTTTCAAATCAATTTTACCTCTAAGGTTCACGATTCTACCTCCGCGGGTCAAGTTTTTAATTTTTGAACATAATTAAGTCCCTTTGTGAATATCGGAGATGTGGAAATGAAAATTTTTAGATACTCTAACATAATTATCAATGTCATGATTAGGACGTTCCAATTTAGGCTTGACCAGTTGAATCAAATGGGGTATTCAAATTCCTTTGTATTAGTATTTTAATATATACCCTTAGGACAAGCATTATCGGAATGATGATTTCCTCCACATAGAAACAAAGGAAATTCCATATTTGAGGGTTCTAATGAAAAGAAAATATAATAAAATTTTGTCTATCAAATTTTTTAAAGTGCTTGTACGTGGTCTAGAGTAAATTATATATAGGCGGTTACATAGATGTAGACAAAGGTTATTTGGTAGATGTTAACTTGGAGAAGTCTCCTTGGGATCATGTTTGTTATGTACTTATTCTCGATAATTATAATCTAGACCGTGGATGGATAATGAGGTCCCTTCCAAGATATTTTGAATTGATTTTACCTCCAGAGTTCATGTTTTTACCTCCTCGGGTCAAGTCTCCATGAGATCATGCCTGCTATGTTGTCATTCTCGATGATTATAAGTTTGACTTGGTATGGGTAATAAGGTCCCTTATGGGATATTTCAAATCAATTTTACCTCTACGGTTCTTGATTCTACCTCGACGAGTCAAGTTTTTAATTTTTGAACACAATGAAGTCCCTCTGTGTATATGGGAGATGTGGAAATAAAAATTTAGAAATACCCTAAAATAATTATCAATGTTATGATTAAGATATTCTGATTTAGGCTTGGCCGGATGAATGGAACGGGGTATTCAAATTCCTTTGTATTAGCTTTTTCATTTATACCCTTAGGACAAGCATTATCGGAACGATGATTTCCTCCATATAGAAACAAATGAAATTCTATATTTGAGGGTTCTAATGAAAAAAATATATAACAAAATTTCGACAATCAAATTTTTGAAAGTGCTTGTACGTGCTCTAGAGTAAATTATATATAGGCGGTTACTTAGATGCAGACAAAGGTTACTTGGTAGACGTTAAATTGGAGAAGTCTCCATGGGATCATACTTGTTATGTAATTATTCTCGATGATTATATCTAGACTGTGGATGGATAATAAGGTCCATTCCAAGACATTTTGAATTGATTTTACCTCCACAGTTCACGAATTTACCTCTACGGGGCAAGTCTCAATGGGATCATGCCTATTATGTTATCATTCTCGAAGATTATAAGTTTGACTGGGTATAGGTAATAAGGTCCCTTCTGGAATGTTTCAAATCAATTTTACCTCTAAGGTTCACGATTTACCTCCACGGGTCAAGTTTTAAATTTTTGAACATAATTGAGTCCCTCTGTGAATATGGGAGATGTGGAAATGAAAATTTAGAGATTCCCCAGCAAAATTATCAATGTCATGATTAAGACATTCCAATTTAGGCTTGACCAAATGAATTGAACGGTGTATTCAAATTCCTTTGTATTAGTAGTTTCATTTATACCCTTAGGACAAGCATTATCGGAACGATGATTTCCTCCATGTAGAAACAAATGAAATTCTATATTTTAGGGTTCTAATGAAAAGAAAATATAATAAATTTTCGTCCATCAAATTTTTGAAAGCGCTTGTATATGGTCTAGAGTAAATTATATATAGGCGGTTACTTAGATGTAGACAAAGGTTATTTGGTAGATGTTAACTTGGAGAAGTCTCCTTGGGATCATTCTTGTTAAGTAAATATTCTCGATGATTATAATCAAGACCGTGGATGGATAATAAGGTCCCTTCAAAGATATTTTGAATTGATTTTACCTCCAGAGTTCCTGTTTTTACCTCTTCGGGTCAAGTCTCCATGGGATCATGGCTGCTATGTTATCATTCTCGATGATTATAAATTTGACTGGGTATGGGTAATAAGGTCCCTTCTAGGATATTTCAAATCAATTTTACCTCTACGGTTCTTGATTCTTCCTCCACGGTTCAAGTTGTAAATTTTTGAACACAATGAAGTCCATCTGTGTATATGGGAGATGTGGAAATGAAAATTTAGAGATACCCTAAAATAATTATCAATGTCATGATTAAGATGTTCTGATTTAGGCTTCGCCGGATGAATGGAACGGGGTATTCAAATTCCTTTGTATTAGTATTTTCATTTATACCCTTAGGACAAGCATTATCCGAACGATGATTTCCACCACATGGAAACAAATGAAATTCTAGATTTGTGTGTTCTAATGAAAATAAAATATAATAAAATTTCGTCCATCAAATTTTTGAAAGCACTTGTAAGTGGTCTGGAATAAATTTTATATAGGCGGTTACTTAGAAGTAGACAAAGGTTATTTGGTAGATGTTAACTTGGAGAAGTCTCCATGGGATCATGCTTGTTATGTAATTATTCTTGATGATTATAATCTAGAGTGTGGATGGATAATAAGGTCCCTCCCAAGAAATTTTGAATTTATTTTACCTCCAAAGTTCGCGATTTTACTTCTTCAGGTCAAGTCTCAATGGATCATGCCTGCTATGTTATCATTCTCGATGATTATAAATTTGACTTGGTATGGGCAACAAGGTCCATTCTGGGACGTTTCAAATCAATTTTACCTCTACAGTTCACGATTTTACCTTCACAGGTCAAGTTTTTAATTTTTGAACATAATTAAGTCCCTCTGCAAATATGGGAGATGTGGAAATGAAAATTTAGAGATACCCTAACATAATTATCAATGTCATGATTGAGATGTTCCAATTTAGGCTTGACTAGATGAATTGAACAGAGTATTAGAAATCCTTTGTATTAGTATTTTAATATATACCCTTAGGACAAGCATTATCAGAACGATGATTTTCACCAGATAGACACAAATGAAATTCTATATTAGAGGGTTCTAATGAAAATAAAGTATAATAAAATTGCGTCCATCAAATTTTTGAAAGCGTTCGTACGTGGTCTAGAGTGAATTATATATAGGCGGTTACTTAGAAGTAGACACAGGTTATTTGGTAGATGTTAACTTGGAGAAGTCTCCATGGGATCATTCTTGTTATGTAATAATTCTCGATGATTATAATCTGGACTGTGGATGGATAATAAGGTCCTTTCCAAGACATTTTGAATTGATTTTACCTCCACAGTTCACGATTTTACCTCTACGGGTTAAGTCTCCTTGGGATCATGCCTGTTATGTTATCATTCTCAAAGATTATAAGTTTGACTGGGTATGGGTAATAAGATCTTTTCTGGAATGTTTCAAATCAATTTAACCTCTACGGTTCACGATTTTACCTCCACGGGTCAAGTTTTTAATTTTTGAAGATAGTTAAGTCCCTCTGCGAATATGGGAGATGTGGAAATGAATATTTAGAGATACCCTAAAATAATTATCAATGTCATGATTAAGATGTTTTGATTTAGGCTTGGCCGGATGGATGGCCGGGGTAATCAAATTCCTTTGTATTAGTATTTTCATTTATACCCTTAGGACAAGCATTATCCGAACGATGATTTCCACCAAACTGACACAAATGAAATTTTTTATTTAAGGATTCTAATAAAAATAAAAAATAAAAAAATTTCGTCCATCAAATTTTCTAAAGCGCTTGTACATGGTGTAGAGTAAGTAATAAATAGGCAGTTACTTAGAAGTAGACAAAGGTTATTTGGTAGATGTTAACTTGGAGAAGTCTCCGTGGTATCATGCTTGTTATGTAATTATTCTCGATGATTATAATCTAGACTGTGGATTTAAAATAAGGTCCCTTCCAAGACATTTTGAATTTTTTTTAACTCCACAGTTCACAATTTTACTTCTTCGGGTCAAGTCTCAATGGGATCATGCCTGCTATGTTATCATTCTCAATTATTATAAGTTTGACTAGGTATGGGCAATAAGGTCCCTTCTGGGACATTTCAAATCAATTTTACCTCTACAGTTCTTGATTTTACCTTCACGGGTCAAGTTTTTAATTTTTGATCATAATTAAGCCCCTCTGCGAATATGGGAGACGTGGAAATGAAAATTTAGAAATAACCTAACATAATTATCAATGTCATGATTAAGATGTTCCAATTTGGTCCTGACCAGATAAATTGAACTGGGTATTAGAATTCCTTTGTATTAGTATTTTCATTTATACCCTTATGACAAGCATTATAAGAACGGTGATTTCCACTAGATAGACACAAATGAAATTCTATATATGGGGGTTGTAATGTAAATAAAATATAATAAAATTGCGTCTATCAAATTTTTGAAAGCGCTTGTACGTGGTCTAGAGTGAATTATATATAGGCGGTTACTTACAAGTTGGCAAACGTTATTTGGTAGATGTTAACTTGGAAAAGTCTCCATGGGATCATGCTTGTTATGTAATTATTCTCGATGATTATAATCTAGACTGTGGATGGATAATAAGGTCCTTTCCAAGACATTTTGAATTGATTTTACCTCCACAGTTCACGATTTTACCTCTACGGGTCAAGTCTCCTTGGGATCATGCATGTTATGTTATCATTCTCAAAGATTATAAGTTTGACTGGGTATGGGTAATAAGATCTTTTCTGGAATGTTTCAAATCAATTTTACCTATACGGTTCACGATTTTACCTCCACGGGTCAAGTTTTGATTATCAATGTCATGATTAAGACGTTTTGATTTAGGCTTGGTCGGATGAATGGAACGGGGTATTCAAATTCCTTTGTATTAGTATTTTCATTTATACCCTTAGGAAAAGCATTATCTTAACGATGATTTCCACCATACTGACACAAATGAAATTCTATATTTAAGGTTTCTAATAAAAATAATAAAATAATAAAATTTTGTCCATCAAATTTTTGAAAGCACTTCTACGCGGTCTAGAGTAAATAATAAATAGGCGGTTACTTAGAAGTAGACAAAGGTTTTTTGGTAGATGTTAACTTGGAGAAGTCACCATGGGATCATGCTTGTTATGTAATTATTCTCGATGATTATAATCTAGACTGTAGATGGATAATAAGGTCCCATCCAAGACATTTTGAATTGATTTTACCTCTACAGGTCAAGTCTCCATGGGATCATGTCTGTTATGTTATCATTCTCGATGATTATAAGTTTGACTGGGTATGGGTAATAAGGTCCCTCCTGGAATGTTTCAAATCAATTTTACCCCTACGGTTCACGATTTTACCTCCACGGGTCCATATTTTAATTTTTGAACATTATTAAATCCCTCTGCGAATATGGGAGATGTTGAAATGAAAATTTAGAGATACCCTAAAATAATTATCAATGTAGAGATTAAGATGTTCTTATTTAGGCTTGGCCGAATGAATGGAACGGGGTATTCAAATTCATTTGTATTAATATTTCCATTTATACCCTTAGGATAAGCCTTATCGAAACAATGATTTCCACCCCATAGAATCAAATGAAATTCCATATTCAATGGTTCTTATGAATATAAAATATATTAAAATTGCATCTATAAAATTATTTGGTAGATGTTGACTGGGAGAAGTCTCCATGGGATCATGCCTGGTATGGAATCATTCTCGATGATTAAAACCTTGCTTGGGAATTGGAAAATTTGCCCCTTCCGGGATGTTTCGAATCAATTTTACCTCCACGGTTCACTATTTTACCTCAACGGGTCAGGTTTTCAATTTTTTAATTAGTTCCCTTTTTAAATGTGGGAAACGTGGAATTGAAAATTTAGGGATACCCTTATTTGATTCACAATGTCAAGACCAAGGAGTTATGATTTTGGCATGATCGGATGAATGGAACGGAGCAATGAAATTATTTGTATTAATATTTCCATTTGTACCCTCAGGATAACCGTTATCGAAACGATAATTTCCACCCCATAGAATCAACTAAAATTCCATATTCAATGTTTCTTATAAAAATAAAAGAATATAAAATCGCGTCCATCAAATTTTTGGAAGCACTAGTACGTGGTCAAAAGTAAATTATATATAGATGGTTACTTATAAGTAAACAAAGGTTATTTGGTAGATGTTGACTGGGAGAAGTCTCCATGGGATAATGTCTATTATGTAATCATTCTGGATGATTATAAGGTTACTTGGGAATTGGAAATTAGGCCCCTTCCGGGTTGTTTAAAATTGATTTTACCTCCTCGGTTTACAATTTTACTTCAAAGGGTAAATCCATATGATTAGTCGCTCTTGAATCCATATACCAGTCAGGGATCGATGAAGCAACACTCGGGGCAGAATACTGAGGTGCTGTAATAGATGGCTGAGTGGGATATGCTGAAGGAGCAGAATACTGAGGTGCTGCAAAACCTGGTGGTGTGGGAAGCGCCTGAAGCATCGGAGGAGCATACTGCGGATAGTGCTGAACAAGATGAGCCTGAACTGCCTGAGGAGCATGACCAACATAAGGCGAGTACTGTTGCTGAATATAAGGCTAAGGAGCCGAAGCCATAGGGTGAGGATTGGCCGAAGGACACTGACTAGCAATGTGACCGAAACCCTCATAGGTATAAAACTGAATTGGAGACCCATATGCAGCAGATCTAGACCAGGACCCACGACCAGAACCCTTCCAGGAGCCTCTACCACCACATCGGCCACGGCCGTTTCCAGCCACGCGTGGGACCCATCACCACTGCCACGCACGGGTTCCGCCGGAGCGTGAGGCCACGCGCCGCCCACGGCTGGCTGCTAGTCTGAACCAGCTTCTCCCTACTGCTGTACAGAAGCCACAAAAGCAATTGGACTAGAATTTACTTGCCCCTGGACACTATTCAACTGTGTTTTTTCCACATTAACAATAAAAGATTCATATCCCTTAGCCTCATCAACCACAGTCATATAAACAGGAAGAGGCTTACGGGCATCAATAGGCACTAAAATGCTTAAAGTCAGCTCCCAAAGCATTAAGAAACCAAATCAATTTCTCATGATTACTAGCTGGTTCTCCCATGACAGATAATTGATCAAACATTTTCATGAAGGAAAGGTGAAGCTCATGAATAGTACCATTTTTTCGGATGATGTCGGCCTGTTAGCGGAGACTGAAGGCTGCAATGGCAGTACTGTGTTGATATGCCGTGGTGAAGGCATCCTACATCTCCTTCGCGGTGGTGCACTGCGAGATTTCGTTCTTAGCATCGGAAGAGAGAGAAGAATAAAGCACATTGCAGACTCGTTGATCATCAGCAACCCAATCATTATAGACAGCCTTGGTTTTATCAAAGACCTCTCTAGCTTTGAGAAATGCAGCATAATCAGGCGGAGAAGAGGAGGAGGAAACCGGTGTCTGCATCACTGGGAAATTTGGGCAGGGACTAGAACCATCAAAATGACCATACAATCCCTGCGGTCTAAATAAATATTGAACCTGCTGCTTCAATTGCAGGTATGTGTTAGCATCCAACTTCGTATTGAGTAAATGGATCATGGTGTTAAGGGACAACCTGTCTGAATTCTTGTTGTCAGCCATGATCGAGAAAAAAAATCGATTGAAGAAGAAGAGGGGAGAGGGGCGGCCGAATGAAGAAGAAATAGGGGAGGTTGAAAAAAATTGAAACTGTAGGGAGAGAGGATCAGCAACGCTCTGATACCATGAAAGGAATTTTCCAACTTGATTTTCTATTACCATTTACAAAGTAATATATAGGTGTTTACATATGAATGATACAATGAATCTGGACTAGTTCTAAATATAGACAAGATAAATCTTGATTAATTAGAAATTAATCAAGATCAATCACAATCAATCACAATCAATAAATCACAACCAATCACAATCAATCACGATCAATCACGATCAATCACGATCTTCTATTGTCACACCCGGGAAAGGACAAACAACCCTCCTTATATGGAGCCTATTTTCTGGAACACCTATTGATTTTGGGATTGACAAGAACAACCTCCTCTCCTTCCCCGCGTTTGCCAACCAGATTAAATATCGTAGGACCATGCGCTGCAACCGCTTGTATAGCTTCCGTTTATTAAATAGTCAATCTCTCTCCTTCACGTCATCAACTAATATTACAAATGAGCCACTTCATTATTCATCAACATTGACTGAAGCGACGTTGCAATGACTTATGAAACGACATTAATTATACTATTAATATTTAATTTAAAAAAATTTGACTACCCAAATTAATTAAAATATAAAATTTAATAATGTATTTGTAATTTTAAAATTGAATTTCATTTTTTAAAATTTCATATTTAATATTAATTTAAAATTTTAAAAATTATATTATGAACAAGAATTAAAATGAAACATATTTTTTAAAAGAATGTAATTTCATTTTTAAAATGAACCAAAATTTAATTTTGATTTTTAAAATAAAAATATGATTTTAAAGCTTTTTTACCCATTTTTTTCTAATTTTTTGAAATTTTCAAAAATTATATTTCAAAAATCTAAAGCGCGGCTTAAATTTTCAGTTGGGACACATGGCACCACATGATTTGGCAATGTGTCTCAATTAGTCACCAAAATTTTAAAAAAGGGCCCAACCACTACATGCCACGTGGCCCAATAAGGGCACGACACATGGCGCAACTGGGGAAAGGAAATGGCCCCCGCTTCAGCGCAGGCCAAGGGTTCACGTGGGCGCCTGCAAATGCCACTTCTCAGCCAGTGCGCTATCGGCCTGGGGAACCACTTTGGAACCCTTATTGTGGGGTTTCAAAGTTTCACTTCGGTTCCAGTTCCCAACATGAACCACTCTGGAACCACCATTGTACATGCTCCAGCTGCACATTTTTATCCACTTGGGGTGGTGCGGACTGGCCAATGCCACCAGTTCTGTAAACATAATGTTGGGTATTTAGGTGTCTTCCTATGTGGACAAACCCAATATTTTGTGTGTTTTCGGCCTTCAGTGTTCCTAAGTTTGACAAAAAGAGGGACTTGTGGGTGATGAAAAGTAGAAAGAATAAGAGAAAGAAAAGTAGAGAGAAAAGGAGAGAACTAGGGTTGCTGCATTTTTTTCCTGTGTTTGGTGTCCCAATTTCACAGTCCAGGTTTAATCGAAGGCCATCTAGTGTCCGATCGAACTGAAATTTTGGCAGCATCTTCTGGGCATATTGAGATTCATTTTGAACAGTTGGATTGGTTATTGGTTATGTGGTTTGGGAGAAATGATAGCTTGACTATGCTATGCAGATATGGCGATATTCTTCCTCTTGCTTGTATTCCTAGTTATGATTGTCTATGGTTTAATATGATGTGTAGGAATTTGAGACATGGATAGGGATTATGTAACCTTCCTTTGATTATAATAAAAGCAATTGGGGTGGACTCCTAATCGTCTCGTAGTTTTTACTCTTCACACCGAAGGGGTTTTCAACGTAAAAATCATTGTGCCTTGTCTTGATTGTTTAGGTTGTTATTTTGCTGATCTTATTGTGATTACTCTGCTGGTATGTTGATTATTGTTGGAGAATTATGATTTATAGAGTCAAACTTATTCACAATGCTAGTATGCAGTCACAATGCCATGGCAAAGTTTTTCCGATTTAGGCATGACCGGATGAATGGAACGGAGCAATAAAATTCATTTGTTAATATATTTCCATTTATACCCTTAGAATAAGCATTATCGAAACGATGATTTCCACCCCAGAGAAGTAAATGAAATTCCATCTTCAATGGCTCTTATGAAAATAAAATATAATAAAATTGTGTCCATCAAATTTTAGAAACTGCTAGTATGCAGTCAAAAGTAAATTATATATAGATGGTTACTCTTAAGTAGACAAAGATTATTTGTAGATATTGAATAGGAAAAGTCTCAGTGGAATCATGCCTGTTATGTAATCATTCTAGATGATTATAATTTTTCTTTGGAATTAAAAATAAGGCCCCTTCCGGGATGTTTCGAATCGATTTTACCTCCACGGTTCAAGATTTTACCTCAACGGGTCGAAATTTCAATTTTTGAACTTAATTAGGTCCCTCCTTGAATGTGGGAGACATGGAACTGAACATTTAGAGATACCCTTATCCACAATTTTATTACCAAGATATTCCAATTTAGGCATGATCGGATGAATGGAACGGAGCAATGAAATTCATCTGTGTTAATATTTACGTTTATTCCATAAGAATAAGCGTTATCGAAACAATGATTTCCACCCCATAGAATCAAATAAAATTCCATATTCAATGATTCTTATGAAAATAAAATATAATAAAATTGCGTCAATCAAATTTTAGAAAGCGCTAGTTCGTGGTCAAAAGAAAATTATATTTAGATGGTTACTCATAAGTAGACAAAGATTATTTGTAAATGTTGACTAGGAGAAGTCTCCATGGAGTCATGCCTATTACGTAATCATAATCAATGATTATAAGTGTACTCTGGAATTGAAAATAAGGCCCCTTCCGGGATGTTTCGAATCAATTTTACCTCCACGGTTGAAAATTTTACCTCAACGGGTCAAGTTTTTTATTTTTAAACTTAATTAGATCCATCTTTGAATGTGAAAGACGTTGAATTGAAAATTTAGAGATACCCTTATCTTATTCACAATTTCATGACCAAGATGTTCCGATTTAGGCATGACCGGATGAATCAAACGGAACAAGGAAATTCATTTGAATTAATATTTCCATTTATACCCTTAGAATAAGAGTTATCGAAACGATGATTTCCACCCCATATAATCAAATGAAATTCCACACTCACTAGATCTTGTGAAAATAAAATGTAATAAAATTGTGTCCATCAAATATTATAAAGTGCTAGTACGTGGTAAAAAGTAAATTATATATAAATGGTTACTCTTAAGTAGACAAAGATTATTTGTAGGTGTTGACTGGGAAAAGTCTCAATGGAATCTTGCCTGTTATGTAATCGTTCTCGATGATTATAAGTTTTCTTGGGAATTGGAAATAAGGCCCCTTCCGGGATCGTTCTCGAATCAATTTTTTACCTCCATGGTTCAACATTTAACCTCTACGGGTCAAAATTTTAATTTTTGAACTTAATTAGGTTCCTCTTTGATTGTGTTAGACGTGGAATTGAAAATTAGAGATACCCTTATCTAATTCACAATTTCTTGAGCAAGATGTTCCACTTTAGGCATGACCGGATGAATGGAATGGAGCAATGAAATTCCTTTGTATTAATATTTCCGTTTATACCCTTAGAATAAGCGTTATTGAAACGATGATTTCCACACCATAGAATCAAATGAAATTCCATATTCAATGATTCTTATGAAAATAAAATATATTAAAATTGCATCAATCTAATTTTAGAAAGTGCTAGTACGTGGTCAAAAGTAAATTATATTTAGATGTTTCTCATTAGTAGACAACGGTTATTTTGGAGATGTTTACTAGGAGAAGTCTCCATGGGATCATGCCTGTTATGTAATTATTCTCAATGATTATAAGTTTACTTGGGAATTGGAAATAAGGCCACTTCAAGGTGTTTCAAATCAATTTTGCCTCCTCAGTTCAAGATTTTACCTCAACGGATCAAGTTTAAAATTTTTGAACTGAGTTATATCCCTCTTTGAATGTGGGGGATGTGGAATTGAAAATTTAGAGATACCCTTAATTTATTCACAGTGTCATGACTAAGATGTTCTGATGTAGGCATGACAGGATGAATGGAGCGGAGCAAAGAGATTCATTTGTATTAATATTTCCATTTATACCCATAGAATAAGAATTATCGAAACGATGATTTCCACCCCATTGAATCAAGTGAAATTCCATATTCAATTATTCTTATGAAAATAAAATATATTAAAATAGCGCCTCTTAAATTTTAGAAAGTACTAATACGTGGTCAAAAGTAAATTATATATAGCTGGTTACTCAAAAGTAGACAAAGGTTATTTGTAGATGTGGACTGGGAAAAGTCTCAACGGAATCATCATGCGTGTTATGTAATCATTCTTGATGATTATACGTTTCTTGGGAATTGGGGATGTTTCGAAATAATTTTACCTCCACAATTCAAGATTTTACCTCAACGGGTAAAATTTTTAACTTTTGAACTTAATTAGGTCCCTCTTTGGATGTGGGAGACGTGAATTGAAAATTTAGAGATACACTTATCTAATTCACAATTTCATGACCAAGATGTTTCGATTTATCCATGACCGAATGAATGGAACGGAGCAATGAAATTCATTTGTATTAATATTTCCATTTATACCCTTAGAATAAGCGTTATCGAAACGATGATTTCCCCCCCCCCCATATAATCAAATGAAATTCCATATTCAATGATTCTTATGGAAAAAAATATAGAATATAATAGCGTCAATCAAATTTTAGAAAGCGCTAGGACGTGTTCAAAATTAAATTATATTTAGATGGTTACTCATTAGTAGACAAAGGTTGTTTTGTAGATATTGACAAGGATAAGTCTCTATAGGATCATACCTGTTATGGTATCATTCTCAATGATTATAAGTTTACTTGGGAATTTGAAATAAGGCCACTTCCGGTATGTTTCGAATCAATTTTACCTCCTCGGTTCAAGATTTTATCTCAACGGGTCAAGTTTTTAATTTTGAACTTAATTAGATTCCTTTTTGATTGTGGGAGACGTGGAATTGAAAATTTAGAGATACCCTTATCTTATTCACAATGTCACGACAAGATGTTCCGATTTAGGCCTTACCGAATGAATGGAATGGAGCAATAAAATTCATTTGTACTAATATTTCCATTTATCGCTTAGAATAAGCGTTATTGAAATGATGATTTCCACCCAAGAGAAGAAAATGAAATTCCATATTCAATGGTTCTTATGAAAATAAAATATAATAAAATCGTGTCCATCAAATTTTAGAAAGTGCTAGTACGTGGTCAAAAGTAAATTATATATAAATAGTTACTCATAAGTAGGGAAAGGTTATTTGTAGATGTTGACTGGGAAAAGTCTCCATGGAATCATGCCTGTTATGTAATCATTCTCGATGGTTATAAGTTTTATTGGGAATTGGAAATAAGTCCCCTTTCGGGATGTTTCGAATCGATTTTACCTCCACAGTTTAATATTTTACCTCAACGGGTCAAAATTTTAATCTTTGAACTTAATTAGATCCCTCCATGAATGTGGGAGACTTGGAACTGAATATTTAGAGATACCCTTATGTAATTCAAAATTTCAAGACCAAGATGTTCCGATTTAGGCATGATCGGATGAATGGAACAGAGCAAAGAAATTCATTTGTATTAATATTTCCGTTTATACCCTTAGAATAAGCGTTATCGAAACAATGATTTCCACCCCATAGATTCAAATGAAATTCCATATTCAATGATTCTTATGAAAATAAAATATAATAAAATCTAGTCAATCAAATTTTAGAAAGTGCTAGTACGTGGTCAAAACTAATTTATATATAGATGGTTACTCATAAGTAGTCAAAGGTTATTTTGTAGATGTTGACTAGGAGAAGTGTCCATGGGATCATGCCCATTATGTAATTATTCTCAATGATTATATGTTTACTTGGAAATTGGACATAAGGCCCCTTCCAAGATCTTTCGAATTGATTTTACCACCACGGTTGAAGATTTTACCTTAACGGGTCAAGTTTTTAATTTTAGAACTTAATTTAATCCCTCTTTGAATGTGGGGGACGTGGAATTGAAACTTTAGAGATACCCTTATCTTATTCACAGTGTCATGACCAAGATTTTCCGATTTAGGCATAACCGAATGAATGGAACGGAGCAATAAAATTCATTTAAATTAATATTTCCATTTAAACCCGTAGATTAAGCGTTATCGAAACGATGATTTCCACCCTAGAGAATCAAATGATATTCCATATTCAATGGTTCTTATGAAAATAAAATATAATAAAATTATCCATCAAATTTTAGAAAGTGGCAGTACGTGGTCAAAAGTAAATTATATATAGATGGTTACTAATGAGTAGGCAAAGGTTATTTGTAGATGTTGACTGGGAAAAGTCTCAATGGAATCATGCCTGTTATGTAATCATTCTCGATGGTTATAAGTTTTCTTGTGAATTGGAAATAAGTCCCCTTTCAGGATGTTTTGAATCGATTTTACCTCCACGGTTTAATATTTTACCTCAACGGGTCCAAATTTTAATTTTTGAACTTATTTAGATCCCTCCTTGAACTTGGGAGAGTTGGAACTGAAAATTTAGAGATACCCTTATCTAATTCACAATTTCTTGACCAAGATGATCTGATTTAGGCATGATCGGATGAATGGAACGGAGCAAAGAAAATCATTTGAATTAATATTTCCGTTTATACCCTTAGAATAAGTTTTATCGAAACAATGATTTCCACCCCAAAGAATCAAATAAAATTTCATATTCAATGATTCTTATGATAATAAAATATAATAAAATCGAGTCAATCAAATTTTAGAAAGTGCTTGTACGTGGTCAAAAGTAAATTATACATAGATGGTTACTCATAAGTAGTCAAAGGTTATTTTTTAAATGTTGACTAGGATAAGTGTCCATGGGATCATGAACATTTTGTTATTATTCTCAATGATTATATGTTTACTTGGAAATTGGAAATAAGGCCCCTTCCAGGATGTTTCGAATTGATTTTACCTCCACGGTTGAAGATTTTACATTAACGGGTCAAGTTTTTTATTTTAGAACTTAATTAGATCTCTATATGAATGTGGGAGACGTGTAACTCAAAAATTTAGAGATATCCTTATCTTATTAACAATGTCATGACCAAGATTTTCCGATTTAGGCATAACCGGATGAATGGAACGGAACAATAACATTCATTTGTATTAATAGTTCCATTTATACCCTTAGATTAAGCGTTATCGAAACGATGATTTACACCCCAGAGAATAAAATGAAATTCCATATTCAATGGTTCTTATGAAAATAAAATATAATAATATTGTGTCCATCAAATTTTAGAAAGTGCTAATACATGGTAAAAAGTAAATTATATATAGATGGTCACTCATAAGTAGACAAAGGTTATTTGTAGATGTTGACTGGGAAAACTCTCAATGGAATCATGCCTATCATGTAATCATTCGCGATGATTATAAGTTTTCTTGGGAATTAGGGATGTTTCGAATAAATTTTACCTCCACGGTTCATGATTTGACCTCAATGGGTCCCTCTTTGAATGCGGGAGATGTGGAATTGAAAATTTAGAGATGCACGTATCTAATTCACAATTTCATGACCAAGATGTTCCGATTTAGGCATGACCAAATGAATGGAATGGAGCAATGAAATTCATTTTTATTAATATTTCTGTGTATACCCTTAGAATAAGTGTTATCGAAACGATGATTTCCACCCCATAGAATCAAATGAAATTCCATATTCAATGATTCTTATGAAAAAAAAATATAATAAAATCGCGTCAATCAAATTTTAGAAAGCGCTAGGACGTGTTCAAAAGTAAATTATATTTAGATGGTTACTCATTAGTAGACAAAGGTTATTTTGTAGACATTGACTAGGAAAAGTCTCCATGGGATCTTGCGTGTTATGTAATCATTCTCAATGATTATAAGTTTACATGGGAATTGGAAATAAGGCCACTTCCGGTATGCTTCGAATCAATTTTATCTCCTTGGTTCAAGATTTTACCTTAACGGGTCAAGTTTTTAATTTTTGAACTTAATTAAATCCCTCTTTGAATGTGGGAGACGTGGAATTGAAAATTTAGGTATACACTTATCCAATTCACAATTTCTGGACCAAGATGTTCCGATTTAAGCATGATCGGATGAATGGAACGGAGCAGTTAAATTCATTTGTATTAATATTTCCATTTATACCCTTAGTATAAGCGTTATCGAAATGATTATTTCCACCCCGGAGAAGCAAATGAAATTGCATATTCAATGGTTCTTATGAAAATAAAATATAATAAAACCGCGTCCATTAAATTTTAGAAAGTTCTAGTATGTGGTCAAAAGTAAATTATATATAGATGGGTACTCATAAGTAGACAAAAGTTTTATTTGTAGATGTTGACTGGGAAAAGTCTCAATGGAATCATACCTGTTATGTAATAATGTTTGATGATTAAAATTTTTCTTGGGAATTTGAAATAAGTCCCCTTCCGGGATGTTTTGAATCGATTTCACCTTCACGGTTTCATATTTTTACCTCAACAGGTCAAAATTTTAAATTTTGAACTTAATTAGATCCCTCCTTGAATGTAAGAGACCTGGAACTGAAAATTTAGAGATACACTTATCTAATTCACAATTTCATGACTAAGATGTTCCGATTTAGGCATGACCGGATGAATGGAATGGAGCAATGAAATTCATTTGTATTAATATTTCCATTTATACCCTTAGAATCATCGTTATCGAAACGGTGATTTCCAATCCCATAGAATCAATTGAAATTCAATATTTAGTAGTTCTTATGAAAATAAAATATAATAAAATCGAGTCAATCAAATTTTAGAAAGCGCTAGTAAGTGGTCAAAGTAAATTATATAAAGATGGTTACTCATAAGTAATGAAAGGTTATTTTGTAGATGTTGACTAGGAGAAGTCTCCATGGGATCATGGCCGTTATGTAATTATTCTCAATGATTTTATGTTTACTGTGGAATTGGAAATAAGGCCCCTTCCGGGATGTTTGGAATTGATTTTCTCTCCTCGGTTGAAGATTTTACCTTAACGGGTCAAGTTTTTAATTTTATAACTTAATTAGATCCCTCTTTGAATGTGGGGGACGTGTAATTGAAACTTTAAAGATACCGTTATCTTATTCACAATTTCTTGACCAAGATTTTCCGATTTAGGCATAACCGGATGAATGGAACAGAGAAATAAAATTCATTTGTATTAATATTTCCATTTATACCCTTAGAATAAGCCTAATCGAAACGATGATTTCCACCCATAGAATCAAAGGAAATTCCATATTCAATGATTCTTATGAAAATAAAATATAATAAAATCACGTCAATCAAAATTTTAGAAAGCGCTAGTACGTGGTCAAAAGTAAATTATATATAGATGGTTACTCATAAGTAGTCAAAGGTTATTTTGTAGATGTTGACTAGGAGAAGTCTCCATGGGATCATGCCCGTTATGTGATTATTGTCAATGATTATATGTTTAATGTGGAATTGGAAATAAGGCCCCTTCCGGGATGTTTCGAATTAATTATCCCTCCTTGGTTGAAGATTTTACTTTAACAGGTCATATTTTTTATTTTATAACTTAATTAGATCCCTCTTTGAATGTGGGAGAGTGGAATTGAAACTTTAAAGATACTCTTATCTTATTCAAAATTTCATGACCAAGATTTTCCAATTTTAGGCATAACCGGATTAATGGAACGGAGCAATAAAATTCAATTTTATTAATATTCCCATTTATACCCTTAGAATAAGCGTTATCGAAACGATGATTTCCATCCCAAAGTATCAAATGAAATTCCATATTCAACGGTTTTTATGAAAATAAAATATGATAAAATCGCATCCATCAAATTTTAGAAAGTGCTATTACGTGGTCAAAAGTAAATTATATTTAGATGCTTACTCATAAGTAGCAAAGGTTATTTGTAGATGTTGATTGGGAAAAGTCTCAATGGAGTCATTCCTGTTATGTAATTATTCTCGATGAATATAAGTTTTCTTGGGAATTGGGGAAGTTTCGAATCAATTTTACCTCCACGGTTCAAGATTTTACCTCAACGGGTCAAAGTTTTTATTTTTTAACTTAATTAGGTCCGTCTTTGAATGTTGGAGACGTGGAATTGAAAATTTAGAGATACACTTATCTAACTCACAATTTGATGACCAAGATGTTCCGCTTTAGGCATGACCGGATGAAGGGAACGGAGCAATGAAATTCATTTGTATTAATATTTTTGTTTATACCCTTAGAATAAGTGTTATCGAAACGATGGTTTCCACCCTTTAGAATCAAATTAAATTCCATATTCAATGATTCTTATGAAAAAAATAATAATAAAATCGCATCAGTCAAATTTTATAAAGCGCTAGGACGTGGTCAAAAGTAAATTATATTTAGATGGTTACTCATTATTAGACAAAGGTTATTTTGTAGATATTGACTAGGAGAAGTCTCCATGGGATCGTGCCTTTTATGTAGTCATTCTGAAAGATTATAACTTTATTTGGGAATTGGAAATAAGGCCCCTTCTGGGATGTTTCGAATCGAATTTACCTCCAGAGTTGCAGATTTTATCTTAATGGGTCAATTTTTAAAATTTTGAACTTATTTGGATCCCTCTTTAAATGTGAGAGACGTAGAATTGAAAATTTAGAGATACCCTTATCTTATTCACAATTTCATGTCCAAGATTTTTGAATTTAGGCATGACCGAATGAATGGAACGGAGCAATAAAATTCATTTGTACTAATATTTCCATTTATACCCTTAAAATAAGCATTATTGAAATGATGATTTCCACCCCAGAGAAGCAAATTAAATTCCATATTCAATGGTTCTTATGAAAATAAAATATAATAAAATTGTCCATCAAATTTTAGAAAGTGCTGGTACGTGGTCAAAAGTAAATTATATATAGATGGTTACTCATATGTAGACAAAGGTTATTTGTAGATGTTGACTGGGAAAAGTCTCAGTGGAATCATGCATGTTATGTAATCATTCTCGATGAATATAAGTTTTGTTGGGAATTGGGGATGTTTCAAATCAATTTTACCTCCACAGTTTAAGATTTTACCTCAATTGTTCAAATTTTTAATTTCATAGAATCAAATGAAATTCCATATTCAATGATTCTTATGCAAATAAAATATAATAAATTCAAATCAATCGAATTTTAGAAAGCGCTAGGATGTGGTCAAAAGTAAATTATATTTGGATGGTTACTCATTAGTAGACAAATGTTGTTTTGTAGATATTGACTAGGAGAAGTGTCCATGGGATCATGCCTGTTATGTAATCAATCTCAATGATTATAAGTTTACTTGGGAATTGGAAATAAGGCCACTTCCAGTATGTTTCGAATCAAATTTACCTCCTCGGTTCAAGATATTACCTCAACGGTTCAAGTTTTTAATTTTGGAACTTAATTAGATTCCTCTTTGAATGTGGGAGACATGGAATTGAAAATTTATAAATACCCTTATCTTATTCACAATGTCATAACCAAGAGGTTCCAATTTAGGCATTACCGGATGAATGGAACGGAGCATTGAAATTCATTTGTATTAATATTTCCATTTATACCCTTAGAATAAGCGTTATCGAAACGATGATTTCTACCCCATAGAATCAAAAGAAATTACATATTCAATGGTTCTTATGAAAAGAAAATATAATAAAACCGAATCCATGAAATTTTAGAAAGTGCTAGTTCTTGGTCAAAAGTTAATTATATTTAGATGGTTACTCATAAGTAGACAAAGGTTATTTGTAGATGTTGACTGGGAAAAGTCTCAATGGAATCATGCCTGTTATGTAATTATTCTCGATGATTATAAGTTTTCTTGGGAATTGGGGATGTTTCAAATCAATTTTAACTCCACGGTTCAAGATTTACCTCAACGTGTCAAAATTTTAATTTTTGAACTTAATTAGGTCCCTCTTTGAATTTGGGAGACGTGGAATTAAAAATTTAGGGATACACTTATCTAATTCACAATTTCATGATCAAGATGTTCCGATTTGGGCACGACCGGATGAATGGAACGGAGCAACGAAATTCATTTGTATTAATATTTTCGTTTATACCCTTAGAATAAGCGTTATCGAAACGATGATTTCCACCCTATAGAATCAAATGAAATTCCATATTCAAGGATTCTTATGAAGAAAAATATAATAAAATTGCGTATGCACAAGGCATTCCGTATGTTAGAGCAGTTTAACTTTAGCCAGTATGTATTTGTAATTATCAAACTGATTTATGATGGCCTTTAGGGTAGCTACAGTAAGATCTTGTATTTCGTTTAAGGGCCCATCAGATGAATCAGTCGAGGTCAGGTATTAAGCCCCCCTCTTTCTTTGTACTTTTCTTTTAAATTAATAAATGGGTAGGGGTCTGCCAAACCCCCCACCATCACAGGTGGTTTTATTTAAAAAAAATATATATAATAAAATTGCGTCAATTGAAATTTATAAAGCGCTAGGACGTGGTCAAAAGTAAATTATATTTAGATTGTTACTCATTAGTAGACAAAGGTTATTTTGTAGATATTGACAAGGAGAAGTCTCCATGGGATCATGCCTGTTATGTAATCATTCTCAATGATTATAATTTTATTTGGGATTTGGAAATAAGGCCCCTTCCGGGATGTTTCGAATCAAATTTACCTCCACGGTTGAAGATTATATCTTAACGGGTCAAGTTTTTATTTTTTGAGCTTATTTAGATCCCTCTTTAAATGTGGGAGATGTAGAATTGAAAATTTAGAGATACCCTTATCTTATTTACAATTTATTGTTCAAGATTTTCCAATTTAGGCATGACCGGATGAATCGAACGGAGCAATAAAATTAATTTGTACTAATATTTCCATCTATACCCTTAAAATAAGCATTATGGAAACGATGATTTCCACCCTAGAGAAGAAAATAAAATTCCACATTCAATGGTTCATATGAAAATAAAATATAATAAAATTGTCCATCAAATTTTAGAAAGTGATGGTACGTGGTCAAAAGTAAATAGATGGTTACTCATAAGTAGACAAAGGTTATTTGTAGATGTTGACTGGGAAAAGTCTCAGTGGAATCATGCCTGTTATGTATTCATTCTCGATGAATATAAGTTTTCTTGGGAATTGGGGATGTTTCGAATCAATTTTACCTCCACAGTTTAAGATTTTACCTCAACGGTTCAAATTTTTAATTTTTGAAATTAATTAGGTCCCTCTTTGAATGTGGGAGAAGTTAAATAGAAAATTTAGAAATACACTTATCTAATTTAGAATTTCATGACCAAGATATTCCAATTTAGGCATGACCGGATGAACGGAACGGAGCAATGAAATATATTTGTGTTAATATTTCCGTTTATACCCTTAGAATAAGCATTATCGAAACGATGATTTCCTCCCATAGAAACAAATGAAATTCCATATTCAATGATTCTTATGAAAATAAAATATAATAAATTCAAATCAATCGAATTTTAGAAAGCGCTAGGATGTGGTCAAAAGCAAATTATATTTGGATGGTTACTCATTAGTAGAAAAATGTTATTTTATAGATATTGACTAAGAGAAGTCTCCATGACTAAAAAATTGGGGATGTTTCGAGTCAAGTTTACCTCCACGGTTTAATATTTTACCTCAACGGGTCAAATATTTAATTTTTGTACTTAATAAGATCCCTCATTGAATGTGGCAAAATTGAAATTGAAAATTTAGATATACACTTATCTAATTCACAATTTCATGACCAAGATGTTCCGATTTAGGCATGAACGGATGAATGGAACGGAGCAATGAAATTCAATTGTATTCATATTTCTGTTTATACCCTTTGAATAAGCGTTATCGAAAAAATGATTTCCACCCATAGAATAATATGAAATTCCATATTGAATGATTCTTATGAAAATAAAATATAATAAAATCACTTCAATCGAATTTTTGAAAGCGCTAGGATGTGGTCAAAAGAAAATTATATTTAGATTGTTACTCATTAGTAGACAAATGTTATTTTGTAGATATTGACTAGGAGAAGTCTCCATGGGATCATGCCTGTTATGTAATCATTCTCAATGATTATAAGTTTACTCGGGAATTGGAAATAAGGCCACTTCCAGTATGTTTCGAATCAATTTTACCTCCTTGGATCAAGAATTTACCTCAACGGGTCAAGTTTTAAAATTTTGAACTTAATTAGATTCTTCTTTGAATGTGGGAGATGTGGAATTGAAAATTTAGAGATACCCTTATCTTATACAAAATGTCATGACCAAGATGTTCCGATTTTGGCATTACCGGATGAATGGAACGGAGCAATGAAATTTATTTGTATTAATATTTCAATTTATACCCTTAGAATAAGCGTTGTCGAAACGATGATTTCCACACCATAGAATCGAAGGAAATTCCATATTCATTGGTTCTTATGGAAATAAAATATAATAAAATCGTGTCAATCAAATTTTAGAAAGTGCTAGTACGTGGTCAAAAGTAAATTATATATAGATGGTTACTCATAAGTAGACAAAGGTTAGTTGTAGATCTTGACTTGGAAAAGTCTCAATGGAATCATGCTTGTTATGTAATCATTCTCGATGATTATAAGTTTTCTTGGAAATTGGAAATAAATCCCCTTCTGGGATGTTTCGAATCGATTTTACTTCCATGGTTTATTATTTTACCACAACAGGTCAAATATTTAAATTTTAAACTTAATTAGATCCCTCCTTCAATATGAAAGACTTGGGACTGAAAATTTAGAGATACCCTTATCTAATTCACAATTTCATGACCAAGATGTTCCAATTTAGGCATGATGGGATGAATGGAATGGAGCAAAGAAATTCATTTGTATTAATGTTTCCATTTTTACCCTTAGAATAAGTGTTATCAAAACAATGATTTCCACCCCATAGAATCAAATGAAATTCCATGTTAAATGATTCTTATGAAAATAAAATATAATAAAATCGAGTCAATCAAATTTTTAGAAAGCGCTAGTACCTGGTCAAAAATAAATTATATTTAGATGGTTACTCATAAGTAGTGAAAATATTATTTTTGTAGATGTTGACTAGGAGAAGTCTCAATGGGATCATGCCCCTTATGAAATTATTCTCAATGATTATATGTTTACTTGGGAATTTCAAATATGGCCCCTTCCGGGATATTTCGAATCGATTTTACCACCTCGGTTCAATATTTTACCTCAGCGGGTCATGTTTTTAATATTTCAACATAATTAGATCCCTCTTAGAATACGGGAGAAGTGGAATTGAAAATTTAGAGATGCCCTTATCCAATTCGCAATGTCATGACTATGATGTTCTGATTTAGGCATGACCGGATGAATAGAACTGAGCAATAAAATTCATTTGAATTAACATTTCCATATATACCCTTAGGATAAGCGTTATAGAAATGATGATTTCCACCACATAGAATAAAATGAAATTCCATATTCAATGGTTCTTATGAAAATAAAATATAATAAAATTGCATCCATCAAATTTTAGAAAGTGCTAGTACGTGGAAAAAGTAAATTATATATAGATGATTACATATAAGTAGACAAAGGTTATTTGGTAGATGTTCGCTGGGAGAAGTCTCCATGGGATCATCCTTGTTATGTAATCATTTTTGATGATTTTAGGTTTTCTTGGGAATTGGAAATAAGGTCCCTTCTGGGATGTTTCGAATCGATTATACCTCCACGGTTTAAAATTTTACCTCAATGGGTCATGTTTTAAATTTTTGAACTTAATTAGGTGCCTTTTTGAATTTCGGAAGATGTGAAATTGATAATTTAGATATACCCTTATCTAATTCACAATGTCATGACCAACATGTTCTGATTTAGGCATGACCGGATGAATGTTACGGACCAATGAAATTCATTTGTATTAATATTTCCATTTATACCCTTAGGATAAGCGTTATCGAAATGATGAATTCCACCCCATAGAATCAAATGAAATTCCATGTTCAGTGGTTCTTATGAAAATAAAATATAATAAAATTGCATCCATCAAATTTCAAAAAACACTCGTACATGGTCAAAAGTAAATTATATATAGATAGTTACTCAAAAGTAGACAAAGGTTATTTGGAAGATGTTGACTAGGAGAAGTCTCCATGGGATCAGGCCTGTTATGTAATCATTCTCGATGAATATTATTTTTCTTAGGAATTTTAAATATGGCCGCTTCTGGGAAGTTTCAAATCGATTTTACCTCCCCGGTTCAAGATTTTACCTCAACGGGGCAAGTTTTTAATATTTGAACATAATTAGATCCCTCTTAGAATGTGGGAGACGTGGAAATGAAAATTTAGAGATACCCAGATCCAATTTACAATGTCATGACTATGATGTTCCGATTTAGACATGACCGGATGAATAGAACTGAGCAATGAAATTCATTTGAATTAATATTTCTGTTTATACCCATAGGATAAACGTTATAGAAATGATGATTTCCACCCCATAGAATAAAATGAAATTCCATATTCAATGGTTCTTATGAAAATCAAATATAATAAATTTGCATCCAACAAATTTTTAGAATGCACTACTAAATGGTCAAAAGTAAATAATTTATAGATGGTTACTCATAAGTAGACCAAGGTTATTTTATAGATGATGACTAGGAGAAGTCTCCATGGGATCATGCCTATTATGTAATCATTTTCGATGATTATAAGTTTTGTTGGGATTTGGAAATAAGGTTCCTTCCAGGATGTTTCGAATCGATTTTACCTCCACGGTTCTAGATTTTACCTCAACAGGTCATGTTTTTTATTTTTGAACTTCTTTGGATCCCTCTTTGAATGTAGGGGATGTGGAATTTAAAATTTAGAGATACCCTCATCTAATTCACAATGTTATGACCAAGATGTTCCAATTTCGGCTTGACCGGATAATTTGAACGGAGCAATGAAATTATTTTTTATTATTTTTTCCGTGTATACCGTTAGAATAAGAGTTATCGAAACGATGATTTCCACCGCATAGAATCAAATGAAATTCCATATTAAATGGTTCTTATGAGAATAAAATATAATAAAATCGCGTCCATCAAATTTTTGAATGCACTAGTACGTGGACAAAAGTAAAATATATATAGATGGTTACTTATAAGTAGACAAAGGTTATTAGGTAGATGTTGGCTGGGAGAAGTCTCTATGGGATCATGCCTTTTATGTAATCATTCTCGATGATTATAATTTTTCTTGGGAATTTAAAATATGGCACGTTCTGGAATTTTTCAAATCGATTTTACCTAAACGGTTCAAGATTTTACCTCAACGGGTTAAGTTTTTAATTTTTAAACATAATTAGATCCCTTTTTTTAATGTGGAAGACGTGGAAATGAAAATTTAGAGATACCCTTATCAAATTCACAATGTCATGACCAAGATGTTCTAATTTAGGCATGACTGGATGAATATAACAGAGCAATAAAATTCATTTGGATTTATATTTTCGTTTATACCCTTTGGTTAAGCGTTATCGAAATGATGATTTCCACCCCATAGAATCAAATGAAATTCCATATTCAATGGTTCATATGAAAATAAAATGTAATAAATTTGCATTCATCCAATTTTAGAAAGCTAGTACATGGTCAAAAGTAAATTATATATAAATGGTTACTCATAAGTAGACAAAGGTTATTTGGTAGATGTTTACTAGGAGAAGTTTCCATGGGATCATGCCTGTTATGCAATCATTCTTGATGATTATAATTTTTCTTGGGAATTTGAAATATGGCCCCTTCCGGGATGTTTCGAATCGATTTTACCTCCACGGTTCAAGATTTTACCTCAACGGGCCAGGTTTTTAATTTTTGAACATAATTATATCACTCTTTGAATGTGGGAGTAGTGGAAATGAAAATTTAGAGATACCCTTATCTAATTCACAATGGCATGTCTATGATGTTCTGATTTTGGCATGACCGGATGAATATAACAGAGCAATGAAATTCATTTGTACTTATATTTCCATTTATACCCTTAGGATAAGCGTTATAAAATTGATAATTTCCACCCCACAGAATAAAATGAAATTCCATATACAATGTTTCTCATGAAAATAAAATATAATAAATTCACGTCCATATAATTTTGTAGAAAGCACTAGTACGTGGTAAATTGTACATTATTTATAGATGGTTACTCATAATTAGACCAAGGTTATTTTGTAGATGTTGACTAGGAGAAGCCTCCATGGGATCATGCCTATTATGTAATCATTTCCGATGATTATAAGGTATTTTGGGAATTGGATATAAGGTCCCTTCTAGGATGTTTCGAATCGATTTTACTTCCACAGTTCAAGATTTTACCTCAACGGGTTATGTTTTTTATTTTAAAACTTAATTAGATCCCTCTTAGCATGTGGGAGATGTGGAATTAAAATTTTAGATATACCCTTATCTAATTCACAATGTCATGATCAAGATGTTTCGATTTCGGCATGACCGGATGAATAGAATGGAGCAATGAGATTCATTTGTATTATTATTTCCGTTTATACCCTTAGAATATGCGTTATCGAAACGATGATTTCCACCCCATAGAATCAAATGAAATTTCATATTCAATGGTTCTTATGAAAGGAAAATATAATAAAGTTGCATCCATTAAATTTTAGAAAGCGCTAGTACGTGGACAAAAGTGAATTATATATGGATAATTACTCATAAGTAGACAAAGGTTATTTGGTACATGTTGACTGGGAGAAGTCTCCATGGGATCATTCCTATTATGTAATCATTCTTGATGATTATAATTTTTCTTGGAAATTTGAAATACCTTCCGGGATGTTTTGAATCGATTTTACCTCCACAGTTCAAGATTTTACCTCAACGGGTCAAGTTTTTAATTTTTGAACATAATCAGATCCCTCTTTGAATGTGAGAGATGTGGAAATTAAAATTTAGAGATACCCTTATGTAATTCACAATGTCATGACCAAGATGTTCTGATTTAGGCATGGTCGGATGAATATAACGGAGCAATAAAAATCATTTGTATTAATATTTCCATTTATACCCTTAGGATAAGCGTTATCGAAATGATGATTTCCACCGCCTAGAATCAAATGAAATTCCATATTCAATGGTTCATATGAAAATAAAATATAGTAAATTTAAGTCCATCAAATTTTAGAAAGCGCTAGTACATGGTCAAAAGCAAATTATATATAGATGGTTACTCAAAAGTAGACTAAGATTATTTGGTAGATGTTGACTGGGAGAAGGCTCCATGGGATCATGTCTGTTATGTAATCATTCTCAATGATTATAATTTTTATTTGGAATTGGAAATAAGGTCCCATCCGGGATGTTTCAGATCGATATTTCCTCCACGGTTCAAGATTTAACCTCAACGTTTCATGTTTTTAATTTTTGAACTTCATCAGGTACCACTTTTTATTTGGAAGACGTGAAATTGAAAATTTAGATAAACCCTTATCTAATTCACAATGTCTTGACCAAGATGTTCGGATTTAGGCATGACCGGATGAATGTTACGGGGCAATGAAATTCATTTATATTAATATTTCCATTTATACCCTTAGGATAAGCGTTATCAAAACGATGATTTCCACCCCATAGAATAAAATGAAATTCCATTTTTAATGGTTCTTATGAAAATAAAATATAATAAAATTGCGTCCATCAAATTTTAGAAAGCGCTAGTACGTGGTCAAAAGTGAATTATATATAAATGGTTACTCATAAGTAGACAAAGGTTATTTGGTAGATGTTGACTGGGAGAAGTCTCCATGGGATCATCCCTATTATGTAATCATTTCGATGATTATAAGTTTTGATGGGAATTGGAAATAAGGTCCCTTCCGGGATGTTTCGAATCGATTTTACCTCCACGGTTCAAGATTTTACCTCAACGGGTCATGTTTTTTTATTTTTAAACTTAATTAGATCCCTCTTTGAATGTGAGGGACGTGGAATTGAAAATTTAGAGATACCCTTATCTAATTCACAATTTCATGACCAAGATGTTCCAATTTAGGCATGATCGGATGAATCGAACGGAGCAATGAAATTTACTTGTATTAATATTTCCATTTATAACCTTAGGATAAGCGTTATCGAAACGATGATTTCCACCCCATAGAATCAAATGAAATTCCATTTTCAATGGTTCTTATGAAAATAAAATATAATAAAATTGCGTTCATCAAATTTTAGAAAGCGCTAGTATGTGGTCAAAAGTAAATTATATATAAATGGTTAATCATAAGTAGACAAAGGTTATTTTGTAGATGTTGACAAGGAGTTGTCTCCAAGTGATCATGCCTATTATTTAATCATTCTTGATGATTATAAGTTTGCTTGGGAATTGGAAATAAGGCCCCATCCGGGAATTTCAGATCGATTTTACCTTCACGGTTCAAGATTTTACCTCAACGGGTCATGTTTTTCATTTATGAACTTAATTAGGTACCTCTTCGAATTTGGAAGGCGTGAAATTGAAATTTTAGATATACCCTTATCTAATTCACAATGTCATGACCAAGATGTTATGATTTAGGCATGACCGGATGAATGTTACGGAGCAATGAATTCATTTGTATTAATATTTCCATTTATACCCTTTGGATAAGCGTTATCGAAACGATGATTTCCACCCCATAGAATCAAATGAAATTCCATTTCAATGGTTCTTATTAAAATAAAATATAATAAAATTGCATCCATCAAATTTTAGAAAGGGCTAGTACGTGGTCAAAAGTAAATTATATATAGATGGTTACTCATAAGTAGACAAATGTTATTTAATAGATGTTGACAGGGAGAAGTCTCCATGCGATCAGGACTTTTAGGTAATCTTTCTCGATGATTATAATTTTTCTTGGGAATTTGAAATATGGCCCCTTCCGGATGTTTCGAATCGATTTTACCTCCACGGTTCAAGATTTTAACTCAACGGTCAAGTTTTTAATTTTTTAACAAATTAAATCCCTCTTTGAATGTGGGAGGCGTGGAAATGAAAATTTAGAGATATCTTTATATAATTCACAATGTCATGACCAAGATGTTCTGATTTAGGCATGACCGGTTGAATATAATGGAGCAATAATACTCATTTGTATTAATATTTCCGTTATACCCTTAGGATAAGCGTTATTGAAATGATGATTTCCACCCCATAGAATCAAATGAAATTCCATTTTCAATGGTTCTTATGAAAATAAAATATACTAAAATTCCGTCCATCAAATTTTAGAAAGTGCTAGTACATGGACAAAAGTAAATTATATATAGATGGTTACTCATAAGTAGACAAAGGTTATTTGGTAGTTGTTTTCTGGGAGAAGTCTCCATGGGATCATGCCTGTTATGTAATCATTCTTGATGATTATAATTTTGCTTGGGAATTTGAAATATGGCCCCTTCCAGGATGTTTCGAATCGATTTTACCTCCACGGTTCAAGATTTTTCCTCAGCGGGTCAAGTTTTAAATTTTTAAACATAATTAGATCCCTTTTTGAATGTGAGAGACGTTGAAATGAAAATTTAGAGATACCCTTATCTAGTTCACAATATTATGACCAAGATGTTCGAATTTAGGCATGACCGGATGAATATAACGGAGCAATAAAAATCATTTGTATTAATATTTCCATTTATACCCTTAGGATAAGCGTTATCGAAATGATGATTTCCACCCCATAGAATCAAATGAAATTCCACATTCAATGGTTCATATGAAAATAAAATATAGTAAATTTGAGTCCATCAAATTTTAGAAAGCGCTAGTACATGGTCAAAAGTAAATTATGTATACATGGTTACTCATAAGTAGACTAAGGCTATTTGGTAGATGTTGACTGGGAGAAGTCTCCATGGGATCATGCCTGTTATGTAATCATTCTCAATGATGATAAGTTTGATTTGGAATTGGTCATGAGGTCCCATCCGGGATGTATCAGATCGATTTTACCTCAACGTTTCATGTTTTTAGTTTTTGAACTTAACTAGGTACCTCTTTGAATTTGAAAGACATGAAATTGAAAATTTAGATAAACCCTTATCTAATTTACAGTGTCATGACCAAAATGTTTGGATTTAGGCATGACCGGATGAATGTTACGAAGCAATGACATTCATTTCTATTAGTATTTTCATTTATACCCTTAGGATAAGCATTATCGAAATGATGATTTCCACCCCATAGAATCAAATGAAATTCCATATTCAATGGTTTTTATGAAAATAAAATATACTAAAATTCCATCCATCAAATTTTAGAAAGTGCTAGTACATGGACAAAAGTAAATTATATAGATGGTTACTTATAAGTAGACAAAGGTTATTTGGTAGTTGTTTTCTGGGAGAAGTCTCCATGGGATCATGCCTATTATGTAATCATTCTTGATGATTATCATTTTTCTTGGGAATCTGAAATATGGCCCCTTCCAGGATGTTTCGAATCGATTTTACCACCACGGTTCAAGATTTTTCCTCAGCGGGTCAAGTTTTAAATTTTTGACCATAATTAGATCCCTCTTTGAATGTTAGAGACGTTGAAATGAAAATTTAGAGATACCCTTATCTAATTCACAATGTTATGACCAAGATGTTCTAATTTAGGCATGACCGGATGAATATAACGGAGCAATAAAAATCATTTGTATTAATATTTCCATTTATACCCTTACGATAAGCGTTATCGAAATGATGATTTCCACCCCATAGAATCAAATGAAATTCCACATTCAATGGTTCATATGAAAATTAAATATAGTAAATTTGAGTCCATCAAATTTTAGAAAGCGCTAGTACATGGTCAAAAGTAAATTATGTATACATGGTTACTCATAAGTAGACTAAGGCTATTTGGTAGATGTTGACTGGGAGAAGTCTCCATGGGATCATGCCTGTTATGTAATCATTCTCAATGATGATAAGTTTGATTTGGAATTGGTTATAAGGTCCCATCCGGGATATATCAGATCGATTTTACCTCAACGTTTCATGTTTTTAGTTTTTGAACTTAATTAGGTACCTCTTTGAATTTGAAAGACATGAAATTGAAAATTTAGATAAACCCTTATCTAATTTACAGTGTCATGACCAAAATTTTTGGATTTAGGCATGACCGGATGAATGTTACGAAGCAATGAAATTCATTTCTATTAGTATTTTCATTTATACCCTTAGGATAAGCATTATCGAAATGATGATTTCCACCCCATAGAATCAAATGAAATTCCATATTCAATGGTTCATATGAAAATAAAATATACTAAAATTCCATCCATCAAATTTTAGAAAGTGCTAGTACATGGACAAAAGTAAATTATATATAGATGGTTACTCATAAGTAGACAAAGGTTATTTGGTAGTTGTTTTCTGGGAGAAGTCTCCATGGGATCATGCCTGTTATGTAATAATTCTTGATGATTATAATTTTTCTTGGGAATTCGAAATATGGCCCCTTCCAGGATGTTTCGAATCGATTTTACCTCCACGGTTCAAGATTTTTCCTCAGCGGGTCAAGTTTTAAATTTTTGAACATAATTAGATCCCTCTTTGAATGTGAGAGACGTTGAAATGAAAATTTAGAGATACCCTTATCTAATTCACAATGTTATGACCAAGATGTTCTGATTTAGGCATGACCGGATGAATATAACGGAGCAATAAAAATCATTTGTATTAATATTTCCATTTATACCCTTAGGATAAGCGTTATCGAAATGATGATTTCCACCCCATAGAATCAAATGAAATTCCACATTCAATGGTTCATATGAAAATAAAATATAGTAAATTTGAGTCCATCAAATTTTACAAAGCGCTAGTACATGGTCAAAAGTAAATTATGTATACATGGTTACTCATAAGTAGACTAAGGCTATTTGGTAGATGTTGACTGGGAGAAGTCTCCATGGGATCATGCCTGTTATGTAATCATTCTCAATGATGATAAGTTTGATTTGGAATTGGTCATAAGGTCCCATCCGGGATGTATCAGATCGATTTTACCTCAACGTTTCACGTTTTTAGTTTTTGAACTTAATTAGGTACCTCTTTGAATTTGAAAGACATGAAATTGGAAATTTAGATAAGCCCTTATCTAATTTACAGTGTCATGACCAAAATGTTTGGATTTAGGCATGACCAGATGAATGTTACGAAGCAATGAAATTCATTTCTATTAGTATTTCCATTTATACCCTTAGGATGAGCGTTATTGAAATGATGATTTCCACCCCATAGAATCAAATGAAATTCCATATTCAATGGTTCATATGAAAATAAAATATAGTAAATATGAGTCTACAAATTTTAGAAAGCGCTAGTACGTAGTCAAAAGTAAATTATGTATAGATGGTTACTCATAAGTAGACTAAGGTTATTTGGTAGATGTTGACTAGGAGAAGTCTCCATAGGATCATGCATGTTATGTAATCAATTTCAATGATGATAAGTTTGATTTGGAATTTGAAATAAGGTCCCATCCGGAATGTTTCAGATCGATTTTACCTCAATGGTTCAAGATTTTACCTCAACGTTTCATGTTTTTAATTTTTCAACTTAATTAGGTACCTCTTTGAATTTGGAAGACATGAAATTGAAAATTTAGATAAACCCTTATCTAATTCACAATGTCATGACCAAAATGTTCGGATTTAGGCATGACCGGGTGAATGTTACGGAGCAATGAAATTCATTTGTATTAATATTTCCATTTATACCCTTAGGATAAGCGTTATCAAAACGATGATTTCCACCCTATTGAATCAAATGAAATTCCATATTCAATGTTTCTTATGAAAAAAATATATAATAAAATTGTGTCCTTCTTATTTTAAAAAGCGCTAGTACGTGGTCAAAATTAAATTTTATATATATATATATATATGGTTACTCATAAGTAGACTATGGTTATTTGGTAGATGTTGAGTGGGTGAAGTCTCCATGGGATGATGCCTGTTATGTAATCATTCTCGATGATTATAAGTTTGCTTGGGAATTGGAAATAAGGTCCCATCCGGGATGTTTCAGATCGATTTTACCTTCACGGTTCAAGATTTTACATCAACGGTTTTTAAGTTTTGAACTTAATTAGGTACCTCTTTAAATTTGGAACACGTGAAACTAAAAATTTAGTTATACCCTTATCTAATTCACAATGTCATGACCAAGATGTTGTGATTTAGGCATGACCGGTTGAATGTTACGGAGCAATGAAATTCATTTCTATTAGTATTTTCATTTATACCCTTAGGATAAGCATTGTCGAAACGATGATTTCCACCCCATAGAATCAAATGAAATTCCATATTCAATGGTTCTTATGAAAATAAAAAAGAGTAAAATTGTTTCCATCAAATTTTAGAAAGCGCTAGTACGTAGTCAAAAGTAAATTATTAATAGATGGTTACTCATAAGTAGACCAAGGTTATTTTGTAGATGTTGACTAGGAGAATTATCCATGGGATCATGCTTATTATGTAATCATTTTGATGATTATAAGTTTTGTCGGGAATTGGAAATAAGGTCCCTTCCGGGATGTTTTGAATCGATTTTACCTCCATGGTTCAAGATTTTACTTCAACGGGTCATGATTTTTATTTTTAAACTTAATTACATATGTCTTTCAATGTGGGGGACGTGGAATGGAAAATTTAGAGATACCCTTATCTAATTCCCAATATCATGACCAAAATGTTCCAATTTTGGCATGTCCGGATGAATAGAACGGAGCAATGAAATTCATTTGTATTATTATTTCCGCTTATACCCTTAGAATAAGAGTTCTTGAAACAATGATTTCCACCCTATAGAATTAAATGAAATTCCATATTAAATGGTTCTAATGAAAATAAAATAAAATAGAATTGAGTCTTTCTGATTTTAAAAAGTTCTTGTACGTGGTCAAAAGTAAATTATATATATATGGTTACTCATAAATAGACTAAGGTTATTTGGTAGATGTTGAATGGGTAAAGTCTCCACGGGATAATGCTTTTTATGTAATCATTCTCGATGATTATAAGTTTGCTTGGGAATTGGAAATAAGGTCTCATCCGGGATGTTTCAGATCGATTTTACCTTCACGGTTCAAGATTTTACATCAACGGTTTTTAATTTTTGAACTTAATTAGGTACCTCTTTAAATTTGGAACACGTGAAACTAAAAATTTAGATATACCCTTATCTAATTCACAATGTCATGACCAAGATGTTCTGATTTAGGCATGACCGGTTGAATGTTACGTAGCAATGAAATTCATTTCTATTAGTATTTTCATTTATACCTTTAGGATAAGCATTGTCGAAACGATGATTTCCACGCCATAGAATCAAATGAAATTCCTTATTCAATGGTTCTTATGAAAATAAAAAAGAGTAAAATTGTTTCCATCAAATTTTAGAAAGCGCTAGTACGTAGTCAAAAGTAAATTATTAATAGATGGTTACTCATAAGTAGACCAAGGTTATTTTGTAGATGTTGACTAGGAGAAGTCTCCATGGGATCATGCTTATTATGTAATCATTTTGATGATTATAATTTTTGTCGGGAATTGGAAATAAGGTCCCTTTCGGGATGTTTTGAATCGATTTTACCTCCATGGTTCAAGATTTTACTTCAACGGGTCATGATTTTTATTTTTAAACTTAATTACATATGTCTTTGAATGTGGGGGACGTGAAATGGAAAATTTAGAGATACCCTTATCTAATTCACAATATCATGACCAAAATGTTCCAATTTTGGCATGACCGGATGAATAGAACGGAGCAATGAAATTCATTTGTATTATTATTTCCACTTATACCCTTAGAATAACAGTTCTTGAAACAATGATTTCCACCCCATAGAATTAAATGAAATTTCATATTAAATGGTTCTAATGAAAATAAAATATAATAGAATTGAGTCTTTTGTATTTTAAAAAGCTCTTGTACTTGGTCAAAAGTAAATTATATATATATGGTTACTCATAAGTAGACTAAGGTTATTTGGTAGATGTTGACTGGGTAAAGTCTCCACGGGATACTGCCTTTTAAGTAATCATTCTCGATGATTATAAGTTTGCTTGGGAATTGGAAATAAGGTCCCATCCGGGATGTTTCAGATCGATTTTACCTCCACGGTTCAAGATTTTGCCTCAACGAGTCATGTTTTAAATTTTTGAACTTAATTAGGTACCTCTTTGAATTTGGAAGACGTGAAATTGAAATTTTGATATACCCTTATCTAATTCACAATGTCAAGACTAATATGTTCTGATTTAGGCATGACCGGATGAATGTTACGGAGCAATGAAATTCATTTGTATTAATATTTCCATTTATACCCTTAGGATAAGCGTTATCTAAACGTTTATTTCCACCCCATAGAATCAAATGAAATTCCATATTCAATGGTTCTTAAGAAATAAAAAAATAAAAAAATTGCGAACATTAAATTTTAGAAAGTGCTACTACGTGGTCAAAAGCAAATTATTTATATATGGTTACTAATAAGTAGACCGTGGTTATTTTGTAGATGTTGACTATGAGAAGTCTCCATGGGATCATGCCTATTATGTAATCATTTTCGATGATTATAAGTTTTGTAGGGAGTTGGAAATAAGGTCCCTTCCGGGATGTTTCGAATCGATTTTACCTCCACGGTTCAGGATTTTACCTCAATAGGTAATGTTTTTTTATTTTTAAACTTAATTAGATCCCTCTTTAAATGTGGGGGACGTGGAATTGAAAATTTAGAGATACCCTTATCTAAATGTGGGGGATGTTTCGGAACACCTTGGCCTTCACATTGTGAATTAGATAAAGGTATCTCTAAATTTTCAATTCCACGTCTCCCACATTCAAAGAGGGAACTAAATAAGTTCAAAAATTAAAAGCTTTACCCGTTGAGGTAAAATCATGAACCATGGAAGTAAAATCGATTCGAAACATCCCAAAAGAACCTTATTTCCAATTCCCAAGCAAACCTATAATCATCAAGAATCATTACATACCAGGCATGATCCCATGGAGATTTCTCGCAGTCAACATCTACCAAATAACCGTTGTCTACTTATGAGCAACAATCTATATATAATTTACTTTTGACCATTTACTAGCACTTTCTAAAATTTGATGGACGTGATTTTATAATATTTTATTTTCATAAGAACCATTGAATATGGAATTTAATTTTATTCTATGGGGTGGAAATCATGGTTTCGATAACGCTTATTCTAAGGGTATAAATGGAAATATTAATACAAACGAATTGCATTGCTCCGTTCCATTCATCCGGTCATGCCTCAAAATGGAACACCTTGTCTTGACATTGTGAATTAGATAAGGGTATCTCTAAATTTTCAATTCAACGTCTCCCACAATCGAAGTAGGAACTAACTAAGTTAAAAAAAATTTAAAACATGACCTGTTAAGTTAAAATCGTGAACCGTGGACGAAAAATTAATTCGAAACATCCCAGAATGGACCTTATTTCAAATTCTCAAGTAAACTTACAATCATCAAAAATGATTACATAATAGTCATGATCCCATGGAGACTTCTCCCAGTCAACATCTACCAAATAACCTTTGTCTACTTATGAGTAACCATGGATGGCGAATAAAGTCCTTTCCGGGACGGTTCAAATCGATCATTCCTCCCCAATTCCCTATTGTACCTCCACAGGTCAAGTTTCTTATTTTTTTTAAAATTAATTAGGTCCCTCCACGAATGTGGGAGATGTGGAAATACCAATTTAGAGATACCCTAATCTAATTCACAGTGTCGTGAAAGAAGTTTTTCGCAAATTTGGGGGATGTGGAAATACAAATTTAGAGATACCCTAATATAATTTGCAATCTCATGACTAAGGTGTTCCGATTTAGGCATGACTGCATGAATGGAACGGGGTATTCAAATCCATTTATGTTACTATTTCCATTTATATCCTTAGGATAAGCGTTATCAGAATGATGATTTCCACCACATAATATGAAATAAAATTCCCTATTCGAGGGTTCATATTAAAATAAAATATAATAAAATCACTTCCATCAAATTTTAGAAAGCGCTAGTACGTGGTCCTGAGTAATTATATATAAATGGTTACTTATAAGTGGACAAAGGTTATTCCATAGATGGGAGAAGTCTCCATGGGATCATACATGTTATATAATCATTCTCAATGATTGTAAGTCTGACTGGGATGGAAATAAAGTCCTTTCCGGGACGTTTCGAATCGATTTTAGCGCCACAATTCATGATTTTACCTCCCCATGTCAAGTTTCTTATTTTTCTAAACTTAATTAGGTTCCTCCGAGAATGTGGCGAATCTGGAAATACAAATTTAGAGATACTCTAATCTAATTCATGATATCACCAAGGTGTTCCGATTTAAGCATGATTGCATGAATGGAACGCGGTATTCAAATTCATTTGTGTTAGTATTTCCATTTATACCCTTAGGATAGGCGTTATCGAAACTATGATTTCCACCAAATAAAATCAAATGAAATTCCATATTTGAGGGTCTTATGAAAATAAAATATAATAAAATCGCTTCCATCATGTTCTAGAAAGCGCAAGTAGTGGTCCAGAGTAAACTTTTTATAAATGGTTACTTATAAGTATACAAAGGCTATTCTGTAGATGTCGACTAGGAGAAGTCTCCATGGGATCATGCATGGTATGTAATCGTTCTCAATGATTTTAAGTTTGACTGGGGATGGAAAATAAGGTCCTTTCCGAGATGTTTCGAATCGATTTTACCATCACAATTCACACGATTTTTTTATAACTCAATTAGGTTACTTTGCAAATGTGGGGGATGTGGAAATAAAAATTGAGAGATACCCTAATCTAATTCACAAAGTCAAGACCAAGACGTTTTGATTTATGCATGACCGGATGAATTGTACGGGGTATTCAAATTCATTTGGGTTAGTATTTCCATTTATACCCTTAGGATAAGAGTTATCAGAACGATGAATTCCAAAAAATAATATCCATTAAAATTACATATTTAAGGGGTCTTATGAAAATAAAATATAATAAAATTGCTTCCATCAAGTTACAGAAAGCGCAAGTACATGGTCTTGTGTAATTATATATGAATGGTTACTTCTAAGTAGACCAAGGTTATTCTATAGATGTTGACTGGGGGAAATCTCCGTGGGATCCTGCATGTTATTTAATCATTCTCGGTGATTATAAGTTTTACTGGGGATGGGAAATGAGGTCCTTTTCCGGGACTTTTCGAATTGGTTTTGCGTCCACAATTCACGATTTTACCTCCACTAGTCCAGTTTTTTTTTAACTTAATTAGTTCCCTCCGCGAATGTGAGAGATGTGGAAATATAAATTTAGAGATACCTTAATCAAATTTAGAATGTCATAACCAAGGTGTTCCAATTTAGGGGGTATTCAAATTCATTTGTGTTAGTATTTCCATATACACCCTTAGGATAAGCGTTATCGAAACGATGATTTCCAAAAAATAAAATCCAATGAAATTCCATATTCGAGGGGTCTAATGAAAATGAAATATAATAAAATTGCTTCAATCAAGTTTTACAAAGCGCAAGTACGTGGTCTAGAGTAATTATATATGAATGGTAACTTATAAGTAGACAAAGGTTATTCTATAGATGTTGACTGGGGGAAATCTGTGTGGGATCCTGCATGTTATTTAATCGTTCTTGATGATTATAAGTTTAACTGGGGATGGGAAATGAGGTCCTTTCCGGGATGTTTCGAATCTATTTTAACTCAACAATTCACGATTTTACCTCCACGGGTCAAGTTTCTTATTTTTGAACTTAATTAGGTCCCCCCATGAATGTGGAGGATGTGGAAATACCACTTTAAAGATACCCTAATCTAATTCACAATGTCATGACAGAGGTGTTCTGATTTAAGTATGAGCGGATGAATGGAACGGGGTATTCAAATTCATTTGTGTTAGTATTTTTTTTATACACTTAGGATAAACGTTATCGGAACGATGATTTCCACCACATAAAATCAAATGAAATTCCATATTTGAGGGGTTTTATGAAAATAAAATACAATAAAATTGCTTCTATCAAGTTTAAAAAAGTGCTAGTACCTCTACAATTCATGATTTTACCTCCACATGTCAAGTTTCTTATTTTTGAACTTAATTAGGTCCCTCCACAAATGTGGAAGATGGGAAATAAAAATTTAGCGATACACTAATCTAATTCACAGTGGCATGACCAAGGTGTTCAAATTTAGGCATGACTCGATGAATTGAACGGGTTATGCAAATTCATTTGTGTTAGTATTTCCATTTATACCCTCAGGATAAGCGTTATCGGAACGATGATTTCCACCTCATAAAATTAAATGAAATTCCATATTCAAGGGTTCTTGAAAAGAAATATAAAATAAAATCACGTCCATAAAATTTTAGAAAGCGCTAGTACGTGGTCTAGAGTAAATTATCTTTAAATTATCTACAAATGGTTAGTTATAAGTATACAATGGTTGTTTGGTGGATGTTGACTGGGAGAAGTCTCCATGGGATCGTTCATATGTAATCATTCTCAATGATTGTAAGTTTTACTAGTGATGGAAAATAAGGTCCTTTCCGGGACGTTTCGAATAGAATTTACAGCCACAATTCACAATTTTACCTTTGCGGATGAAGTTTCTTATTTTTTTTAAAACTTAATTAGGTTTCTCTGAGAAAGTGGGGGATGTGGAAATACAAATTTAGAGATACCCTAATCTAATTCACAATTTCATAACCAAGGTGTTCCGATTTAAACATGACGGGACACTTGCAATCCCAAGTCAAACTCTCTATCACCGTAACTTATAAAGAAACTGGCATAATCCCACATAGAGTTCCACCAACAATGACCCTTATATACTTATAAGTAATCATCTGCAATTTACTCTGGACTGTGTACTTGCGATTTTAAAATTTAATGGTCGGAGTTTTATTACATTTTAATTTCATTAAAAAACATAGAATATATAATTTCAAACAATTTTATTTGGTGGAAATTATCTTGTTCATATCGCTTATTGTAAGGGTAATAGTGGAATACTAACACGAATGACGGACGGTTAGCTCGAATCGCGAACGGGACACTTGCAATCCCAAGTCAAACTCTCTATCACCGTAACGTATAAAGAAACTGGCATAATCCCACATATATTTCCACCAAGAATGACCCTTATATACTTATTAGTAATCACCTACAATTTACTCTGGACTATGTACTTGCGATTTTTAAAATTTAATGGTCGCAGTTTTATTACATTTTTATTTCATTAAAAAACACAAAATATATAATTTCAAGCAATTTTATTTGGTGGAAATTATCTTGTCATATCGCTTATTGTACGGGTAATAGTGGAATACTAACACGATTAACGGACGGTTAACTCGGATCGCAGACGGGACACTTACAATCCCTAGTCAAACTCTTTATCACGGTAACTTATAAAGAAACTGGCACAATCCCATATGTAGTTCCGCCAAGAATGACCCTTATATACTTATAAGTAATCATCTGCAATTTACTCTGGACTATGTACTTGCGAATTTTAAAATTTAATGGGCGGAGTTTTATGACATTTTTATTTCATTAAAAAACTCAAAATATATAATTTCAAGCAATTTTATTTGGTGGAAATTATCTTGTCATATCGCTTATTGTAAGGGTAATAGTGGAATACTAACACGATTAACGGACGGTTAACTCGGACCGTGGACGGGACACTTACAATCCCTAGTCAAACTCTTTATCACCGTAACTTATAAAGAAACTGGCATAATTCCATATAGAGTTCCGCCAAGAATGACCCTTATATACTTATAAGTAATCATCTGCAATTTACTCTAGACTATGTACTTGCGATTTTTAAAATTTAATGGGCGGAGTTTTATTACATTTTTATTTCATTAAAAAACACAAAATATATAATTTCAAGCAATTTTATTTGGTGGAAATTATCTTGTTCATATCGCTTATTGTAAGGGTAATAGTGGAATACTAACACGAATGACGGACGGTTAGCTCGAATCGCGGACGGGACACTTGCAATCCCAAGTCAAACTCTCTATCACCGTAACGTATAAAGAAACTGGCATAATCCCACATAGAGTTCCACCAAGAATGACCCTTATATACTTATAAGTAATCACCTACAATTTACTCTGGACTGTGTACTTGCGACTTTTAAAATTTAATGGTCGGAGTTTTATTACATTTTTATTTCATTAAAAAAATAGAATATATAATTTCAAGAAATTTTATTTGGTGGAAATTATCTTGTCATATCGCTTATTGTAAGGGTAATAGTGGAATACTAACACGATTAACGGACGGTTAACTCGGATCGCGGACGGGACACTTACAATCCCTAGTCAAACTCTGTATTTCCGTAACTTATAAAGAAACTGGCACAATCCCATATATAGTTCCGCCAAGAATGACCCTTATATACTTATAAGTAATCATCTGCAATTTACTCTGGACTATGTACTTGCGATTTTTAAAATTTAATGGGCGGAGTTTTATTACATTTTTATTTCATTAAAAAACACAAAATATATAATTTCAAGCAATTTTATTTGGTGGAAATTATCTTGTTCATATCGCTTATTGTAAGGGTAATAGTGGAATACTAACACGAATGACGGACGGTTAGCTCGAATCGCGGACGGGACACTTGCAATCCCAAGTCAAACTCTCTATCACCGTAACGTATAAAGAAACTGGCATAATCCCACATAGAGTTCCACCAAGAATGACCCTTATATACTTATAAGTAATCACCTACAATTTACTCTGGACTGTGTACTTGCGATTTTTAAAATTTAATGGGCGGAGTTTTATTACACTTTTATTTCATTAAAAAACACAAAATATATAATTTCAAGCAATTTTATTTGGTGGAAATTATCTTGTTCATATCGCTTATTGTAAGGGTAATAGTGGAATACTAACACGAATGACGGACGGTTAGCTCGAATCGCGGACGGGACACTTGCAATCCCAAGTCAAACTCTCTATCACCGTAACGTATAAAGAAACTGGCATAATCCCACATAGAGTTCCACCAAGAATGACCCTTATATACTTATAAGTAATCACCTACAATTTACTCTGGACTGTGTACTTGCGACTTTTAAAATTTAATGGTCGGAGTTTTATTACATTTTTATTTCATTAAAAAAATAGAATATATAATTTCAAGAAATTTTATTTGGTGGAAATTATCTTGTCATATCGCTTATTGTAAGGGTAATAGTGGAATACTAACACGATTAACGGACGGTTAACTCGGATCGCGGACGGGACACTTACAATCCCTAGTCAAACTCTGTATTTCCGTAACTTATAAAGAAACTGGCACAATCCCATATATAGTTCCGCCAAGAATGACCCTTATATACTTATAAGTAATCATCTGCAATTTACTCTGGACTATGTACTTGCGATTTTTAAAATTTAATGGGCGGAGTTTTATTACATTTTTATTTCATTAAAAAACACAAAATATATAATTTCAAGCAATTTTATTTGGTGGAAATTATCTTGTTCATATCGCTTATTGTAAGGGTAATAGTGGAATACTAACACGAATGACGGACGGTTAGCTCGAATCGCGGACGGGACACTTGCAATCCCAAGTCAAACTCTCTATCACCGTAACGTATAAAGAAACTGGCATAATCCCACATAGAGTTCCACCAAGAATGACCCTTATATACTTATAAGTAATCACCTACAATTTACTCTGGACTGTGTACTTGCGATTTTTAAAATTTAATGGGCGGAGTTTTATTACACTTTTATTTCATTAAAAAACACAAAATATATAATTTCAAGCAATTTTATTTGGTGGAAATTATCTTGTTCATATCGCTTATTGTAAGGGTAATAGTGGAATACTAACACGAATGACGGACGGTTAGCTCGAATCGCGGACGGGACACTTGCAATACCAAGTCAAACTCTCTATCACCGTAACGTATAAAGAAACTGGCATAATCCCACATAGAGTTCCACCAAGAATGACCCTTATATACTTATAAGTAATCACCTACAATTTACTCTGGACTGTGTACTTGCGACTTTTAAAATTTAATGGTCGGAGTTTTATTACATTTTTATTTCATTAAAAAAATAGAATATATAATTTCAAGAAATTTTATTTGGTGGAAATTATCTTGTCATATCGCTTATTGTAAGGGTAATAGTGGAATACTAACACGATTAACGGACGGTTAACTCGGATCGCGGACGGGACACTTACAATCCCTAGTCAAACTCTGTATTACCGTAACTTATAAAGAAACTGGCACAATCCCATATATAGTTCCGCCAAGAATGACCCTTATATACTTATAAGTAATCATATGCAATTTACTCTGGACTATGTACTTGCGATTTTTAAAATTTAATGGGCGGAGTTTTATTACATTTTTATTTCATTAAAAAACACAAAATATATAATTTCAAGCAATTTTATTTGGTGGAAATTATCTTGTTCATATCGCTTATTGTAAGGGTAATAGTGGAATACTAACACGAATGACGGACGGTTAGCTCGAATCACGGACGGGACACTTGCAATCCCAAGTCAAACTCTCTATCACCGTAACGTATAAAGAAACTGGCATAATCCCACATAGAGTTCCACCAAGAATGACCCTTATATACTTATAAGTAATCACCTACAATTTACTCTGGACTGTGTACTTGCGATTTTTAAAATTTAATGGGCGGAGTTTTATTAAACTTTTATTTCATTAAAAAACACAAAATATATAATTTCAAGCAATTTTATTTGGTGGAAATTATCTTGTTCATATCGCTTATTGTAAGGGTAATAGTGGAATACTAACACGAATGACGGACGGTTAGCTCGAATCGCGGACGGGACACTTGCAATCCCAAGTCAAACTCTCTATCACCGTAACATATAAAGAAACTGGCATAATCCCACATAGAGTTCCACCAAGAATGACCCTTATATACTTATAAGTAATCACCTGCAATTTACTCTGGACTATGTACTTGCGATTTTTAAAATTTAATGGGCGGAGTTTTATTGCATTTTTATTTCATTAAAAAACACAAAATATATAATTTCAAGCAATTTTATTTGGTGGAAATTATCTTGTTCATATCGCTTATTGTAAGGGTAATAGTGGAATACTAACACGAATGACGGACGGTTAGCTCGAATCGCGGACGGGACACTTGCAATCCCAAGTCAAACTCTCTATCACCGTAACGTATAAAGAAACTGGCATAATCCCACATAGAGTTCCACCAAGAATGACCCTTATATACTTATAAGTAATCACCTACAATTTACTCTGGACTGTGTACTTGCGATTTTTAAAATTTAATGGTCGGAGTTTTATTACATTTTTATTTCATTAAAAAAATAGAATATATAATTTCAAGCAATTTTATTTGGTGGAAATTATCTTGTCATATCGCTTATTGTAAGGGTAATAGTGGAATACTAACACGATTAACGGACGGTTAACTCGGATCGCGGACGGGACACTTACAATCCCTAGTCAAACTCTTTATCACCGTAACTTATAAAGAAACTGGCACAATCCCATATATAGTTCCGCCAAGAATGACCCTTATATACTTATAAGTAATCATCTGCAATTTACTCTGGACTATGTACTTGCGATTTTTAAAATTTAATGGGCGGAGTTTTATTACACTTTTATTTCATTAAAAAACACAAAATATATAATTTCAAGCAATTTTATTTGGTGGAAATTATCTTGTTCATATCGCTTATTGTAAGGGTAATAGTGGAATACTAACACGAATGACGGACGGTTAGCTCGAATCGCGGACGGGACACTTGCAATCCCAAGTCAAACTCTCTATCACCGTAACGTATAAAGAAACTGGCATAATCCCACATAGAGTTCCACCAAGAATGACCCTTATATACTTATAAGTAATCACCTACAATTTACTCTGGACTGTGTACTTGCGACTTTTAAAATTTAATGGTCGGAGTTTTATTACATTTTTATTTCATTAAAAAAATAGAATATATAATTTCAAGAAATTTTATTTGGTGGAAATTATCTTGTCATATCGCTTATTGTAAGGGTAATAGTGGAATACTAACACGATTAACGGACGGTTAACTCGGATCGCGGACGGGACACTTAAAATCCCTAGTCAAACTCTGTATTACCGTAACTTATAAAGAAACTGGCACAATCCCATATATAGTTCCGCCAAGAATGACCCTTATATACTTATAAGTAATCATCTGCAATTTACTCTGGACTATGTACTTGCGATTTTTAAAATTTAATGGGCGGAGTTTTATTACATTTTTATTTCATTAAAAAACACAAAATATATAATTTCAAGCAATTTTATTTGGTGGAAATTATCTTGTTCATATCGCTTATTGTAAGGGTAATAGTGGAATACTAACACGAATGACGGACGGTTAGCTCGAATCGCGGACGGGACACTTGCAATCCCAAGTCAAACTCTCTATCACCGTAACGTATAAAGAAACTGGCATAATCCCACATAGAGTTCCACCAAGAATGACCCTTATATACTTATAAGTAATCACCTACAATTTACTCTGGACTGTGTACTTGCGATTTTTAAAATTTAATGGGCGGAGTTTTATTAAACTTTTATTTCATTAAAAAACACAAAATATATAATTTCAAGCAATTTTATTTTGTGGAAATTATCTTGTTCATATCGCTTATTGTAAGGGTAATAGTGGAATACTAACACGAATGACGGACGGTTAGCTCGAATCGCGGACGGGACACTTGCAATCCCAAGTCAAACTCTCTATCACCGTAACATATAAAGAAACTGGCATAATCCCACATAGAGTTCCACCAAGAATGACCCTTATATACTTATAAGTAATCACCTGCAATTTACTCTGGACTATGTACTTGCGATTTTTAAAATTTAATGGGCGGAGTTTTATTGCATTTTTATTTCATTAAAAAACACAAAATATATAATTTCAAGCAATTTTATTTGGTGGAAATTATCTTGTTCATATCGCTTATTGTAAGGGTAATAGTGGAATACTAACACGAATGACGGACGGTTAGCTCGAATCGCGGACGGGACACTTGCAATCCCAAGTCAAACTCTCTATAACCGTAACGTATAAAGAAACTGGCATAATCCCACATAGAGTTCCACCAAGAATGACCCTTATATACTTATAAGTAATCACCTACAATTTACTCTGGACTGTGTACTTGCGATTTTTAAAATTTAATGGTCGGAGTTTTATTACATTTTTATTTCATTAAAAAAATAGAATATATAATTTCAAGCAATTTTATTTGGTGGAAATTATCTTGTCATATCGCTTATTGTAAGGGTAATAGTGGAATACTAACACGATTAACGGACGGTTAACTCGGATCGCGGACGGGACACTTACAATCCCTAGTCAAACTCTTTATCACCGTAACTTATAAAGAAACTGGCACAATCCCATATATAGTTCCGCCAAGAATGACCCTTATATACTGATAAGTAATCATCTGCAATTTACTCTGGACTATGTACTTGCGATTTTTAAAATTTAATGGGCGGAGTTTTATTACACTTTTATTTCATTAAAAAACACAAAATATATAATTTCAAGCAATTTTATTTGGTGGAAATTATCTTGTTCATATCGCTTATTGTAAGGGTAATAGTGGAATACTAACACGAATGACGGACGGTTAGCTCGAATCGCGGACGGGACACTTGCAATCCCAAGTCAAACTCTCTATCACCGTAACGTATAAAGAAACTGGCATAATCCCACATAGAGTTCCACCAAGAATGACCCTTATATACTTATAAGTAATCACCTACAATTTACTCTGGACTGTGTACTTGCGATTTTTAAAATTTAATGGTCGGAGTTTTATTACATTTTTATTTCATTAAAAAAATAGAATATATAATTTCAAGCAATTTTATTTGGTGGAAATTATCTTTTCATATCGCTTATTGTAAGGGTAATAGTGGAATACTAACACGATTAACGGACGGTTAACTCGGATCGCGGACGGGACACTTACAATCCCTAGTCAAACTCTTTATCACCGTAACTTATAAAGAAACTGGCACAATCCCATATATAGTTCCGCCAAGAATGACCCTTATATACTTATAAGTAATCATCTGCAATTTACTCTGGACTATGTACTTGCGATTTTTAAAATTTAATGGGCGGAGTTTTATTACACTTTTATTTCATTAAAAAACACAAAATATATAATTTCAAGCAATTTTATTTGGTGGAAATTATCTTGTTCATATCGCTTATTGTAAGGGTAATAGTGGAATACTAACACGAATGACGGACGGTTAGCTCGACGCGGACGGGACACTTGCAATCCCAAGTCAAACTCTCTATCACCGTAACGTATAAAGAAACTGGCATAATCCCACATAGAGTTCCACCAAGAATGACCCTTATATACTTATAAGTAATCACCTACAATTTACTCTGGACTGTGTACTTGCGACTTTTAAAATTTAATGGTCGGAGTTTTATTACATTTTTATTTCATTAAAAAAATAGAATATATAATTTCAAGAAATTTTATTTGGTGGAAATTATCTTGTCATATCGCTTATTGTAAGGGTAATAGTGGAATACTAACACGATTAACGGACGGTTAACTCGGATCGCGGACGGGACACTTACAATCCCTAGTCAAACTCTGTATTACCGTAACTTATAAAGAAACTGGCACAATCCCATATATAGTTCCGCCAAGAATGACCCTTATATACTTATAAGTAATCATCTGCAATTTACTCTGGACTATGTACTTGCGATTTTTAAAATTTAATGGGCGGAGTTTTATTACATTTTTATTTCATTAAAAAACACAAAATATATAATTTCAAGCAATTTTATTTGGTGGAAATTATCTTGTTCATATCGCTTATTGTAAGGGTAATAGTGGAATACTAACACGAATGACGGACGGTTAGCTCGAATCGCGGACGGGACACTTGCAATCCCAAGTCAAACTCTCTATCACCGTAACGTATAAAGAAACTGGCATAATCCCACATAGAGTTCCACCAAGAATGACCCTTATATACTTATAAGTAATCACCTACAATTTACTCTGGACTGTGTACTTGCGATTTTTAAAATTTAATGGGCGGAGTTTTATTAAACTTTTATTTCATTAAAAAACACAAAATATATAATTTCAAGCAATTTTATTTTGTGGAAATTATCTTGTTCATATCGCTTATTGTAAGGGTAATAGTGGAATACTAACACGAATGACGGACGGTTAGCTCGAATCGCGGACGGGACACTTGCAATCCCAAGTCAAACTCTCTATCACCGTAACATATAAAGAAACTGGCATAATCCCACATAGAGTTCCACCAAGAATGACCCTTATATACTTATAAGTAATCACCTGCAATTTACTCTGGACTATGTACTTGCGATTTTTAAAATTTAATGGGCGGAGTTTTATTGCATTTTTATTTCATTAAAAAACACAAAATATATAATTTCAAGCAATTTTATTTGGTGGAAATTATCTTGTTCATATCGCTTATTGTAAGGGTAATAGTGGAATACTAACACGAATGACGGACGGTTAGCTCGAATCGCGGACGGGACACTTGCAATCCCAAGTCAAACTCTCTATCACCGTAACGTATAAAGAAACTGGCATAATCCCACATAGAGTTCCACCAAGAATGACCCTTATATACTTATAAGTAATCACCTACAATTTACTCTGGACTGTGTACTTGCGATTTTTAAAATTTAATGGTCGGAGTTTTATTACATTTTTATTTCATTAAAAAAATAGAATATATAATTTCAAGCAATTTTATTTGGTGGAAATTATCTTGTCATATCGCTTATTGTAAGGGTAATAGTGGAATACTAACACGATTAACGGACGGTTAACTCGGATCGCGGACGGGACACTTACAATCCCTAGTCAAACTCTTTATCACCGTAACTTATAAAGAAACTGGCACAATCCCATATATAGTTCCGCCAAGAATGACCCTTATATACTTATAAGTAATCATCTGCAATTTACTCTGGACTATGTACTTGCGATTTTTAAAATTTAATGGGCGGAGTTTTATTACATTTTTATTTCATTAAAAAACACAAAATATATAATTTCAAGCAATTTTATTTGGTGGAAATTATCTTGTTCATATCGCTTATTGTAAGGGTAATAGTGGAATACTAACACGAATGACGGACGGTTAGCTCGAATCGCGGACGGGACACTTGCAATCCCAAGTCAAACTCTCCATCACCGTAACGTATAAAGAAACTGGCATAATCCCACATAGAGTTCCACCAAGAATGACCCTTATATGCTTATAAGTAATCACCTGCAATTTACTCTGGACTATGTACTTGCGATTTTTAAAATTTAATGGGCGGAGTTTTATTACACTTTTATTTCATTAAAAAACACAAAATATATAATTTCAAGCAATTTTATTTGGTGGAAATTATCTTGTTCATATCGCTTATTGTAAGGGTAATAGTGGAATACTAACACGAATGACGGACGGTTAGCTCGAATCGCGGACGGGACACTTGCAATCCCAAGTCAAACTCTCCATCACCGTAACGTATAAAGAAACTGGCATAATCCCACATAGAGTTCCACCAAGAATGACCCTTATATACTTATAAGTAATCACCTACAATTTACTCTGGACTGTGTACTTGCGACTTTTAAAATTTAATGGTCGGAGTTTTATTACATTTTTATTTCATTAAAAAAATAGAATATATAATTTCAAGAAATTTTATTTGGTGGAAATTATCTTGTCATATCGCTTATTGTAAGGGTAATAGTGGAATACTAACACGATTAACGGACGGTTAACTCGGATCGCGGACGGGACACTTACAATCCCTAGTCAAACTCTGTATTACCGTAACTTATAAAGAAACTGGCACAATCCCATATATAGTTCAGCCAAGAATGACCCTTATATACTTATAAGTAATCATCTGCAATTTACTCTGGACTATGTACTTGCGATTTTTAAAATTTAATGGGTGGAGTTTTATTACATTTTTATTTCATTAAAAAACACAAAATATATAATTTCAAGCAATTTTATTTGGTGGAAATTATCTTGTTCATATCGCTTATTGTAAGGGTAATAGTGGAATACTAACACGAATGACGGACGGTTAGCACGAATCGCGGACGGGACACTTGCAATCCCAAGTCAAACTCTCTATCACCGTAACGTATAAAGAAACTGGCATAATCCCACATAGAGTTCCACCAAGAATGACCCTTATATACTTATAAGTAATCACCTACAATTTACTCTGGACTGTGTACTTGCGATTTTTAAAATTTAATGGGCGGAGTTTTATTACTCTTTTATTTCATTAAAAAACACAAAATATATAATTTCAAGCAATTTTATTTGGTGGAAATTATCTTGTTCATATCGCTTATTGTAAGGGTAATAGTGGAATACTAACACGAATGACGGACGGTTAGCTCGAATCGCGGACGGGACACTTGCAATCCCAAGTCAAACTCTCTATCACCGTAACGTATAAAGAAACTGGCATAATCCCACATAGAGTTCCACCAAGAATGACCCTTATATACTTATAAGTAATCACCTACAATTTACTCTGGACTGTGTACTTGCGACTTTTAAAATTTAATGGTCGGAGTTTTATTACATTTTTATTTCATTAAAAAAATAGAATATATAATTTCAAGAAATTTTATTTGGTGGAAATTATCTTGTCATATCGCTTATTGTAAGGGTAATAGTGGAATACTAACACGATTAACGGACGGTTAACTCGGATCGCGGACGGGACACTTACAATCCCTAGTCAAACTCTGTATTACCGTAACTTATAAAGAAACTGGCACAATCCCATATATAGTTCCGCCAAGAATGACCCTTATATACTTATAAGTAATCATCTGCAATTTACTCTGGACTATGTACTTGCGATTTTTAAAATTTAATGGGCGGAGTTTTATTACATTTTTATTTCATTAAAAAACACAAAATATATAATTTCAAGCAATTTTATTTGGTGGAAATTATCTTGTTCATATCGCTTATTGTAAGGGTAATAGTGGAATACTAACACGAATGACGGACGGTTAGCTCGAATCGCGGACGGGACACTTGCAATCCCAAGTCAAACTCTCTATCACCGTAACGTATAAAGAAACTGGCATAATCCCACATAGAGTTCCACCAAGAATGACCCTTATATACTTATAAGTAATCACCTACAATTTACTCTGGACTGTGTACTTGCGATTTTTAAAATTTAATGGGCGGAGTTTTATTAAACTTTTATTTCATTAAAAAACACAAAATATATAATTTCAAGCAATTTTATTTGGTGGAAATTATCTTGTTCATATCGCTTATTGTAAGGGTAATAGTGGAATACTAACACGAATGACGGACGGTTAGCTCGAATCGCGGACGGGACACTTGCAATCCCAAGTCAAACTCTCTATCACCGTAACATATAAAGAAACTGGCATAATCCCACATAGAGTTCCACCAAGAATGACCCTTATATACTTATAAGTAATCACCTGCAATTTACTCTGGACTATGTACTTGCGATTTTTAAAATTTAATGGGCGGAGTTTTATTGCATTTTTATTTCATTAAAAAACACAAAATATATAATTTCAAGCAATTTTATTTGGTGGAAATTATCTTGTTCATATCGCTTATTGTAAGGGTAATAGTGGAATACTAACACGAATGACGGACGGTTAGCTCGAATCGCGGACGGGACACTTGCAATCCCAAGTCAAACTCTCTATCACCGTAACGTATAAAGAAACTGGAATAATCCCACATAGAGTTCCACCAAGAATGACCCTTATATACTTATAAGTAATCACCTACAATTTACTCTGGACTGTGTACTTGCGATTTTTAAAATTTAATGGTCGGAGTTTTATTACATTTTTATTTCATTAAAAAAATAGAATATATAATTTCAAGCAATTTTATTTGGTGGAAATTATCTTGTCATATCGCTTATTGTAAGGGTAATAGTGGAATACTAACACGATTAACGGACGGTTAACTCGGATCGCGGACGGGACACTTACAATCCCTAGTCAAACTCTTTATCACCGTAACTTATAAAGAAACTGGCACAATCCCATATATAGTTCCGCCAAGAATGACCCTTATATACTTATAAGTAATCATCTGCAATTTACTCTGGACTATGTACTTGCGATTTTTAAAATTTAATGGGCGGAGTTTTATTACACTTTTATTTCATTAAAAAACACAAAATATATAATTTCAAGCAATTTTATTTGGTGGAAATTATCTTGTTCATATCGCTTATTGTAAGGGTAATAGTGGAATACTAACACGAATGACGGACGGTTAGCTCGAATCGCGGACGGGACACTTGCAATCCCAAGTCAAACTCTCTATCACCGTAACGTATAAAGAAACTGGCATAATCCCACATAGAGTTCTACCAAGAATGACCCTTATATACTTATAAGTAATCACCTACAATTTACTCTGGACTGTGTACTTGCGATTTTTAAAATTTAATGGTCGGAGTTTTATTACATTTTTATTTCATTAAAAAAATAGAATATATAATTTCAAGCAATTTTATTTGGTGGAAATTATCTTGTCATATCGCTTATTGTAAGGGTAATCGTGGAATACTAACACGATTAACGGACGGTTAACTCGGATCGCGGACGGGACACTTACAATCCCTAGTCAAACTCTTTATCACCGTAACTTATAAAGAAACTGGCACAATTCCACATATATTTCCACCAAGAATGACCCTTATATACTTATTAGTAATCACCTACAATTTACTCTAGACTATGTACTTGCGATTTTTAAAATTTAATGGTCGCAGTTTTATTACATTTTTATTTCATTAAAAAAATAGAATATATAATTTCAAGCAATTTTATTTGGTGGAAATTATCTTGTCATATCGCTTATTGTAAGGGTAATAGTGGAATACTAACACGATTAACGGACGGTTAACTCGGATCGCGGACGGGACACTTACAATACCTAGTCAAACTCTTTATCACCGTAACTTATAAAGAAACTGGCACAATCCCATATATAGTTCCGCCAAGAATGACCCTTATATACTTATAAATAATCTTCTGCAATTTACTCTGGACTATGTACTTGCGATTTTTAAAATTTAATGGGCGGAGTTTTATTACACTTTTATTTCATTAAAAAACACAAAATATATAATTTCAAGCAATTTTATTTGGTGGAAATTATCTTGTTCATATCGCTTATTGTAAGGGTAATAGTGGAATACTAACACGAATGACGGATGGTTAGCTCGAATCGCGGATGGGACACTTGCAATCCCAAGTCAAACTCTCTATCACTGTAACGTATAAAGAAACTGGCATAATCCCACATAGAGTTCTACCAAGAATGACCCTTATATACTTATAAGTAATCACCTACAATTTACTCTGGACTGTGTACTTGCGATTTTTAAAATTTAATGGTCGGAGTTTTATTACATTTTTATTTCATTAAAAAAATAGAATATATAATTTCAAGCAATTTTATTTGGTGGAAATTATCTTGTCATATCGCTTATTGTAAGGGTAATAGTGGAATACTAACACGATTAACGGACGGTTAACTCGGATCGCGGACGGGACACTTACCATCCCTAGTCAAACTCTTTATCACCGTAACTTATAAAGAAACTGGCACAATCCCATATATAGTTCCGCCAAGAATGACCCTTATATACTTATAAGTAATCATCTGCAATTTACTCTGGACTATGTACTTGCGATTTTTAAAATTTAATGGGCGGAGTTTTATTACATTTTTATTTCATTAAAAACACAAAATATATAATTTCAAGCAATTTTATTTGGTGGAAATTATCTTGTTCATATCGCTTATTGTAAGGGTAATAGTGGAATACTAACACGAATGACGGACGGTTAGCTCGAATCGCGGACGGGACACTTGCAATCCCAAGTCAAACTCTCTATCACCGTTACGTATAAAGAAACTGGCATAATCCCACATATATTTCCACCAAGAATGACCCTTATATACTTATTAGTAATCACCTACAATTTACTCTGGACTATGTACTTGCGATTTTTAAAATTTAATGGTCGCAGTTTTATTACATTTTTATTTCATTAAAAAAATAGAATATATAATTTAAAGCAATTTTATTTGGTTGAAATAATCTTGTCATATCGCTTATTGTAAGGGTAATAGTGGAATACTAACACGATTAACGGACGGTTAACTCGGATCGCGGACGGGACACTTACAATCCCTAGTCAAACTCTTTATCACCGTAACTTATAAAGAAACTGGCACAATCCCATATATAGTTCCGCCAAGAATGACCCTTATATACTTATAAGTAATCATCTGCAATTTACTCTGGACTATGTACTTGCGATTTTTAAAATTTAATGGGCGGAGTTTTATTACACTTTTATTTCATTAAAAAACACAAAATATATAATTTCAAGCAATTTTATTTGGTGGAAATTATCTTGTTCATACCGCTTATTGTAAGGGTAATAGTGGAATACTAACACGAATGACGGACGGTTAGCTCGAATCGCGGACGGGACACTTGCAATCCCAAGTCAAACTCTCTATCACCGTAACGTATAAAGAAACTGGCATAATCCCACATAGAGTTCTACCAAGAATGACCCTTATATACTTATAAGTAATCACCTACAATTTACTCTGGACTGTGTACTTGCGATTTTTAAAATTTAATGGTCGGAGTTTTATTACATTTTTATTTCATTAAAAAAATAGAATATATAATTTCAAGCAATTTTATTTGGTGGAAATTATCTTGTCATATCGCTTATTGTAAGGGTAATAGTGGAATACTAACACGATTAATGGACGGTTAACTCGGATCGCGGACGGGACACTTACAATCCCTAGTCAAACTCTTTATCACCGTAACTTATAAAGAAACTGGCACAATCCCATATATAGTTCCGCCAAGAATGACCCTTATATACTTATAAGTAATCATCTGCAATTTACTCTGGACTATGTACTTGCGATTTTTAAAATTTAATGGGCGGAGTTTTATTACATTTTTATTTAATTAAAAAACACAAAATATATAATTTCAAGCAATTTTATTTGGTGGAAATTATCTTGTTCATATCGCTTATTGTAAGGGTAATAGTGGAATACTAACACGAATGACGGACGGTTAGCTCGAATCGCGGACGGGACACTTGCAATCTCAAGTCAAACTCTCTATCACCGTTACGTATAAAGAAACTGGCATAATCCCACATATATTTCCACCAAGAATGACCCTTATATACTTATTAGTAATCACCTACAATTTACTCTGGACTATGTACTTGCGATTTTTAAAATTTAATGGTCGCAGTTTTATTACATTTTTATTTCATTAAAAAACACAAAATATATAATTTCAAGCAATTTTATTTGGTGGAAATTATCTTGTCATATCGCTTATTGTACGGGTAATAGTGGAATACTAACACGATTAACAGACGGTTAACTCGGATCGCGGACGGGACACTTACAATCCCTAGTCAAACTCTTTATCACCGTAACTTATAAAGAAACTGGCACAATCCCATATATAGTTCCGCCAAGAATGACCCTTATATACATATAAGTAATCATCTGCAATTTACTCTGGACTATGTACTTGCGATTTTTAAAATTTAATGGGCGGAGTTTTATTACATTTTTATTTCATTAAAAAACACAAAATATATAATTTCAAGCAATTTTATTTGGTGGAAATTATCTTGTTCATATCGCTTATTGTAAGGGTAATAGTGGAATACTAACACGAATGACGGACGGTTAGCTCGAATCGCGGACGGGACACTTGCAATCCCAAGTCAAACTCTCTATCACCGTAACGTATAAAGAAACTGGCATAATCCCACATAGAGTTCCACCAAGAATGACCCTTATATACTTATAAGTAATCACCAGCAATTTACTCTGGACTATGTACTTGCGATTTTTAAAATTTAATGGGCGGAGTTTTATTACACTTTTATTTCATTAAAAAACACAAAATATATAATTTCAAGCAATTTTATTTGGTGGAAATTATCTTGTTCATATCGCTTATTGTAAGGGTAATAGTGGAATACTAACACGAATGACGGACGGTTAGCTCGAATCGCGGACGGGACACTTGCAATCCCAAGTCAAACTCTCTATCACCGTAACGTATAAAGAAACTGGCATAATCGCACATAGAGTTCCACCAAGAATGACCCTTATATACTTATAAGTAATCACCTACAATTTACTCTGGACTGTGTACTTGCGACTTTTAAAATTTAATGGTCGGAGTTTTATTACATTTTTATTTCATTAAAAAAATAGAATATATAATTTCAAGAAATTTTATTTGGTGGAAATTATCTTGTCATATCGCTTATTGTAAGGGTAATAGTGTAATACTAACACGATTAACGGACGGTTAACTCGGATCGCGGACGGGACACTTACAATCCCTAGTCAAACTCTTTATCACCGTAACTTATAAAGAAACTGGCACAATCCCATATATAGTTCCGCCAAGAATGACCCTTATATACTTATAAGTAATCATCTGCAATTTACTCTGGACTATGTACTTGCGATTTTTAAAATTTAATGGGCGGAGTTTTATTACATTTTTATTTCATTAAAAAACACAAAATATATAATTTCAAGCAATTTTATTTGGTGGATATTATCTTGTTCATATCGCTTATTGTAAGGGTAATAGTGGAATACTAACGCGAATGACGGATGGTTAGCTCGAATCGCGGATGGGACACTTGCAATCCCAAGTCAAACTCTCTATCACCGTAACGTATAAAGAAACTGGCATAATCCCACATAGAGTTCCACCAAGAATGACCCTTATATGCTTATAAGTAATCACCTGCAATTTACTCTGGACTATGTACTTGCGATTTTTAAAATTTAATGGGCGGAGTTTTATTACACTTTTATTTCATTAAAAAACACAAAATATATAATTTCAAGCAATTTTATTTGGTGGAAATTATCTTGTTCATATCGCTTATTGTAAGGGTAATAGTGGAATACTAACACGAATGACGGACGGTTCGCTCGAATCGCGGACGGGACACTTGCAATCCCAAGTCAAACTCTCTATCACCGTAACGTATAAAGAAACTGGCATAATCCCACATAGAGTTCCACCAAGAATGACCCTTATATGCTTATAAGTAATCACCTGCAATTTACTCTGGACTATGTACTTGCGATTTTTAAAATTTAATGGGCAGAGTTTTATTACTCTTTTATTTCATTAAAAAACACAAAATATATAATTTCAAGCAATTTTATTTGGTGGAAATTATCTTGTTCATATCGCTTATTGTAAGGGTAATAGTGGAATACTAACACGAATGACGGACGGTTAGCTCGAATCGCGGACGGGACACTTGCAATCCCAAGTCAAACTCTCTATCACCATAACGTATAAAGAAACTGGCATAATCCCACATAGAGTTCCACCAAGAATGACCCTTATATACTTATAAGTAATCACCTACAATTTACTCTGGACTGTGTACTTGCGATTTTTAAAATTTAATGGTCGGAGTTTTATTACATTTTTATTTCATTAAAAAAATAGAATATATAATTTCAAGAAATTTTATTTGGTGGAAATTATCTTGTCATATCGCTTATTGTAAGGGTAATAGTGGAATACTAACACGATTAACGGACGGTTAACTCGGATCGCGGATGGGACACTTACAATCCCTAGTCAAACTCTTTATCACCGTAACTTATAAAGAAACTGGCACAATCCCATATATAGTTCCTCCAAGAATGACCCTTATATACTTATAAGTAATCATCTGCAATTTACTCTGGACTATGTACTTGCGATTTTTAAAATTTAATGGGCGGAGTTTTATTACACTTTTATTTCATTAAAAAACACAAAATATATAATTTCAAGCAATTTTATTTGGTGGAAATTATCTTGTTCATATCGCTTATTGTAAGGGTAATAGTGGAATACTAACACGAATGACGGACGGTTAGCTCGAATCGCGGACGGGACACTTCCAATCCCAAGTCAAACTCTCTATCACCGTAACATATAAAGAAACTGGCATAATCCCACATAGAGTTCCACCAAGAATGACCCTTATATACTTATAAGTAATCACCTGCAATTTACTCTGGACTATGTACTTGCGATTTTTAAAATTTAATGGGCGGAGTTTTATTACACTTTTATTTAATTAAAAAAATAGAATATATAATTTCAAGCAATTTTATTTGGTGGAAATTATCTTGTCATATCGCTTATTGTAAGGGTAATAGTGGAATACTAACACGATTAACGGACGGTTAACTCGGATCGCGGACGGGACACTTACAATCCCTAGTCAAACTCTTTATCACCGTAACTTATAAAGAAACTGGCACAATCCCATATATAGTTCCGCCAAGAATGACCCTTATATACTTATAAGTAATCATCTGCAATTTACTCTGGACTATGTACTTGCGATTTTTAAAATTTAATGGGCGGAGTTTTATTACACTTTTATTTCATTAAAAAACACAAAATATATAATTTCAAGCAATTTTATTTGGTGGAAATTATCTTGTTCATATCGCTTATTGTAAGGGTAATAGTGGAATACTAACACGAATGACGGACGGTTAGCTCGAATCGCGGACGGGACACTTCCAATCCCAAGTCAAACTCTCTATCACCGTAACGTATAAAGAAACTGGCATAATCCCACATAGAGTTCCACCAAGAATGACCCTTATATGCTTATAAGTAATCACCTGCAATTTACTCTGGACTATGTACTTGCGATTTTTAAAATTTAATGGGCGGAGTTTTATTACACTTTTATTTAATTAAAAAAATAGAATATATAATTTCAAGCAATTTTATTTGGTGGAAATTATCTTGTCATATCGCTTATTGTAAGGGTAATAGTGGAATACTAACACGATTAACGGACGGTTAACTCGGATCGCGGACGGGACACTTACAATCCCTAGTCAAACTCTTTATCACCGTAACTTATAAAGAAACTGGCACAATCCCATATATAGTTCCGCCAAGAATGACCCTTATATACTTATAAGTAATCATCTGCAATTTACTCTGGACTATGTACTTGCGATTTTTAAAATTTAATGGGCGGAGTTTTATTACATTTTTATTTCATTAAAAAACACAAAATATATAATTTCAAGCAATTTTATTTGGTGGAAATTATCTTGTTCATATCGCTTATTGTAAGGGTAATAGTGGAATACTAACAGGAATGACGGACGGTTAGCTCGAATCGCGGACGGGACACTTGCAATCCCAAGTCAAACTCTCTATCACCGTAACGTATAAAGAAACTGGCATAATCCCACATAGAGTTCCACCAAGAATGACCCTTATATGCTTATAAGTAATCATCTGCAATTTACTCTGGACTATGTACTTGCGATTTTTAAAATTTAATGGGCGGAGTTTTATTACACTTTTATTTCATTAAAAAACACAGAATATATAATTTCAAGCAATTTTATTTGGTGGAAATTATCTTGTTCATATCGCTTATTGTAAGGGTAATAGTGGAATACTAACACGAATGACGGACGGTTAGCTCGAATCGCGGACGGGACACTTGCAATCCCAAGTCAAACTCTCTATCACCGTAACGTATAAAGAAACTGGCATAATCCCACATAGAGTTCCACCAAGAATGACCCTTATATACTTATAAGTAATCACCTACAATTTACTCTGGACTGTGTACTTGCGATTTTAAAATTTAATGGTCGGAGTTTTATTACATTTTTATTTCATTAAAAAATAGAATATATAATTTCAAGAAATTTTATTTGGTGGAAATTATCTTGTCATATCGCTTATTGTAAGGGTAATAGTGGAATACTAACACGATTAACGGACGGTTAACTCGGATCGCGGATGGGACACTTACAATCCCTAGTCAAACTCTTTATCACCGTAACTTATAAAGAAACTGGCACAATCCCATATATAGTTCCGCCAAGAATGACCCTTATATACTTATAAGTAATCATCTGCAATTTACTCTGGACTATGTACTTGCGATTTTTAAAATTTAATGGGCGGAGTTTTATTACACTTTTATTTCATTAAAAAACACAAAATATATAATTTCAAGCAATTTTATTTGGTGGAAATTATCTTGTTCATATCGCTTATTGTAAGGGTAATAGTGGAATACTAACACGAATGACGGACGGTTAGCTCGAATCGCGGACGGGACACTTCCAATCCCAAGTCAAACTCTCTATCACCGTAACGTATAAAGAAACTGGCATAATCCCACATAGAGTTCCACCAAGAATGACCCTTATATGCTTATAAGTAATCACCTGCAATTTACTCTGGACTATGTACTTGCGATTTTTAAAATTTAATGGGCGGAGTTTTATTACACTTTTATTTAATTAAAAAAATAGAATATATAATTTCAAGCAATTTTATTTGGTGGAAATTATCTTGTCATATCGCTTATTGTAAGGGTAATAGTGGAATACTAACACGATTAACGGACGGTTAACTCGGATCGCGGACGGGACACTTACAATCCCTAGTCAAACTCTTTATCACCGTAACTTATAAAGAAACTGGCACAATCCCATATATAGTTCCGCCAAGAATGACCCTTATATACTTATAAGTAATCATCTGCAATTTACTCTGGACTATGTACTTGCGATTTTTAAAATTTAATGGGCGGAGTTTTATTACATTTTTATTTCATTAAAAAACACAAAATATATAATTTCAAGCAATTTTATTTGGTGGAAATTATCTTGTTCATATCGCTTATTGTAAGGGTAATAGTGGAATACTAACAGGAATGACGGACGGTTAGCTCGAATCGCGGACGGGACACTTGCAATCCCAAGTCAAACTCTCTATCACCGTAACGTATAAAGAAACTGGCATAATCCCACATAGAGTTCCACCAAGAATGACCCTTATATGCTTATAAGTAATCATCTGCAATTTACTCTGGACTATGTACTTGCGATTTTTAAAATTTAATGGGCGGAGTTTTATTACACTTTTATTTCATTAAAAAACACAGAATATATAATTTCAAGCAATTTTATTTGGTGGAAATTATCTTGTTCATATCGCTTATTGTAAGGGTAATAGTGGAATACTAACACGAATGACGGACGGTTAGCTCGAATCGCGGACGGGACACTTGCAATCCCAAGTCAAACTCTCTATCACCGTAACGTATAAAGAAACTGGCATAATCCCACATAGAGTTCCACCAAGAATGACCCTTATATACTTATAAGTAATCACCTACAATTTACTCTGGACTGTGTACTTGCGATTTTAAAATTTAATGGTCGGAGTTTTATTACATTTTTATTTCATTAAAAAATAGAATATATAATTTCAAGAAATTTTATTTGGTGGAAATTATCTTGTCATATCGCTTATTGTAAGGGTAATAGTGGAATACTAACACGATTAACGGACGGTTAACTCGGATCGCGGATGGGACACTTACAATCCCTAGTCAAACTCTTTATCACCGTAACTTATAAAGAAACTGGCACAATCCCATATATAGTTCCGCCAAGAATGACCCTTATATACTTATAAGTAATCATCTGCAATTTACTCTGGACTATGTACTTGCGATTTTTAAAATTTAATGGGCGGAGTTTTATTACACTTTTATTTCATTAAAAAACACAAAATATATAATTTCAAGCAATTTTATTTGGTGGAAATTATCTTGTTCATATCGCTTATTGTAAGGGTAATAGTGGAATACTAACACGAATGACGGACGGTTAGCTCGAATCGCGGACGGGACACTTCCAATCCCAAGTCAAACTCTCTATCACCGTAACATATAAAGAAACTGGCATAATCCCACATAGAGTTCCACCAAGAATGACCCTTATATACTTATAAGTAATCACCTGCAATTTACTCTGGACTATGTACTTGCGATTTTTAAAATTTAATGGGCGGAGTTTTATTACACTTTTATTTAATTAAAAAAGTAGAATATATAATTTCAAGCAATTTTATTTGGTGGAAATTATCTTGTCATATCGCTTATTGTAAGGGTAATAGTGGAATACTAACACGATTAACGGACGGTTAACTCGGATCGCGGACGGGACACTTACAATCCCTAGTCAAACTCTTTATCACCGTAACTTATAAAGAAACTGGCACAATCCCATATATAGTTCCGCCAAGAATGACCCTTATATACTTATAAGTAATCATCTGCAATTTACTCTGGACTATGTACTTGCGATTTTTAAAATTTAATGGGCGGAGTTTTATTACACTTTTATTTCATTAAAAAACACAAAATATATAATTTCAAGCAATTTTATTTGGTGGAAATTATCTTGTTCATATCGCTTATTGTAAGGGTAATAGTGGAATACTAACACGAATGACGGACGGTTAGCTCGAATCGCGGACGGGACACTTCCAATCCCAAGTCAAACTCTCTATCACCGTAACGTATAAAGAAACTGGCATAATCCCACATAGAGTTCCACCAAGAATGACCCTTATATGCTTATAAGTAATCACCTGCAATTTACTCTGGACTATGTACTTGCGATTTTTAAAATTTAATGGGCGGAGTTTTATTACACTTTTATTTAATTAAAAAAATAGAATATATAATTTCAAGCAATTTTATTTGGTGGAAATTATCTTGTCATATCGCTTATTGTAAGGGTAATAGTGGAATACTAACACGATTAACGGACGGTTAACTCGGATCGCGGACGGGACACTTACAATCCCTAGTCAAACTCTTTATCACCGTAACTTATAAAGAAACTGGCACAATCCCATATATAGTTCCGCCAAGAATGACCCTTATATACTTATAAGTAATCATCTGCAATTTACTCTGGACTATGTACTTGCGATTTTTAAAATTTAATGGGCGGAGTTTTATTACATTTTTATTTCATTAAAAAACACAAAATATATAATTTCAAGCAATTTTATTTGGTGGAAATTATCTTGTTCATATCGCTTATTGTAAGGGTAATAGTGGAATACTAACAGGAATGACGGACGGTTAGCTCGAATCGCGGACGGGACACTTGCAATCCCAAGTCAAACTCTCTATCACCGTAACGTATAAAGAAACTGGCATAATCCCACATAGAGTTCCACCAAGAATGACCCTTATATGCTTATAAGTAATCATCTGCAATTTACTCTGGACTATGTACTTGCGATTTTTAAAATTTAATGGGCGGAGTTTTATTACACTTTTATTTCATTAAAAAACACAGAATATATAATTTCAAGCAATTTTATTTGGTGGAAATTATCTTGTTCATATCGCTTATTGTAAGGGTAATAGTGGAATACTAACACGAATGACGGACGGTTAGCTCGAATCGCGGACGGGACACTTGCAATCCCAAGTCAAACTCTCTATCACCGTAACGTATAAAGAAACTGGCATAATCCCACATAGAGTTCCACCAAGAATGACCCTTATATACTTATAAGTAATCACCTACAATTTACTCTGGACTGTGTACTTGCGATTTTTAAAATTTAATGGTCGGAGTTTTATTACATTTTTATTTAATTAAAAAAATAGAATATATAATTTCAAGCAATTTTATTTGGTGGAAATTATCTTGTCATATCGCTTATTGTAAGGGTAATAGTGGAATACTAACAGGAATGACGGACGGTTAGCTCGAATCGCGGACGGGACACTTGCAATCCCAAGTCAAACTCTCTATCACCATAACGTATAAAGAAACTGGCATAATCCCACATAGAGTTCCACCAAGAATGACCCTTATATGCTTATAAGTAATCATCTGCAATTTACTCTGGACTATGTACTTGCGATTTTTAAAATTTAATGGGCGGAGTTTTATTACACTTTTATTTCATTAAAAAACACAAAATATATAATTTCAAGCAATTTTATTTGGTGGAAATTATCTTGTTCATATCGCTTATTGTAAGGGTAATAGTGGAATACTAACACGAATGACGGACGGTTAGCTCGAATCGCGGACGGGACACTTCCAATCCCAAGTCAAACTCTCTATCACCGTAACGTATAAAGAAACTGGCATAATCCCACATAGAGTTCCACCAAGAATGACCCTTATATGCTTATAAGTAATCACCTGCAATTTACTCTGGACTATGTACTTGCGATTTTTAAAATTTAATGGGCGGAGTTTTATTACACTTTTATTTAATTAAAAAAATAGAATATATAATTTCAAGCAATTTTATTTGGTGGAAATTATCTTGTCATATCGCTTATTGTAAGGGTAATAGTGGAATACTAACACGATTAACGGACGGTTAACTCGGATCGCGGACGGGACACTTACAATCCCTAGTCAAACTCTTTATCACCGTAACTTATAAAGAAACTGGCACAATCCCATATATAGTTCCGCCAAGAATGACCCTTATATACTTATAAGTAATCATCTGCAATTTACTCTGGACTATGTACTTGCGATTTTTAAAATTTAATGGGCGGAGTTTTATTACATTTTTATTTCATTAAAAAACACAAAATATATAATTTCAAGCAATTTTATTTGGTGGAAATTATCTTGTTCATATCGCTTATTGTAAGGGTAATAGTGGAATACTAACAAGAATGACGGACGGTTAGCTCGAATCGCGGACGGGACACTTGCAATCCCAAGTCAAACTCTCTATCACCGTAACGTATAAAGAAACTGGCATAATCCCACATAGAGTTCCACCAAGAATGACCCTTATATGCTTATAAGTAATCATCTGCAATTTACTCTGGACTATGTACTTGCGATTTTTAAAATTTAATGGGCGGAGTTTTATTACACTTTTATTTCATTAAAAAACACAGAATATATAATTTCAAGCAATTTTATTTGGTGGAAATTATCTTGTTCATATCGCTTATTGTAAGGGTAATAGTGGAATACTAACACGAATGACGGACGGTTAGCTCGAATCGCGGACGGGACACTTGCAATCCCAAGTCAAACTCTCTATCACCGTAACGTATAAAGAAACTGGCATAATCCCACATAGAGTTCCACCAAGAATGACCCTTATATACTTATAAGTAATCACCTACAATTTACTCTGGACTGTGTACTTGCGATTTTAAAATTTCATGGTCGGAGTTTTATTACATTTTTATTTCATTAAAAAATAGAATATATAATTTCAAGAAATTTTATTTGGTGGAAATTATCTTGTCATATCGCTTATTGTAAGGGTAATAGTGGAATACTAACACGATTAACGGACGGTTAACTCGGATCGCGGATGGGACACTTACAATCCCTAGTCAAACTCTTTATCACCGTAACTTATAAAGAAACTGGCACAATCCCATATATAGTTCCGCCAAGAATGACCCTTATATACTTATAAGTAATCATCTGCAATTTACTCTGGACTATGTACTTGTGATTTTTAAAATTTAATGGGCGGAGTTTTATTACACTTTTATTTCATTAAAAAACACAAAATATATAATTTCAAGCAATTTTATTTGGTGGAAATTATCTTGTTCATATCGCTTATTGTAAGGGTAATAGTGGAATACTAACACGAATGACGGACGGTTAGCTCGAATCGCGGACGGGACACTTGCAATCCCAAGTCAAACTCTCTATCACCGTAACGTATAAAGAAACTGGCATAATCCCACATAGAGTTCCACCAAGAATGACCCTTATATACTTATAAGTAATCACCTACAATTTACTCTGGACTGTGTACTTGCGATTTTTAAAATTTAATGGTCGGAGTTTTATTACATTTTTATTTAATTAAAAAAATAGAATATATAATTTCAAGCAATTTTATTTGGTGGAAATTATCTTGTCATATCGCTTATTGTAAGGGTAATAGTGGAATACTAACACGATTAACGGACGGTTAACTCGGATCGCGGACGGGACACTTACAATCCCTAGTCAAACTCTTTATCACCGTAACTTATAAAGAAACTGGCACAATCCCATATATAGTTCCGCCAAGAATGACCCTTATATACTTATAAGTAATCATCTGCAATTTACTCTGGACTATGTACTTGCGATTTTTAAAATTTAATGGGCGGAGTTTTATTACATTTTTATTTCATTAAAAAACACAAAATATATAATTTCAAGCAATTTTATTTGGTGGAAATTATCTTGTTCATATCGCTTATTGTAAGGGTAATAGTGGAATACTAACACGAATGACGGACGGTTAGCTCGAATCGCGGACGGGACACTTGCAATCCCAAGTCAAACTCTCTATCACCGTAACGTATAAAGAAACTGGCATAATCCCACATAGAGTTCCACCAAGAATGACCCTTATATGCTTATAAGTAATCACCTGCAATTTACTCTGGACTGTGTACTTGCGATTTTTAAAATTTAATGGTCGGAGTTTTATTACATTTTTATTTCATTAAAAAAATAGAATATATAATTTCAAGAAATTTTATTTGGTGGAAATTATCTTGTCATATCGCTTATTGTAAGGGCAATAGTGGAATACTAACACGATTAACGGACGGTTTACTCGGATCGCGGACGGGACACTTACAATCCCTAGTCAAACTCTTTATCACCGTAACTTATAAAGAAACTGGCACAATCCCATATATAGTTCCGCCAAGAATGACCCTTATATACTTATAAGTAATCATCTGCAATTTACTCTGGACTATGTACTTGCGATTTTTAAAATTTAATGGGCGGAGTTTTATTACATTTTTATTTCATTAAAAAACACAAAATATATAATTTCAAGCAATTTTATTTGGTGGAAATTATCTTGTTCATATCGCTTATTGTAAGGGTAATAGTGGAATACTAACACGAATGACGGATGGTTAGCTCGAATCGCGGATGGGACACTTGCAATCCCAAGTCAAACTCTCTATCACCGTAACGTATAAAGAAACTGGCATAATCCCACATAGAGTTCCACCAAGAATGACCCTTATATGCTTATAAGTAATCACCTGCAATTTACTCTGGACTATGTACTTGCGATTTTTAAAATTTAATGGGCGGAGTTTTATTACACTTTTATTTCATTAAAAAACACAAAATATATAATTTCAAGCAATTTTATTTGGTGGAAATTATCTTGTTCATATCGCTTATTGTAAGGGTAATAGTGGAATACTAACACGAATGACGGACGGTTAGCTCGAATCGCGGACGGGACACTTGCAATCCCAAGTCAAACTCTCTATCACCGTAACGTATAAAGAAACTGGCATAATCCCACATAGAGTTCCACCAAGAATGACCCTTATATGCTTATAAGTAATCACCTGCAATTTACTCTGGACTATGTACTTGCAATTTTTAAAATTTAATGGGCAGAGTTTTATTACACTTTTATTTCATTAAAAAACACAAAATATATAATTTCAAGCAATTTTATTTGGTGGAAATTATCTTGTTCATATCGCTTATTGTAAGGGTAATAGTGGAATACTAACACGAATGACGGACGGTTAGCTCGAATCGCGGACGGGACACTTGCAATCCCAAGTCAAACTCTCTATCACCATAACGTATAAAGAAACTGGCATAATCCCACATAGAGTTCCACCAAGAATGACCCTTATATACTTATAAGTAATCACCTACAATTTACTCTGGACTGTGTACTTGCGATTTTTAAAATTTAATGGTCGGAGTTTTATTACATTTTTATTTCATTAAAAAAATAGAATATATAATTTCAAGAAATTTTATTTGGTGGAAATTATCTTGTCATATCGCTTATTGTAAGGGTAATAGTGGAATACTAACACGATTAACGGACGGTTAACTCGGATCGCGGATGGGACACTTACAATCCCTAGTCAAACTCTTTATCACCGTAACTTATAAAGAAACTGGCACAATCCCATATATAGTTCCTCCAAGAATGACCCTTATATACTTATAAGTAATCATCTGCAATTTACTCTGGACTATGTACTTGCGATTTTTAAAATTTAATGGGCGGAGTTTTATTACACTTTTATTTCATTAAAAAACACAAAATATATAATTTCAAGCAATTTTATTTGGTGGAAATTATCTTGTTCATATCGCTTATTGTAAGGGTAATAGTGGAATACTAACACGAATGACGGACGGTTAGCTCGAATCGCGGACGGGACACTTCCAATCCCAAGTCAAACTCTCTATCACCGTAACATATAAAGAAACTGGCATAATCCCACATAGAGTTCCACCAAGAATGACCCTTATATACTTATAAGTAATCACCTGCAATTTACTCTGGACTATGTACTTGCGATTTTTAAAATTTAATGGGCGGAGTTTTATTACACTTTTATTTAATTAAAAAAATAGAATATATAATTTCAAGCAATTTTATTTGGTGGAAATTATCTTGTCATATCGCTTATTGTAAGGGTAATAGTGGAATACTAACACGATTAACGGACGGTTAACTCGGATCGCGGACGGGACACTTACAATCCCTAGTCAAACTCTTTATCACCGTAACTTATAAAGAAACTGGCACAATCCCATATATAGTTCCGCCAAGAATGACCCTTATATACTTATAAGTAATCATCTGCAATTTACTCTGGACTATGTACTTGTGATTTTTAAAATTTAATGGGCGGAGTTTTATTACACTTTTATTTCATTAAAAAACACAAAATATATAATTTCAAGCAATTTTATTTGGTGGAAATTATCTTGTTCATATCGCTTATTGTAAGGGTAATAGTGGAATACTAACACGAATGACGGACGGTTAGCTCGAATCGCGGACGGGACACTTGCAATCCCAAGTCAAACTCTCTATCACCGTAACGTATAAAGAAACTGGCATAATCCCACATAGAGTTCCACCAAGAATGACCCTTATATACTTATAAGTAATCACCTACAATTTACTCTGGACTGTGTACTTGCGATTTTTAAAATTTAATGGTCGGAGTTTTATTACATTTTTATTTAATTAAAAAAATAGAATATATAATTTCAAGCAATTTTATTTGGTGGAAATTATCTTGTCATATCGCTTATTGTAAGGGTAATAGTGGAATACTAACACGATTAACGGACGGTTAACTCGGATCGCGGACGGGACACTTACAATCCCTAGTCAAACTCTTTATCACCGTAACTTATAAAGAAACTGGCACAATCCCATATATAGTTCCGCCAAGAATGACCCTTATATACTTATAAGTAATCATCTGCAATTTACTCTGGACTATGTACTTGCGATTTTTAAAATTTAATGGGCGGAGTTTTATTACATTTTTATTTCATTAAAAAACACAAAATATATAATTTCAAGCAATTTTATTTGGTGGAAATTATCTTGTTCATATCGCTTATTGTAAGGGTAATAGTGGAATACTAACACGAATGACGGACGGTTAGCTCGAATCGCGGACGGGACACTTGCAATCCCAAGTCAAACTCTCTATCACCGTAACGTATAAAGAAACTGGCATAATCCCACATAGAGTTCCACCAAGAATGACCCTTATATACTTATAAGTAATCACCTACAATTTACTCTGGACTGTGTACTTGCGATTTTTAAAATTTAATGGTCGGAGTTTTATTACATTTTTATTTCATTAAAAAAATAGAATATATAATTTCAAGAAATTTTATTTGGTGGAAATTATCTTGTCATATCGCTTATTGTAAGGGCAATAGTGGAATACTAACACGATTAACGGACGGTTTACTCGGATCGCGGACGGGACACTTACAATCCCTAGTCAAACTCTTTATCACCGTAACTTATAAAGAAACTGGCACAATCCCATATATAGTTCCGCCAAGAATGACCCTTATATACTTATAAGTAATCATCTGCAATTTACTCTGGACTATGTACTTGCGATTTTTAAAATTTAATGGGCGGAGTTTTATTACATTTTTATTTCATTAAAAAACACAAAATATATAATTTCAAGCAATTTTATTTGGTGGAAATTATCTTGTTCATATCGCTTATTGTAAGGGTAATAGTGGAATACTAACACGAATGACGGATGGTTAGCTCGAATCGCGGATGGGACACTTGCAATCCCAAGTCAAACTCTCTATCACCGTAACGTATAAAGAAACTGGCATAATCCCACATAGAGTTCCACCAAGAATGACCCTTATATGCTTATAAGTAATCACCTGCAATTTACTCTGGACTATGTACTTGCGATTTTTAAAATTTAATGGGCGGAGTTTTATTACACTTTTATTTCATTAAAAAACACAAAATATATAATTTCAAGCAATTTTATTTGGTGGAAATTATCTTGTTCATATCGCTTATTGTAAGGGTAATAGTGGAATACTAACACGAATGACGGACGGTTAGCTCGAATCGCGGACGGGACACTTGCAATCCCAAGTCAAACTCTCTATCACCGTAACGTATAAAGAAACTGGCATAATCCCACATAGAGTTCCACCAAGAATGACCCTTATATGCTTATAAGTAATCACCTGCAATTTACTCTGGACTATGTACTTGCAATTTTTAAAATTTAATGGGCAGAGTTTTATTACACTTTTATTTCATTAAAAAACACAAAATATATAATTTCAAGCAATTTTATTTGGTGGAAATTATCTTGTTCATATCGCTTATTGTAAGGGTAATAGTGGAATACTAACACGAATGACGGACGGTTAGCTCGAATCGCGGACGGGACACTTGCAATCCCAAGTCAAACTCTCTATCACCATAACGTATAAAGAAACTGGCATAATCCCACATAGAGTTCCACCAAGAATGACCCTTATATACTTATAAGTAATCACCTACAATTTACTCTGGACTGTGTACTTGCGATTTTTAAAATTTAATGGTCGGAGTTTTATTACATTTTTATTTCATTAAAAAAATAGAATATATAATTTCAAGAAATTTTATTTGGTGGAAATTATCTTGTCATATCGCTTATTGTAAGGGTAATAGTGGAATACTAACACGATTAACGGACGGTTAACTCGGATCGCGGATGGGACACTTACAATCCCTAGTCAAACTCTTTATCACCGTAACTTATAAAGAAACTGGCACAATCCCATATATAGTTCCTCCAAGAATGACCCTTATATACTTATAAGTAATCATCTGCAATTTACTCTGGACTATGTACTTGCGATTTTTAAAATTTAATGGGCGGAGTTTTATTACACTTTTATTTCATTAAAAAACACAAAATATATAATTTCAAGCAATTTTATTTGGTGGAAATTATCTTGTTCATATCGCTTATTGTAAGGGTAATAGTGGAATACTAACACGAATGACGGACGGTTAGCTCGAATCGCGGACGGGACACTTCCAATCCCAAGTCAAACTCTCTATCACCGTAACATATAAAGAAACTGGCATAATCCCACATAGAGTTCCACCAAGAATGACCCTTATATACTTATAAGTAATCACCTGCAATTTACTCTGGACTATGTACTTGCGATTTTTAAAATTTAATGGGCGGAGTTTTATTACACTTTTATTTAATTAAAAAAATAGAATATATAATTTCAAGCAATTTTATTTGGTGGAAATTATCTTGTCATATCGCTTATTGTAAGGGTAATAGTGGAATACTAACACGATTAACGGACGGTTAACTCGGATCGCGGACGGGACACTTACAATCCCTAGTCAAACTCTTTATCACCGTAACTTATAAAGAAACTGACACAATCCCATATATAGTTCCGCCAAGAATGACCCTTATATACTTATAAGTAATCATCTGCAATTTACTCTGGACTATGTACTTGCGATTTTTAAAATTTAATGGGCGGAGTTTTATTACATTTTTATTTCATTAAAAAACACAAAATATATAATTTCAAGCAATTTTATTTGGTGGAAATTATCTTGTTCATATCGCTTATTGTAAGGGTAATAGTGGAATACTAACAGGAATGACGGACGGTTAGCTCGAATCGCGGACGGGACACTTGCAATCCCAAGTCAAACTCTCTATCACCGTAACGTATAAAGAAACTGGCATAATCCCACATAGAGTTCCACCAAGAATGACCCTTATATGCTTATAAGTAATCATCTGCAATTTACTCTGGACTATGTACTTGCGATTTTTAAAATTTAATGGGCGGAGTTTTATTACACTTTTATTTCATTAAAAAACACAGAATATATAATTTCAAGCAATTTTATTTGGTGGAAATTATCTTGTTCATATCGCTTATTGTAAGGGTAATAGTGGAATACTAACACGAATGACAGACGGTTAGCTCGAATCGCGGACGGGACACTTGCAATCCCAAGTCAAACTCTCTATCACCGTAACGTATAAAGAAACTGGCATAATCCCACATAGAGTTCCACCAAGAATGACCCTTATATACTTATAAGTAATCACCTACAATTTACTCTGGACTGTGTACTTGCGATTTTTAAAATTTAATGGGCGGAGTTTTATTACACTTTTATTTCATTAAAAAACACAAAATATATAATTTCAAGCAATTTTATTTGGTGGAAATTATCTTGTTCATATCGCTTATTGTAAGGGTAATAGTGGAATACTAACACGAATGACGGACGGTTAGCTCGAATCGCGGACGGGACACTTGCAATCCCAAGTCAAACTCTCTATCACCGTAACGTATAAAGAAACTGGCATAATCCCACATAGAGTTCCACCAAGAATGACCCTTATATGCTTATAAGTAATCATCTGCAATTTACTCTGGACTATGTACTTGCGATTTTTAAAATTTAATGGGCGGAGTTTTATTACACTTTTATTTCATTAAAAAACACAGAATATATAATTTCAAGCAATTTTATTTGGTGGAAATTATCTTGTTCATATCGCTTATTGTAAGGGTAATAGTGGAATACTAACACGAATGACGGACGGTTAGCTCGAATCGCGGACGGGACACTTGCAATCCCAAGTCAAACTCTCTATCACCGTAACGTATAAAGAAACTGGCATAATCCCACATAGAGTTCCACCAAGAATGACCCTTATATACTTATAAGTAATCACCTACAATTTACTCTGGACTGTGTACTTGCGATTTTTAAAATTTAATGGTCGGAGTTTTATTACATTTTTATTTCATTAAAAAATAGAATATATAATTTCAAGAAATTTTATTTGGTGGAAATTATCTTGTCATATCGCTTATTGTAAGGGTAATAGTGGAATACTAACACGATTAACGGACGGTTAACTCGGATCGCGGATGGGACACTTACAATCCCTAGTCAAACTCTTTATCACCGTAACTTATAAAGAAACTGGCACAATCCCATATATAGTTCCGCCAAGAATGACCCTTATATACTTATAAGTAATCATCTGCAATTTACTCTGGACTATGTACTTGCGATTTTTAAAATTTAATGGGCGGAGTTTTATTACATTTTTATTTCATTAAAAAACACAAAATATATAATTTCAAGCAATTTTATTTGGTGGAAATTATCTTGTTCATATCGCTTATTGTAAGGGTAATAGTGGAATACTAACAGGAATGACGGACGGTTAGCTCGAATCGCGGACGGGACACTTTTAATCCCAAGTCAAACTCTCTATCACCGTAACGTATAAAGAAACTGGCATAATCCCACATAGAGTTCCACCAAGAATGACCCTTATATGCTTATAAGTAATCATCTGCAATTTACTCTGGACTATGTACTTGCGATTTTTAAAATTTAATGGGCGGAGTTTTATTACACTTTTATTTCATTAAAAAACACAGAATATATAATTTCAAGCAATTTTATTTGGTGGAAATTATCTTGTTCATATCGCTTATTGTAAGGGTAATAGTGGAATACTAACACGAATGACGGACGGTTAGCTCGAATCGCGGACGGGACACTTGCAATCCCAAGTCAAACTCTCTATCACCGTAACGTATAAAGAAACTGGCATAATCCCACATAGAGTTCCACCAAGAATGACCCTTATATACTTATAAGTAATCACCTACAATTTACTCTGGACTGTGTACTTGCGATTTTTAAAATTTAATGGTCGGAGTTTTATTACATTTTTATTTCATTAAAAAATAGAATATATAATTTCAAGAAATTTTATTTGGTGGAAATTATCTTGTCATATCGCTTATTGTAAGGGTAATAGTGGAATACTAACACGATTAACGGACGGTTAACTCGGATCGCGGATGGGACACTTACAATCCCTAGTCAAACTCTTTATCACCGTAACTTATAAAGAAACTGGCACAATCCCATATATAGTTCCGCCAAGAATGACCCTTATATACTTATAAGTAATCATCTGCAATTTACTCTGGACTATGTACTTGTGATTTTTAAAATTTAATGGGCGGAGTTTTATTACACTTTTATTTCATTAAAAAACACAGAATATATAATTTCAAGCAATTTTATTGGGTGGAAATTATCTTGTTCATATCGCTTATTGTAAGGGTAATAGTGGAATACTAACACGAATGACGGACGGTTAGCTCGAATCGCGGACGGGACACTTGCAATCCCAAGTCAAACTATCTATCACCGTAACGTATAAAGAAACTGGCATAATCCCACATAGAGTTCCACCAAGAATGACCCTTATATACTTATAAGTAATCACCTACAATTTACTCTGGACTGTGTACTTGCGATTTTTAAAATTTAATGGTCGGAGTTTTATTACATTTTTATTTCATTAAAAAAATAGAATATATAATTTCAAGAAATTTTATTTGGTGGAAATTATCTTGTCATATCGCTTATTGTAAGGGTAATAGTGGAATACTAACACGATTAACGGACGGTTTACTCGGATCGCGGACGGGACACTTACAATCCCTAGTCAAACTCTTTATCACCGTAACTTATAAAGAAACTGGCACAATCCCATATATAGTTCCGCCAAGAATGACCCTTATATACTTATAAGTAATCATCTGCAATTTACTCTGGACTATGTACTTGCGATTTTTAAAATTTAATGGGCGGAGTTTTATTACATTTTTATTTCATTAAAAAACACAAAATATATAATTTCAAGCAATTTTATTTGGTGGAAATTATCTTGTTCATATCGCTTATTGTAAGGGTAATAGTGGAATACTAACACGAATGACGGACGGTTAGCTCGAATCGCGGACGGGACACTTGCAATCCCAAGTCAAACTCTCTATCACCGTAACGTATAAAGAAACTGGCATAATCCCACATAGAGTTCCACCAAGAATGACCCTTATATGCTTATAAGTAATCATCTGCAATTTACTCTGGACTATGTACTTGCGATTTTTAAAATTTAATGGGCGGAGTTTTATTACACTTTTATTTCATTAAAAAACACAGAATATATAATTTCAAGCAATTTTATTTGGTGGAAATTATCTTGTTCATATCGCTTATTGTAAGGGTAATAGTGGAATACTAACACGAATGACGGACGGTTAGCTCGAATCGCGGACGGGACACTTGCAATCCCAAGTCAAACTCTCTATCACCGTAACGTATAAAGAAACTGGCATAATCCCACATAGAGTTCCACCAAGAATGACCCTTATATACTTATAAGTAATCACCTACAATTTACTCTGGACTGTGTACTTGCGATTTTTAAAATTTAATGGTCGGAGTTTTATTACATTTTTATTTCATTAAAAAATAGAATATATAATTTCAAGAAATTTTATTTGGTGGAAATTATCTTGTCATATCGCTTATTGTAAGGGTAATAGTGGAATACTAACACGATTAACGGACGGTTAACTCGGATCGCGGATGGGACACTTACAATCCCTAGTCAAACTCTTTATCACCGTAACTTATAAAGAAACTGGCACAATCCCATATATAGTTCCGCCAAGAATGACCCTTATATACTTATAAGTAATCATCTGCAATTTACTCTGGACTATGTACTTGTGATTTTTAAAATTTAATGGGCGGAGTTTTATTACACTTTTATTTCATTAAAAAACACAAAATATATAATTTCAAGCAATTTTATTGGGTGGAAATTATCTTGTTCATATCGCTTATTGTAAGGGTAATAGTGGAATACTAACAGGAATGACGGACGGTTAGCTCGAATCGCGGACGGGACACTTGCAATCCCAAGTCAAACTCTCTATCACCGTAACGTATAAAGAAACTGGCATAATCCCACATAGAGTTCCACCAAGAATGACCCTTATATGCTTATAAGTAATCACCTGCAATTTACTCTGGACTATGTACTTGCGATTTTTAAAATTTAATGGGCGGAGTTTTATTACACTTTTATTTCATTAAAAAACACAGAATATATAATTTCAAGCAATTTTATTTGGTGGAAATTATCTTGTTCATATCGCTTATTGTAAGGGTAATAGTGGAATACTAACACGAATGACGGACGGTTAGCTCGAATCGCGGACGGGACACTTGCAATCCCAAGTCAAACTCTCTATCACCGTAACGTATAAAGAAACTGGCATAATCCCACATAGAGTTCCACCAAGAATGACCCTTATATACTTATAAGTAATCACCTACAATTTACTCTGGACTGTGTACTTGCGATTTTTAAAATTTAATGGTCGGAGTTTTATTACATTTTTATTTCATTAAAAAATAGAATATATAATTTCAAGAAATTTTATTTGGTGGAAATTATCTTGTCATATCGCTTATTGTAAGGGTAATAGTGGAATACTAACACGATTAACGGACGGTTAACTCGGATCGCGGATGGGACACTTACAATCCCTAGTCAAACTCTTTATCACCGTAACTTATAAAGAAACTGGCACAATCCCATATATAGTTCCGCCAAGAATGACCCTTATATACTTATAAGTAATCATCTGCAATTTACTCTGGACTATGTACTTGTGATTTTTAAAATTTAATGGGCGGAGTTTTATTACACTTTTATTTCATTAAAAAACACAAAATATATAATTTCAAGCAATTTTATTGGGTGGAAATTATCTTGTTCATATCGCTTATTGTAAGGGTAATAGTGGAATACTAACACGAATGACGGACGGTTAGCTCGAATCGCGGACGGGACACTTGCAATCCCAAGTCAAACTATCTATCACCGTAACGTATAAAGAAACTGGCATAATCCCACATAGAGTTCCACCAAGAATGACCCTTATATACTTATAAGTAATCACCTACAATTTACTCTGGACTGTGTACTTGCGATTTTTAAAATTTAATGGTCGGAGTTTTATTACATTTTTATTTCATTAAAAAAATAGAATATATAATTTCAAGAAATTTTATTTGGTGGAAATTATCTTGTCATATCGCTTATTGTAAGGGTAATAGTGGAATACTAACACGATTAACGGACGGTTTACTCGGATCGCGGACGGGACACTTACAATCCCTAGTCAAACTCTTTATCACCGTAACTTATAAAGAAACTGGCACAATCCCATATATAGTTCCGCCAAGAATGACCCTTATATACTTATAAGTAATCATCTGCAATTTACTCTGGACTATGTACTTGCGATTTTTAAAATTTAATGGGCGGAGTTTTATTACATTTTTATTTCATTAAAAAACACAAAATATATAATTTCAAGCAATTTTATTTGGTGGAAATTATCTTGTTCATATCGCTTATTGTAAGGGTAATAGTGGAATACTAACACGAATGACGGATGGTTAGCTCGAATCGCGGATGGGACACTTGCAATCCCAAGTCAAACTCTCTATCACCGTAACGTATAAAGAAACTGGCATAATCCCACATAGAGTTCCACCAAGAATGACCCTTATATGCTTATAAGTAATCACCTGCAATTTACTCTGGACTATGTACTTGCGATTTTTAAAATTTAATGGGCGGAGTTTTATTACACTTTTATTTCATTAAAAAACACAAAATATATAATTTCAAGCAATTTTATTTGGTGGAAATTATCTTGTTCATATCGCTTATTGTAAGGGTAATAGTGGAATACTAACACGAATGACGGACGGTTAGCTCGAATCGCGGACGGGACACTTGCAATCCCAAGTCAAACTCTCTATCACCGTAACGTATAAAGAAACTGGCATAATCCCACATAGAGTTCCACCAAGAATGACCCTTATATGCTTATAAGTAATCACCTGCAATTTACTCTGGACTATGTACTTGCAATTTTTAAAATTTAATGGGCAGAGTTTTATTACACTTTTATTTCATTAAAAAACACAAAATATATAATTTCAAGCAATTTTATTTGGTGGAAATTATCTTGTTCATATCGCTTATTGTAAGGGTAATAGTGGAATACTAACACGAATGACGGACGGTTAGCTCGAATCGCGGACGGGACACTTGCAATCCCAAGTCAAACTCTCTATCACCATAACGTATAAAGAAACTGGCATAATCCCACATAGAGTTCCACCAAGAATGACCCTTATATACTTATAAGTAATCACCTACAATTTACTCTGGACTGTGTACTTGCGATTTTTAAAATTTAATGGTCGGAGTTTTATTACATTTTTATTTCATTAAAAAAATAGAATATATAATTTCAAGAAATTTTATTTGGTGGAAATTATCTTGTCATATCGCTTATTGTAAGGGTAATAGTGGAATACTAACACGATTAACGGACGGTTAACTCGGATCGCGGATGGGACACTTACAATCCCTAGTCAAACTCTTTATCACCGTAACTTATAAAGAAACTGGCACAATCCCATATATAGTTCCGCCAAGAATGACCCTTATATACTTATAAGTAATCATCTGCAATTTACTCTGGACTATGTACTTGCGATTTTTAAAATTTAATGGGCGGAGTTTTATTACACTTTTATTTCATTAAAAAACACAAAATATATAATTTCAAGCAATTTTATTTGGTGGAAATTATCTTGTTCATATCGCTTATTGTAAGGGTAATAGTGGAATACTAACACGAATGACGGACGGTTAGCTCGAATCGCGGACGGGACACTTCCAATCCCAAGTCAAACTCTCTATCACCGTAACATATAAAGAAACTGGCATAATCCCACATAGAGTTCCACCAAGAATGACCCTTATATACTTATAAGTAATCACCTGCAATTTACTCTGGACTATGTACTTGCGATTTTTAAAATTTAATGGGCGGAGTTTTATTACACTTTTATTTAATTAAAAAAATAGAATATATAATTTCAAGCAATTTTATTTGGTGGAAATTATCTTGTCATATCGCTTATTGTAAGGGTAATAGTGGAATACTAACACGATTAACGGACGGTTAACTCGGATCGCGGACGGGACACTTACAATCCCTAGTCAAACTCTTTATCACCGTAACTTATAAAGAAACTGGCACAATCCCATATATAGTTCCGCCAAGAATGACCCTTATATACTTATAAGTAATCATCTGCAATTTACTCTGGACTATGTACTTGCGATTTTTAAAATTTAATGGGCGGAGTTTTATTACATTTTTATTTCATTAAAAAACACAAAATATATAATTTCAAGCAATTTTATTTGGTGGAAATTATCTTGTTCATATCGCTTATTGTAAGGGTAATAGTGGAATACTAACAGGAATGACAGACGGTTAGCTCGAATCGCGGACGGGACACTTGCAATCCCAAGTCAAACTCTCTATCACCGTAACGTATAAAGAAACTGGCATAATCCCACATAGAGTTCCACCAAGAATGACCCTTATATGCTTATAAGTAATCATCTGCAATTTACTCTGGACTATGTACTTGCGATTTTTAAAATTTAATGGGCGGAGTTTTATTACACTTTTATTTCATTAAAAAACACAGAATATATAATTTCAAGCAATTTTATTTGGTGGAAATTATCTTGTTCATATCGCTTATTGTAAGGGTAATAGTGGAATACTAACACGAATGACGGACGGTTAGCTCGAATCGCGGACGGGACACTTGCAATCCCAAGTCAAACTCTCCATCACCGTAACGTATAAAGAAACTGGCATAATCCCACATAGAGTTCCACCAAGAATGACCCTTATATACTTATAAGTAATCACCTACAATTTACTCTGGACTGTGTACTTGCGATTTTTAAAATTTAATGGTCGGAGTTTTATTACATTTTTATTTCATTAAAAAATAGAATATATAATTTCAAGAAATTTTATTTGGTGGAAATTATCTTGTCATATCGCTTATTGTAAGGGTAATAGTGGAATACTAACACGATTAACGGACGGTTAACTCGGATCGCGGATGGGACACTTACAATCCCTAGTCAAACTCTTTATCACCGTAACTTATAAAGAAACTGGCACAATCCCATATATAGTTCCGCCAAGAATGACCCTTATATACTTATAAGTAATCATCTGCAATTTACTCTGGACTATGTACTTGTGATTTTTAAAATTTAATGGGCGGAGTTTTATTACACTTTTATTTCATTAAAAAACACAAAATATATAATTTCAAGCAATTTTATTTGGTGGAAATTATCTTGTTCATATCGCTTATTGTAAGGGTAATAGTGGAATACTAACACGAATGACGGACGGTTAGCTCGAATCGCGGACGGGACACTTGCAATCCCAAGTCAAACTCTCTATCACCGTAACGTATAAAGAAACTGGCATAATCCCACATAGAGTTCCACCAAGAATGACCCTTATATACTTATAAGTAATCACCTACAATTTACTCTGGACTGTGTACTTGCGATTTTTAAAATTTAATGGTCGGAGTTTTATTACATTTTTATTTAATTAAAAAAATAGAATATATAATTTCAAGCAATTTTATTTGGTGGAAATTATCTTGTCATATCGCTTATTGTAAGGGTAATAGTGGAATACTAACACGATTAACGGACGGTTAACTCGGATCGCGGACGGGACACTTACAATCCCTAGTCAAACTCTTTATCACCGTAACTTATAAAGAAACTGGCACAATCCCATATATAGTTCCGCCAAGAATGACCCTTATATACTTATAAGTAATCATCTGCAATTTACTCTGGACTATGTACTTGCGATTTTTAAAATTTAATGGGCGGAGTTTTATTACATTTTTATTTCATTAAAAAACACAAAATATATAATTTCAAGCAATTTTATTTGGTGGAAATTATCTTGTTCATATCGCTTATTGTAAGGGTAATAGTGGAATACTAACACGATTGACGGGCGGTTAACTCGAATCGCGGATGGGACACTTGCAATCCCTAGTCAAACTCTCTATCACCGTAACTTATAAAGAAACTGGCATAATCCCACACAGAGTTCCACCAAGAATGACCCTTATATACTTATAAGTAATCATTCGCAATTTACTCTGGACTGTGTACTTGTGATTTTTAAAATTTAATGGGCGGAGTTTTATTACATTTTTTTTCATTAAAAACATAGAATATAGAATTTCAAGCAATTTTACTTGGTGGAAATTATCTTGTACATATCGCTTATTGTAAGGGTAATAGTGGAATACTAATAAGATTGACGGGCGGTTAACTCGAATCGCGGACGGGACACTTGCAATCCCAAGTCAAACTCTCTATCACCGCAACTTATAAAGAAACTGGCATAATCCCATATAGAGTTCCACCAAGAATGACCCTTATATACTTATAAGTAATCATCCGCAATTTACTCTGGACTGTATACTTCTGATTTTTAAAATTTAATGGGCGGAGTTTTATTACATTTTTTTTCATTAAAAACATAGAATATAGAATTTCAAGCAATTTTACTTGGTGGAAATTATCTTGGTCATATCGCTTATTGTAAGGGTAATAGTGGAATACTAACAAGATTGACGGCGGTTAACTCGAATCACGGACGGGACACTTGCAATCCCAAGTCAAACTCTCTATCACCGTAACTTATAAAGAAACTGGCATAATCCCACATAGAGTTCCACCAAGAATGACCCTTATATACTTATAAGTAATCATTCGCAATTTACTCCGGACTGTGTACTTGTGATTTTTAAAATTTAATGGGAGGAGTTTTATTACATTTTTTTCATTAAAAACATAGAATATATAAATTTCAAGAAATTTTACTTGGTGGAAATTATCTTGTTCATATCGCTTATTGTAAGGGTAATAGTGGAATACTAACAAGATTGACGGGCGGTTAACTCGAATCGCGGATGGGACAATTGCAATCCCAAGTCAAACTCTCTATCACCGTAACTTATAAAGAAACTGGCATAATCCCACATAGAGTTCCACCAAGAATGACCCTTACATACTTATAAGTAATCATTCGCAATTTACTCTGGACTGTGTACTTGTGATTTTTAAAATTTAATGGGCGGAGTTTTATTACATTATTTTTCATTAAAAACATAGAATATAGAATTTCAAGCAATTTTACTTGGTGGAAATTATCTTGTTCATATCGCTTATTGTAAGGGTAATAGTGGAATACTAACAAGATTGACGGGCGGTTAAGTCGAATCGCGGACGGGACACTTGCAATCCCAAGTCAAACTCTCTATCACCGTAACTTATAAAAAAACTGGAATAATCCCACATAGAGTTCCACAAGGAATGACCCTTATATACTTATAAGTAATCATTCGCAATTTACTCTGGACTGTGTACTTGTGATTTTTAAAATTTAATGGGCGAAGTTTTATTACATTTTTTTTCATTAAAAACATAGAATATAGAATTTCAAGCAATTTTACTTGGTGGAAATTATCTTGTTCATATAGCTTATTGAAGGGTAATAGTGGAATACTAACAAGATTGACGGGCGGTTAACTCGAATCGCGGACGGGACACTTGCAATCCCAAGTCAAACTCTCTATCACCGTAACTTATAAAGAAACTGGCATAATCCCACATAGAGTTCCACCAAGAATGACCCCTATATACTTATAAGTAATCATTCGCAATTTACGCTGGACTGTGTACTTGTGATTTTTAAAATTTAATGGTCGGAGTTTTATTACATTTTTATTTAATTAAAAAAATAGAATATATAATTTCAAGCAATTTTATTTGGTGGAAATTATCTTGTCATATCGCTTATTGTAAGGGTAATAGTGGAATACTAACACGATTAACGGACGGTTAACTCGGATCGCGGACGGGACACTTACAATCCCTAGTCAAACTCTTTATCACCGTAACTTATAAAGAAACTGGCACAATCCCATATATAGTTCCGCCAAGAATGACCCTTATATACTTATAAGTAATCATCTGCAATTTACTCTGGACTATGTACTTGCGATTTTTAAAATTTAATGGGCGGAGTTTTATTACATTTTTATTTCATTAAAAAACACAAAATATATAATTTCAAGCAATTTTATTTGGTGGAAATTATCTTGTTCATATCGCTTATTGTAAGGGTAATAGTGGAATACTAACACGAATGACGGACGGTTAGCTCGAATTGCGGACGGGACACTTGCAATCCCAAGTCAAACTATCTATCACCGTAACGTATAAAGAAACTGGCATAATCCCACATAGAGTTCCACCAAGAATGACCCTTATATACTTATAAGTAATCACCTACAATTTACTCTGGACTGTGTACTTGCGATTTTTAAAATTTAATGGTCGGAGTTTTATTACATTTTTAATTCATTAAAAAAATAGAATATATAATTTCAAGAAATTTTATTTGGTGGAAATTATCTTGTCATATCGCTTATTGTAAGGGTAATAGTGGAATACTAACACGATTAACGGACGGTTAACTCGGATCGCGGATGGGACACTTGCAATCCCAAGTCAAACTCTCTATCACCGTAACTTATAAAGAAACTGGCATAATCCCACATAGAGTTCCATCAAGAATGACCCTTATATACTTATAAGTAATAATCTGCAATTTACTCTGGACTGTGTACTTGCGATTTTTAAAATGTAATGGGCGGAGTTTTGTTACATTTTTATTTCATTAAAAAACACAAAATATATAATTTCAAGCAATTTTATTTGTTGTAAATTATCTTGTTCATATCAGTTATTGTAAGGGTAATAGTGGAATACTAACACGATTGACGGACGGTTAACTCGAATCGCAGACGGGACACTTGCAATCCCAAGTCAAACTCTCTTTCACCGTAACTTATAAAGAGACTGGCATAATCCCATATAGAGTTCCACCAAGAATGACCCTTATATACTTATAAGTAATCATCCGCAATTTACTCTGGACTGTGTACTTGCGATTTTTAAAATTTAATGGGCGGAGTTTTATTACATTTTTATTTCATTAAAAAACACAAAATATATAATTTCAAGCAATTTTATTTGGTGGAAATTATCTTGTTCATATCGCTTATTGTAAGGGTACTAGTGGAATACTAACATGATTGACGGGCAGTTAACTCGAATCGCGGACGGGACACTTGCAATCCCAAGTCAAACTCTCTATCACCGTAACTTATAAAGAAACTGGCATAATATCACATAGAGTTCCGCCAAGAATGACCCTTATATACTTATAAGTAATCATTCGCAATTTACTCTGGACTGTGTACTTGTGATTTTTAAAATTTAATGGGCGGAGTTTTATTACATTTTTTTTCATTAAAAAACACAAAATATATAATTTCAAGCAATTTTATTTGGTGGAAATTATCTTGTTCATATCGCTTATTGTAAGGGTAATAGTGGAATACTAACACGATTGACGGACGGTTAACTCGGATCGTGGATGGGACACTTGCAATCACAAGTCAAACTCTTTATCACCGTAACTTATAAAGACACTGGCATAATCCCATATAGAGTTCCACCAAGAATGACCCTTATATACTTATAACTAATCATCCGCTATTTACTCTGGACTGTGTACTTGCGATTTTTAAAATTTAATGGGCGGAGTTTTATTACATTTTTATTTCATTAAAAAACACAAAATATAGAACTTCAAGCAATTTTACTTGGTGGAAATTATCTTGTTCATATCGCTTATTGTAAGGGTAATAGTGGAATACTAACAAGATTGATGGGCGGTTAACTCGAATCGCGGACGGGACACTTGCAATCCCAAGTCAAACTCTCTATCACCGCAACTTATAAAGAAACTGACATAATCCCATATAGAGTTCCACCAAGAATGACCCTTATATACTTATAAGTAATCATCCGCAATTTACTCTGGACTGTGTACTTGCAATTTTTAAAATTTAATGGGCGGAGTTTTATTACATATTTATTCATTAAAGACATAGAATATAGAATTTCAAGAAATTTTACTTGGTGGAAATTATCTTGTTCATATCGCTTATTGTAAGGGTAATAGTGGAATACTAACAAGATTGACGGGCAGTTAACTCGAATCGCGGACGGGACACTTGCAATCCCAAGTCAAACTCTCTATCACCGCAACTTATAAAGAAACTGGCATAATCCTATATAGAGTTCCACCAAGAATGACCCTTATATACTTATAAGTAATCATCCGCAATTTACTCTGGACTGTATACTTGTGATTTTTAAAATTTAATGGGCGGTGTTTTATTACATTTTTTTTCATTAAAAACATAGAATATAGAATTTCAAGCAATTTTACTTGGTGGAAATTATCTTGTTCATATCGCTTATTGTAAGGGTAATAGTGGAATACTAATAAGATTGACGGGCGGTTAACTCGAATCGCGGACGGGACACTTGCAATCCCAAGTCAAACTCTCTATCACCGCAACTTATAAAGAAACTGGCATAATCCCATATAGAGTTCCACCAAGAATGACCCTTATATACTTATAACTAATCATCCGCTATTTACTCTGGACTGTGTACTTACGATTTTTAAAATTTAATGGGCGGAGTTTTATTACATTTTTTTTCATTAAAAACATAGAATATAGAATTTCAAGAAATTTTACCTGGTGGAAATTATCTTGTTCATATCGCTTATTGTAAGGGTAATAGTGGAATACTAACAAGATTGACGGGCAGTTAACTCGAATCGCGGACGGGACACTTGCAATCCCAAGTCAAACTCTCTATCACCGCAACTTATGAAGAAACTGGCATAATCCTATATAGAGTTCCACCAAGAATGACCCTTATATACTTATAAGTAATCATCCGCAATTTACTCTGGACTGTATACTTGTGATTTTTAAAATTTAATGGGCGGAGTTTTATTACATTTTTTTTCATTAAAAACATAGAATATAGAATTTCAAGCAATTTTACTTGATGGAAATTATCTTGTTCATATCGCTTATTGTAAGGGTAATAGTGGAATACTAACAAGATTGACGGGCGATTAACTCGAATCGCGGATGGGACACTTGCAATCCCAAGTCAAACTCTCTATCACCGTAACTTATAAAGAAACTGGCATAATCCCACATAGAGTTCCATCAAGAATGACCCTTATATACTTATAAGTAATCATCCGCAATTTACTCTGGACTGTGTACTTGCGATTTTTAAAATGTAATGGGCGGAGTTTTGTTACATTTTTATTTCATTAAAAAACACAAAATATATAATTTCAAGCAATTTTATTTGGTGTAAATTATCTTGTTCATATCGCTTATTGTAAGGGTAATAGTTGAATACTAACACGATTGACGGACGGTTAACTCGAATCGCAGACGGGACACTTGCAATCCCAAGTCAAACTCTCTATCACCGCAACTTATAAAGAGACTGGCATAATCCCATATAGAGTTCCACCAAGAATGACCCTTACATACTTATAAGTAATCGTCCGCAATTTACTCTGGACTGTGTAGATACGATTTTTAAAATTTAATGGGAGGAGTTTTATTACATTTTTTTTCATTAAAAACATAGAATATAGAATTTCAAGCAATTTTACTTGGTGGAAATTATCTTGTTCATATCGCTTATTGTAAAGGTAATAGTGGAATACTAACACGATTGACGGACGGTTAACTCGGATCGCGGATGGGACACTTGCAATCCCAAGTCAAACTCTCTATCACCGCAACTTATAAAGAAACTGGCATAATCCCATATAGAGTTCCACCAAGAATGACCCTTATATACTTATAACTAATCATCCGCTATTTACTCTGGACTGTGTACTTGCGATTTTTAAAATTTAATGGGCGGAGTTTTATTACATTTTTTTTCATTAAAAACATAGAATATAGAATTTCAAGAAATTTTACTTGGTGGAAATTATCTTGTTCATATCGCTTATTGTAAGGGTAATAGTTGAATACTAACACGATTGACGGATGGTTAACTCGAATCGCAGACGGGACACTTGCAATCCCAAGTCAAACTCTCTATCACCGCAACTTATAAAGAGACTGGCATAATCCCATATAGAGTTCCACCAAGAATGACCCTTACATACTTATAAGTAATCATCCGCAATTTACTCTGGACTGTATACTTGTGATTTTTAAAATTTAATGGGCGGAGTTTTATTACATTTTTTTTCATTAAAAACATAGAATATAGAATTTCAAGCAATTTTACTAGATGGAAATTATCTTGTTCATATCGCTTATTGTAAGGGTAATAGTGGAATACTAACAAGATTGACGGGCGATTAACTCGAATCGCGGATGGGACACTTGCAATCCCAAGTCAAACTCTCTATCACCGTAACTTATAAAGAAACTGGCATAATCCCACATAGAGTTCCATCAAGAATGACCCTTATATACTTATAAGTAATCATCCGCAATTTACTCTGGACTGTGTACTTGCGATTTTTAAAATGTAATGGGCGGAGTTTTGTTACATTTTTATTTCATTAAAAAACACAAAATATATAATTTCAAGCAATTTTATTTGGTGGAAATTATCTTGTTCATATCGCTTATTGTAAGGGTACTAGTGGAATACTAACATGATTGACGGGCAGTTAACTCGAATCGCGGACGGGACACTTGCAATCCCAAGTCAAACTCTCTATCACCGCAACTTATAAAGAAACTGGCATAATCCCATATAGAGTTCCACCAGGAATGACCCTTATATACTTATAAGTAATCATCCGCAATTTACTCTGGACTGTGTACTTGCGATTTTTAAAATTTAATGGGCGGAGTTTTATTACATTTTTATTTCATTAAAAAACACAAAATATATAATTTCAAGCAATTTTATTTGGTGGAAATTATCTTGTTCATATCGCTTATTGTAAGGGTACTAGTGGAATACTAACATGATTGACGGGCAGTTAACTCGAATCGCGGACGGGACACTTGCAATCCCAAGTCAAACTCTCTATCACCTTAACTTATAAAGAAACTGGCATAATCCCACATAGAGTTCCGCCAAGAATGACCCTTATATACTTATAAGTAATCATTCGCAATTTACTCTGGACTGTGTACTTGTGATTTTTAAAATTTAATGGGCGGAGTTTTATTACATTTTTTTTCATTAAAAAACACAAAATATATAATTTCAAGCAATTTTATTTGGTGGAAATTATCTTGTTCATATCGCTTATTGTAAGGGTAATAGTGGAATACTAACACGATTGACGGACGGTTAACTCGGATCGTGGATGGGACACTTGCAATCACAAGTCAAACTCTTTATCACCGTAACTTATAAAGACACTGGCATAATCCCATATAGAGTTCCACCAAGAATGACCCTTATATACTTATAACTAATCATCCGCTATTTACTCTGGACTGTGTACTTGCGATTTTTAAAATTTAATGGGCGGAGTTTTGTTACATTTTTATTTCATTAAAAAACACAAAATATAGAACTTCAAGCAATTTTACTTGGTGGAAATTATCTTGTTCATATCGCTTATTGTAAGGGTAATAGTGGAATACTAACAAGATTGATGGGCGGTTAACTCGAATCGCGGACGGGACACTTGCAATCCCAAGTCAAATTCTCTATCACCGCAACTTATAAAGAAACTGACATAATCCCATATAGAGTTCCACCAAGAATGACCCTTATATACTTATAAGTAATCATCCGCAATTTACTCTGGACTGTGTACTTGCAATTTTTAAAATTTAATGGGCGGAGTTTTATTACATATTTATTCATTAAAGACATAGAATATAGAATTTCAAGAAATTTTACTTGGTGGAAATTATCTTGTTCATATCGCTTATTGTAAGGGTAATAGTTGAATACTAACACGATTGACGGACGGTTAACTCGAATCGCAGACGGGACACTTGCAATCCCAAGTCAAACTCTCTATCACCGCAACTTATAAAGAGACTGGCATAATCCCATATAGAGTTCCACCAAGAATGACCCTTACATACTTATAAGTAATCATCCGCAATTTACTCTGGACTGTATACTTGTGATTTTTAAAATTTAATGGGCGGAGTTTTATTACATTTTTTTTCATTAAAAACATAGAATATAGAATTTCAAGCAATTTTACTAGATGGAAATTATCTTGTTCATATCGCTTATTGTAAGGGTAATAGTGGAATACTAACAAGATTGACGGGCGATTAACTCGAATCGCGGATGGGACACTTGCAATCCCAAGTCAAACTCTCTATCACCGTAACTTATAAAGAAACTGGCATAATCCCACATAGAGTTCCATCAAGAATGACCCTTATATACTTATAAGTAATCATCCGCAATTTACTCTGGACTGTGTACTTGCGATTTTTAAAATGTAATGGGCGGAGTTTTGTTACATTTTTATTTCATTAAAAAACACAAAATATATAATTTCAAGCAATTTTATTTGGTGGAAATTATCTTGTTCATATCGCTTATTGTAAGGGTACTAGTGGAATACTAACATGATTGACGGGCAGTTAACTCGAATCGCGGACGGGACACTTGCAATCCCAAGTCAAACTCTCTATCACCGCAACTTATAAAGAAACTGGCATAATCCCATATAGAGTTCCACCAGGAATGACCCTTATATACTTATAAGTAATCATCCGCAATTTACTCTGGACTGTATACTTCTGATTTTTAAAATTTAATGGGCGGAGTTTTATTACCCTTTTTTTCATTGAAAACATAGAATATAGAATTTCAAGCAATTTTACTTGGTGGAAATTATCTTGTTCATATCGCTTATTGTAAGGGTAATAGTGGAATACTAACACGATTGACGGACGGTTAACTCGGATCGCGGATGGGACACTTGCAATCCCAAGTCAAACTCTCTATCACCGTAACTTATAAAGAAACTGGCATAATCCCACATAGAGTTCCATCAAGAATGACCCTTATATACTTATAAGTAATCATCTGCAATTTACTCTGGACTGTGTACTTGCGATTTTTAAAATGTAATGGGCGGAGTTTTGTTACATTTTTATTTCATTAAAAAACACAAAATATATAATTTCAAGCAATTTTATTTGTTGTAAATTATCTTGTTCATATCAGTTATTGTAAGGGTAATAGTGGAATACTAACACGATTGACGGACGGTTAACTCGAATCGCGGACGGGACACTTGCAATCCCAAGTCAAACTCTCTTTCACCGTAACTTATAAAGAGACTGGCATAATCCCATATAGAGTTCCACCAAGAATGACCCTTATATACTTATAAGTAATCATCCGCAATTTACTCTGGACTGTGTACTTGCGATTTTTAAAATTTAATGGGCGGAGTTTTATTACATTTTTATTTCATTAAAAAACACAAAATATATAATTTCAAGAAATTTTATTTGGTGGAAATTATCTTGTTCATATCGCTTATTGTAAGGGTACTAGTGGAATACTAACATGATTGACGGGCAGTTAACTCGAATCGCGGACGGGACACTTGCAATCCCAAGTCAAACTCTCTATCACCTTAACTTATAAAGAAACTGGCATAATCCCACATAGAGTTCCGCCAAGAATGACCCTTATATACTTATAAGTAATCATTCGCAATTTACTCTGGACTGTGTACTTGTGATTTTTAAAATTTAATGGGCGGAGTTTTATTACATTTTTTTTCATTAAAAAACACAAAATATATAATTTCAAGCAATTTTATTTGGTGGAAATTATCTTGTTCATATCGCTTATTGTAAGGGTAATAGTGGAATACTAACACGATTGACGGACGGTTAACTCGGATCGTGGATGGGACACTTGCAATCACAAGTCAAACTCTTTATCACCGTAACTTATAAAGACACTGGCATAATCCCATATAGAGTTCCACCAAGAATGACCCTTATATACTTATAACTAATCATCCGCTATTTACTCTGGACTGTGTACTTGCGATTTTTAAAATTTAATGGGCGGAGTTTTGTTACATTTTTATTTCATTAAAAAACACAAAATATAGAACTTCAAGCAATTTTACTTGGTGGAAATTATCTTGTTCATATCGCTTATTGTAAGGGTAATAGTGGAATACTAACAAGATTGATGGGCGGTTAACTCGAATCGCGGACGGGACACTTGCAATCCCAAGTCAAACTCTCTATCACCGCAACTTATAAAGAAACTGACATAATCCCATATAGAGTTCCACCAAGAATGACCCTTATATACTTATAAGTAATCATCCGCAATTTACTCTGGACTGTGTACTTGCAATTTTTAAAATTTAATGGGCGGAGTTTTATTACATATTTATTCATTAAAGACATAGAATATAGAATTTCAAGAAATTTTACTTGGTGGAAATTATCTTGTTCATATCGCTTATTGTAAGGGTAATAGTGGAATACTAACAAGATTGACGGGCAGTTAACTCGAATCGCGGACGGGACACTTGCAATCCCAAGTCAAACTCTCTATCACCGCAACTTATAAAGAAACTGGCATAATCCTATATAGAGTTCCACCAAGAATGACCCTTATATACTTATAAGTAATCATCCGCAATTTACTCTGGACTGTATACTTGTGATTTTTAAAATTTAATGGGCGGTGTTTTATTACATTTTTTTTCATTAAAAACATAGAATATAGAATTTCAAGCAATTTTACTTGGTGGAAATTATCTTGTTCATATCGCTTATTGTAAGGGTAATAGTGGAATACTAATAAGATTGACGGGCGGTTAACTCGAATCGCGGACGGGACACTTGCAATCCCAAGTCAAACTCTCTATCACCGCAACTTATAAAGAAACTGGCATAATCCCATATAGAGTTCCACCAAGAATGACCCTTATATACTTATAACTAATCATCCGCTATTTACTCTGGACTGTGTACTTACGATTTTTAAAATTTAATGGGCGGAGTTTTATTACATTTTTTTTCATTAAAAACATAGAATATAGAATTTCAAGAAATTTTACCTGGTGGAAATTATGTTTTCATATCGCTTATTGTAAGGGTAATAGTGGAATACTAACAAGATTGACGGGCAGTTAACTCGAATCGCGGACGGGACACTTGCAATCCCAAGTCAAACTCTCTATCACCGCAACTTATAAAGAAACTGGCATAATCCTATATAGAGTTCCACCAAGAATGACCCTTATATACTTATAAGTAATCATCCGCAATTTACTCTGGACTGTATACTTGTGATTTTTAAAATTTAATGGGCGGAGTTTTATTACATTTTTTTTCATTAAAAACATAGAATATAGAATTTCAAGCAATTTTACTTGATGGAAATTATCTTGTTCATATCGCTTATTGTAAGGGTAATAGTGGAATACTAACAAGATTGACGGGCGATTAACTCGAATCGCGGATGGGACACTTGCAATCCCAAGTCAAACTCTCTATCACCGTAACTTATAAAGAAACTGGCATAATCCCACATAGAGTTCCATCAAGAATGACCCTTATATACTTATAAGTAATCATCCGCAATTTACTCTGGACTGTGTACTTGCGATTTTTAAAATGTAATGGGCGGAGTTTTGTTACATTTTTATTTCATTAAAAAACACAAAATATATAATTTCAAGCAATTTTATTTGGTGTAAATTATCTTGTTCATATCGCTTATTGTAAGGGTAATAGTTGAATACTAACACGATTGACGGACGGTTAACTCGAATCGCAGACGGGACACTTGCAATCCCAAGTCAAACTCTCTATCACCGCAACTTATAAAGAGACTGGCATAATCCCATATAGAGTTCCACCAAGAATGACCCTTACATACTTATAAGTAATCGTCCGCAATTTACTCTGGACTGTGTAGATACGATTTTTAAAATTTAATGGGAGGAGTTTTATTACATTTTTTTTCATTAAAAACATAGAATATAGAATTTCAAGCAATTTTACTTGGTGGAAATTATCTTGTTCATATCGCTTATTGTAAAGGTAATAGTGGAATACTAACACGATTGACGGACGGTTAACTCGGATCGCGGATGGGACACTTGCAATCCCAAGTCAAACTCTCTATCACCGCAACTTATAAAGAAACTGGCATAATCCCATATAGAGTTCCACCAAGAATGACCCTTATATACTTATAACTAATCATCCGCTATTTACTCTGGACTGTGTACTTGCGATTTTTAAAATTTAATGGGCGGAGTTTTATTACATTTTTTTTCATTAAAAACATAGAATATAGAATTTCAAGAAATTTTACTTGGTGGAAATTATCTTGTTCATATCGCTTATTGTAAGGGTAATAGTTGAATACTAACACGATTGACGGACGGTTAACTCGAATCGCAGACGGGACACTTGCAATCCCAAGTCAAACTCTCTATCACCGCAACTTATAAAGAGACTGGCATAATCCCATATAGAGTTCCACCAAGAATGACCCTTACATACTTATAAGTAATCATCCGCAATTTACTCTGGACTGTATACTTGTGATTTTTAAAATTTAATGGGCGGAGTTTTATTACATTTTTTTTCATTAAAAACATAGAATATAGAATTTCAAGCAATTTTACTTGATGGAAATTATCTTGTTCATATCGCTTATTGTAAGGGTAATAGTGGAATACTAACAAGATTGACGGGCGATTAACTCGAATCGCGGATGGGACACTTGCAATCCCAAGTCAAACTCTCTATCACCGTAACTTATAAAGAAACTGGCATAATCCCACATAGAGTTCCATCAAGAATGACCCTTATATACTTATAAGTAATCATTCGCAATTTACTCTGGACTGTGTACTTGCGATTTTTAAAATGTAATGGGCGGAGTTTTGTTACATTTTTATTTCATTAAAAAACACAAAATATATAATTTCAAGCAATTTTATTTGGTGGAAATTATCTTGTTCATATCGCTTATTGTAAGGGTACTAGTGGAATACTAACATGATTGACGGGCAGTTAACTCGAATCGCGGACGGGACACTTGCAATCCCAAGTCAAACTCTCTATCACCGTAACTTATAAAGAAACTGGCATAATCCCACATAGAGTTCCGCCAAGAATGACCCTTATATACTTATAAGTAATCATTCGCAATTTACTCTGGACTGTGTACTTGTGATTTTTAAAATTTAATGGGCGGAGTTTTATTACATTTTTTTTCATTAAAAAACACAAAATATATAATTTCAAGCAATTTTATTTGGTGGAAATTATCTTGTTCATATCGCTTATTGTAAGGGTAATAGTGGAATACTAACACGATTGACGGACGGTTAACTCGGATCGTGGATGGGACACTTGCAATCACAAGTCAAACTCTTTATCACCGTAACTTATAAAGACACTGGCATAATCCCATATAGAGTTCCATCAAGAATGACCCTTATATACTTATAACTAATCATCCGCTATTTACTCTGGACTGTGTACTTGCGATTTTTAAAATTTAATGGGCGGAGTATTATTACATTTTTATTTCATTAAAAAACACAAAATATAGAACTTCAAGCAATTTTACTTGGTGGAAATTATCTTGTTCATATCGCTTATTGTAAGGGTAATAGTGGAATACTAACAAGATTGATGGGCGGTTAACTCGAATCGCGGACGGGACACTTGCAATCCCAAGTCAAACTCTCTATCACCGCAACTTATAAAGAAACTGACATAATCCCATATAGAGTTCCACCAAGAATGACCCTTATATACTTATAAGTAATCATCCGCAATTTACTCTGGACTGTGTACTTGCAATTTTTAAAATTTAATGGGCGGAGTTTTATTACATATTTATTCATTAAAAACATAGAATATAGAATTTCAAGAAATTTTACTTGGTGGAAATTATCTTGTTCATATCGCTTATTGTAAGGGTAATAGTGGAATACTAACAAGATTGACGGGCAGTTAACTCGAATCTCGGACGGGACACTTGCAATCCCAAGTCAAACTCTCTATCACCGCAACTTATAAAGAAACTGGCATAATCCTATATAGAGTTCCACCAAGAATGACCCTTATATACTTATAAGTAATCATCCGCAATTTACTCTGGACTGTATACTTGTGATTTTTAAAATTTAATGGGCGGTGTTTTATTACATTTTTTTTCATTAAAAACATAGAATATAGAATTTCAAGCAATTTTACTTGGTGGAAATTATCTTGTTCATATCGCTTATTGTAAGGGTAATAGTGGAATACTAATAAGATTGACGGGCGGTTAACTCGAATCGCGGACGGGACACTTGTAATCCCAAGTCAAACTCTCTATCACCGCAACTTATAAAGAAACTGGCATAATCCCATATAGAGTTCCACCAAGAATGACCCTTATATACTTATAACTAATCATCCGCTATTTACTCTGGACTGTGTACTTGCGATTTTTAAAATTTAATGGGCGGAGTTTTATTACATTTTTTTTCATTAAAAACATAGAATATAGAATTTCAAGAAATTTTACTTGGTGGAAATTATCTTGTTCATATCGCTTATTGTAAGGGTAATAGTGGAATACTAACAAGATTGACGGGCAGTTAACTCGAATCGCGGACGGGACACTTGCAATCCCAAGTTAAACTCTCTATCACCGCAACTTATAAAGAAACTGGCATAATCCTATATAGAGTTCCACCAAGAATGACCCTTATATACTTATAAGTAATCATCCGCAATTTACTCTGGACTGTATACTTGTGATTTTTAAAATTTAATGGGCGGAGTTTTATTACATTTTTTTTCATTAAAAACATAGAATATAGAATTTCAAGCAATTTTACTTGATGGAAATTATCTTGTTCATATCGCTTATTGTAAGGGTAATAATGGAATACTAACAAGATTGACGGGCGATTAACTCGAATCGCGGATGGGACACTTGCAATCCCAAGTCAAACTCTCTATCACCGTAACTTATAAAGAAACTGGCATAATCCCACATAGAGTTCCATCAAGAATGACCCTTATATACTTATAAGTAATCATCCGCAATTTACTCTGGACTGTGTACTTGCGATTTTTAAAATGTAATGGGCGGAGTTTTGTTACATTTTTATTTCATTAAAAAACACAAAATATATAATTTCAAGCAATTTTATTTGGTGTAAATTATCTTGTTCATATCGCTTATTGTAAGGGTAATAGTTGAATACTAACACGATTGACGGACGGTTAACTCGAATCGCAGACGGGACACTTGCAATCCCAAGTCAAACTCTCTATCACCGCAACTTATAAAGAGACTGGCATAATCCCATATAGAGTTCCACCAAGAATGACCCTTACATACTTATAAGTAATCGTCCGCAATTTACTCTGGACTGTGTAGATGCGATTTTTAAAATTTAATGGGCGGAGTTTTATTACATTTTTTTTCATTAAAAACATAGAATATAGAATTTCAAGCAATTTTACTTGGTGGAAATTATCTTGTTCATATCGCTTATTGTAAAGGTAATAGTGGAATACTAACACGATTGACGGACGGTTAACTCGGATCGCGGACGGGACACTTGCAATCCCAAGTCAAACTCTCTATCACCGTAACTTATAAAGAAACTGGCATAATCCCATATAGAGTTCCACCAAGAATGACCCTTATATACTTATAACTAATCATCCGCTATTTACTCTGGACTGTGTACTTGCGATTTTTAAAATTTAATGGGCGGAGTTTTATTACATTTTTTTTCATTAAAAACATAGAATATAGAATTTCAAGAAATTTTACTTGGTGGAAATTATCTTGTTCATATCGCTTATTGTAAGGGTAATAGTTGAATACTAACACGATTGACGGACGGTTAACTCGAATCGCAGACGGGACACTTGCAATCCCAAGTCAAACTCTCTATCACCGCAACTTATAAAGAGACTGGCATAATCCCATATAGAGTTCCACCAAGAATGACCCTTACATACTTATAAGTAATCATCCGCAATTTACTCTGGACTGTATACTTGTGATTTTTAAAATTTAATGGGCGGAGTTTTATTACATTTTTTTTCATTAAAAACATAGAATATAGAATTTCAAGCAATTTTACTTGATGGAAATTATCTTGTTCATATCGCTTATTGTAAGGGTAATAGTGGAATACTAACAAGATTGACGGGCGATTAACTCGAATCGCGGATGGGACATTTGCAATCCCAAGTCAAACTCTCTATCACCGTAACTTATAAAGAAACTGGCATAATCCCACATAGAGTTCCATCAAGAATGACCCTTATATACTTATAAGTAATCATCCGCAATTTACTCTGGACTGTGTACTTGCGATTTTTAAAATGTAATGGGCGGAGTTTTGTTACATTTTTATTTCATTAAAAAACACAAAATATATAATTTCAAGCAATTTTATTTGGTGTAAATTATCTTGTTCATATCGCTTATTGTAAGGGTAATAGTGGAATACTAACACGATTGACGGACGGTTAACTCGAATCGCAGACGGGACACTTGCAATCCCAAGTCAAACTCTCTATCACCGCAACTTATAAAGAGACTGGCATAATCCCATATAGAGTTCCACCAAGAATGACCCTTTCATACTTATAAGTAATCATCCGCAATTTACTCTGGACTGTGTACTTGCGATTTTTAAAATTTAATGGGCGGAGTTTTATTAAATTTTTATTTCATAAAAAAACATAGAATATATAATTTCAAGCAATTTTATTTGGTGGAAATTATCTTGTTCATATCGCTTATTGTAAGGGTAATAGTGGAATACTAAGACGATTGACGGACGGTTAACTCGAATCGCGGACCGGAAACTTGCAATCCCAAGTCAAACTCTTTATCACCGTAACTTATAAAGAAACTGGCATAATCCCACATAGAGTTCCACCAAGAATGACCCTTATATACTTATAAATAATCATCTGTAATTTACTCTTGACTGTGTACTTGCAATATTTAAAATTTAATGGTCGGAGTTTTATTACATTTTTATTTCATTAAAAAACATAGAATATATAATTTCAAACAATTTTATTTGGCGGAAATTATCTTGTCATAACGCTTATTGTAAGGGTAATAGTGGAATACTAACACGATTAACGGATGGTTAACTCGGATCACGGACGGGACACTTACAATCCCTAGTCAAACTCTTTATCACCGTAACTTATAAAGAAACTGGCATAATCCCATATAGAGTTCCACCAAGAATGACCCTTATATAATTATAAGTAATCATCCACAATTTACTCTGGACTGTGTACTTGCAATTTTTAAAAGTTAATGGTCGGAGTTTTATTACATTTTTATTTCATTAAAAAACACAAAATATATAATTTCAAGTAATTTTATTTGGTGGAAATGATCTTGTTCATATCGTTTATTGTAAGGGTAGTAGTGGAATACTAACACGATTGACGGACGGTTAACTCGGATCGTGGACGGGGTACTTACAATCCCTAGTCAAACTCTTTATCACCGTAACTCATAAAGAAACTGGCATAATCCCATTTAGAGTTCCACCAAGAATGACCCTTATATACTTATAAGTAATCATCTGCAATTTACTCTAGACTATGTACTTGCGATTTTAAAAATTAAATGGGCGGAGTTTTATTACATTTTTATTTCATTAAAAAACATAGAATATATAATTTCAAGAAATTTTATTTGGTGGAAATTATCTTGTTCATATCACTTATTGTAAGGGTAATAGTGGAATACTAACAAGATTGACGGACGGTTAACTCGAATCGTGGACGGGACACTTGCAATCCCAAGTCAAACTCTCTATCACCGTAACTTATAAAGAAACTGGCATAATCCCATATAGAGTTCCACCAAGAATGACCCTTATATACTTATAACTAATCATCCGCAATTTACTCTGGACTGTATACTTGCAATTTTTAAAATTTAATGGTCGGAGTTTTATTACATTTTTATTTCATTGAAAAACATAGAATATATAATTTCAAGAAATTTTATTTGGAGGAAATTATCTTGTTCATATCGCTTATTGTAAGGGTAATAGTGGAATACTAACAAGATTGACGGACGGTTAACTCGAATCGCGGACGGGACACTTGCTATCCCAATTCAAACTCTCTATCACCGTAACTTATAAAGAAACTGGCATAATCCCATATAGAGTTCCACCAAGAATGACCCTTATATACTTATAAGTAATCATCCGAAATTTACTCTGGACTGTGTACTTGCGATTTTTGAAATTTAATGGGCGGAGTTTATTACATTTTCTTTTCATTAAAAAACTCAAAATATACAATTTCAAGAAATTTTATTTGGTGGAAATTATCTTGTTCATATCGCTTATTGTAAGGGTAATAGTGGAATACTAAGACGATTGACAGACGGTTAACTCGGATCGCGGATGGGACACTTGCAATCCCAGGTCAAACTCTTTATCACCGTAACTTATAAAGAAACTGGCACATTCCCATATAGAGTTCCACCAAGAATGACCCTTATATACTTATAAGTAATCATCCGCAATTTACTCTGGACTGTGTACTTGCGATTTTTAAAATTTAATGGGCGGAGTTTTATTACATTTTTATTTCATTAAAAACTCAAAATATATAATTTCAAGCCATTTTACTTGGTGGAAATTATCTTGTTCATATCGCTTATTGTAAGAGTAATAGTGGAATACAAACACGATTGACGGACGGTTAACTCGGATCGCGGATGGGACACTCACATTCCCCAGTCAAACTCTTTATCACCGAAACTTATAAAGAAATTGGCATAATCCCATATAGAGTTCCACCAAGAATGACCCTTATATACTTATAAGTAATCATTCGCAATTTACTCTGGACTGTGTACTTGCGATTTTTAAAATTTAATGGGCGGAGTTTTATTACATTTTTTTTTCATTAAAAAACTCAAAATATATAATTTCAAGCAATTTTATTTCGTGGAAATTATCTTGTTCATATCGCTTATTGTAAGGGTAATAGTGGAATACTAACAAGATTGACGGACGGTTAACTCGAATCGCGGACGGGACACTTGCTATCCCAAGTCAAACTCTCTATCACCGTAAGTTATAAAGAAACTGGCATAATCCCATATAGAGTTCCACCAAGAATGACCCTTATATACTTATAAGTAATCATCTGCAATTTACTCTTGACTATGTACTTGCGATTTTAAAAATTTAATGGGCGGAGTTTTATTACATTTTTATTTCATTAAAAAACACAAAATATATAATTTTAAGCAATTTTATTTGGTGGAAATGAATTTGTTCATATCATTTATTGTAAGGGTAATAGTGGAATACTAACACGATTGACGGACGGTTAACTCGAATCGCGGACGGGACACTTGCTATCCCAAGTCAAACTCTCTATCACCGTAACTTATAAAGAAACTGGCATAATCCCATATAGAGTTCCACCAAGAATGACCCTTATATACTTATAAGAAATCATCTGCAATTTACTCTGGACTATGTACTTGCGATTTTAAAAATTTAATGGGCGGGGTTTTATTACATTTTTATTTCATTAAAAAACATAGAATATATAATTTCAAGCAATTTTATTTGGTGGAAATTATCTTGTTCATATCGCTTATTGTAAGGGTAATAGTGGAATACTAAGACGATTGACGTACGGTTAACTCGAATCGCGGACTGGAAACTTGCAATCCCAAGTCAAACTCTTTATCACCGTAACTTATAAAGAAACTGGCATAATCCCACATAGAGTTCCACCAAGAATGACCCTTATATACTTATAAGTAATCATCTGTAATTTACTCTTGACTGTGTACTTGCAATATTTAAAATTTAATGGTCGGAGTTTTATTACATTTTTATTTCATTAAAAAACATAGAATATATAATTTCAAACAATTTTATTTGGCGGAAATTATCTTGTCATAACGCTTATTGTAAGGGTAATAGTGGAATACTAACACGATTAACGGATGGTTAACTCGGATCACGGACGGGACACTTACAATCCCTAGTCAAACTCTTTATCACCGTAACTTATAAAGAAACTGGCATAATCCCATATAGAGTTCCACCAAGAATGACCCTTATATAATTATAAGTAATCATCCGCAATTTACTCTGGACTGTGTACTTGCAATTTTTAAAAGTTAATGGTCGGAGTTTTATTACATTTTTATTTCATTAAAAAACACAAAACATATAATTTCAAGTAATTTTATTTGGTGGAAATGATCTTGTTCATATCGTTTATTGTAAGGGTAATAGTGGAATACTAACACGATTGACGGACGGTTAACTCGGATCGTGGACGGGGTACTTACAATCCCTAGTCAAACTCTTTATCACCGTAACTCATAAAGAAACTGGCATAATCCCATTTAGAGTTCCACCAAGAATGACCCTTATATACTTATAAGTAATCATCTGCAATTTACTCTAGACTATGTACTTGCGATTTTAAAAATTAAATGGGCGGAGTTTTATTACATTTTTATTTCATTAAAAAACATAGAATATATAATTTCAAGAAATTTTATTTGGTGGAAATTATCTTGTTCATATCACTTATTGTAAGGGTAATAGTGGAATACTAACAAGATTGACGGACGGTGAACTCGAATCGTGGACGGGACACTTGCAATCCCAAGTCAAACTCTCTATCACCGTAACTTATAAAGAAACTGGCATAATCCCATATAGAGTTCCACCAAGAATGACCCTTATATACTTATAACTAATCATCCGCAATTTACTCTGGACTGTATACTTGCAATTTTTAAAATTTAATGGTCGGAGTTTTATTACATTTTTATTTCATTGAAAAACATAGAATATATAATTTCAAGAAATTTTATTTGGAGGAAATTATCTTGTTCATATCGCTTATTGTAAGGGTAATTGTGGAATACTAACAAGATTGACGGACGGTTAACTCGAATCGCGGACGGGACACTTGCTATCCCAATTCAAACTCTCTATCACCGTAACTTATAAAGAAACTGGCATAATCCCATATAGAGTTCCACCAAGAATGACCCTTATATACTTATAAGTAATCATCCGAAATTTACTCTGGACTGTGTACTTGCGATTTTTGAAATTTAATGGGCGGAGTTTATTACATTTTCTTTTCATTAAAAAACTCAAAATATACAATTTCAAGAAATTTTATTTGGTGGAAATTATCTTGTTCATATCGCTTATTGTAAGGGTAATAGTGGAATACTAAGACGATTGACGGACGGTTAACTCGGATCGCGGATGGGACACTTGCAATCCCAGGTCAAACTCTTTATCACCGTAACTTATAAAGAAACTGGCACATTCCCATATAGAGTTCCACCAAGAATGACCCTTATATACTTATAAGTAATCATCCGCAATTTACTCTGGACTGTGTACTTGCGATTTTTAAAATTTAATGGGAGGAGTTTTATTACATTTTTATTTCATTAAAAACTCAAAATATATAATTTCAAGCCATTTTACTTGGTGGAAATTATCTTGTTCATATCGCTTATTGTAAGGGTAATAGTGGAATACAAACACGATTGACGGACGGTTAACTCGGATCGCGGACGGGACACTCACATTCCCCAGTCAAACTCTTTATCACCGAAACTTATAAAGAAATTGGCATAATCCCATATAGAGTTCCACCAAGAATGACCCTTATATACTTATAAGTAATCATTCGCAATTTACTCTGGACTGTGTACTTGCGATTTTTAAAATTTAATGGGCGGAGTTTTATTACATTTTTTTTCATTAAAATACTCAAAATATATAATTTCAAGCAATTTTATTTGGTGGAAATTATCTTGTTCATATCGCTTATTGTAAGGGTAATAGTGGAATACTAACAAGATTGACGGACGGTTAACTCGAATCGCGGATGGGACACTTGCTATCCCAAGTCAAACTCTCTATCACCGTAAGTTATAAAGAAACTGGCATAATCCCATATAGAGTTCCACCAAGAATGACCATTATATACTTATAAGTAATCATCTGCAATTTACTCTTGACTATGTACTTGCGATTTTAAAAATTTAATGGGCGGAGTTTTATTACATTTTTATTTCATTAAAAAACACAAAATATATAATTTTAAGCAATTTTATTTGGTGGAAATGAATTTGTTCATATCATTTATTGTAAGGGTAATAGTGGAATACTAACACGATTGACGGACGGTTAACTCGAATCGCGGACGGGACACTTGCTATCCCAAGTCAAACTCTCTATCACCGTAACTTATAAAGAAACTGGCATAATCCCATATAGAGTTCCACCAAGAATGACCCTTATATACTTATAAGTAATCATCTGCAATTTACTCTGGACTATGTACTTGCGATTTTAAAAATTTAATGGGCGGGGTTTTATTACATTTTTATTTCATTAAAAAACATAGAATATATAATTTCAAGCAATTTTATTTGGTGGAAATTATCTTGTTCATATCGCTTATTGTAAGGGTAATAGTGGAATACTAAGACGATTGACGTACGGTTAACTCGAATCGCGGACTGGAAACTTGCAATCCCAAGTCAAACTCTTTATCACCGTAACTTATAAAGAAACTGGCATAATCCCACATAGAGTTCCACCAAGAATGACCCTTATATACTTATAAGTAATCATCTGTAATTTACTCTTGACTGTGTACTTGCAATATTTAAAATTTAATGGTCGGAGTTTTATTACATTTTTATTTCATTAAAAAACATAGAATATATAATTTCAAACAATTTTATTTGGCGGAAATTATCTTGTCATAACGCTTATTGTAAGGGTAATAGTGGAATACTAACACGATTAACGAATGGTTAACTCGGATCACGGACGGGACACTTACAATCCCTAGTCAAACTCTTTATCACCGTAACTTATAAAGAAACTGGCATAATCCCATATAGAGTTCCACCAAGAATGACCCTTATATAATTATAAGTAATCATCCGCAATTTACTCTGGACTGTGTACTTGCAATTTTTAAAAGTTAATGGTCGGAGTTTTATTACATTTTTATTTCATTAAAAAACACAAAATATATAATTTCAAGTAATTTTATTTGGTGGAAATGATCTTGTTCATATCGTTTATTGTAAGGGTAATAGTGGAATACTAACACGATTGACGGACGGTTAACTCGGATCGTGGACGGGGTACTTACAATCCCTAGTCAAACTCTTTATCACCGTAACTCATAAAGAAACTGGCATAATCCCATTTAGAGTTCCACCAAGAATGACCCTTATATACTTATAAGTAATCATCTGCAATTTACTCTAGACTATGTACTTGCGATTTTAAAAATTAAATGGGCGGAGTTTTATTACATTTTTATTTCATTAAAAAACATAGAATATATAATTTCAAGAAATTTTATTTGGTGGAAATTATCTTGTTCATATCACTTATTGTAAGGGTAATAGTGGAATACTAACAAGATTGACGGACGGTTAACTCGAATCGTGGACGGGACACTTGCAATCCCAAGTCAAACTCTCTATCACCGTAACTTATAAAGAAACTGGCATAATCCCACGTAGAGTTCCACAAGGAATGACCCTTATATACTTATAAGTAATCATCTGCAATTTACTCTGGACTGTATACTTGCAATTTTTAAAATTTACTGGGCGGAGTTTTATTACATTTTTATTTCATTAAAAACTCAAAATATATAATTTCAAGCAATTTTACTTGGTGGAAATTATCTTGTTCATATCGCTTATTGTAAGGGTAATAGTGGAATACAAACACGATTGACGGACGGTTAACTCGGATCGCGGACGGGACACTCACATTCCCCAGTCAAACTCTTTATCGCCGAAACTTATAAAGAAACTGGCATAATCCCATATAGAGTTCCACCAAGAATGACCCTTATATACTTATAAGTAATCATCTGCAATTTACTCTGGACTATGTACTTGCGATTTTAAAAATTTAATGGGCGGAGTTTTATTACATTTTTATTTCATTAAAAAACATAGAATATATAATTTCAAGCAATTTTATTTGGTGGAAATTATCTTGTTCATATCGCTTATTGTAAGGGTAATAGTGGAATACTAACAAGATTGACGGACGGTTAACTCGAATCGCGGACGGGACACTTGCTATCCCAAGTCAAACTCTCTATCACCGTAAGTTATAAAGAAACTGGCATAATCCCATATAGAGTTCCACCAAGAATGACCCTTATATACTTATAAGTAATCATCTGCAATTTACTCTTGACTATGTACTTGCGATTTTAAAAATTTAATGGGCGGAGTTTTATTACATTTTTATTTCATTAAAAAACACAAAATATATAATTTTAAGGAATTTTATTTGGTGGAAATGAATTTGTTCATATCGTTTATTGTAAGGGTAATAGTGGAATACTAACACGATTGACGGACGGTTAACTCGAATCGCGGACGGGACACTTGCCATCCCAAGTCAAACTCTCTATCACCGTAACTTATAAAGAAACTAGCATAATCCCATATAGAGTTCCACCAAGAATGACCCTTATATACTTATAAGTAATCATCTGCAATTTACTCTGGACTATGTACTTGCGATTTTAAAAATTTAATGGGCGGAGTTTTTTTACATTTTTATTTCATTGAAAAACATAGAATATATAATTTCAAACAATTTCATTTGGCAGAAATTATCTTGTCATATCGCTTATTGTAAGGGTAATAGTGGAATACTAACACGATTAACGGATGGTTAACTCGGATCGCGGACGGGACACTTACATTCCCTAGTCAAACTCTTTATCACCGTAACTTATAAAGAAACTGGCATAATCCCATATAGAGTTCCACCAAGAATGACCCTTATATAATTATAAGTAATCATCCGCAATTTACTTTGGACTGTGTACTTGCAATTTTTAAAAGTTAATGGTCGGAGTTTTATTACATTTTTATTTCATTAAAAAACACAAAATATATAATTTCAAGTAATTTTATTTGGTGGAAATGATCTTGTTCATATCGTTTATTGTAAGGGTTATAGTGGAATACTAACACGATTGACGGACGGTTAACTCGGATCGTGGACGGGGTACTTACAATCCCTAGTCAAACTCTTTATCACCGTAACTCATAAAGAAACTGGCATAATCCCATATAGAGTTCCACCAAAAATGACCCTTATATACTTATAAGTAATCATCTGCAATTTACTCTGAACTATGTACTTGCGATTTTAAAAATTAAATGTGCGGAGTTTTATTAAATTTTTATTTCATTAAAAAACATAGAATATATAATTTCAAGAAATTTTATTTGGTGGAAATTATCTTGTTCATATCACTTATTGTAAGGGTAATAGTGGAATACTAACAAGATTGACGGACGGTTAACTCGAATCGTGGACAGGACACTTGCAATCCCAAGTCAAACTCTCTATCACCGTAACTTATAAAGAAACTGGCATAATCCCACATAGAGTTCCACAAGGAATGACCCTTATATACTTATAAGTAATCATCTGCAATTTACTCTGGACTGTATACTTGCAATTTTTAAAATTTAATGGTCGGAGTTTTATTACATTTTTATTTCATTGAAAAACATAGAATATATAATTTCAAGAAATTTTATTTGGTAGAAATTATCTTGTTCATATCGCTTATTGTAAGGGTAATAGTGGAATACTAACACGATTGACGGACGGTTAACCCGAATCGCGGACGGGACACTAGCTATCCCAAGTCAAACTCTCTATCACTGTAACTTATAAAGAAACTGGCATAATCCCATATAGAGTTCCACCAAGAATGACCCTTATATACTTATAAGTAATCATCTGCAATTTACTCTGGACTATGTACTTGCGATTTTAAAAATTTAATGGGCGGAGTTTTATTACATTTTTATTTCATTAAAAAACATAGAATATAAAATTTCAAGCAATTTTATTTGGTGGAAATTATCTTGTTCATATCGCTTATTGTAAGGGTAATAGTGGAATTATAACAAGATTGACGGACGGTTAACTCGAATCGCGGACGGGACACTTGCAATCCCAAGTCAAACTCTCTATCACCGTAACTTATAAAGAAACTGGCATAATCCCACATAGAGTTCCACAAGGAATGACCCTGATATACCTATAAGTAATCATCTGCAATTTACTCTGGACTGTGTACTTGCAATTTTTAAAATTTAATGGTCGGAGTTTTATTACATTTTTATTTCATTGAAAAACATAGAATATATAATTTCAAACAAATTTATTTGGCGGAAATTATCTTGTCATATCGCTTATTGTAAGGGTAATAGTGGAATACTAACACGATTAACGAACGGTTAACTCGGATCGCAGACGGGACACTTACATTCCCTAGTCAAACTCTTTATCACCGTAACTTATAAAGAAGCTGGCATAATCCCATATATAGTTCCACCAATAATGACCCTTATATAATTATAAGTAATCATCCGCAATTTACTCTGGACTGTGTACTTGCAATTTTTAAAAGTTAATGGTCGGAGTTTTATTACATTTTTATTTCATTAAAAAACACAAAATATATAATTTCAAGTAATTTTATTTGGTGGAAATGATCTTGTTCATATCGTTTATTGTAAGGGTAATAGTGGAATACTAACACGATTGACGGACGGTTAACTCGGATCGTGGACGGGGTACTTACAATCCCTAGTCAAACTCTTTATCACCGTAACTCATAAAGAAACTGGCATAATCCCATATAGAGTTCCACCAAAAATGACCCTTATATACTTATAAGTAATCATCTGCAATTTACTCTGAACTATGTACTTGCGATTTTTAAAATTAAATGTGCGGAGTTTTATTACATTTTTATTTCATTAAAAAACATAGAATATATAATTTCAAGAAATTTTATTTGGTGGAAATTATCTTGTTCATATCACTTATTGTAAGGGTAATAGTGGAATACTAACAAGATTGACGGACGGTTAACTCGAATCGTGGACGGGACACTTGCAATCCCAAGTCAAACTCTCTATCACCGTAACTTATAAAGAAACTGGCATAATCCCACGTAGAGTTCCACAAGGAATGACCCTTATATACTTATAAGTAATCATCTGCAATTTACTCTGGACTGTATACTTGCAATTTTTAAAATTTAATGGTCGGAGTTTTATTACATTTTTATTTCATTGAAAAACATAGAATATATAATTTCAAGAAATTTTATTTGGTAGAAATTATCTTGTTCATATCGCTTATTGTAAGGGTAATAGTGGAATACTAACACGATTGACGGACGGTTAACCCGAATCGCGGACGGGACACTAGCTATCCCAAGTCAAACTCTCTATCACTGTAACTTATAAAGAAACTGGCATAATCCCATATAGAGTTCCACCAAGAATGACCCTTACGTACTTATAAGTAATCATCTGCAATTTACTCTGGACTATGTACTTGCGATTTTAAAAATTTAATGGGCGGAGTTTTATTACATTTTTATTTCATTAAAAAACATAGAATATAAAATTTCAAGCAATTTTATTTGGTGGAAATTATCTTGTTCATATCGCTTATTGTAAGGGTAATAGTGGAATACTAACAAGATTGACGGGCGGTTAACTCGAATCGCGGACGGGACACTTGCAATCCCAAGTAAAACTCTCTATCACCGTAACTTATAAAGAAACTGGCATAATCCCACATAGAGTTCCACAAGGAATGACCCTGATATACTTATAAGTAATCATCTGCAATTTACTCTGGACTGTGTACTTGTAATTTTTAAAATTTAATGGTCGGAGTTTTATTACATTTTTATTTCATTGAAAAACATAGAATATATAATTTCAAACAATTTTATTTGGCGGAAATTATCTTGTCATATCGCTTATTGTAAGGGTAATAGTGGAATACTAACACGATTAACGGACGGTTAACTCGGATCGCAGACGGGACACTTACATTCCCTAGTCAAACTCTTTATCACCGTAACTTATAAAGAAACTGGCATAATCCCATATATAGTTCCACCAAGAATGACCCTTATATAATTATAAGTAATCATCCGCAATTTACTCTGGACTGTGTACTTGCAATTTTTAAAAGTTAATGGTCGGAGTTTTATTACATTTTTATTTCATTAAAATACACAAAATATATAATTTCAGGTAATTTTATTTGGTGGAAATGATCTTGTTCATATCGTTTATTGTAAGGGTAATAGTGGAATACTAACACGATTGACGGACGGTTAACTCGGATCGTGGACGGGGTACTTACAATCCCTAGTCAAACTCTTTATCACCGTAACTCATAAAGAAACTGGCATAATCCCATTTAGAGTTCCACCAAGAATGACCCTTATATACTTATAAGTAATCATCTGTAATTTACTCTGGACTATGTACTTGCGATTTTAAAAATTAAATGGGCGGAGTTTTATTACATTTTTATTTCATTAAAAAACATAGAATACATAATTTCAAGAAATTTTATTTGGTGGAAATTATCTTGTTCATATCGCTTATTGTAAGGGTAATAGTGGAATTATAACAAGATTGACGGACACTTGCAATCCCAAGTCAAACTCTCTATCACCGTAACTTATAAAGAAACTGGCATAATCCCACATAGAGTTCCACAAGGAATGACCTTGATATACTTATAAGTAATCATCTGCAATTTACTCTGGACTGTGTACTTGCAATTTTTAAAATTTAATGGTCGGAGTTTTATTACATTTTTATTTCATTGAAAAATATAGAATATAAAATTTCAAGCAATTTTATTTGGTGGAAATTATCTTGTTCATATCGCTTATTGTAAGGGTAATAGTGGAATACTAAAAAGATTGACGGACGGTTAACTCGAATCGCGGACGGGACACTTGCAATCCCAAGTCAAACTCTCTATCACCGTAACTTATAAAGAAACTGGCATAATCCCACATAGAGTTCCACAAGGAATGACCCTGATATACCTATAAGTAATCATCTGCAATTTACTCTGGACTGTGTACTTGCAATTTTTAAAATTTAATGGTCGGAGTTTTATTACATTTTTATTTCATTGAAAAACATAGAATATATAATTTCAAACAATTTTATTTGGCGGAAATTATCTTGTCATATCGCTTATTGTAAGGGTAATAGTGGAATACTAACACGATTAACGGACGGTTAACTCGGATCGCAGACGGGACACTTACATTCCCTAGTCAAACTCTTTATCACCGTAAGTTATAAAGAAACTGGCATAATCCCATATATAGTTCCACCAAGAATGACCCTTATATAATTATAAGTAATCATCCGCAATTTACTCTGGACTGTGTACTTGCAATTTTTAAAAGTTAATGGTCGGAGTTTTATTACATTTTTATTTCATTAAAATACACAAAATATATAATTTCAAGTAAATTTATTTGGTGGAAATGATCTTGTTCATATCGTTTATTGTAAGGGTAATAGTGGAATACTAACACGATCGACGGACGGTTAACTCGGATCGTGGACGGGATACTTACAATCCCTAGTCAAACTCTTTATCACCGTAACTCATAAAGAAACTGGCATAATCCCATTTAGAGTTCCACCAAGAATGACCCTTATATACTTATAAGTAATCATCTGCAATTTACTCTGGACTGTGTACTTGCAATTTTTAAAATTTAATGGTCGGAGTTTTATTACATTTTTATTTCATTAAAAAACATAGAATATATAATTTCAAGAAATTTTATTTGGTGGAAATTATCTTGTTCATATCACTTATTGTAAGGGTAATAGTGGAATACTAACAAGATTGACGGACGGTTAACTCGAATCGTGGACGGGACACTTGCAATCCAAAGTCAAACTCTCTATCACCGTAACTTGTAAAGAAACTGGCATAATCCCACATAGAGTTCCACAAGGAATGACCCTTATATACTTATAAGTAATCATCTGCAATTTACTCTGGACTGTATACTTGCAATTTTTAAAATTTAATGGTCGGAGTTTTATTACATTTTTATTTCATTGAAAAATGTAGAATATATAATTTCAAGAAATTTTATTTGGTAGAAATTATCTTGTTCATATCGCTTATTGTAAGGGTAATAGTGGAATACTAACACGATTGACGGACGGTTAACCCGAATCGCGGACGGGACACTAGCTATCCCAAGTCAAACTCTCTATCACTGTAACTTATAAAGAAACTGGCATAATCCCATATAGAGTTCCACCAAGAATGACCCTTATATACTTATAAGTAATCATCTGCAATTTACTCTGGACTATGTACTTGCGATTTTTAAAATTTAATGGGCGGAGTTTTATTACATTTTTATTTCATTAAAAAACATAGAATATAAAATTTCAAGCAATTTTATTTGGTGGAAATTATCTTGTTCATATCGCTTATTGTAAGGGTAATAGTGGAATACTAACAAGATTGACGGACGGTTAACTCGAATCGCGGACGGGACACTTGCAATCCCAAGTCAAACTCTCTATCACCGTAACTTATAAAGAAACTGGCATAATCCCACATAGAGTTCCACAAGGAATGACCCTGATATACCTATAAGTAATCATCTGCAATTTACTCTGGACTGTGTACTTGCAATTTTTAAAATTTAATGGTCGGAGTTTTATTACATTTTTATTTCATTGAAAAACATAGAATATATAATTTCAAACAATTTTATTTGGCGGAAATTATCTTGTCATATCGCTTATTGTAAGGGTAATAGTGGAATACTAACACGATTAACGGACGGTTAACTCGGATCGCAGACGGGACACTTACATTCCCTAGTCAAACTCTTTATCACCGTAAGTTATAAAGAAACTGGCATAATCCCATATATAGTTCCACCAAGAATGACCCTTATATAATTATAAGTAATCATCCGCAATTTACTCTGGACTGTGTACTTGCAATTTTTAAAAGTTAATGGTCGGAGTTTTATTACATTTTTATTTCATTAAAATACACAAAATATATAATTTCAAGTAATTTTATTTGGTGGAAATGATCTTGTTCATATCGTTTATTGTAAGGGTAATAGTGGAATACTAACACGATTGACGGACGGTTAACTCGGATCGTGGACGGGATACTTACAATCCCTAGTCAAACTCTTTATCACCGTAACTCATAAAGAAACTGGCATAATCCCATTTAGAGTTCCACCAAGAATGACCCTTATATACTTATAAGTAATCATCTGCAATTTACTCTGGACTGTGTACTTGCAATTTTTAAAATTTAATGGTCGGAGTTTTATTACATTTTTATTTCATTAAAAAACATAGAATATATAATTTCAAGAAATTTTATTTGGTGGAAATTATCTTGTTCATATCACTTATTGTAAGGGTAATAGTGGAATACTAACAAGATTGACGGACGGTTAACTCGAATCGTGGACGGGACACTTGCAATCCAAAGTCAAACTCTCTATCACCGTAACTTATAAAGAAACTGGCATAATCCCACATAGAGTTCCACAAGGAATGACCCTTATATACTTATAAGTAATCATCTGCAATTTACTCTGGACTGTATACTTGCAATTTTTAAAATTTAATGGTCGGAGTTTTATTACATTTTTATTTCATTGAAAAACGTAGAATATATAATTTCAAGAAATTTTATTTGGTAGAAATTATCTTGTTCATATCGCTTATTGTAAGGGTAATAGTGGAATACTAACACGATTGACGGACGGTTAACCCGAATCGCGGACGGGACACTAGCTATCCCAAGTCAAACTCTCTATCACTGTAACTTATAAAGAAACAGGCATAATCCCATATAGAGTTCCACCAAGAATGACCCTTATATACTTATAAGTAATCATCTGCAATTTACTCTGGACTATGTACTTGCGATTTTAAAAATTTAATGGGCGGAGTTTTATTACATTTTTATTTCATTAAAAAACATAGAATATAAAATTTCAAGCAATTTTATTTGGTGGAAATTATCTTGTTCATATCGCTTATTGTAAGGGTAATAGTGGAATTATAACAAGATTGACGGACGGTTAACTCGAATCGCGGACGGGACACTTGCAATCCCAAGTCAAACTCTCTATCACCGTAACTTATAAAGAAACTGGCATAATCCCACATAGAGTTCCACAAGGAATGACCCTGATATACTTATAAGTAATCATCTGCAATTTACTCAGGACTGTGTACTTGCAATTTTTAAAATTTAATGGTCGGAGTTTTATTACATTTTTATTTCATTGAAAAACATAGAATATATAATTTCAAACAATTTTATTTGGCGGAAATTATCTTGTCATATCGCTTACTGTAAGGGTAATAGTGGAATACTAACACGATTAACGGACGGTTAACTCGGATCGCAGACGGGACACTTACATTCCCTAGTCAAACTCTTTATCACCGTAACTTATAAAGAAACTGGCATAATCCCATATATAGTTCCACCAAGAATGACCCTTATATAATTATAAGTAATCATCCGCAATTTACTCTGGACTGTGTACTTGCAATTTTTAAAAGTTAATGGTCGGAGTTTTATTACATTTTTATTTCATTAAAATACACAAAATATATAATTTCAAGTAATTTTATTTGGTGGAAATGATCTTGTTCATATCGTTTATTGTAAGGGTAATAGTGGAATACTAACACGATTGACGGACGGTTAACTCGGATCGTGGACGGGGTACTTACAATCCCTAGTCAAACTCTTTATCACCGTAACTCATAAAGAAACTGGCATAATCCCATTTAGAGTTCCACCAAGAATGACCCTTATATACTTATAAGTAATCATCTGCAATTTACTCTGGACTGTGTACTTGCAATTTTTAAAATTTAATGGTCGGAGTTTTATTACATTTTTATTTCATTAAAAAACATAGAATATATAATTTCAAGATATTTTATTTGGTGGAAATTATCTTGTTCATATCACTTATTGTAAGGGTAATAGTGGAATACTAACAAGATTGACGGACGGTTAACTCGAATCGTGGACGGGACACTTGCAATCCAAAGTCAAACTCTCTATCACCGTAACTTATAAAGAAACTGGCATAATCCCACATAGAGTTCCACAAGGAATGACCCTTATATACTTATAAGTAATCATCTGCAATTTACTCTGGACTGTATACTTGCAATTTTTAAAATTTAATGGTCGGAGTTTTATTACATTTTTATTTCATTGAAAAACGTAGAATATATAATTTCAAGAAATTTTATTTGGTAGAAATTATCTTGTTCATATCGCTTATTGTAAGGGTAATAGTGGAATACTAACACGATTGATGGACGGTTAACCCGAATCGCGGACGGGACACTAGCTATCCCAAGTCAAACTCTCTATCACTGTAACTTATAAAGAAACTGGCATAATCCCATATAGAGTTCCACCAAGAATGACCCTTATATACTTATAAGTATCATCTGCAATTTACTCTGGACTATGTACTTGCGATTTTAAAAATTTAATGGGCGGAGTTTTATTACATTTTTATTTCATTAAAAAACATAGAATATAAAATTTCAAGCAATTTTATTTGGTGGAAATTATCTTGTTCATATCGCTTATTGTAAGGGTAATAGTGGAATTATAACAAGATTGACGGACGGTTAACTCGAATCGCGGACGGGACACTTGCAATCCCGAGTCAAACTCTCTATCACCGTAACTTATAAAGAAACTGGCATAATCCCACATAGAGTTCCACAAGGAATGACCCTGATATACTTATAAGTTATCATCTGCAATTTACTCTGGACTGTGTACTTGCAATTTTTAAAATTTAATGGTCGGAGTTTTATTACATTTTTATTTCATTGAAAATCATAGAATATATAATTTCAAACAATTTTATTTGGCGGAAATTATCTTGTCATATCGCTTATTGTAAGGGTAATAGTGGAATACTAACACGATTAACGGACGGTTAACTCGGATCGCAGACGGGACACTTACATTCCCTAGTCAAACTCTTTATCACCGTAACTTATAAAGAAACTGGCATAATCCCATATATAGTTCCACCAAGAATGACCCTTATATAATTATAAGTAATCATCCGCAATTTACTCTGGACTGTGTACTTGCAATTTTTAAAAGTTAATGGTCGGAGTTTTATTACATTTTTATTTCATTAAAAAACACAAAATATATAATTTCAAGTAATTTTATTTGGTGGAAATGATCTTGTTCATATCGTTTATTGTAAGGGTAATAGTGGAATACTAACACGTTTGACGGACGGTTAACTCGGATCGTGGACGGGGTACTTACAATCCCTAGTCAAACTCTTTATCACCGTAACTCATAAAGAAACTGGCATAATCCCATTTAGAGTTCCACCAAGAATGACCCCTATATACTTATAAGTAATCATCTGCAATTTACTCTGGACTATGTACTTGCGATTTTAAAAATTAAATGGGCGGAGTTTTATTACATTTTTATTTCATTAAAAAACATAGAATATATAATTTCAAGAAATTTTATTTGGTGGAAATTATCTTGTTCATATCACTTATTGTAAGGGTAATAGTGGAATACTAACAAGATTGACGGACGGTTAACTCGAATCGCGGACGGGACACTTGCAATCCCAAGTCAAACTCTCTATCACCGTAACTTATAAAGAAACTGGCATAATCCCACATAGAGTTCCACAAGGAATGACCCTTATATACTTATAAGTAATCATCTGCAATTTACTCTGGACTGTGTACTTGCAATTTTTAAAATTTAATGGTCGGAGTTTTATTACATTTTTATTTCATTGAAAAACGTAGAATATATAATTTCAAGAAATTTTATTTGGTAGAAATTATCTTGTTCATATCGCTTATTGTAAGGGTAATAGTGGAATACTAACACGATTGACGGACGGTTAACCCGAATCGCGGACGGGACACTAGCTATCCCAAGTCAAACTCTCTATCACTGTAACTTATAAAGAAACTGGCATAATCCCATATAGAGTTCCACCAAGAATGACCCTTATATACTTATAAGTAATCATCTGCAATTTACTCTGGACTATGTACTTGCGATTTTAAAAATTTAATGGGCGGAGTGTTATTACATTTTTATTTCATTAAAAAACATAGAATATAAAATTTCAAGCAATTTTATTTGGTGGAAATTATCTTGTTCATATCGCTTATTGTAAGGGTAATAGTGGAATTATAACAAGATTGACGGACGGTTAACTCGAATCGCGGACGGGACACTTGCAATCCCGAGTCAAACTCTCTATCACCGTAACTTATAAAGAAACTGGCATAATCCCACATAGAGTTCCACAAGGAATGACCCTGATATACTTATAAGTAATTATCTGCAATTTACTCTGGACTGTGTACTTGCAATTTTTAAAATTTAATGGTCGGAGTTTTATTACATTTTTATTTCATTGAAAATCACAGAATATATAATTTCAAACAATTTTATTTGGCGGAAATTATCTTGTCATATCGCTTATTGTAAGGGTAATAGTGGAATACTAACACGATTAACGGACGGTTAACTCGGATCGCAGACGGGACACTTACATTCCCTAGTCAAACTCTTTATCACCGTAACTTATAAAGAAACTGGCATAATCCCATATATAGTTCCACCAAGAATGACCCTTATATAATTATAAGTAATCATCCGCAATTTACTCTGGACTGTGTACTTGCAATTTTTAAAAGTTAATGGTCGGAGTTTTATTACATTTTTATTTCATTAAAAAACACAAAATATATAATTTCAAGTAATTTTATTTGGTGGAAATGATCTTGTTCATATCGTTTATTGTAAGGGTAATAGTGGAATACTAACACGATTGACGGACGGTTAACTTGGATCGTGGACGGGGTACTTACAATCCCTAGTCAAACTCTTTATCACCGTAACTCATAAAGAAACTGGCATAATCCCATTTAGAGTTCCACCAAGAATGACCCTTATATACTTATAAGTAATCATCTGCAATTTACTCTGGACTATGTACTTGCGATTTTAAAAATTAAGTGGGCGGAGTTTTATTACATTTTTATTTCATTAAAAAACATAGAATATATAATTTCAATAAATTTTATTTGGTGGAAATTATCTTGTTCAAATCACTTATTGTAAGGGTAATAGTGGAATACTAACAAGATTGACGGACGGTTAACTCGAATCGCGGACGGGACACTTGCAATCCCAAGTCAAACTCTCTATCACCGTAACTTATAAAGAAACTGGCATAATCCCACATAGAGTTCCACAAGGAATGACCCTTATATACTTATAAGTAATCATCTGCAATTTACTCTGGACTGTGTACTTGCAATTTTTAAAATTTAATGGTCGGAGTTTTATTACATTTTTATTTCATTGAAAATCATAGAATATATAATTTCAAACAATTTTATTTGACGGAAATTATCTTGTCATATCGCTTATTGTAAGGGTAATAGTGGAATACTAACACGATTAACGGACGGTTAACTCGGATCGCAGACGGGACACTTACATTCCCTAGTCAAACTCTTTATCACCGTAACTTATAAAGAAACTGGCATAATCCCATATATAGTTCCACCAAGAATGACCCTTATATAATTATAAGTAATCATCCGCAATTTACTCTGGACTGTGTACTTGCAATTTTTAAAAGTTAATGGTCGGAGTTTTATTACATTTTTATTTCATTAAAAAACACAAAATATATAATTTCAAGTAATTTTATTTGGTGGAAATGATCTTGTTCATATCGTTTATTGTAAGGGTAATAGTGGAATACTAACACGTTTGACGGACGGTTAACTCGGATCGTGGACGGGGTACTTACAATCCCTAGTCAAACTCTTTATCACCGTAACTCATAAAGAAACTGGCATAATCCCATTTAGAGTTCCACCAAGAATGACCCTTATATACTTATAAGTAATCATCTGCAATTTACTCTGGACTGTGTACTTGCAATTTTTAAAATTAAGTGGGCGGAGTTTTATTACATTTTTATTTCATTAAAAAACATAGAATATATAATTTCAAGAAATTTTATTTGGTGGAAATTATCTTGTTCATATCACTTATTGTAAGGGTAATAGTGGAATACTAACAAGATTGACGGCCGGTTAACTCGAATCGCGGACGAGACACTTGCAATCCCAAGTCAAACTCTCTATCACCGTAACTTATAAAGAAACTGGCATAATCCCACATAGAGTTCCACAAGGAATGACCCTTATATACTTATAAGTAATCATCTGCAATTTACTCTGGACTGTGTACTTTCAATTTTTAAAATTTAATGGTCGGAGTTTTATTACATTTTTATTTCATTGAAAAACGTAGAATATATAATTTCAAGAAATTTTATTTGGTAGAAATTATCTTGTTCATATCGCTTATTGTAAGGGTAATAGTGGAATACTAACACGATTGACGGACGGTTAACCCGAATCGCGGACGGGACACTAGCTATCCCAAGTCAAACTCTCTATCACTGTAACTTATAAAGAAACTGGCATAATCCCACATAGAGTTCCACAAGGAATGACCCTTATATACTTATAAGTAATCATCTGCAATTTACTCTGGACTGTGTACTTGCGATTTTAAAAATTTAATGGGCGGAGTTTTATTACATTTTTATTTCATTAAAAAACATAGAATATAAAATTTCAAGTAATTTTATTTGGTGGAAATTATCTTGATCATATCGCTTATTGTAAGGGTAATATTGGAATACTAACAAGATTGACGGACGGTTAACTCGAATCGCGGACGGGACACTTGCAATCCCAAGTCAAACTCTCTATCACCGTAACTTATAAAGAAACTGGCATAATCCCACATAGAGTTCCACAAGGAATGACCCTTATATACTTATAAGTAATCATCTGCAATTTACTCTGGACTGTGTACTTGCAATTTTTAAAATTTAATGGTCGGAGTTTTATTACATTTTTATTTCATTGAAAAACATAGAATATATAATTTCAAACAATTTTATTTGGCGGAAATTATCTTGTCATATCGCTTATTGTAAGGGTAATAGTGGAATACTAACACGATTAACGGACGGTTAACTCGGATCGCAGAGGGGACACTTACATTCCCTAGTCAAACTCTTATCACCGTAACTTATAAAGAAACTGGCATAATCCCATATATAGTTCCACCAAGAATGACCCTTATATAATTATAAGTAATCATCCGCAATTTACTCTGGACTGTGTACTTGCAATTTTTAAAAGTTAATGGTCGGAGTTTTATTACATTTTTATTTCATTAAAAAACACAAAATATATAATTTCAAGTAATTTTATTTGGTGGAAATGATCTTGTTCATATCGTTTATTGTAAGGGTAATAGTGGAATACTAACACGTTTGACGGACGGTTAACTCGGATCGTGGACGGGGTACTTACAATCCCTAGTCAAACTCTTTATCACCGTAACTCATAAAGAAACTGGCATAATCCCATTTAGAGTTCCACCAAGAATGACCCTTATATACTTATAAGTAATCATCTGCAATTTACTCTGGACTATGTACTTGCGATTTTAAAAATTAAATGGGCGGAGTTTTATTACATTTTTATTTCATTAAAAAACATAGAATATATAATTTCAAGAAATTTTATTTGGTGGAAATTATCTTGTTCATATCACTTATTGTAAGGGTAATAGTGGAATACTAACAAGATTGACGGACGGTTAACTCGAATCGCGGATGGGACACTTGCAATCCCAAGTCAAACTCTCTATCACCGTAACTTATAAAGAAACTGGCATAATCCCACATAGAGTTCCACAAGGAATGACCCTTATATACTTATAAGTAATCATCTGCAATTTACTCTGGACTATGTATTTGCGATTTTAAAAATTTAATGGTCGGAGTTTTATTACATTTTTATTTCATTGAAAATCATAGAATATATAATTTCAAACAATTTTATTTGGCGGAAATTATCTTGTCATATCGCTTATTGTAAGGGTAATAGTGGAATACTAACAAGATTGACGGACGGTTAACTCGAATCGCGGACGGGACACTTGCAATCCCAAGTCAAACTCTCTATCACCGTAACTTATAAAGAAACTGGCATAATCCCACATAGAGTTCCACAAGGAATGACCCTTATATACTTATAAGTAATTATCTGCAATTTACTCTGGACTGTGTACTTGCAATTTTTAAAATTTAATGGTCGGAGTTTTATTACATTTTTATTTCATTGAAAAACATAGAATATATAATTTCAAACAATTTTATTTGGCGGAAATTATCTTGTCATATCGCTTATTGTAAGGGTAATAGTGGAATACTAACACGATTAACGGACGGTTAACTCGGATCGCAGACGGGACACTTACATTCCCTAGTCAAACTCTTATCACCGTAACTTATAAAGAAACTGGCATAATCCCATATATAGTTCCACCAAGAATGACCCTTATATAATTATAAGTAATCATCCGCAATTTACTCTGGACTGTGTACTTGCAATTTTTAAAAGTTAATGGTCGGAGTTATATTACATTTTTATTTCATTAAAAAACACAAAATATATAATTTCAAGTAATTTTATTTGGTGGAAATGATCTTGTTCATATCGTTTATTGTAAGGGTAATAGTGGAATACTAACACGATTGACGGACGGTTAACTTGGATCGTGGACGGGGTACTTACAATCCCTAGTCAAACTCTTTATCACCGTAACTCATAAAGAAACTGGCATAATCCCATTTAGAGTTCCACCAAGAATGACCCTTATATACTTATAAGTAATCATCTGCAATTTACTCTGGACTATGTACTTGCGATTTTAAAAATTAAGTGGGCGGAGTTTTATTACATTTTTATTTCATTAAAAAACATAGAATATATAATTTCAATAAATTTTATTTGGTGGAAATTATCTTGTTCATATCACTTATTGTAAGGGTAATAGTGGAATACTAACAAGATTGACGGACGGTTAACTCGAATCGCGGACGGGACACTTGCAATCCCAAGTCAAACTCTCTATCACCGTAACTTATAAAGAAACTGGCATAATCCCACATAGAGTTCCACAAGGAATGACCCTTATATACTTATAAGTAATCATCTGCAATTTACTCTGGACTGTGTACTTGCAATTTTTAAAATTTAATGGTCGGAGTTTTATTACATTTTTATTTCATTGAAAATCATAGAATATATAATTTCAAACAATTTTATTTGACGGAAATTATCTTGTCATATCGCTTATTGTAAGGGTAATAGTGGAATACTAACACGATTAACGGACGGTTAACTCGGATCGCAGACGGGACACTTACATTCCCTAGTCAAACTCTTTATCACCGTAACTTATAAAGAAACTGGCATAATCCCATATATAGTTCCACCAAGAATGACCCTTATATATTTATAAGTAATCATCCGTAATTTACTCTGGACTGTGTACTTGCAATTTTTAAAAGTTAATGGTCGGAGTTTTATTACATTTTTATTTCATTAAAAAACACAAAATATATAATTTCAAGTAATTTTATTTGGTGGAAATGATCTTGTTCATATCGTTTATTGTAAGGGTAATAGTGGAATACTAACACGTTTGACGGACGGTTAACTCGGATCGTGGACGGGGTACTTACAATCCCTAGTCAAACTCTTTATCACCGTAACTCATAAAGAAACTGGCATAATCCCATTTAGAGTTCCACCAAGAATGACCCTTATATACTTATAAGTAATCATCTGCAATTTACTCTGGACTATGTACTTGCGATTTTAAAAATTAAATGGGCGGAGTTTTATTACATTTTTATTTCATTAAAAAACATAGAATATATAATTTCAAGAAATTTTATTTGGTGGAAATTATCTTGTTCATATCACTTATTGTAAGGGTAATAGTGGAATACTAACAAGATTGACGGACGGTTAACTCGAATCGCGGACGGGACACTTGCAATCCCAAGTCAAAACTCTCTATCACCGTAACTTATAAAGAAACTTGCATAATCCCACATAGAGTTCCACAAGGAATGACCCTTATATACTTATAAGTAATCATCTGCAATTTACTCTGGACTATGTACTTGCGATTTTAAAAATTTAATGGGCGGAGTTTTATTACATTTTTATTTCATTAAAAAACATAGAATATAAAATTTCAAGTAATTTTATTTAGTGGAAATTATCTTGATCATATCGCTTATTGTAAGGGTAATATTGGTATACTAACAAGATTGACGGACGGTTAACTCGAATCGCGGACGGGACACTTGCAATCCCAAGTCAAACTCTCTATCACCGTAACTTATAAAGAAACTGGCATAATCCCACATAGAGTTCCACAAGGAATGACCCTTATATACTTATAAGTAATCATCTGCAATTTACTCTGGACTGTGTACTTGCAATTTTTAAAATTTAATGGTCGGAGTTTTATTACATTTTTATTTCATTGAAAAACATAGAATATATAATTTCAAACAATTTTATTTGGCGGAAATTATCTTGTCATATCGCTTATTGTAAGGGTAATAGTGGAATACTAACACGATTAACGGACGGTTAACTCGGATCGCAGACGGGACACTTACATTCCCTAGTCAAACTCTTTATCATCGTAACTTATAAAGAAACTGGCATAATCCCATATATAGTTCCACCAAGAATGACCCTTATATAATTATAAGTAATCATCCGCAATTTACTCTGGACTGTGTACTTGCAATTTTTAAAAGTTAATGGTCGGAGTTATATTACATTTTTATTTCATTAAAAAACACAAAATATATAATTTCAAGTAATTTTATTTGGTGGAAATGATCTTGTTCATATCGTTTATTGTAAGGGTAATAGTGGAATACTAACACGATTGACGGACGGTTAACTTGGATCGTGGACGGGGTACTTACAATCCCTAGTCAAACTCTTTATCACCGTAACTCATAAAGAAACTGGCATAATCCCATTTAGAGTTCCACCAAGAATGACCCTTATATACTTATAAGTAATCATCTGCAATTTACTCTGGACTATGTACTTGCGATTTTAAAAATTAAGTGGGCGGAGTTTTATTACATTTTTATTTCATTAAAAAACATAGAATATATAATTTCAATAAATTTTATTTGGTGGAAATTATCTTGTTCATATCACTTATTGTAAGGGTAATAGTGGAATACTAACAAGATTGACGGCCGGTTAACTCGAATCGCGGACGAGACACTTGCAATCCCAAGTCAAACTCTCTATCACCGTAACTTATAAAGAAACTTGCATAATCCCACATAGAGTTCCACAAGGAATGACCCTTATATACTTATAAGTAATCATCTGCAATTTACTCTGGACTGTGTATTTGCGATTTTAAAAATTTAATGGTCGGAGTTTTATTACATTTTTATTTCATTGAAAATCATAGAATATATAATTTCAAACAATTTTATTTGGCGGAAATTATCTTGTCATATCGCTTATTGTAAGGGTAATAGTGGAATACTAACAAGATTGACGGACGGTTAACTCGAATCGCGGACGGGACACTTGCAATCCCAAGTCAAACTCTCTATCACCGTAACTTATAAAGAAACTGGCATAATCCCACATAGAGTTCCACAAGGAATGACCCTTATATACTTATAAGTAATTATCGGCAATTTACTTTGGACTGTGTACTTGCAATTTTTAAAATTTAATGGTCGGAGTTTTATTACATTTTTATTTCATTGAAAAACATAGAATATATAATTTCAAACAATTTTATTTGGCGGAAATTATCTTGTCATATCGCTTATTGTAAGGGTAATAGTGGAATACTAACACGATTAACGGACGGTTAACTCGGATCGCAGACGGGACACTTACATTCCCTAGTCAAACTCTTATCACCGTAACTTATAAAGAAACTGGCATAATCCCATATATAGTTCCACCAAGAATGACCCTTATATAATTATAAGTAATCATCCGCAATTTACTCTGGACTGTGTACTTGCAATTTTTAAAAGTTAATGGTCGGAGTTTTATTACATTTTTATTTCATTAAAAAACACAAAATATATAATTTCAAGTAATTTTATTTGGTGGAAATGATCTTGTTCATATCGTTTATTGTAAGGGTAATAGTGGAATACTAACACGATTGACGGACGGTTAACTTGGATCGTGGACGGGGTACTTACAATCCCCAGTCAAACTCTTTATCACCGTAACTCATAAAGAAACTGGCATAATCCCATTTAGAGTTCCACCAAGAATGACCCTTATATACTTATAAGTAATCATCTGCAATTTACTCTGGACTATGTACTTGCGATTTTAAAAATTAAGTGGGCGGAGTTTTATTACATTTTTATTTCATTAAAAAACATAGAATATATAATTTCAATAAATTTTATTTGGTGGAAATTATCTTGTTCATATCACTTATTGTAAGGGTAATAGTGGAATACTAACAAGATTGACGGACGGTTAACTCGAATCGCGGACGGGACACTTGCAATCCCAAGTCAAACTCTCTATCACCGTAACTTATAAAGAAACTGGCATAATCCCACATAGAGTTCCACAAGGAATGACCCTTATATACTTATAAGTAATCATCTGCAATTTACTCTGGACTGTGTACTTGCAATTTTTAAAATTTAATGGTCGGAGTTTTATTACATTTTTATTTCATTGAAAATCATAGAATATATAATTTCAAACAATTTTATTTGACGGAAATTATCTTGTCATATCGCTTATTGTAAGGGTAATAGTGGAATACTAACACGATTAACGGACGGTTAACTCGGATCGCAGACGGGACACTTACATTCCCTAGTCAAACTCTTTATCACCGTAACTTATAAAGAAACTGGCATAATCCCATATATAGTTCCACCAAGAATGACCCTTATATATTTATAAGTAATCATCCGTAATTTACTCTGGACTGTGTACTTGCAATTTTTAAAAGTTAATGGTCGGAGTTTTATTACATTTTTATTTCATTAAAAAACACAAAATATATAATTTCAAGTAATTTTATTTGGTGGAAATGATCTTGTTCATATCGTTTATTGTAAGGGTAATAGTGGAATACTAACACGTTTGACGGACGGTTAACTCGGATCGTGGACGGGGTACTTACAATCCCTAGTCAAACTCTTTATCACCGTAACTCATAAAGAAACTGGCATAATCCCATTTAGAGTTCCACCAAGAATGACCCTTATATACTTATAAGTAATCATCTGCAATTTACTCTGGACTATGTACTTGCGATTTTAAAAATTAAATGGGCGGAGTTTTATTACATTTTTATTTCATTAAAAAACATAGAATATATAATTTCAAGAAATTTTATTTGGTGGAAATTATCTTGTTCATATCACTTATTGTAAGGGTAATAGTGGAATACTAACAAGATTGACGGACGGTTAACTCGAATCGCGGACGGGACACTTGCAATCCCAAGTCAAAACTCTCTATCACCGTAACTTATAAAGAAACTTGCATAATCCCACATAGAGTTCCACAAGGAATGACCCTTATATACTTATAAGTAATCATCTGCAATTTACTCTGGACTATGTACTTGCGATTTTAAAAATTTAATGGGCGGAGTTTTATTACATTTTTATTTCATTAAAAAACATAGAATATAAAATTTCAAGTAATTTTATTTAGTGGAAATTATCTTGATCATATCGCTTATTGTAAGGGTAATATTGGTATACTAACAAGATTGACGGACGGTTAACTCGAATCGCGGACGGGACACTTGCAATCCCAAGTCAAACTCTCTATCACCGTAACTTATAAAGAAACTGGCATAATCCCATTTAGAGTTCCACCAAGAATGACCCTTATATACTTATAAGTAATCATCTGCAATTTACTCTGGACTATGTACTTGCGATTTTAAAAATTAAGTGGGCGGAGTTTTATTACATTTTTATTTCATTAAAAAACATAGAATATATAATTTCAATAAATTTTATTTGGTGGAAATTATCTTGTTCATATCACTTATTGTAAGGGTAATAGTGGAATACTAACAAGATTGACGGACGGTTAACTCGAATCGCGGACGGGACACTTGCAATCCCAAGTCAAACTCTCTATCACCGTAACTTATAAAGAAACTGGCATAATCCCACATAGAGTTCCACAAGGAATGACCCTCATATACTTATAAGTAATCATCTGCAATTTACTCTGGACTGTGTACTTGCAATTTTTAAAATTTAATGGTCGGAGTTTTATTACATTTTTATTTCATTGAAAATCATAGAATATATAATTTCAAACAATTTTATTTGGCGGAAATTATCTTGTCATATCGCTTATTGTAAGGGTAATAGTGGAATACTAACAAGATTGACGGACGGTTAACTCGAATCGCGGACGGGACACTTGCAATCCCAAGTCAAACTCTCTATCACCGTAACTTATAAAGAAACTGGCATAATCCCACATAGAGTTCCACAAGGAATGACCCTTATATACTTATAAGTAATTATCGGCAATTTACTCTGGACTGTGTACTTGCAATTTTTAAAATTTAATGGTCGGAGTTTTATTACATTTTTATTTCATTGAAAAACATAGAATATATAATTTCAAACAATTTTATTTGGCGGAAATTATCTTGTCATATCGCTTATTGTAAGGGTAATAGTGGAATACTAACACGATTAACGGACGGTTAACTCGGATCGCAGACGGGACACTTACATTCCCTAGTCAAACTCTTATCACCGTAACTTATAAAGAAACTGGCATAATCCCATATATAGTTCCACCAAGAATGACCCTTATATAATTATAAGTAATCATCCGCAATTTACTCTGGACTGTGTACTTGCAATTTTTAAAAGTTAATGGTCGGAGTTATATTACATTTTTATTTCATTAAAAAACACAAAATATATAATTTCAAGTAATTTTATTTGGTGGAAATGATCTTGTTCATATCGTTTATTGTAAGGGTAATAGTGGAATACTAACACGATTGACGGACGGTTAACTTGGATCGTGGACGGGGTACTTACAATCCCTAGTCAAACTCTTTATCACCGTAACTCATAAAGAAACTGGCATAATCCCATTTAGAGTTCCACCAAGAATGACCCTTATATACTTATAAGTAATCATCTGCAATTTACTCTGGACTATGTACTTGCGATTTTAAAAATTAAGTGGGCGGAGTTTTATTACATTTTTATTTCATTAAAAAACATAGAATATATAATTTCAATAAATTTTATTTGGTGGAAATTATCTTGTTCATATCACTTATTGTAAGGGTAATAGTGGAATACTAACAAGATTGACGGACGGTTAACTCGAATCGCGGACGGGACACTTGCAATCCCAAGTCAAACTCTCTATCACCGTAACTTATAAAGAAACTGGCATAATCCCACATAGAGTTCCACAAGGAATGACCCTTATATACTTATAAGTAATCATCTGCAATTTACTCTGGACTGTGTACTTGCAATTTTTAAAATTTAATGGTCGGAGTTTTATTACATTTTTATTTCATTGAAAATCATAGAATATATAATTTCAAACAATTTTATTTGACGGAAATTATCTTGTCATATCGCTTATTGTAAGGGTAATAGTGGAATACTAACACGATTAACGGACGGTTAACTCGGATCGCAGACGGGACACTTACATTCCCTAGTCAAACTCTTTATCACCGTAACTTATAAAGAAACTGGCATAATCCCATATATAGTTCCACCAAGAATGACCCTTATATATTTATAAGTAATCATCCGTAATTTACTCTGGACTGTGTACTTGCAATTTTTAAAAGTTAATGGTCGGAGTTTTATTACATTTTTATTTCATTAAAAAACACAAAATATATAATTTCAAGTAATTTTATTTGGTGGAAATGATCTTGTTCATATCGTTTATTGTAAGGGTAATAGTGGAATACTAACACGTTTGACGGACGGTTAACTCGGATCGTGGACGGGGTACTTACAATCCCTAGTCAAACTCTTTATCACCGTAACTCATAAAGAAACTGGCATAATCCCATTTAGAGTTCCACCAAGAATGACCCTTATATACTTATAAGTAATCATCTGCAATTTACTCTGGACTATGTACTTGCGATTTTAAAAATTAAATGGGCGGAGTTTTATTACATTTTTATTTCATTAAAAAACATAGAATATATAATTTCAAGAAATTTTATTTGGTGGAAATTATCTTGTTCATATCACTTATTGTAAGGGTAATAGTGGAATACTAACAAGATTGACGGACGGTTAACTCGAATCGCGGACGGGACACTTGCAATCCCAAGTCAAAACTCTCTATCACCGTAACTTATAAAGAAACTTGCATAATCCCACATAGAGTTCCACAAGGAATGACCCTTATATACTTATAAGTAATCATCTGCAATTTACTCTGGACTATGTACTTGCGATTTTAAAAATTTAATGGGCGGAGTTTTATTACATTTTTATTTCATTAAAAAACATAGAATATAAAATTTCAAGTAATTTTATTTAGTGGAAATTATCTTGATCATATCGCTTATTGTAAGGGTAATATTGGTATACTAACAAGATTGACGGACGGTTAACTCGAATCGCGGACGGGACACTTGCAATCCCAAGTCAAACTCTCTATCACCGTAACTTATAAAGAAACTGGCATAATCCCATTTAGAGTTCCACCAAGAATGACCCTTATATACTTATAAGTAATCATCTGCAATTTACTCTGGACTATGTACTTGCGATTTTAAAAATTAAGTGGGCGGAGTTTTATTACATTTTTATTTCATTAAAAAACATAGAATATATAATTTCAATAAATTTTATTTGGTGGAAATTATCTTGTTCATATCACTTATTGTAAGGGTAATAGTGGAATACTAACAAGATTGACGGACGGTTAACTCGAATCGCGGACGGGACACTTGCAATCCCAAGTCAAACTCTCTATCACCGTAACTTATAAAGAAACTGGCATAATCCCACATAGAGTTCCACAAGGAATGACCCTTATATACTTATAAGTAATCATCTGCAATTTACTCTGGACTGTGTACTTGCAATTTTTAAAATTTAATGGTCGGAGTTTTATTACATTTTTATTTCATTGAAAAACATAGAATATATAATTTCAAACAATTTTATTTGGCGGAAATTATCTTGTCATATCGCTTATTGTAAGGGTAATAGTGGAATACTAACACGATTAACGGACGGTTAACTCGGATCGCAGACGGGACACTTACATTCCCTAGTCAAACTCTTTATCATCGTAACTTATAAAGAAACTGGCATAATCCCATATATAGTTCCACCAAGAATGACCCTTATATAATTATAAGTAATCATCCGCAATTTACTCTGGACTGTGTACTTGCAATTTTTAAAAGTTAATGGTCGGAGTTTTATTACATTTTTATTTCATTAAAAAACACAAAATATATAATTTCAAGTAATTTTATTTGGTGGAAATGATCTTGTTCATATCGTTTATTGTAAGGGTAATAGTGGAATACTAACACGATTGACGGACGGTTAACTTGGATCGTGGACGGGGTACTTACAATCCCTAGTCAAACTCTTTATCACCGTAACTCATAAAGAAACTGGCATAATCCCATTTAGAGTTCCACCAAGAATGACCCTTATATACTTATAAGTAATCATCTGCAATTTACTCTGCACTATGTACTTGCGATTTTAAAAATTAAGTGGGCGGAGTTTTATTACATTTTTATTTCATTAAAAAACATAGAATATATAATTTCAAGAAATTTTATTTGGTGGAAATTATCTTGTTCATATCACTTATTGTAAGGGTAATAGTGGAATACTAACAAGATTGACGGCCGGTTAACTCGAATCGCGGACGAGACACTTGCAATCCCAAGTCAAACTCTCTATCACCGTAACTTATAAAGAAACTTGCATAATCCCACATAGAGTTCCACAAGGAATGACCCTTATATACTTATAAGTAATCATCTGCAATTTACTCTGGACTATGTACTTGCGATTTTAAAAATTTAATGGGCGGAGTTTTATTACATTTTTATTTCATTAAAAAACATAGAATATAAAATTTCAAGTAATTTTATTTGGTGGAAATTATCTTGATCATATCGCTTATTGTAAGGGTAATATTGGAATACTAACAAGATTGACGGACGGTTAACTCGAATCGCGGACGGGACACTTGCAATCCCAAGTCAAACTCTCTATCACCGTAACTTATAAAGAAACTGGCATAATCCCACATAGAGTTCCACAAGGAATGACCCTTATATACTTATAAGTAATCATCTGCAATTTACTCTGGACTGTGTACTTGCAATTTTTAAAATTTAATGGTCGGAGTTTTATTACATTTTTATTTCATTGAAAAACATAGAATATATAATTTCAAACAATTTTATTTGGCAGAAATTATCTTGTCATATCGCTTATTGTAAGGGTAATAGTGGAATACTAACACGATTAACGGACGGTTAACTCGGATCGCAGAGGGGACACTTACATTCCCTAGTCAAACTCTTATCACCGTAACTTATAAAGAAACTGGCATAATCCCATATATAGTTCCACCAAGAATGACCCTTATATAATTATAAGTAATCATCCGCAATTTACTCTGGACTGTGTACTTGCAATTTTTAAAAGTTAATGGTCGGAGTTTTATTACATTTTTATTTCATTAAAAAACACAAAATATATAATTTCAAGTAATTTTATTTGGTGGAAATGATCTTGTTCATATCGTTTATTGTAAGGGTAATAGTGGAATACTAACACGTTTGACGGACGGTTAACTCGGATCGTGGACGGGGTACTTACAATCCCTAGTCAAACTCTTTATCACCGTAACTCATAAAGAAACTGGCATAATCCCATTTAGAGTTCCACCAAGAATGACCCTTATATACTTATAAGTAATCATCTGCAATTTACTCTGGACTATGTACTTGCGATTTTAAAAATTAAATGGGCGGAGTTTTATTACATTTTTATTTCATTAAAAAACATAGAATATATAATTTCAAGAAATTTTATTTGGTGGAAATTATCTTGTTCATATCACTTATTGTAAGGGTAATAGTGGAATACTAACAAGATTGACGGACGGTTAACTCGAATCGCGGATGGGACACTTGCAATCCCAAGTCAAACTCTCTATCACCGTAACTTATAAAGAAACTGGCATAATCCCACATAGAGTTCCACAAGGAATGACCCTTATATACTTATAAGTAATCATCTGCAATTTACTCTGGACTATGTACTTGCGATTTTAAAAATTTAATGGTCGGAGTTTTATTACATTTTTATTTCATTGAAAATCATAGAATATATAATTTCAAACAATTTTATTTGGCGGAAATTATCTTGTCATATCGCTTATTGTAAGGGTAATAGTGGAATACTAACAAGATTGACGGACGGTTAACTCGAATCGCGGACGGGACACTTGCAATCCCAAGTCAAACTCTCTATCACCGTAACTTATAAAGAAACTGGCATAATCCCACATAGAGTTCCACAAGGAATGACCCTTATATACTTATAAGTAATTATCTGCAATTTACTCTGGACTGTGTACTTGCAATTTTTAAAATTTAATGGTCGGAGTTTTATTACATTTTTATTTCATTGAAAAACATAGAATATATAATTTCAAACAATTTTATTTGGCGGAAATTATCTTGTCATATCGCTTATTGTAAGGGTAATAGTGGAATACTAACACGATTAACGGACGGTTAACTCGGATCGCAGACGGGACACTTACATTCCCTAGTCAAACTCTTATCACCGTAACTTATAAAGAAACTGGCATAATCCCATATATAGTTCCACCAAGAATGACCCTTATATAATTATAAGTAATCATCCGCAATTTACTCTGGACTGTGTACTTGCAATTTTTAAAAGTTAATGGTCGGAGTTTTATTACATTTTTATTTCATTAAAAAACACAAAATATATAATTTCAAGTAATTTTATTTGGTGGAAATGATCTTGTTCATATCGTTTATTGTAAGGGTAATAGTGGAATACTAACACGATTGACGGACGGTTAACTTGGATCGTGGACGGGGTACTTACAATCCCCAGTCAAACTCTTTATCACCGTAACTCATAAAGAAACTGGCATAATCCCATTTAGAGTTCCACCAAGAATGACCCTTATATACTTATAAGTAATCATCTGCAATTTACTCTGGACTATGTACTTGCGATTTTAAAAATTAAGTGGGCGGAGTTTTATTACATTTTTATTTCATTAAAAAACATAGAATATATAATTTCAATAAATTTTATTTGGTGGAAATTATCTTGTTCATATCACTTATTGTAAGGGTAATAGTGGAATACTAACAAGATTGACGGACGGTTAACTCGAATCGCGGACGGGACACTTGCAATCCCAAGTCAAACTCTCTATCACCGTAACTTATAAAGAAACTGGCATAATCCCACATAGAGTTCCACAAGGAATGACCCTTATATACTTATAAGTAATCATCTGCAATTTACTCTGGACTGTGTACTTGCAATTTTTAAAATTTAATGGTCGGAGTTTTATTACATTTTTATTTCATTGAAAATCATAGAATATATAATTTCAAACAATTTTATTTGACGGAAATTATCTTGTCATATCGCTTATTGTAAGGGTAATAGTGGAATACTAACACGATTAACGGACGGTTAACTCGGATCGCAGACGGGACACTTACATTCCCTAGTCAAACTCTCTATCACCGTAACTTATAAAGAAACTGGCATAATCCCACATAGAGTTCCACAAGGAATGACCCTTATATACTTATAAGTAATCATCTGCAATTTACTCTGGACTGTGTACTTGCAATTTTTAAAAGTTAATGGTCGGAGTTTTATTACATTTTTATTTCATTAAAAAACACAAAATATATAATTTCAAGTAATTTTATTTGGTGGAAATGATCTTGTTCATATCGTTTATTGTAAGGGTAATAGTGGAATACTAACACGTTTGACGGACGGTTAACTCGGATCGTGGACGGGGTACTTACAATCCCTAGTCAAACTCTTTATCACCGTAACTCATAAAGAAACTGGCATAATCCCATTTAGAGTTCCACCAAGAATGACCCTTATATACTTATAAGTAATCATCTGCAATTTACTCTGGACTATGTACTTGCGATTTTAAAAATTAAATGGGCGGAGTTTTATTACATTTTTATTTCATTAAAAAACATAGAATATATAATTTCAAGAAATTTTATTTGGTGGAAATTATCTTGTTCATATCACTTATTGTAAGGGTAATAGTGGAATACTAACAAGATTGACGGACGGTTAACTCGAATCGCGGACGGGACACTTGCAATCCCAAGTCAAACTCTCTATCACCGTAACTTATAAAGAAACTGGCATAATCCCACATAGAGTTCCACAAGGAATGACCCTTATATACTTATAAGTAATCATCTGCAATTTACTCTGGACAATGTACTTGCGATTTTAAAAATTTAATGGTCGGAGTTTTATTACATTTTTATTTCATTGAAAATCATAGAATATATAATTTCAAACAATTTTATTTGGCGGAAATTATCTTGTCATATCGCTTATTGTAAGGGTAATAGTGGAATACTAACAAGATTGACGGACGGTTAACTCGAATCGCGGACGGGACACTTGCAATCCCAAGTCAAACTCTCTATCACCGTAACTTATAAAGAAACTGGCATAATCCCACATAGAGTTCCACAAGGAATGACCCTTATATACTTATAAGTAATCATCTGCAATTTACTCTGGACTGTGTACTTGCAATTTTTAAAATTTAATGGTCGGAGTTTTATTACATTTTTATTTCATTGAAAAACATAGAATATATAATTTCAAACAATTTTATTTGGCGGAAATTATCTTGTCATATCGCTTATTGTAAGGGTAATAGTGGAATACTAACACGATTAACGGACGGTTAACTCGGATCGCAGACGGGACACTTACATTCCCTAGTCAAACTCTTTATCACCGTAACTTATAAAGAAACTGGCATAATCCCATATATAGTTCCACCAAGAATGACCCTTATATAATTATAAGTAATCATCCGCAATTTACTCTGGACTGTGTACTTGCAATTTTTAAAAGTTAATGGTCGGAGTTTTATTACATTTTTATTTCATTAAAAAACACAAAATATATAATTTCAAGTAATTTTATTTGGTGGAAATGATCTTGTTCATATTGTTTATTGTAAGGGTAATAGTGGAATACTACCACGATTGACGGACGGTTAACTCGGATCGTGGACGGGGTACTTACAATCCCTAGTCAAACTCTTTATCACCGTAACTCATAAAGAAACTGGCATAATCCCATATAGAGTTCCACCAAGAATGACCCCTATATACTTATAAGTAATCATCTGCAATTTACTCTGGACTATGTACTTGCGATTTTAAAAATTAAATGGGCGGAGTTTTATTACATTTTTATTTCATTAAAAAACATAGAATATATAATTTCAAGAAATTTTATTTGGTGGAAATTATCTTGTTCATATCACTTATTGTAAGGGTAATAGTGGAATACTAACAAGATTGACGGACGGTTAGCTCGAATCGCGGACGGGACACTTGCAATCCCAAGTCAAACTCTCTATCACCGTAACTTATAAAGAAACTGGCATAATCCCACATAGAGTTCCACAAGGAATGACCCTTATATACTTATAAGTAATCATCTGCAATTTACTCTGGACTGTGTACTTGCAATTTTTAAAATTTAATGGTCGGAGTTTTATTACATTTTTATTTCATTGAAAAACATAGAATATATAATTTCAAACAATTTTATTTGGCGGAAATTATCTTGTCATATCGCTTATTGTAAGGGTAATAGTGGAATACTAACACGATTAACGGACGGTTAACTCGGATCGCAGACGGGACACTTACATTCCCTAGTCAAACTCTTTATCACCGTAACTTATAAAGAAACTGGCATAATCCCATATATAGTTCCACCAAGAATGACCCTTATATAATTATAAGTAATCATCCGCAATTTACTCTGGACTGTGTACTTGCAATTTTTAAAAGTTAATGGTCGGAGTTTTATTACATTTTTATTTCATTAAAAAACACAAAATATATAATTTCATGTAATTTTATTTGGTGGAAATGATCTTGTTCATATCGTTTATTGTAAGGGTAATAGTGGAATACTAACACGATTGACGGACGGTTAACTCGGATCGTGGACGGGGTACTTACAATCCCTAGTCAAACTCTTTATCACCGTAACTCATAAAGAAACTGCATAATCCCATATAGAGTTCCACCAAGAATGACCCCTATATACTTATAAGTAATCATCTGCAATTTACTCTGGACTATGTACTTGCGATTTTAAAAATTAAATGGGCGGAGTTTTATTACATTTTTATTTCATTAAAAAACATAGAATATATAATTTCAAGAAATTTTATTTGGTGGAAATTATCTTGTTCATATCACTTATTGTAAGGGTAATAGTGGAATACTAACAAGATTGACGGGCGGTTAACTCGAATCGTGGACGGGACACTTGCAATCCCATGTCAAACTCTCTATCACCGTAACTTATAAAGAAACTGGCATAATCCCACATAGAGTTCCACAAGGAATGACCCTTATATACTTATAAGTAATCATCTGCAATTTACTCTGGACGGTATACTTGCAATTTTTAAAATTTAATGGTTGGAGTTTTATTACATTTTTATTTCATTGAAAAACATAGAATATATAATTTCAAGAAATTTTATTTGGTGGAAATTTTCTTGTTCATATCGCTTATTGTAAGAGTAATAGTGGAATACTAACACGATTGACGGACGGTTAACTCGAATCGCGGACGGGACACTAGCTATCCCAAGTCAAACTCTCTATCACTGTAACTTATAAAGAAACTGGCATAATCCCATTTAGAGTTCCACCAAGAATGACCCTTATATACTTATAAGTAATCATGTGCAATTTACTCTGGACTGTGTACTTGCGATTTTTAAAATTTAATGGTCGGAGTTTTCTTACATTTTCATTTCATTAAAAAACATAGAATATAAAATTTCAAGGAATTTTATTTGGTGGATATTATCTTGTCATATCGCTTATTGTAAGGGTAATAGTTGAATATTAACACGATTAACAGACGGCTAACTCGGATCGCGGACGGGACACTTACAATCCCTAGTCAAACTCTTTATCACCGAAACTTATAAAGAAACTGGAATATTCCCACACAGAGTTCCACCAAGAATGACCCTTATATACTTATAAGTAATCATACGCAATTTACTCTGGACTGTGTACTTGCGATTTTTAAAATTTAATGGGTAGAGTTTTATTACATTTTTATTTCATTAAAAACTCAAAATATATAATTTCAAGAAATTTTATTTGGTGGAAATTATCTTGTTCATATCGCTTTTTGTAAGGGTAATAGTGGAATACTAACACGATTGACGGACAACTCTCTATCACCGTAACTTATAAAGAAACTGGCATAATCCCACATAGAGTTCCACCAAGAATGACCCTTATATACTTATACGTAATCATCTGCAATTTACTCTGGACTATGTACTTGCGATTTTTAAAATTTAATGGTCGGAGTTTTCTTACATTTTCATTTCATTAAAAAACATAGAATATATAATTTCAAGCAATTTTATTTGGTGGAAATTATCTTGTCATATTGCTTATTGTAAGGGGAATAGTGGAATACTAACACGATTAACGGACGGTTAACTCGGATCGCGGACGGGACACTTACAATCCCTAGTCAAACTCTTTATCACCGTAACTTATAAAGAAACTGGAATAATCCCATATAGGGTTCCACAAGGAATGACCCTTATATACTTATAAGTAATCATCTGCAATTTACTCTGGACTATGTACTTGCGATTTTAAAAATTAAATGGACGGAGTTTTATTATATTTTTATTTCATTAAAAAACATAGAATATATAATTTCAAGAAATTTTATTTGGTGGAAATTATCTTGTTCATATCACTTATTGTAAGGGTAATAGTGGAATACTAACAAGATTGACGGACGGTTAACTCGAATCGTGGACGGGACACTTGCAATCCCAAGTCAAACTCTCTATCACCGTAACTTATAAAGAAACTGGCATAATCCCACATAGAGTGCCTCAAGGAATGACCCTTATATACTTTTAAGTAATCATCTGCAATTTACACTAGACTGTGTACTTGCAATTTTTAAAATTTAATGGTCGGAATTTTGTTACATTTTTATTTCATTGAAAAACATAGAATATATAATTTCAAACAATTTTATTTGGCGGAAATTATCTTGTCATATCGCTTATTGTAAGGGTAATAGTGGAATACTAACACGATTAACGGACGGTTAACTCGGATCGCAGACGGGACACTTACAATCCCTAGTCAAACTCTTTATCACCGTAACTTATAAAGAAACTGGCATAATCCCATATAGAGTTCCACCAAGAATGACCCTTATATAATTATAAGTAATCATCCGCAATTTACTCTGGACTGTGTACTTGCAATTTTTAAAAGTTAATGGTCGGAGTTTTATTACATTTTTATTTCATAAAAAAACGCAAAATATATAATTTCAAGTAATTTTATTTGGTGGAAATTATCTTGTTCATATCGTTTATTGTAAGGGTAATAGTGGAATACTAACACGATTGACGGACGGTTAACTCGGATCGCGGACGGGGTACTTACAATCCCTAGTCAAACTCTTTATCACCGTAACTCATAAAGAAACTGGCATAATCCCATATAGAGTTCCACCAAGAATGACCCTTATATACTTATAAGTAATCATCTGCAATTTACTCTGGACTATGTACTTGCGATTTTAAAAATTAAATGGGCGGAGTTTTATTACATTTTTATTTCATTAAAAAACATAGCATATATAATTTCAAGAAATTTTATTTGGTGGAAATTATCTTGTTCATATCACTTATTGTAAGGGTAATAGTGGAATACTAACAAGATTGACGTACGGTTAACTCGAATCGTGGTCGCGACGCTTGCAATCCCAAGTCTAACTCTCTATCACCGTAACTTATAAAGAAACTGGCATAATCCCACATAGAGTTCCACAAGGAATGACCCTTATATACTTATAAGTAATCATATGCAATTTACTCTGGACTGTGTACTTGCAATTTTAAAAATTTAATGGTCGGAGTTTTATTACATATTTATTTCATTGAAAAACATAGAATATATAATTTCAAGAAATTTTATTTGGTGGAAATTATCTTGTTCATATCGCTTATTGTAAGGGTAATAGTGGAATACTAACACGATTGACGGACGGTTAACTCGAATCGCGGACGGGACACTAGCTATCCCAAGTCAAACTCTCTATCACTGTAACTTATAAAGAAACTGGCATAATACCATATAGAGTTCCACCAAGAATGACCCTTATATACTTATAAGTAATCATCTGCAATTTACTCTGGACTATGTACTTGCGATTTTAAAAATTTAATGGGCGGAGTTTTATTACATTTTTATTTCATTAAAAAACATAGAATATAAAATTTCAAGCAATTTTATTTGGTTGATATTATCTTGCCATATCGCTTATTGTAAGGGTAATAGTGGAATACTAACACGATTAACAGACGGTTAACTTGGATCGCGGACGGGACACTTACAATCCCTAGACAAACTCTTTATCACCGTAACTTATAAAGAAACTGGCATATTCCCATACAGAGTTCCACCAAGAATGACCCTTATATACTTATAAGTAATCATCCGCAATTTACTCTGGACTGTGTACTTGCGATTTTTAAAATTTAATGGGCAGAGTTTTATTACATTTTTATTTCATTAAAAACTCAAAATATATAATTTCAAGCAATTTTATTTGGTGGAAATTATCTTGTTCATATCGCTTATTGTAAGGGTAATAGTGGAATACTAACACGATTGACGGACGACTCTCTAGCATCGTAACTTATAAAGAAACTGGCATAATCCCACATAGAGTTCCACCAAGAATGACCCTTATATACTTATAAGTAATCATCTGCAATTTACTCTGGACTGTGTACTTGCGATTTTTAAAATTTAATGGTCGGAGTTTTCTTACATTTTCATTTCATTAAAAAACATAGAATATATAATTTCAAGCAATTTTATTTGGTGGAAATTATCTTGTCATACTGCTTATTGTAAGGGTAATAGTGGAATACTAACACGATTAACGGACGGTTAACTCGGATCGCGGACGGGACACTTACAATCCCTAGTCAAACTCTTTATCACCGTAACTTATAAAGAAACTGGAATAATCCCATATAGAGTTCCACAAGGAATGACCCGTATATACTTATAAGTAATCATCTGCAATTTACTCTGGACTGTGTACTTGCAATTTTTAAAATTTAATGGCCGGTGTTTTATTAAATTTTTATTTCATTTAAAAACATAGAATATATAATTTCAAGAAATTTTATTTGGTGGAAATTATCTTGTTCATATCGCTTATTGTAAGGGTAATAGTGGAACACTAACACGATTGACGGACGGTTAACTCGAATCGCGGACGGGACTCTAGCTATCCCAAGTCAAACTCTCTATCACTGTAACTTATAAAGAAACTGGCATAATCCCATATAGAGTTCCACCAAGAATGACCCTTATATACTTATAAGTAATCATCTGCAATTTACTCTGGACTATGTACTTGCGATTCTAAAAATTTAATGGTCGGAGTTTTATTACATTTTTATTTCATTAAAAAACATAGAATATAAAATTTCATGCAACTTTATTTGGTGGATATTATCATGTCATATCGCTTATTGTAAGGGTAATAGTGGAATACTAACACGATTAACAGACGGTTAACTCGGATCGCAGACGGGACACTTACAATCCCTAGTTAAACTCTTTATCACCGTAACTTATAAAGAAACTGGCAAAATCCCATATAGAGTTCCACCAAGAATGACCCTTATATAATTATAAGTAATCATCCGCAATTTACTCTGGACTGTGTACTTGCAATTTTTAAAAGTTAATGGTCGGAGTTTTATTACATTTTTATTTCATTAAAAAACACAAAATATATAATTTCAAGTAATTTTATTTGGTGGAAATGATCTTGTTCATATCGTTTATTGTAAGGGTAATAGTGGAATACTAACACGATTGACGGACGGTTAACTCGGATCGCGGACGGGGTACTTACAATCCCTAGTGAAACTCTTTATCACCGTAACTCATAAAGAAACTGGCATAATCCCATATAGAGTTCCACCAAGAATGACCCTTATATACTTATAAGTAATCATCTGCAATTTACTCTAGACTATGTACTTGCGATTTTAAAAATTAAATGGGCGGAGTTTTATTACATTTTTATTTCATTAAAAAACATAGAATATATAATTTCAAGAAATTTTATTTGGTGGAAATTATCTTGTTCATATCACTTATTGTAAGGGTAATAGTGGAATACTAACAAGATTGACGGACGGTTAACTCGAATCGTGGTCGGGACACTTGCAATCCCAAGTCAAACTCTCTATCACCGTAACTTATAAAGAAACTGGCATAATCCCACATAGAGTTCCACAAGGAATGACCCTTATATACTTATAAGTAATCATCTGCAATTTACTCTGGACTGTGTACTTGCAATTTTTAAAATTTAATGGCCGGTGTTTTATTAAATTTTTATTTCATTTAAAAACATAGAATATATAATTTCAAGAAATTTTATTTGGTGGAAATTATCTTGTTCATATCGCTGATTGTAAGGGTAATAGTGGAATACTAACACGATTGACGGACGGTTAACTCGAATCGCGGACGGGACACTAGCTATCCCAAGTCAAACTCTCTATCACTGTAACTTATAAAGAAACTGGCATAATCCCATATAGAGTTCCACCAAGAATGACCCTTATATACTTATAAGTAATCATCTGCAATTTACTCTGGACTATGTACTTGCGATTTTAAAAATTTAATGGGCGGAGTTTTATTACATTTTTATTTCATTAAAAAACATAGAATATAAAATTTCAAGCAATTTTATTTGGTGGATATTATCTTGTCATATCGCTTATTGTGAGGGTAATAGTGGAATACTAACACGATTAACAGACGGTTAACTTGGATCGCGGACGGGACACTTACAATCCCTAGTCAAACTCTTTATCACCGTAACTTATAAAGAAACTGGCATATTCCCATACAGAGTTCCACCAAGAATGACCCTTATATACTTATAAGTAATCATCCGCAATTTACTCCGGACTGTGTACTTGCAATTTTTAAAAGTTAATGGTCGGAGTTTTATTATATTTTTATTTCATTAAAATACACAAAATATATAATTTCAAGTAATTTTATTTGGTGGAAATTATCTTGATCATATCGCTTATTGTAAGGGTAATATTGGTATACTAACAAGATTGACGGACGGTTAACTCGAATCGCGGACGGGACACTTGCAATCCCAAGTCAAACTCTCTATCACCGTAACTTATAAAGAAACTGGCATAATCCCACATAGAGTTCCACAAGGAATGACCCTTATATACTTATAAGTAATCATCTGCAATTTACTCTGGATTGTGTACTTGCAATTTTTAAAATTTAATGGTCGGAGTTTTATTACATTTTTATTTCATTGAAAAACATAGAATATATAATTTCAAACAATTTTATTTGGCGGAAATTATCTTGTCATATCGCTTATTGTAAGGGTAATAGTGGAATACTAACACGATTAACGGACGGTTAACTCGGATCGCAGACGGGACACTTACATTCCCTAGTCAAACTCTTATCACCGTAACTTATAAAGAAACTGGCATAATCCCATATATAGTTCCACCAAGAATGACCCTTATATAATTATAAGTAATCATCCGCAATTTACTCTGGACTGTGTACTTGCAATTTTTAAAAGTTAATGGTCGGAGTTTTATTACATTTTTATTTCATTAAAAAACACAAAATATATAATTTCAAGTAATTTTATTTGGTGGAAATGATCTTGTTCATATCGTTTATAGTAAGGGTAATAGTGGAATACTAACACGTTTGACGGACGGTTAACTCGGATCGTGGACAGGGTACTTACAATCCCTAGTCAAACTCTTTATCACCGTAACTCATAAAGAAACTGGCATAATCCCATTTAGAGTTCCACCAAGAATGACCCTTATATACTTATAAGTAATCATCTGCAATTTACTCTGGACTATGTACTTGCGATTTTAAAAATTAAATGGGCGGAGTTTTATTACATTTTTATTTCATTAAAAAACATAGAATATATAATTTCAAGAAATTTTATTTGGTGGAAATTATCTTGTTCATATCACTTATTGTAAGGGTAATAGTGGAATACTAACAAGATTGACGGACGGTTAACTCGAATCGCGGACGGGACACTTGCAATCCCAAGTCAAACTCTCTATCACCGTAACTTATAAAGAAACTGGCATAATCCCACATAGAGTTCCACAAGGAATGACCCTTATATACTTATAAGTAATCATCTGCAATTTACTCTGGACTGTGTACTTGCAATTTTTAAAATTTAATGGTCGGAGTTTTATTACATTTTTATTTCATTGAAAAACATAGAATATATAATTTCAAACAATTTTATTTGGCGGAAATTATCTTGTCATATCGCTTATTGTAAGGGTAATAGTGGAATACTAACACGATTAACGGACGGTTAACTCGGATCGCAGACGGGACACTTACATTCCCTAGTCAAACTCTTATCACCGTAACTTATAAAGAAACTGGCATAATCCCATATATAGTTCCACCAAGAATGACCCTTATATAATTATAAGTAATCATCCGCAATTTACTCTGGACTGTGTACTTGCAATTTTTAAAAGTTAATGGTCGGAGTTTTATTACATTTTTATTTCATTAAAAAACACAAAATATATAATTTCAAGTAATTTTATTTGGTGGAAATGATCTTGTTCATATCGTTTATAGTAAGGGTAATAGTGGAATACTAACACGTTTGACGGACGGTTAACTCGGATCGTGGACAGGGTACTTACAATCCCTAGTCAAACTCTTTATCACCGTAACTCATAAAGAAACTGGCATAATCCCATTTAGAGTTCCACCAAGAATGACCCTTATATACTTATAAGTAATCATCTGCAATTTACTCTGGACTATGTACTTGCGATTTTAAAAATTAAATGGGCGGAGTTTTATTACATTTTTATTTCATTAAAAAACATAGAATATATAATTTCAAGAAATTTTATTTGGTGGAAATTATCTTGTTCATATCACTTATTGTAAGGGTAATAGTGGAATACTAACAAGATTGACGGACGGTTAACTCGAATCGCGGACGGGACACTTGCAATCCCAAGTCAAACTCTCTATCACCGTAACTTATAAAGAAACTGGCATAATCCCACATAGAGTTCCACAAGGAATGACCCTTATATACTTATAAGTAATCATCTGCAATTTACTTTGGACTATGTACTTGCGATTTTAAAAATTTAATGGTCGGAGTTTTATTACATTTTTATTTCATTGAAAATCATAGAATATATAATTTCAAACAATTTTATTTGGCGGAAATTATCTTGTCATATCGCTTATTGTAAGGGTAATAGTGGAATACTAACAAGATTGACGGACGGTTAACTCGAATCGCGGACGGGACACTTGCAATCCCAAGTCAAACTCTCTATCACCGTAACTTATAAAGAAACTGGCATAATCCCACATAGAGTTCCACAAGGAATGACCCTTATATACTTATAAGTAATCATCTGCAATTTACTCTGGACTGTGTACTTGCAATTTTTAAAATTTAATGGTCGGAGTTTTATTACATTTTTATTTCATTAAAAAACATAGAATATATAATTTCAAGAAATTTTATTTGGTGGAAATTATCTTGTTCATATCACTTATTGTAAGGGTAATAGTGGAATACTAACAAGATTGACGGACGGTTAACTCGAATCGTGGTCGGGACACTTGCAATCCCAAGTCAAACTCTCTATCACCGTAACTTATAAAGAAACTGGCATAATCCCACATAGAGTTCCACAAGGAATGACCCTTATATACTTATAAGTAATCATCTGCAATTTACTCTGGACTGTGTACTTGCAATTTTTAAAATTTAATGGCCGGTGTTTTATTAAATTTTTATTTCATTTAAAAACATAGAATATATAATTTCAAGAAATTTTATTTGGTGGAAATTATCTTGTTCATATCGCTGATTGTAAGGGTAATAGTGGAATACTAACACGATTGACGGACGGTTAACTCGAATCGCGGACGGGACACTAGCTATCCCAAGTCAAACTCTCTATCACTGTAACTTATAAAGAAACTGGGATAATCCCATATAGAGTTCCACCAAGAATGACCCTTATATACTTATAAGTAATCATCTGCAATTTACTCTGGACTATGTACTTGCGATTTTAAAAATTTAATGGGCGGAGTTTTATTACATTTTTATTTCATTAAAAAACATAGAATATAAAATTTCAAGCAATTTTATTTGGTGGATATTATCTTGTCATATCGCTTATTGTGAGGGTAATAGTGGAATACTAACACGATTAACAGACGGTTAACTTGGATCGCGGACGGGACACTTACAATCCCTAGTCAAACTCTTTATCACCGTAACTTATAAAGAAACTGGCATATTCCCATACAGAGTTCCACCAAGAATGACCCTTATATACTTATAAGTAATCATCCGCAATTTACTCTGGACTGTGTACTTGCAATTTTTAAAAGTTAATGGTCGGAGTTTTATTACATTTTTATTTCATTAAAATACACAAAATATATAATTTCAAGTAATTTTATTTGGTGGAAATTATCTTGATCATATCGCTTATTGTAAGGGTAATATTGGTATACTAACAAGATTGACGGACGGTTAACTCGAATCGCGGACGGGACACTTGCAATCCCAAGTCAAACTCTCTATCACCGTAACTTATAAAGAAACTGGCATAATCCCACATAGAGTTCCACAAGGAATGACCCTTATATACTTATAAGTAATCATCTGCAATTTACTCTGGACTGTGTACTTGCAATTTTTAAAATTTAATGGTCGGAGTTTTATTACATTTTTATTTCATTGAAAAACATAGAATATATAATTTCAAACAATTTTATTTGGCGGAAATTATCTTGTCATATCGCTTATTGTAAGGGTAATAGTGGAATACTAACACGATTAACGGACGGTTAACTCGGATCGCAGACGGGACACTTACATTCCCTAGTCAAACTCTTATCACCGTAACTTATAAAGAAACTGGCATAATCCCATATATAGTTCCACCAAGAATGACCCTTATATAATTATAAGTAATCATCCGCAATTTACTCTGGACTGTGTACTTGCAATTTTTAAAAGTTAATGGTCGGAGTTTTATTACATTTTTATTTCATTAAAAAACACAAAATATATAATTTCAAGTAATTTTATTTGGTGGATATTATCTTGTCATATCGCTTATTGTGAGGGTAATAGTGGAATACTAACACGATTAACAGACGGTTAACTTGGATCGCGGACGGGACACTTACAATCCCTAGTCAAACTCTTTATCACCGTAACTTATAAAGAAACTGGCATATTCCCATACAGAGTTCCACCAAGAATGACCCTTATATACTTATAAGTAATCATCCGCAATTTACTCTGGACTGTGTACTTGCAATTTTTAAAAGTTAATGGTCGGAGTTTTATTACATTTTTATTTCATTAAAATACACAAAATATATAATTTCAAGTAATTTTATTTGGTGGAAATTATCTTGATCATATCGCTTATTGTAAGGGTAATATTGGTATACTAACAAGATTGACGGACGGTTAACTCGAATCGCGGACGGGACACTTGCAATCCCAAGTCAAACTCTCTATCACCGTAACTTATAAAGAAACTGGCATAATCCCACATAGAGTTCCACAAGGAATGACCCTTATATACTTATAAGTAATCATCTGCAATTTACTCTGGACTGTGTACTTGCAATTTTTAAAATTTAATGGTCGGAGTTTTATTACATTTTTATTTCATTGAAAAACATAGAATATATAATTTCAAACAATTTTATTTGGCGGAAATTATCTTGTCATATCGCTTATTGTAAGGGTAATAGTGGAATACTAACACGATTAACGGACGGTTAACTCGGATCGCAGACGGGACACTTACATTCCCTAGTCAAACTCTTATCACCGTAACTTATAAAGAAACTGGCATAATCCCATATATAGTTCCACCAAGAATGACCCTTATATAATTATAAGTAATCATCCGCAATTTACTCTGGACTGTGTACTTGCAATTTTTAAAAGTTAATGGTCGGAGTTTTATTACATTTTTATTTCATTAAAAAACACAAAATATATAATTTCAAGTAATTTTATTTGGTGGAAATGATCTTGTTCATATCGTTTATAGTAAGGGTAATAGTGGAATACTAACACGTTTGACGGACGGTTAACTCGGATCGTGGACAGGGTACTTACAATCCCTAGTCAAACTCTTTATCACCGTAACTCATAAAGAAACTGGCATAATCCCATTTAGAGTTCCACCAAGAATGACCCTTATATACTTATAAGTAATCATCTGCAATTTACTCTGGACTATGTACTTGCGATTTTAAAAATTAAATGGGCGGAGTTTTATTACATTTTTATTTCATTAAAAAACATAGAATATATAATTTCAAGAAATTTTATTTGGTGGAAATTATCTTGTTCATATCACTTATTGTAAGGGTAATAGTGGAATACTAACAAGATTGACGGACGGTTAACTCGAATCGCGGACGGGACACTTGCAATCCCAAGTCAAACTCTCTATCACCGTAACTTATAAAGAAACTGGCATAATCCCACATAGAGTTCCACAAGGAATGACCCTTATATACTTATAAGTAATCATCTGCAATTTACTCTGGACTATGTACTTGCGATTTTAAAAATTTAATGGTCGGAGTTTTATTACATTTTTATTTCATTGAAAATCATAGAATATATAATTTCAAACAATTTTATTTGGCGGAAATTATCTTGTCATATCGCTTATTGTAAGGGTAATAGTGGAATACTAACAAGATTGACGGACGGTTAACTCGAATCGCGGACGGGACACTTGCAATCCCAAGTCAAACTCTCTATCACCGTAACTTATAAAGAAACTGGCATAATCCCACATAGAGTTCCACAAGGAATGACCCTTATATACTTATAAGTAATCATCTGCAATTTACTCTGGACTGTGTACTTGCAATTTTTAAAATTTAATGGTCGGAGTTTTATTACATTTTTATTTCATTGAAAAACATAGAATATATAATTTCAAACAATTTTATTTGGCGGAAATTATCTTGTCATATCGCTTATTGTAAGGGTAATAGTGGAATACTAACACGATTAACGGACGGTTAACTCGGATCGCAGACGGGACACTTACATTCCCTAGTCAAACTCTTTATCACCGTAACTTATAAAGAAACTGGCATAATCCCATATATAGTTCCACCAAGAATGACCCTTATATAATTATAAGTAATCATCCGCAATTTACTCTGGACTGTGTACTTGCAATTTTTAAAAGTTAATGGTCGGAGTTTTATTACATTTTTATTTCATTAAAAAACACAAAATATATAATTTCAAGTAATTTTATTTGGTGGAAATGATCTTGTTCATATTGTTTATTGTAAGGGTAATAGTGGAATACTACCACGATTGACGGACGGTTAACTCGGATCGTGGACGGGGTACTTACAATCCCTAGTCAAACTCTTTATCACCGTAACTCATAAAGAAACTGGCATAATCCCATTTAGAGTTCCACCAAGAATGACCCTTATATACTTATAAGTAATCATCTGCAATTTACTCTGGACTATGTACTTGCGATTTTAAAAATTAAATGGGCGGAGTTTTATTACATTTTTATTTCATTAAAAAACATAGAATATATAATTTCAAGAAATTTTATTTGGTGGAAATTATCTTGTTCATATCACTTATTGTAAGGGTAATAGTGGAATACTAACAAGATTGACGGACGGTTAGCTCGAATCGCGGACGGGACACTTGCAATCCCAAGTCAAATTCTCTATCACCGTAACTTATAAAGAAACTGGCATAATCCCACATAGAGTTCCACAAGGAATGACCCTTATATACTTATAAGTAATCATCTGCAATTTACTCTGGACTGTGTACTTGCAATTTTTAAAATTTAATGGTCGGAGTTTTATTACATTTTTATTTCATTGAAAAACATAGAATATATAATTTCAAACAATTTTATTTGGCGGAAATTATCTTGTCATATCGCTTATTGTAAGGGTAATAGTGGAATACTAACACGATTAACGGACGGTTAACTCGGATCGCAGACGGGACACTTACATTCCCTAGTCAAACTCTTTATCACCGTAACTTATAAAGAAACTGGCATAATCCCATATATAGTTCCACCAAGAATGACCCTTATATAATTATAAGTAATCATCCGCAATTTACTCTGGACTGTGTACTTGCAATTTTTAAAAGTTAATGGTCGGAGTTTTATTACATTTTTATTTCATTAAAAAACACAAAATATATAATTTCATGTAATTTTATTTGGTGGAAATGATCTTGTTCATATCGTTTATTGTAAGGGTAATAGTGGAATACTAACACGATTGACGGACGGTTAACTCGGATCGTGGACGGGGTACTTACAATCCCTAGTCAAACTCTTTATCACCGTAACTCATAAAGAAACTGGCATAATCCCATATAGAGTTCCACCAAGAATGACCCCTATATACTTATAAGTAATCATCTGCAATTTACTCTGGACTATGTACTTGCGATTTTAAAAATTAAATGGGCGGAGTTTTATTACATTTTTATTTCATTAAAAAACATAGAATATATAATTTCAAGAAATTTTATTTGGTGGAAATTATCTTGTTCATATCACTTATTGTAAGGGTAATAGTGGAATACTAACAAGATTGACGGGCGGTTAACTCGAATCGTGGACGGGACACTTGCAATCCCAAGTCAAACTCTCTATCACCGTAACTTATAAAGAATCTGGCATAATCCCACATAGAGTTCCACAAGGAATGACCCTTATATACTTATAAGTAATCATCTGCAATTTACTCTGGACGGTATACTTGCAATTTTTAAAATTTAATGGTTGGAGTTTTATTACATTTTTATTTCATTGAAAAACATAGAATATATAATTTCAAGAAATTTTATTTGGTGGAAATTTTCTTGTTCATATCGCTTATTGTAAGAGTAATAGTGGAATACTAACACGATTGACGGACGGTTAACTCGAATCGCGGACGGGACACTAGCTATCCCAAGTCAAACTCTCTATCACTGTAACTTATAAAGAAACTGGCATAATCCCATTTAGAGTTCCACCAAGAATGACCCTTATATACTTATAAGTAATCATGTGCAATTTACTCTGGACTGTGTACTTGCGATTTTTAAAATTTAATGGTCGGAGTTTTCTTACATTTTCATTTCATTAAAAAACATAGAATATAAAATTTCAAGGAATTTTATTTGGTGGATATTATCTTGTCATATCGCTTATTGTAAGGGTAATAGTTGAATATTAACACGATTAACAGACGGCTAACTCGGATCGCGGACGGGACACTTACAATCCCTAGTCAAACTCTTTATCACCGAAACTTATAAAGAAACTGGCATATTCCCACACAGAGTTCCACCAAGAATGACCCTTATATACTTATAAGTAATCATCCGCAATTTACTCTGGACTGTGTACTTGCGATTTTTAAAATTTAATGGGCAGAGTTTTATTACATTTTTATTTCATTAAAAACTCAAAATATATAATTTCAAGAAATTTTATTTGGTGGAAATTATCTTGTTCATATCGCTTTTTGTAAGGGTAATAGTGGAATACTAACACGATTGACGGACAACTCTCTATCACCGTAACTTATAAAGAAACTGGCATAATCCCACATAGAGTTCCACCAAGAATGACCCTTATATACTTATACGTAATCATCTGCAATTTACTCTGGACTATGTACTTGCGATTTTTAAAATTTAATGGTCGGAGTTTTCTTACATTTTCATTTCATTAAAAAACATAGAATATATAATTTCAAGCAATTTTATTTGGTGGAAATTATCTTGTCATATTGCTTATTGTAAGGGGAATAGTGGAATACTAACACGATTAACGGACGGTTAACTCGGATCGCGGACGGGACACTTACAATCCCTAGTCAAACTCTTTATCACCGTAACTTATAAAGAAACTGGAATAATCCCATATAGGGTTCCACAAGGAATGACCCTTATATACTTATAAGTAATCATCTGCAATTTACTCTGGACTATGTACTTGCGATTTTAAAAATTAAATGGACGGAGTTTTATTATATTTTTATTTCATTAAAAAACATAGAATATATAATTTCAAGAAATTTTATTTGGTGGAAATTATCTTGTTCATATCACTTATTGTAAGGGTAATAGTGGAATACTAACAAGATTGACGGACGGTTAACTCGAATCGTGGACGGGACACTTGCAATCCCAAGTCAAACTCTCTATCACCGTAACTTATAAAGAAACTGGCATAATCCCACATAGAGTTCCACAAGGAATGACCCTTATATACTTTTAAGTAATCATCTGCAATTTACTCTAGACTGTGTACTTGCAATTTTTAAAATTTAATGGTCGGAATTTTGTTACATTTTTATTTCATTGAAAAACATAGAATATATAATTTCAAACAATTTTATTTGGCGGAAATTATCTTGTCATATCGCTTATTGTAAGGGTAATAGTGGAATACTAACACGATTAACGGACGGTTAACTCGGATCGCAGACGGGACACTTACAATCCCTAGTCAAACTCTTTATCACCGTAACTTATAAAGAAACTGGCATAATCCCATATAGAGTTCCACCAAGAATGACCCTTATATAATTATAAGTAATCATCCGCAATTTACTCTGGACTGTGTACTTGCAATTTTTAAAAGTTAATGGTCGGAGTTTTATTACATTTTTATTTCATAAAAAAACGCAAAATATATAATTTCAAGTAATTTTATTTGGTGGAAATTATCTTGTTCATATCGTTTATTGTAAGGGTAATAGTGGAATACTAACACGATTGACGGACGGTTAACTCGGATCGCGGACGGGGTACTTACAATCCCTAGTCAAACTCTTTATCACCGTAACTCATAAAGAAACTGGCATAATCCCATATAGAGTTCCACCAAGAATGACCCTTATATACTTATAAGTAATCATCTGCAATTTACTCTGGACTATGTACTTGCGATTTTAAAAATTAAATGGGCGGAGTTTTATTACATTTTTATTACATTAAAAAACATAGAATATATAATTTCAAGAAATTTTATTTGGTGGAAATTATCTTGTTCATATCACTTATTGTAAGGGTAATAGTGGAATACTAACAAGATTGACGGACGGTTAACTCGAATCGTGGACGGGACACTTGCAATCCCAAGTCAAACTCTCTATCACCGTAACTTATAAAGAAACTGGCATAATCCCACATAGAGTTCCACAAGGAATGACCCTTATATACTTTTAAGTAATCATCTACAATTTACTCTAGACTGTGTACTTGCAATTTTTAAAATTTAATGGTCGGAATTTTGTTACATTTTTATTTCATTGAAAAACATAGAATATATAATTTCAAACAATTTTATTTGGCGGAAATTATCTTGTCATATCGCTTATTGTAAGGGTAATAGTGGAATACTAACACGATTAACGGACGGTTAACTCGGATCGCAGACGGGACACTTACAATCCCTAGTCAAACTCTTTATCACCGTAACTTATAAAGAAACTGGCATAATCCCATATAGAGTTCCACCAAGAATGACCCTTATATAATTATAAGTAATCATCCGCAATTTACTCTGGACTGTGTACTTGCAATTTTTAAAAGTTAATGGTCGGAGTTTTATTACATTTTTATTTCATAAAAAAACGCAAAATATATAATTTCAAGTAATTTTATTTGGTGGAAATTATCTTGTTCATATCGTTTATTGTAAGGGTAATAGTGGAATACTAACACGATTGACGGACGGTTAACTCGGATCGCGGACGGGGTACTTACAATCCCTAGTCAAACTCTTTATCACCGTAACTCATAAAGAAACTGGCATAATCCCATATAGAGTTCCACCAAGAATGACCCTTATATACTTATAAGTAATCATCTGCAATTTACTCTGGACTATGTACTTGCGATTTTAAAAATTAAATGGGCGGAGTTTTATTACATTTTTATTTCATTAAAAAACATAGAATATATAATTTCAAGAAATTTTATTTGGTGGAAATTATCTTGTTCATATCACTTATTGTAAGGGTAATAGTGGAATACTAACAAGATTGACGGACGGTTAACTCGAATCGTGGTCGCGACGCTTGCAATCCCAAGTCAAACTCTCTATCACCGTAACTTATAAAGAAACTGGCATAATCCCACATAGAGTTCCACAAGGAATGACCCTTATATACTTATAAGTAATCATCTGCAATTTACTCTGGACTGTGTACTTGCAATTTTAAAAATTTAATGGTCGGAGTTTTATTACATATTTATTTCATTGAAAAACATAGAATATATAATTTCAAGAAATTTTATTTGGTGGAAATTATCTTGTTCATATCGCTTATTGTAAGGGTAATAGTGGAATACTAACACGATTGACGGACGGTTAACTCGAATCGCGGACGGGACACTAGCTATCCCAAGTCAAACTCTCTATCACTGTAACTTATAAAGAAACTGGCATAATACCATATAGAGTTCCACCAAGAATGACCCTTATATACTTATAAGTAATCATCTGCAATTTACTCTGGACTATGTACTTGCGATTTTAAAAATTTAATGGGCGGAGTTTTATTACATTTTTATTTCATTAAAAAACATAGAATATAAAATTTCAAGCAATTTTATTTGGTTGATATTATCTTGCCATATCGCTTATTGTAAGGGTAATAGTGGAATACTAACACGATTAACAGACGGTTAACTTGGATCGCGGACGGGACACTTACAATCCCTAGTCAAACTCTTTATCACCGTAACTTATAAAGAAACTGGCATATTCCCATACAGAGTTCCACCAAGAATGACCCTTATATACTTATAAGTAATCATCCGCAATTTACTCTGGACTGTGTACTTGCGATTTTTAAAATTTAATGGGCAGAGTTTTATTACATTTTTATTTCATTAAAAACTCAAAATATATAATTTCAAGCAATTTTATTTGGTGGAAATTATCTTGTTCATATCGCTTATTGTAAGGGTAATAGTGGAATACTAACACGATTGACGGACGACTCTCTAGCATCGTAACTTATAAAGAAACTGGCATAATCCCACATAGAGTTCCACCAAGAATGACCCTTATATACTTATAAGTAATCATCTGCAATTTACTCTGGACTGTGTACTTGCGATTTTTAAAATTTAATGGTCGGAGTTTTCTTACATTTTCATTTCATTAAAAAACATAGAATATATAATTTCAAGCAATTTTATTTGGTGGAAATTATCTTGTCATACTGCTTATTGTAAGGGTAATAGTGGAATACTAACACGATTAACGGACGGTTAACTCGGATCGCGGACGGGACACTTACAATCCCTAGTCAAACTCTTTATCACCGTAACTTATAAAGAAACTGGAATAATCCCATATAGAGTTCCACAAGGAATGACCCTTATATACTTATAAGTAATCATCTGCAATTTACTCTGGACTGTGTACTTGCAATTTTTAAAATTTAATGGCCGGTGTTTTATTAAATTTTTATTTCATTTAAAAACATAGAATATATAATTTCAAGAAATTTTATTTGGTGGAAATTATCTTGTTCATATCTCTTATTGTAAGGGTAATAGTGGAACACTAACACGATTGACGGACGGTTAACTCGAATCGCGGACGGGACTCTAGCTATCCCAAGTCAAACTCTCTATCACTGTAACTTATAAAGAAACTGGCATAATCCCATATAGAGTTCCACCAAGAATGACCCTTATATACTTATAAGTAATCATCTGCAATTTACTCTGGACTATGTACTTGCGATTCTAAAAATTTAATGGTCGGAGTTTTATTACATTTTTATTTCATTAAAAAACATAGAATATAAAATTTCATGCAACTTTATTTGGTGGATATTATCATGTCATATCGCTTATTGTAAGGGTAATAGTGGAATACTAACACGATTAACAGACGGTTAACTCGGATCGCAGACGGGACACTTACAATCCCTAGTTAAACTCTTTATCACCGTAACTTATAAAGAAACTGGCAAAATCCCATATAGAGTTCCACCAAGAATGACCCTTATATAATTATAAGTAATCATCCGCAATTTACTCTGGACTGTGTACTTGCAATTTTTAAAAGTTAATGGTCGGAGTTTTATTACATTTTTATTTCATTAAAAAACACAAAATATATAATTTCAAGTAATTTTATTTGGTGGAAATTATCTTGTTCATATCGTTTATTGTAAGGGTAATAGTGGAATACTAACACGATTGACGGACGGTTAACTCGGATCGCGGACGGGGTACTTACAATCCCTAGTCAAACTCTTTATCACCGTAACTCATAAAGAAACTGGCATAATCCCATATAGAGTTCCACCAAGAATGACCCTTATATACTTATAAGTAATCATCTGCAATTTACTCTGGACTATGTACTTGCGATTTTAAAAATTAAATGGGCGGAGTTTTATTACATTTTTATTACATTAAAAAACACAGAATATATAATTTCAAGAAATTTTATTTGGTGGAAATTATCTTGTTCATATCACTTATTGTAAGGGTAATAGTGGAATACTAACAAGATTGACGGACGGTTAACTCGAATCGTGGACGGGACACTTGCAATCCCAAGTCAAACTCTCTATCACCGTAACTTATAAAGAAACTGGCATAATCCCACATAGAGTTCCACAAGGAATGACCCTTATATACTTATAAGTAATCATCTGCAATTTACTCTGGACTGTGTACTTGCAATTTTTAAAATTTAATGGTCGCAGTTTTATTACATATTTATTTCATTGAAAAACATAGAATATATAATTTCAAGAAATTTTATTTGGTGGAAATTATCTTGTTCATATCGCTTATTGTAAGGGTAATAGTGGAATACTAACACGATTGACGGACGGTTAACTCGAATCGCGGACGGGACACTAGCTATCCCAAGTCAAACTCTCTATCACTGTAACTTATAAAGAAACTGGCATAATACCATATAGAGTTCCACCAAGAATGACCCTTATATACTTATAAGTAATCATCTGCAATTTACTCTGGACTATGTACTTGCGATTTTAAAAATTTAATGGGCGGAGTTTTATTACATTTTTATTTCATTAAAAAACATAGAATATAAAATTTCAAGCAATTTTATTTGGTTGATATTATCTTGCCATATCGCTTATTGTAAGGGTAATAGTGGAATACTAACACGATTAACAGACGGTTAACTTGGATCGCGGACGGGACACTTACAATCCCTAGTCAAACTCTTTATCACCGTAACTTATAAAGAAACTGGCATATTCCCATACAGAGTTCCACCAAGAATGACCCTTATATACTTATAAGTAATCATCCGCAATTTACTCTGGACTGTGTACTTGCGATTTTTAAAATTTAATGGGCAGAGTTTTATTACATTTTTATTTCATTAAAAACTTAAAATATATAATTTCAAGCAATTTTATTTGGTGGAAATTATCTTGTTCATATCGCTTATTCTAAGGGTAATAGTGGAACACTAACACGATTGACGGACGACTCTCTAGCATCGTAACTTATAAAGAAACTGGCATAATCCCACATAGAGTTCCACCAAGAATGACCCTTATATACTTATAAGTAATCATCTGCAATTTACTCTGGACTGTGTACTTGCGATTTTTAAAATTTAATGGTCGGAGTTTTCTTACATTTTCATTTCATTAAAAAACATAGAATATATAATTTCAAGCAATTTTATTTGGTGGAAATTATCTTGTCATACTGCTTATTGTAAGGGTAATAGTGGAATACTAACACGATTAACGGACGGTTAACTCGGATCGCGGACGGGACACTTACAATCCCTAGTCAAACTCTTTATCACCGTAACTTATAAAGAAACTGGAATAATCCCATATAGAGTTCCACAAGGAATGACCCTTATATACTTATAAGTAATCATCTGCAATTTACTCTGGACTGTGTACTTGCAATTTTTAAAATTTAATGGCCGGTGTTTTATTAAATTTTTATTTCATTTAAAAACATAGAATATATAATTTCAAGAAATTTTATTTGGTGGAAATTATCTTGTTCATATCGCTGATTGTAAGGGTAATAGTGGAATACTAACACGATTGACGGACGGTTAACTCGAATCGCGGACGGGACACTAGCTATCCCAAGTCAAACTCTCTATCACTGTAACTTATAAAGAAACTGGCATAATCCCATATAGAGTTCCACCAAGAATGACCCTTATATACTTATAAGTAATCATCTGCAATTTACTCTGGACTATGTACTTGCGATTTTAAAAATTTAATGGGCGGAGTTTTATTACATTTTTATTTCATTAAAAAACATAGAATATAAAATTTCAAGCAATTTTATTTGGTGGATATTATCTTGTCATATCGCTTATTGTGAGGGTAATAGTGGAATACTAACACGATTAACAGACGGTTAACTTGGATCGCGGACGGGACACTTACAATCCCTAGTCAAACTCTTTATCACCGTAACTTATAAAGAAACAGGCATATTCCCATACAGAGTTCCACCAAGAATGACCCTTATATACTTATAAGTAATCATCCGCAATTTACTCTGGACTGTGTACTTGCAATTTTTAAAAGTTAATGGTCGGAGTTTTATTACATTTTTATTTCATAAAAAAACGCAAAATATATAATTTCAAGTAATTTTATTTGGTGGAAATTATCTTGTTCATATCGTTTATTGTAAGGGTAATAGTGGAATACTAACACGATTGACGGACGGTTAACTCGGATCGCGGACGGGGTACTTACAATCCCTAGTCAAACTCTTTATCACCGTAACTCATAAAGAAACTGGCATAATCCCATATAGAGTTCCACCAAGAATGACCCTTATATACTTATAAGTAATCATCTGCAATTTACTCTAGACTATGTACTTGCGATTTTAAAAATTAAATGGGCGGAGTTTTATTACATTTTTATTTCATTAAAAAACATAGAATATATAATTTCAAGAAATTTTATTTGGTGGAAATTATCTTGTTCATATCACTTATTGTAAGGGTAATAGTGGAATACTAACAAGATTGACGGACGGTTAACTCGAATCGTGGTCGCGACGCTTGCAATCCCAAGTCAAACTCTCTATCACCGTAACTTATAAAGAAACTGGCATAATCCCACATAGAGTTCCACAAGGAATGACCCTTATATACTTATAAGTAATCATCTGCAATTTACTCTGGACTGTGTACTTGCAATTTTTAAAATTTAATGGTCGGAGTTTTATTACATTTTTATTTCATTGAAAAACATAGAATATATAATTTCAAGAAATTTTATTTGGTGGAAATTATCTTGTTCATATCGCTGATTGTAAGGGTAATAGTGGAATACTAACACGATTGACGGACGGTTAACTCGAATCGCGGACGGGACACTAGCTATCCCAAGTCAAACTCTCTATCACTGTAACTTATAAAGAAACTGGCATAATCCCATATAGAGTTCCACCAAGAATGACCCTTATATACTTATAAGTAATCATCTGCAATTTACTCTGGACTATGTACTTGCGATTTTAAAAATTTAATGGGCGTAGTTTTATTACATTTTTATTTCATTAAAAAACATAGAATATAAAATTTCAAGCAATTTTATTTGGTGGATATTATCTTGTCATATCGCTTATTGTGAGGGTAATAGTGGAATACTAACACGATTAACAGACGGTTAACTTGGATCGCGGATGGGACACTTACAATCCCTAGTCAAACTCTTTATCACCGTAACTTATAAAGAAACTGGCATATTCCCATACAGAGTTCCACCAAGAATGACCCTTATATACTTATAAGTAATCATCCGCAATTTACTCTGGAATGTGTACTTGCGATTTTTAAAATTTAATGGGCAGAGTTTTATTACATTTTTATTTCATTAAAAAATCAAAATATATAATTTCAAGCAATTTTATTTGGTGGAAATTATCTTGTTCATATCGCTTATTGTAAGGGTAATAGTGGAATACTAACACGATTGACGGACGACTCTCTAGCATCGTAACTTATAAAGAAACTGGCATAATCCCACATAGAGTTCCACCAACAATGACCCTTATATACTTATAAGTAATCATCTGCAATTTACTCTGGACTGTGTACTTGCGATTTTTAAAATTTAATGGTTGGAGTTTTCTTACATTTTTATTTCATTAAAAAACATAGAATATATAATTTCAAGCAATTTTATTTGGTGGAAATTATCTTGTCATATTGCTTATTGTAAGGGTAATAGTGGAATACTAACACGATTAACGGACGGTTAACTCGGATCGCGGACGGGACACTTACAATCCCTAGTCAAACTCTTTATCACCGTAACTTATAAAGAAACTGGAATAATCCCATATAGAGTTCCACAAGGAATGACCCTTATATACTTATAAGTAATCATCTGCAATTTACTCTGGACTGTGTACTTGCAATTTTTAAAATTTAATGGCCGGAGTTTTATTACATTTTTATTTCATTTAAAAACATAGAATATATAATTTCAAGAAATTTTATTTGTTGGAAATTATCTTGTTCATATCGTTTATTGTAAGGGTAATAGTGGAATACTAACACGATTGACGGACGGTTAACTCGGATCGCGGACGGGGTACTTACAATCCCTAGTCAAACTCTTTATCACCGTAACTCGTAAAGAAACTGGCATAATCCCATATAGAGTTCCACCAAGAATGACCCTTATATACTTATAAGTAATCATCTGCAATTTACTCTAGACTATGTACTTGCGATTTTAAAAATTAAATGGGCGGAGTTTTATTACATTTTTATTTCATTAAAAAACATAGAATATATAATTTCAAGAAATTTTATTTGGTGGAAATTATCTTGTTCATATCACTTATTGTAAGGGTAATAGTGGAATACTAACAAGATTGACGGACGGTTAACTCGAATCGTGGTCGGGACACTTGCAATCCCAAGTCAAACTCTCTATCACTGTAACTTATAAAGAAACTGGCATAATCCCACATAGAGTTCCACAAGGAATGACCCTTATATACTTATAAGTAATCATCTGCAATTTACTCTGGACTGTGTACTTGCAATTTTTAAAATTTAATGGTCGGAGTTTTATTACATTTTTATTTCATTGAAAAACATAGAATATATAATTTCAAGAAATTTTATTTGGTGGAAATTATCTTGTTCATATCGCTGATTGTAAGGGTAATAGTGGAATACTAACATGATTGACGGACGGTTAACTCGAATCGCGGACGGGACACTAGCTATCCCAAGTCAAACTCCCTATCACTGTAACTTATAAAGAAACTGGCATAATCCCATATAGAGTTCCACCAAGAATGACCCTTATATACTTATAAGTAATCATCTGCAATTTACTCTGGACTATGTACTTGCGATTTTAAAAATTTAATGGGCGGAGTTTTATTACATTTTTATTTCATTAAAAAACATAGAATATAAAATTTCAAGCAATTTTGTTTGGTGGATATTATCTTGTCATATCGCTTATTGTGAGGGTAATAGTGGAATACTAACACGATTAACAGACGGTTAACTTGGATCGCGGACGGGACACTTACAATCCCTAGTCAAACTCTTTATCACCGTAACTTATAAAGAAACTGGCATATTCCCATACAGAGTTCCACCAAGAATGACCCTTATATACTTATAAGTAATCATCCGTAATTTACTCTGGAATGTGTACTTGCGATTTTTAAAATTTAATGGGCAGAGTTTTATTACATTTTTATTTCATTAAAAAATCAAAATATATAATTTCAAGCAATTTTATTTGGTGGAAATTATCTTGTTCATATCGCTTATTGTAAGGGTAATAGTGGAATACTAACACGATTGACGGACGACTCTCTAGCATCGTAACTTATAAAGAAACTGGCATAATCCCACATAGAGTTCCACCAAGAATGACCCTTATATACTTATAAGTAATCATCTGCAATTTACTCTGGACTATGTACTTGCGATTCTAAAAATTTAATGGTCGGAGTTTTATTACATTTTTATTTCATTAAAAACATAGAATATAAAATTTCATGCAACTTTATTTGGTGGATATTATCATGTCATATCGCTTATTGTAAGGGTAATAGTGGAATACTAACACGATTAACAGACGGTTAACTCGGATCGCAGACGGGACACTTACAATCCCTAGTTAAACTCTTTATCACCGTAACTTATAAAGAAACTGGCATAATCCCATATAGAGTTAGAATGACCCTTATATAATTATAAGTAAACATCCGCAATTTACTCTGGACTGTGTACATGCAATTTTTAAAAGTTAATGGTCGAAGTTTTATTACATTTTTATTTCATTAAAAAACACAAAATATATAATTTCAAGTAATTTTATTTGGTGGAAATGATCTTGTTCATATCGTTTATTGTAAGGGTAATAGTGGAATACTAACACGATTGACGGACGGTTAACTCGGATCGCGGACGGGGTACTTACAATCCCTAGTCAAACTCTTTATCACCGTAACTCGTAAAGAAACTGGCATAATCCCATATAGAGTTCCACCAAGAATGACCCTTATATACTTATAAGTAATCATCTGCAATTTACTCTAGACTATGTACTTGCGATTTTAAAAATTAAATGGGCGGAGTTTTATTACATTTTTATTTCATTAAAAAACATAGAATATATAATTTCAAGAAATTTTATTTGGTGGAAATTATCTTGTTCATATCACTTATTGTAAGGGTAATAGTGGAATACTAACAAGATTGACGGACGGTTAACTCGAATCGTGGTCGGGACACTTGCAATCCCAAGTCAAACTCTCTATCACCGTAACTTATAAAGAAACTGGCATAATCCCACATAGAGTTCCACAAGGAATGACCCTTATATACTTATAAGTAATCATCTGCAATTTACTCTGGACTGTGTACTTGCAATTTTTAAAATTTAATGGTCGGAGTTTTATTACATTTTTATTTCATTGAAAAACATAGAATATATAATTTCAAGAAATTTTATTTGGTGGAAATTATCTTGTTCATATCGCTGATTGTAAGGGTAATAGTGGAATACTAACACGATTGACGGACGGTTAACTCGAATCGCGGACGGGACACTAGCTATCCCAAGTCAAACTCTCTATCACTGTAACTTATAAAGAAACTGGCATAATCCCATATAGAGTTCCACCAAGAATGACCCTTATATACTTATAAGTAATCATCTGCAATTTACTCTGGACTATGTACTTGCGATTTTAAAAATTTAATGGGCGGAGTTTTATTACATTTTTATTTCATTAAAAAACATAGAATATAAAATTTCAAGCAATTTTATTTGGTGGATATTATCTTGTCATATCGCTTATTGTGAGGGTAATAGTGGAATACTAACACGATTAACAGACGGTTAACTTGGATCGCGGACGGGACACTTACAATCCCTAGTCAAACTCTTTATCACCGTAACTTATAAAGAAACTGGCATATTCCCATACAGAGTTCCACCAAGAATGACCCTTATATACTTATAAGTAATCATCCGTAATTTACTCTGGAATGTGTACTTGCGATTTTTAAAATTTAATGGGCAGAGTTTTATTACATTTTTATTTCATTAAAAAATCAAAATATATAATTTCAAGCAATTTTATTTGGTGGAAATTATCTTGTTCATATCGCTTATTGTAAGGGTAATAGTGGAATACTAACACGATTGACGGACGACTCTCTAGCATCGTAACTTATAAAGAAACTGGCATAATCCCACATAGAGTTCCACCAAGAATGACCCTTATATACTTATAAGTAATCATCTGCAATTTACTCTGGACTATGTACTTGCGATTCTAAAAATTTAATGGTCGGAGTTTTATTACATTTTTATTTCATTAAAAACATAGAATATAAAATTTCATGCAACTTTATTTGGTGGATATTATCATGTCATATCGCTTATTGTAAGGGTAATAGTGGAATACTAACACGATTAACAGACGGTTAACTCGGATCGCAGACGGGACACTTACAATCCCTAGTTAAACTCTTTATCACCGTAACTTATAAAGAAACTGGCATAATCCCATATAGAGTTAGAATGACCCTTATATAATTATAAGTAAACATCCGCAATTTACTCTGGACTGTGTACTTGCAATTTTTAAAAGTTAATGGTCGGAGTTTTATTACATTTTTATTTCATTAAAAAAACACAAAATATATAATTTCAAGTAATTTTATTTGGTGGAAATGATCTTGTTCATATCGTTTATTGTAAGGGTAATAGTGGAATACTAACACGATTGACGGACGGTTAACTCGGATCGCGGACGGGGTACTTACAATCCCTAGTCAAACTCTTTATCACCGTAACTCGTAAAGAAACTGGCATAATCCCATATAGAGTTCCACCAAGAATGACCCTTATATACTTATAAGTAATCATCTGCAATTTACTCTAGACTATGTACTTGCGATTTTAAAAATTAAATGGGCGGAGTTTTATTACATTTTTATTTCATTAAAAAACATAGAATATATAATTTCAAGAAATTTTATTTGGTGGAAATTATCTTGTTCATATCACTTATTGTAAGGGTAATAGTGGAATACTAACAAGATTGACGGACGGTTAACTCGAATCGTGGTCGGGACACTTGCAATCCCAAGTCAAACTCTCTATCACCGTAACTTATAAAGAAACTGGCATAATCCCACATAGAGTTCCACAAGGAATGACCCTTATATACTTATAAGTAATCATCTGCAATTTACTCTGGACTGTGTACTTGCAATTTTTAAAATTTAATGGTCGGAGTTTTATTACATTTTTATTTCATTGAAAAACATAGAATATATAATTTCAAGAAATTTTATTTGGTGGAAATTATCTTGTTCATATCGCTGATTGTAAGGGTAATAGTGGAATACTAACACGATTGACGGACGGTTAACTCGAATCGCGGACGGGACACTAGCTATCCCAAGTCAAACTCTCTATCACTATAACTTATAAAGAAACTGGCATAATCCCATATAGAGTTCCACCAAGAATGACCCTTATATACTTATAAGTAATCATCTGCAATTTACTCTGGACTATGTACTTGCGATTTTAAAAATTTAATGGGCGGAGTTTTATTACATTTTTATTTCATTAAAAAACATAGAATATAAAATTTCAAGCAATTTTATTTGGTGGATATTATCTTGTCATATCGCTTATTGTGAGGGTAATAGTGGAATACTAACACGATTAACAGACGGTTAACTTGGATCGCGGACGGGACACTTACAATCCCTAGTCAAACTCTTTATCACCGTAACTTATAAAGAAACTGGCATATTCCCATACAGAGTTCCACCAAGAATGACCCTTATATACTTATAAGTAATCATCCGTAATTTACTCTGGAATGTGTACTTGCGATTTTTAAAATTTAATGGGCAGAGTTTTATTACATTTTTATTTCATTAAAAAATCAAAATATATAATTTCAAGCAATTTTATTTGGTGGAAATTATCTTGTTCATATCGCTTATTGTAAGGGTAATAGTGGAATACTAACACGATTGACGGACGACTCTCTAGCATCGTAACTTATAAAGAAACTGGCATAATCCCACATAGAGTTCCACCAAGAATGACCCTTATATACTTATAAGTAATCATCTGCAATTTACTCTGGACTATGTACTTGCGATTCTAAAAATTTAATGGTCGGAGTTTTATTACATTTTTATTTCATTAAAAACATAGAATATAAAATTTCATGCAACTTTATTTGGTGGATATTATCATGTCATATCGCTTATTGTAAGGGTAATAGTGGAATACTAATACGATTAACAGACGGTTAACTCGGATCGCAGACGGGACACTTACAATCCCTAGTTAAACTCTTTATCACCGTAACTTATAAAGAAACTGGCATAATCCCATATAGAGTTAGAATGACCCTTATATAATTATAAGTAAACATCCGCAATTTACTCTGGACTGTGTACTTGCAATTTTTAAAAGTTAATGGTCGGAGTTTTATTACATTTTTATTTCATTAAAAAACACAAAATATATAATTTCAAGTAATTTTATTTGGTGGAAATGATCTTGTTCATATCGTTTATTGTAAGGGTAATAGTGGAATACTAACACGATTGACGGACGGTTAACTCGGATCGCGGACGGGGTACTTACAATCCCTAGTCAAACTCTTTATCACCGTAACTCGTAAAGAAACTGGCATAATCCCATATAGAGTTCCACCAAGAATGTATATACTTATAAGTAATCATCTGCAATTTACTCTAGACTATGTACTTGCGATTTTAAAAATTAAATGGGCGGAGTTTTATTACATTTTTATTTCATTAAAAAACATAGAATATATAATTTCAAGAAATTTTATTTGGTGGAAATTATCTTGTTCATATCACTTATTGTAAGGGTAATAGTGGAATACTAACAAGATTGACGGACGGTTAACTCGAATCGTGGTCGGGACACTTGCAATCCCAAGTCAAACTCTCTATCACCGTAACTTATAAAGAAACTGGCATAATCCCACATAGAGTTCCACAAGGAATGACCCTTATATACTTATAAGTAATCATCTGCAATTTACTCTGGACTGTGTACTTGCAATTTTTAAAATTTAATGGTCGGAGTTTTATTACATTTTTATTTCATTGAAAAACATAGAATATATAATTTCAAGAAATTTTATTTGGTGGAAATTATCTTGTTCATATCGCTGATTGTAAGGGTAATAGTGGAATACTAACACGATTGACGGACGGTTAACTCGAATCGCGGACGGGACACTAGCTATCCCAAGTCAAACTCTCTATCACTGTAACTTATAAAGAAACTGGCATAATCCCATATAGAGTTCCACCAAGAATGACCCTTATATACTTATAAGTAATCATCTGCAATTTACTCTGGACTATGTACTTGCGATTTTAAAAATTTAATGGGCGGAGTTTTATTACATTTTTATTTCATTAAAAAACATAGAATATAAAATTTCAAGCAATTTTATTTGGTGGATATTATCTTGTCATATCGCTTATTGTGAGGGTAATAGTGGAATACTAACACGATTAACAGACGGTTAACTTGGATCGCGGACGGGACACTTACAATCCCTAGTCAAACTCTTTATCACCGTAACTTATAAAGAAACTGGCATATTCCCATACAGAGTTCCACCAAGAATGACCCTTATATACTTATAAGTAATCATCCGTAATTTACTCTGGAATGTGTACTTGCGATTTTTAAAATTTAATGGGCAGAGTTTTATTACATTTTTATTTCATTAAAAAATCAAAATATATAATTTCAAGCAATTTTATTTGGTGGAAATTATCTTGTTCATATCGCTTATTGTAAGGGTAATAGTGGAATACTAACACGATTGACGGACGACTCTCTAGCATCGTAACTTATAAAGAAACTGGCATAATCCCACATAGAGTTCCACCAAGAATGACCCTTATATACTTATAAGTAATCATCTGCAATTTACTCTGGACTATGTACTTGCGATTCTAAAAATTTAATGGTCGGAGTTTTATTACATTTTTATTTCATTAAAAACATAGAATATAAAATTTCATGCAACTTTATTTGGTGGATATTATCATGTCATATCGCTTATTGTAAGGGTAATAGTGGAATACTAACACGATTAACAGACGGTTAACTCGGATCGTAGACGGGACACTTACAATCCCTAGTTAAACTCTTTATCACCGTAACTTATAAAGAAACTGGCATAATCCCATATAGAGTTAGAATGACCCTTATATAATTATAAGTAAACATCCGCAATTTACTCTGGACTGTGTACTTGCAATTTTTAAAAGTTAATGGTCGGAGTTTTATTACATTTTTATTTCATTAAAAAACACAAAATATATAATTTCAAGTAATTTTATTTGGTGGAAATGATCTTGTTCATATCGTTTATTGTAAGGGTAATAGTGGAATACTAACACGATTGACGGACGGTTAACTCGGATCGCGGACGGGGTACTTACAATCCCTAGTCAAACTCTTTATCACCGTAACTCGTAAAGAAACTGGCATAATCCCATATAGAGTTCCACCAAGAATGTATATACTTATAAGTAATCATCTGCAATTTACTCTAGACTATGTACTTGCGATTTTAAAAATTAAATGGGCGGAGTTTTATTACATTTTTATTTCATTAAAAAACATAGAATATATAATTTCAAGAAATTTTATTTGGTGGAAATTATCTTGTTCATATCACTTATTGTAAGGGTAATAGTGGAATACTAACAAGATTGACGGACGGTTAACTCGAATCGTGGTCGGGACACTTGCAATCCCAAGTCAAACTCTCTATCACCGTAACTTATAAAGAAACTGGCATAATCCCACATAGAGTTCCACAAGGAATGACCCTTATATACTTATAAGTAATCATCTGCAATTTACTCTGGACTGTGTACTTGCAATTTTTAAAATTTAATGGTCGGAGTTTTATTACATTTTTATTTCATTGAAAAACATAGAATATATAATTTCAAGAAATTTTATTTGGTGGAAATTATCTTGTTCATATCGCTGATTGTAAGGGTAATAGTGGAATACTAACACGATTGACGGACGGTTAACTCGAATCGCGGACGGGACACTAGCTATCCCAAGTCAAACTCTCTATCACTGTAACTTATAAAGAAACTGGCATAATCCCATATAGAGTTCCACCAAGAATGACCCTTATATACTTATAAGTAATCATCTGCAATTTACTCTGGACTATGTACTTGCGATTTTAAAAATTTAATGGGCGGAGTTTTATTACATTTTTATTTCATTAAAAAACATAGAATATAAAATTTCAAGCAATTTTATTTGGTGGATATTATCTTGTCATATCGCTTATTGTGAGGGTAATAGTGGAATACTAACACGATTAACAGACGGTTAACTTGGATCGCGGACGGGACACTTACAATCCCTAGTCAAACTCTTTATCACCGTAACTTATAAAGAAACTGGCATATTCCCATACAGAGTTCCACCAAGAATGACCCTTATATACTTATAAGTAATCATCCGTAATTTACTCTGGAATGTGTACTTGCGATTTTTAAAATTTAATGGGCAGAGTTTTATTACATTTTTATTTCATTAAAAAATCAAAATATATAATTTCAAGCAATTTTATTTGGTGGAAATTATCTTGTTCATATCGCTTATTGTAAGGGTAATAGTGGAATACTAACACGATTGACGGACGACTCTCTAGCATCGTAACTTATAAAGAAACTGGCATAATCCCACATAGAGTTCCACCAAGAATGACCCTTATATACTTATAAGTAATCATCTGCAATTTACTCTGGACTATGTACTTGCGATTCTAAAAATTTAATTGTCGGAGTTTTATTACATTTTTATTTCATTAAAAACATAGAATATAAAATTTCATGCAACTTTATTTGGTGGATATTATCATGTCATATCGCTTATTGTAAGGGTAATAGTGGAATACTAACACGATTAATAGACGGTTAACTCGGATCGCAGACGGGACACTTACAATCCCTAGTTAAACTCTTTATCACCGTAACTTATAAAGAAACTGGCATAATCCCATATAGAGTTAGAATGACCCTTATATAATTATAAGTAAACATCCGCAATTTACTCTGGACTGTGTACTTGCAATTTTTAAAAGTTAATGGTCGGAGTTTTATTACATTTTTATTTCATTAAAAAACACAAAATATATAATTTCAAGTAATTTTATTTGGTGGAAATGATCTTGTTCATATCGTTTATTGTAAGGGTAATAGTGGAATACTAACACGATTGACGGACGGTTAACTCGGATCGCGGACGGGGTACTTACAATCCCTAGTCAAACTCTTTATCACCGTAACTCGTAAAGAAACTGGCATAATCCCATATAGAGTTCCACCAAGAATGTATATACTTATAAGTAATCATCTGCAATTTACTCTAGACTATGTACTTGCGATTTTAAAAATTAAATGGGCGGAGTTTTATTACATTTTTATTTCATTAAAAAACATAGAATATATAATTTCAAGAAATTTTATTTGGTGGAAATTATCTTGTTCATATCACTTATTGTAAGGGTAATAGTGGAATACTAACAAGATTGACGGACGGTTAACTCGAATCGTGGTCGGGACACTTGCAATCCCAAGTCAAACTCTCTATCACCGTAACTTATAAAGAAACTGGCATAATCCCACATAGAGTTCCACAAGGAATGACCCTTATATACTTATAAGTAATCATCTGCAATTTACTCTGGACTGTGTACTTGCAATTTTTAAAATTTAATGGTCGGAGTTTTATTACATTTTTATTTCATTGAAAAACATAGAATATATAATTTCAAGAAATTTTATTTGGTGGAAATTATCTTGTTCATATCGCTGATTGTAAGGGTAATAGTGGAATACTAACACGATTGACGGACGGTTAACTCGAATCGCGGACGGGACACTAGCTATCCCAAGTCAAACTCTCTATCACTGTAACTTATAAAGAAACTGGCATAATCCCATATAGAGTTCCACCAAGAATGACCCTTATATACTTATAAGTAATCATCTGCAATTTACTCTGGACTATGTACTTGCGATTTTAAAAATTTAATGGGCGGAGTTTTATTACATTTTTATTTCATTAAAAAACATAGAATATAAAATTTCAAGCAATTTTATTTGGTGGATATTATCTTGTCATATCGCTTATTGTGAGGGTAATAGTGGAATACTAACACGATTAACAGACGGTTAACTTGGATCGCGGACGGGACACTTACAATCCCTAGTCAAACTCTTTATCACCGTAACTTATAAAGAAACTGGCATATTCCCATACAGAGTTCCACCAAGAATGACCCTTATATACTTATAAGTAATCATCCGTAATTTACTCTGGAATGTGTACTTGCGATTTTTAAAATTTAATGGGCAGAGTTTTATTACATTTTTATTTCATTAAAAAATCAAAATATATAATTTCAAGCAATTTTATTTGGTGGAAATTATCTTGTTCATATCGCTTATTGTAAGGGTAATAGTGGAATACTAACACGATTGACGGACGACTCTCTAGCATCGTAACTTATAAAGAAACTGGCATAATCCCACATAGAGTTCCACCAAGAATGACCCTTATATACTTATAAGTAATCATCTGCAATTTACTCTGGACTATGTACTTGCGATTCTAAAAATTTAATGGTCGGAGTTTTATTACATTTTTATTTCATTAAAAACATAGAATATAAAATTTCATGCAACTTTATTTGGTGGATATTATCATGTCATATCGCTTATTGTAAGGGTAATAGTGGAATACTAACACGATTAACAGACGGTTAACTCGGATCGCAGACGGGACACTTACAATCCCTAGTTAAACTCTTTATCACCGTAACTTATAAAGAAACTGGCATAATCCCATATAGAGTTAGAATGACCCTTATATAATTATAAGTAAACATCCGCAATTTACTCTGGACTGTGTACTTGCAATTTTTAAAAGTTAATGGTCGGAGTTTTATTACATTTTTATTTCATTAAAAAACACAAAATATATAATTTCAAGTAATTTTATTTGGTGGAAATGATCTTGTTCATATCGTTTATTGTAAGGGTAATAGTGGAATACTAACACGATTGACGGACGGTTAACTCGTATCGCGGACGGGGTACTTACAATCCCTAGTCAAACTCTTTATCACCGTAACTCGTAAAGAAACTGGCATAATCCCATATAGAGTTCCACCAAGAATGACCCTTATATACTTATAAGTAATCATCTGCAATTTACTCTAGACTATGTACTTGCGATTTTAAAAATTAAATGGGCGGAGTTTTATTACATTTTTATTTCATTAAAAAACATAGAATATATAATTTCAAGAAATTTTATTTGGTGGAAATTATCTTGTTCATATCACTTATTGTAAGGGTAATAGTGGAATACTAACAAGATTGACGGACGGTTAACTCGAATCGTGGTCGGGACACTTGCAATCCCAAGTCAAACTCTCTATCACCGTAACTTATAAAGAAACTGGCATAATCCCACATAGAGTTCCACAAGGAATGACCCTTATATACTTATAAGTAATCATCTGCAATTTACTCTGGACTGTGTACTTGCAATTTTTAAAATTTAATGGTCGGAGTTTTATTACATTTTTATTTCATTGAAAAACATAGAATATATAATTTCAAGAAATTTTATTTGGTGGAAATTATCTTGTTCATATCGCTGATTGTAAGGGTAATAGTGGAATACTAACACGATTGACGGACGGTTAACTCGAATCGCGGACGGGACACTAGCTATCCCAAGTCAAACTCTCTATCACTGTAACTTATAAAGAAACTGGCATAATCCCATATAGAGTTCCACCAAGAATGACCCTTATATACTTATAAGTAATCATCTGCAATTTACTCTGGACTATGTACTTGCGATTTTAAAAATTTAATGGGCGGAGTTTTATTACATTTTTATTTCATTAAAAAACATAGAATATATAATTTCAAGAAATTTTATTTGGTGGAAATTATCTTGTTCATATCACTTATTGTAAGGGTAATAGTGGAATACTAACAAGATTGACTGACGGTTAACTCGAATCGTGGTCGGGACACTTGCAATCCCAAGTCAAACTCTCTATCACCGTAACTTATAAAGAAACTGGCATAATCCCACATAGAGTTCCACAAGGAATGACCCTTATATACTTATAAGTAATCATCTGCAATTTACTCTGGACTGTGTACTTGCAATTTTTAAAATTTAATGGTCGGAGTTTTATTACATTTTTATTTCATTGAAAAACATAGAATATATAATTTCAAGAAATTTTATTTGGTGGAAATTATCTTGTTCATATCGCTGATTGTAAGGGTAATAGTGGAATACTAACACGATTGACGGACGGTTAACTCGAATCGCGGACGGGACACTAGCTATCCCAAGTCAAACTCTCTATCACTGTAACTTATAAAGAAACTGGCATAATCCCATATAGAGTTCCACCAAGAATGACCCTTATATACTTATAAGTAATCATCTGCAATTTACTCTGGACTATGTACTTGCGATTTTAAAAATTTAATGGGCGGAGTTTTATTACATTTTTATTTCATTAAAAAACATAGAATATAAAATTTCAAGCAATTTTATTTGGTGGATATTATCTTGTCATATCGCTTATTGTGAGGGTAATAGTGGAATACTAACACGATTAACAGACGGTTAACTTGGATCGCGGACGGGACACTTACAATCCCTAGTCAAACTCTTTATCACCGTAACTTATAAAGAAACTTGCATATTCCCATACAGAGTTCCACCAAGAATGACCCTTATATACTTATAAGTAATCATCCGCAATTTACTCTGGAATGTGTACTTGCGATTTTTAAAATTTAATGGGCAGAGTTTTATTACATTTTTATTTCATTAAAAAATCAAAATATATAATTTCAAGCAATTTTATTTGGTGGAAATTATCTTGTTCATATCGCTTATTGTAAGGGTAATAGTGGAATACTAACACGATTGACGGACGACTCTCTAGCATCGTAACTTATAAAGAAACTGGCATAATCCCACATAGAGTTCCACCAACAATGACCCTTATATACTTATAAGTAATCATCTGCAATTTACTCTGGACTGTGTACTTGCGATTTTTAAAATTTAATGGTTGGAGTTTTCTTACATTTTCATTTCATTAAAAAACATAGAATATATAATTTCAAGCAATTTTATTTGGTGGAAATTATCTTGTCATATTGCTTATTGTAAGGGTAATAGTGGAATACTAACACGATTAACGAACGGTTAACTCGGATCGCGGACGGGACACTTACAATCCCTAGTCAAACTCTGTATCACCGTAACTTATAAAGAAACTGGAATAATCCCATATAGAGTTCCACAAGGAATGACCCTTATATACTTATAAGTAATCATCTGCAATTTACTCTGAACTGTGTACTTGCAATTTTTAAAATTTAATGGCCGGAGTTTTATTACATTTTTATTTCATTTAAAAACATAGAATATATAATTTCAAGAAATTTTATTTGGTGGAAATTATCTTGTTCATATCGGTTATTGTAAGGGTAATAGTGGAACAATAACACGATTGACAGACGGTTAACTCGAATCGCGGACGGGACACTAGCTATCCCAAGTCAAACACTCTATCACTGTAACTTATAAAGAAACTGGCATAATCCCACATAGAGTTCCACAAGGAATGACCCTTATATACTTATAAGTAATCATCTGCAATTTACTCTGGACTGTGTACTTGCAATTTTTAAAATTTAATGGTCGGAGTTTTATTACATTTTTATTTCATTGAAAAACATAGAATATATAATTTCAAGAAATTTTATTTGGTGGAAATTATCTTGTTCATATCGCTGATTGTAAGGGTAATAGTGGAATACTAACACGATTGACGGACGGTTAACTCGAATCGCGGACGGGACACTAGCTATCCCAAGTCAAACTCTCTATCACTGTAACTTATAAAGAAACTGGCATAATCCCATATAGAGTTCCACCAAGAATGACCCTTATATACTTATAAGTAATCATCTGCAATTTACTCTGGACTATGTACTTGCGATTTTAAAAATTTAATGGGCGGAGTTTTATTACATTTTTATTTCATTAAAAAACATAGAATATAAAATTTCAAGCAATTTTATTTGGTGGATATTATCTTGTCATATCGCTTATTGTGAGGGTAATAGTGGAATACTAACACGATTAACAGACGGTTAACTTGGATCGCGGACGGGACACTTACAATCCCTAGTCAAACTCTTTATCACCGTAACTTATAAAGAAACTTGCATATTCCCATACAGAGTTCCACCAAGAATGACCCTTATATACTTATAAGTAATCATCCGCAATTTACTCTGGAATGTGTACTTGCGATTTTTAAAATTTAATGGGCAGAGTTTTATTACATTTTTATTTCATTAAAAAATCAAAATATATAATTTCAAGCAATTTTATTTGGTGGAAATTATCTTGTTCATATCGCTTATTGTAAGGGTAATAGTGGAATACTAACACGATTGACGGACGACTCTCTAGCATCGTAACTTATAAAGAAACTGGCATAATCCCACATAGAGTTCCACCAACAATGACCCTTATATACTTATAAGTAATCATCTGCAATTTACTCTGGACTGTGTACTTGCGATTTTTAAAATTTAATGGTTGGAGTTTTCTTACATTTTCATTTCATTAAAAAACATAGAATATATAATTTCAAGCAATTTTATTTGGTGGAAATTATCTTGTCATATTGCTTATTGTAAGGGTAATAGTGGAATACTAACACGATTAACGAACGGTTAACTCGGATCGCGGACGGGACACTTACAATCCCTAGTCAAACTCTGTATCACCGTAACTTATAAAGAAACTGGAATAATCCCATATAGAGTTCCACAAGGAATGACCCTTATATACTTATAAGTAATCATCTGCAATTTACTCTGAACTGTGTACTTGCAATTTTTAAAATTTAATGGCCGGAGTTTTATTACATTTTTATTTCATTTAAAAACATAGAATATATAATTTCAAGAAATTTTATTTGGTGGAAATTATCTTGTTCATATCGGTTATTGTAAGGGTAATAGTGGAACAATAACACGATTGACAGACGGTTAACTCGAATCGCGGACGGGACACTAGCTATCCCAAGTCAAACACTCTATCACTGTAACTTATAAAGAAACTGGCATAATCCCACATAGAGTTCCACAAGGAATGACCCTTATATACTTATAAGTAATCATCTGCAATTTACTCTGGACTGTGTACTTGCAATTTTTAAAATTTAATGGTCGGAGTTTTATTACATTTTTATTTCATTGAAAAACATAGAATATATAATTTCAAGAAATTTTATTTGGTGGAAATTATCTTGTTCATATCGCTGATTGTAAGGGTAATAGTGGAATACTAACACGATTGACGGACGGTTAACTCGAATCGCGGACGGGACACTAGCTATCCCAAGTCAAACTCTCTATCACTGTAACTTATAAAGAAACTGGCATAATCCCATATAGAGTTCCACCAAGAATGACCCTTATATACTTATAAGTAATCATCTGCAATTTACTCTGGACTATGTACTTGCGATTTTAAAAATTTAATGGGCGGAGTTTTATTACATTTTTATTTCATTAAAAAACATAGAATATAAAATTTCAAGCAATTTTATTTGGTGGATATTATCTTGTCATATCGCTTATTGTGAGGGTAATAGTGGAATACTAACACGATTAACAGACGGTTAACTTGGATCGCGGACGGGACACTTACAATCCCTAGTCAAACTCTTTATCACCGTAACTTATAAAGAAACTTGCATATTCCCATACAGAGTTCCACCAAGAATGACCCTTATATACTTATAAGTAATCATCCGCAATTTACTCTGGAATGTGTACTTGCGATTTTTAAAATTTAATGGGCAGAGTTTTATTACATTTTTATTTCATTAAAAAATCAAAATATATAATTTCAAGCAATTTTATTTGGTGGAAATTATCTTGTTCATATCGCTTATTGTAAGGGTAATAGTGGAATACTAACACGATTGACGGACGACTCTCTAGCATCGTAACTTATAAAGAAACTGGCATAATCCCACATAGAGTTCCACCAACAATGACCCTTATATACTTATAAGTAATCATCTGCAATTTACTCTGGACTGTGTACTTGCGATTTTTAAAATTTAATGGTTGGAGTTTTCTTACATTTTCATTTCATTAAAAAACATAGAATATATAATTTCAAGCAATTTTATTTGGTGGAAATTATCTTGTCATATTGCTTATTGTAAGGGTAATAGTGGAATACTAACACGATTAACGAACGGTTAACTCGGATCGCGGACGGGACACTTACAATCCCTAGTCAAACTCTTTATCACCGTAACTTATAAAGAAACTGGAATAATCCCATATAGAGTTCCACAAGGAATGACCCTTATATACTTATAAGTAATCATCTGCAATTTACTCTGAACTGTGTACTTGCAATTTTTAAAATTTAATGGCCGGAGTTTTATTACATTTTTATTTCATTTAAAAACATAGAATATATAATTTCAAGAAATTTTATTTGGTGGAAATTATCTTGTTCATATCGGTTATTGTAAGGGTAATAGTGGAACAATAACACGATTGACGGACGGTTAACTCGAATCGCGGACGGGACACTAGCTATCCCAAGTCAAACACTCTATCACTGTAACTTATAAAGAAACTGGCATAATCCCATATAGAGTTCCACCAAGAATGACCCTTGTATACTTATAAGTAATCATCTGCAATTTACACTGGACTATGTACTTGCGATTTTAAAAATTTAATGGTCGGAGTTTTATTACATTTTTATTTCATTAAAAAACATAGAATATAAAATTTCATGCAACTTTATTTGGTGGATATTATCATGTCATATCGCTTATTGTAAGGGTAATAGTGGAATACTAACACGATTAACAGTCGGTTAACTCGGATCGCGGACGGGACACTTACAATCCCAAGTCAAACTCTTTATCACCGTAACTTATAAAGAAACTGGCATATTCCCATACAGAGTTCCACCAAGAATGACCCTTATATACTTATAAGTAATCATCCGCAATTTACTCTGGACTGTGTACTTGCGATTTTTAAAATTTAATGGGCAGAGTTTTATTACATTTTTATTTCATTAAAAACTCAAAATATATAATTTCAATCAATTTTATTTGGTGGAAATTATCCTGTTCATATCGCTTATTGTAAGGGTAATAGTGGAATACTAACACGATTGACGGACGACTCTCTAGCATCGTAACTTATAAAGAAACTGGCATAATCCCACATAGAGTTCCTCCAAGAATGACCCTTATATACTTATAAGTAATCATCTGCAATTTACTCTGCACTGTGTACTTGCGATTTTTAAAATTTAATGGTCGGATTTTTCTTACATTTTCATTTCATTAAAAAACATAGAATATATAATTTCAAGCAATTTTATTTGGTGGAAATTATCTTGTCATATTGCTTATTGTAAGGGTAATAGTGGAATACTAACACGATTAACGGACGGTTAACTCGGATCGCGGACGGGACACTTACAATCCCTAGTCAAACTCTTTATCACCGTAACTTATAAAGAAACTGGAATAATCCCATATAGAGTTCCACAAGGAATGACCCTTATATACTTATAAGTAATCATCTGCAATTTACTCTGGACTGTGTACTTCCAATTTTTAAAATTTAATGGCCGGAGTTTTATTACATTTTTATTTCATTTAAAAACATAGAATATATATTTTCAAGAAATTTTATTTGGTGGAAATTATCTTGTTCATATCGCTTATTGTAAGGGTAATAGTGGAACACTAACACGATTGACGGACGGTTAACTCGAATCGCGGACGGGACACTAGCTATCCCAAGTCAAACTCTCTTTCACTGTAACTTATAAAGAAACTGGCATAATCCCATATAGAGTTCCACCAAGAATGACCCTTGTATACTTATAAGTAATCATCTGCAATTTACTCTGGACTATGTACTTGCGATTTTAAAAATTTAATGGTTGGAGTTTTATTACATTTTTATTTCATTAAAAAACATAGAATATAAAATTTCATGCAACTTTATTTGGTGGATATTATCATGTCATATCGCTTATTGTAAGGGTAATAGTGGAATACTAACACGATTAACAGACGGTTAACTCGGATCGCGGACGGGACACTTACAATCCCAAGTCAAACTCTTTATCACCGTAACTTATAAAGAAACTGGCATATTCCCATACAGAGTTCCACCAAGAATGACCCTTATATACTTATAAGTAATCATCCGCAATTTACTCTGGACTGTGTACTTGCGATTTTTAAAATTTAATGGGCAGAGTTTTATAACATTTTTATTTCATTAAAAACTCAAAATATATAATTTCAATCAATTTTATTTGGTGGAAATTATCTTGTTCATATCGCTTATTGTAAGGGTAATAGTGGAATACTAACACGATTGACGGACGACTCTCTAGCATCGTAACTTATAACGAAACTGGCATAATCCCACAAAGAGTTCCACCAAGAATGACCCGTATATACTTATAAGTAATCATCTGCAATTTACTCTGCACTGTGTACTTGCGATTTTTAAAATTTAATGGTCGGATTTTTCTTACATTTTCATTTCATTAAAAAACATAGAATATATAATTTCAAGCAATTTTATTTGGTGGAAATTATCTTGTCATATTGCTTATTGTAAGGGTAATAGTGGAATACTAACACGATTAACGGACGGTTAACTCGGATCGCGGACGGGACACTTACAATCCCTAGTCAAACTCTTTATCACCGTAACTTATAAAGAAACTGGAATAATCCCATATAGAGTTCCACAAGGAATGACCCTTATATACTTATAAGTAATCATCTGCAATTTACTCTGGATTGTGTACTTGCAATTTTTAAAATTTAATGGCCGGAGTTTTATTACATTTTTATTTCATTTAAAAACATAGAATATATAATTTCAAGAAATTTTATTTGGTGGAAATTATCTTGTTCATATCGCTTATTGTAAGGGTAATAGTGGAACACTAACACGATTGACGGACGGTTAACTCGAATCGCGGACGGGACACTAGCTATCCCAAGTCAAACTCTCTTTCACTGTAACTTATAAAGAAACTGGCATAATCCCATATAGAGTTCCACCAAGAATGACCCTTGTATACTTATAAGTAATCATCTGCAATTTACTCTGGACTATGTACTTGCGATTTTAAAAATTTAATGGTCGGAGTTTTATTACATTTTTATTTCATTAAAAAACATAGAATATAAAATTTCATGCAACTTTATTTGGTGGATATTATCATGTCATATCGCTTATTGTAAGGGTAATAGTGGAATACTAACACGATTAACAGACGGTTAACTCGGATCGCGGACGGGACACTTACAATCCCAAGTCAAACTCTTTATCACCGTAACTTATAAAGAAACTGGCATATTCCCATACAGAGTTCCACCAAGAATGACCCTTATATACTTATAAGTAATCATCCGCAATTTACTCTGGACTGTGTACTTGCGATTTTTAAAATTTAATGGGCAGAGTTTTATAACATTTTTATTTCATTAAAAACTCAAAATATATAATTTCAATCAATTTTATTTGGTGGAAATTATCTTGTTCATATCGCTTATTGTAAGGGTAATAGTGGAATACTAACACGATTGACGGACGACTCTCTAGCATCGTAACTTATAACGAAACTGGCATAATCCCACAAAGAGTTCCACCAAGAATGACCCGTATATACTTATAAGTAATCATCTGCAATTTACTCTGCACTGTGTACTTGCGATTTTTAAAATTTAATGGTCGGATTTTTCTTACATTTTCATTTCATTAAAAAACATAGAATATATAATTTCAAGCAATTTTATTTGGTGGAAATTATCTTGTCATATTGCTTATTGTAAGGGTAATAGTGGAATACTAACACGATTAACGGACGGTTAACTCGGATCGCGGACAGGACACTTACAATCCCTAGTCAAACTCTTTATCACCGTAACTTATAAAGAAACTGGAATAATCCCATATAGAGTTCCACAAGGAATGACCCTTATATACTTATAAGTAATCATCTGCAATTTACTCTGGATTGTGTACTTGCAATTTTTAAAATTTAATGGCCGGAGTTTTATTACATTTTTATTTCATTTAAAAACATAGAATATATAATTTCAAGAAATTTTATTTGGTGGAAATTATCTTGTTCACATCGCTTATTGTAAGGGTAATAGTGGAACACTAACACGATTGACGGACGGTTAACTCGAATCGCGGACGGGACACTAGCTATCCCAAGTCAAACTCTCTTTCACTGTAACTTATAAAGAAACTGGCATAATCCCATATAGAGTTCCACCAAGATAGACCCTTGTATACTTATAAGTAATCATCTGCAATTTACTCTGGACTATGTACTTGCGATTTTAAAAATTTAATGGTCGGAGTTTTATTACATTTTTATTTCATTAAAAAACATAGAATATAAAATTTCATGCAACTTTATTTGGTGGATATTATCATGTCATATCGCTTATTGTAAGGGTAATAGTGGAATACTAACACGATTAACAGACGGTTAACTCGGATCGCGGACGGGACACTTACAATCCCAAGTCAAACTCTTTATCACCGTAACTTATAAAGAAACTGGCATATTCCCATATAGAGTTCCACCAAGAATGACCCTTATATACTTATAAGTTATCATCCGCAATTTACTCTGGACTGTGTACTTGCGATTTTTAAAATTTAATGGGCAGAGTTTTATTACATTTTTATTTCATTAAAAACTCAAAATATATAATTTCATGCAATTTTATTTGGTGGAAATTATCTTGTTCATATCGCTTATTGTAAGGGTAATAGTGGAATACTAACACGATTGACGGACGACTCTCTAGCATCGTAACTTATAAAGAAACTGGCATAATCCCACATAGAGTTCCACCAAAAATGACCCTTATATACTTATAAGTAATCATCTGCAATTTACTCTGGACTGTGTACTTGCGATTTTTAAAATTTAATGGTCGGATTTTTCTTACATTTTCATTTCATTAAAAAACATAGAATATATAATTTCAAGCAATTTTATTTGGTGGAAATTATCTTGTCATATTGCTTATTGTAAGGGTAATAGTGGAATACTAACAGGATTAACGGACGGTTAACTCGGATCGCGGACGGGACACCTACAATCCCTAGTCAAACTCTTTATCACCGTAACTTATAACGAAACTGGAATAATCCCATATAGAGTTCCACAAGGAATGACCCTTATATACTTATAAGTAATCATCTGCAATTTACTCTGGACTGTGTACTTGCAATTTTTAAAATTTAATGGCCGGAGTTTTATTACATTTTTATTTCATTTAAAAACATAGAATATATAATTTCAAGAAATTTTATTTGGTGGAAATTATCTTGTTCATATCGCTTATTGTAACGGTAATAGTGGAACACTAACACGATTGACGGACGGTTAACTCGAATCGCGGACGGGACACTAGCTATCCCAAGTCAAACTCTCTATCACTGTAACTTAAAAAGAAACTGGCATAATCCCATATAGAGTTCCACCAAGAATGACCCTTGTATACTTATAAGTAATCATCTGCAATTTACTCTGGACTATGTACTTGCGATTTTAAAAATTTAATGGTCGGAGTTTTATTACATTTTTATTTCATTAAAAAACATAGAATATAAAATTTCATGCAACTTTATTTGGTGGATATTATCATGTCATATCGCTTATTGTAAGGGTAATAGTGGAATACTAACACGATTAACAGACGGTTAACTCGGATCGCGGACGGGACACTTACAATCCCAAGTCAAACACTTTATCACCGTAACTTATAAAGAAACTGGCATATTCCCATACAGAGTTCCACCAAGAATGACCCTTATATACTTATAAGTAATCATCCGCAATTTACTCTGGACTGTGTACTTGCGATTTTTAAAATTTAATGGGCAGAGTTTTATAACATTTTTATTTCATTAAAAACTCAAAATATATAATTTCAATCAATTTTATTTGGTGGAAATTATCTTGTTCATATCGCTTATTGTAAGGGTAATAGTGGAATACTAACACGATTGACGGACGACTCTCTAGCATCGTAACTTATAAAGAAACTGGCATAATCCCACATAGAGTTCCACCAAGAATGACCCTTATATACTTATTAGTAATCATCTGCAATTTACTCTGCACTGTGTACTTGCGATTTTTAAAATTTAATGGTCGGATTTTTCTTACATTTTCATTTCATTAAAAAACATAGAATATATAATTTCAAGCAATTTTATTTGGTGGAAATTATCTTGTCATATTGCTTATTCTAAGGGTAATAGTGGAATACTAACACGATTAACGGACGGTTAACTCGGATCGCGGACGGGACACTTACAATCCCTAGTCAAACTCTTTATCACCGTAACTTATAAAGAAACTGGAATAATCCCATATAGAGTTCCACAAGGAATGACCCTTATATACTTATAAGTAATCATCTGCAATTTACTCTGGACTGTGTACTTGCAATTTTTAAAATTTAATGGCCGGAGTTTTATTACATTTTTATTTCATTTAAAAACATAGAATATATAATTTCAAGAAATTTTATTTGGTGGAAATTATCTTGTTCATATCGCTTATTGTAAGGGTAATAGTGGAACACTAACACGATTGACGGACGGTTAACTCGAATCGCGGACGGGACACTAGCTATCCCAAGTCAAACTCTCTTTCACTGTAACTTATAAAGAAACTGGCATAATCCCATATAGAGTTCCACCAAGAATGACCCTTGTATACTTATAAGTAATCATCTGCAATTTACCCTGGACTATGTACTTGCGATTTTAAAAATTTTATGGTCGGAGTTTTATTACATTTTTATTTCATTAAAAAACGTAGAATATAAAATTTCATGCAACTTTATTTGGTGGATATTATCATGTCATATCGCTTATTGTAAGGGTAATAGTGGAATACTAACACGATTAACAGACGGTTAACTCGGATCGCGGACGGGACACTTACAATCCCAAGTCAAACTCTTTATCACCGTAACTTATAAAGAAACTGGCATATTCCCATACAGAGTTCCACCAAGAATGACCCTTATATACTTGTAAGTTATCATCCGCAATTTACTCTGGACTGTGTACTTGCGATTTTTAAAATTTAATGGGCAGAGTTTTATTACATTTTTATTTCATTAAAAACTCAAAATATATAATTTCAAGCAATTTTATTTGGTGGAAATTATCTTGTTCATATCGCTTATTGTAAGGGTAATAGTGGAATACTAACACGATTGACGGACGACTCTCTAGCATCGTAACTTATAAAGAAACTGGCATAATCCCACATAGAGTTCCACCGAAAATGAGCCTTATATACTTATAAGTAATCATCTGCAATTTACTCTGGACTGTGTACTTGCGATTTTTAAAATTTAATGGTCGGATTTTTCTTACATTTTCATTTCATTAAAAAACATAGAATATATAATTTCAAGCAATTTTATTTGGTGGAAATTATCTTGTCATATTGCTTATTGTAAGGGGAATAGTGGAATACTAACACCATTAACGGACGGTTAACTCGGATCGCGGACGGGACACTTACAATCCCTAGTCAAACTCTTTATCACCGTAACTTATAACGAAACTGGAATAATCCCATATAGAGTTCCACAAGGAATGACCCTTATATACTTATAAGTAATCATCTGCAATTTACTCTGGACTGTGTACTTGCAATTTTTAAAATTTAATGACCGGAGTTTTATTACATTTTTATTTCATTTAAAAACATAGAATATATAATTTCAGGAAATTTTATTTGGTGGAAATTATCTTGTTCATATCGCTTATTGTAAGGGTAATAGTGGAACACTAACACGATTGACGGACGGTTAACTCGAATCGCGGACGGGACACTAGCTATCCCAAGTCAAACTCTCTTTCACTGTAACTTATAAAGAAACTGGCATAATCCCATATAGAGTTCCACCAAGAATGACCCTTGTATACTTATAAGTAATCATCTGCAATTTACCCTGGACTATGTACTTGCGATTTTAAAAATTTTATGGTCGGAGTTTTATTACATTTTTATTTCATTAAAAAACGTAGAATATAAAATTTCATGCAACTTTATTTGGTGGATATTATCATGTCATATCGCTTATTGTAAGGGTAATAGTGGAATACTAACACGATTAACAGACGGTTAACTCGGATCGCGGACGGGACACTTACAATCCCAAGTCAAACTCTTTATCACCGTAACTTATAAAGAAACTGGCATATTCCCATACAGAGTTCCACCAAGAATGACCCTTATATACTTGTAAGTTATCATCCGCAATTTACTCTGGACTGTGTACTTGCGATTTTTAAAATTTAATGGGCAGAGTTTTATTACATTTTTATTTCATTAAAAACTCAAAATATATAATTTCAAGCAATTTTATTTGGTGGAAATTATCTTGTTCATATCGCTTATTGTAAGGGTAATAGTGGAATACTAACACGATTGACGGACGACTCTCTAGCATCGTAACTTATAAAGAAACTGGCATAATCCCACATAGAGTTCCACCGAAAATGAGCCTTATATACTTATAAGTAATCATCTGCAATTTACTCTGGACTGTGTACTTGCGATTTTTAAAATTTAATGGTCGGATTTTTCTTACATTTTCATTTCATTAAAAAACATAGAATATATAATTTCAAGCAATTTTATTTGGTGGAAATTATCTTGTCATATTGCTTATTGTAAGGGGAATAGTGGAATACTAACACCATTAACGGACGGTTAACTCGGATCGCGGACGGGACACTTACAATCCCAAGTCAAACTCTTTATCACCGTAACTTATAAAGAAACTGGCATATTCCCATACAGAGTTCCACCAAGAATGACCCTTATATACTTATAAGTAATCATCCGCAATTTACTCTGGACTGTGTACTTGCGATTTTTAAAATTTAATGGGCAGAGTTTTATAACATTTTTATTTCATTAAAAACTCAAAATATATAATTTCAATCAATTTTATTTGGTGGAAATTATCTTGTTCATATCGCTTATTGTAATGGTAATAGTGGAATACTAACACGATTGACGGACGACTCTCTAGCATCGTAACTTATAAAGAAACTGGCATAATCCCACATAGAGTTCCACCAAGAATGACCCTTATATACTTATAAGTAATCATCTGCAATTTACTCTGCACTGTGTACTTGCGATTTTTAAAATTTAATGGTCGGATTTTTCTTACATTTTCATTTCATTAAAAAACATAGAATATATAATTTCAAGCAATTTTATTTGGTGGAAATTATCTTGTCATATTGCTTATTGTAAGGGTAATAGTGGAATACTAACACGATTAACGGACGGTTAACTCGGATCGCGGACGGGACACTTACAATCCCTAGTCAAACTCTTTATCACCGTAACTTATAACGAAACTGGAATAATCCCATATAGAGTTCCACAAGGAATGACCCTTATATACTTATAAGTAATCATCTGCAATTTACTCTGGACTGTGTACTTGCAATTTTTAAAATTTAATGACCGGAGTTTTATTACATTTTTATTTCATTTAAAAACATAGAATATATAATTTCAGGAAATTTTATTTGGTGGAAATTATCTTGTTCATATCGCTTATTGTAAGGGTAATAGTGGAACACTAACACGATTGACGGACGGTTAACTCGAAATGCGGACGGGACACTAGCTATACCAAGTCAAACTCTCTTTCACTGTAACTTATAAAGAAACTGGCATAATCCCATATAGAGTTCCACCAAGAATGACCCTTATATACTTATAAGTAATCATCTGCAATTTACTCTGGACTATGTACTTGCGATTTTAAAAATTTAATGGTCGGAGTTTTATTACATTTTTATTTCATTAAAAAACATAGAATATAAAATTTCATGCAACTTTATTTGGTGGATATTATCATGTCATATCGCTTATTGTAAGGGTAATAGTGGAATACTAACACGATTAACAGACGGTTAACTCGGATCGCAGACGGGACACTTACAATCCCTAGTCAAACTCTTTATCACCGTAACTTATAAAGAAACTGGCATAATCCCATATAGAGTTCCACCAAGAATGACCCTTATATAATTATAAGTAATCATCCGCAATTTATTCTGGACTGTGTACTTGCAATTTTTAAAAGTTAATGGTCGGAGTTTTATTACATTTTTATTTCATTAAAAAACACAAGATATATAATTTCAAGTAATTTTATTTGGTGGAAATGATCTTGTTCATATCGTTTATTGTAAGGGTAATATTGGAATACTAACACGATTGACGGACGGTTAACTCGGGTCGCGAACGGGGTACTTACAATCCCTAGTCAAACTCTTTATCACCGTAACTCATAAAGAAACTGGCATAATCCCATATAGAGTTCCACCAAGAATTACCCTTATATACTTATAAGTAATCATCTGCAATTTACTCTGGACTATGTACTTGCGATTTTAAAAATTAAATGGGCGGAGTTTTATTACATTTTTATTTCATTTAAAAACATAGAATAAATAATTTCAAGAAATTTTATTTGGTGGAAATTATATTGTTCATATCACTTATTGTAAGGGTAATAGTGGAATACTAACAAGATTGACGGACGGTTAACTCGAATCGTGGACGGGACACTTGCAATCCCAAGTCAAACTCTTTATCACCGTAACTTATAAAGAAACTGGCATAATCCCACATAGAGTTCCACAAGGAATGACCCTTATATACTTATAAGTAATCATCTGCAATTTACTCTTGACTGTGTACTTGTAATTTTTAAAATTTAATGGTCGGAGTTTTATTTCATTTTTATTTCATTGAAAAACATAGAATATATAACTTCAAGAAATTTTATTTGGTGGAAATTATCTTGTTCATATCGCTGATTGTAAGGGTAATAGTGGAATACTAACACGATTGACGGACGGTTAACTCGAATCGCGGACGGGACACTAGCTATCCCAAGTCAAACTCTCTATCACCGTAACTTATAAAGAAACTGGCATAATCCCATATAGAGTTCCACCAAGAATAACCCTTATATACTTATAAGTAATCATCTGCAATTTACTCTGGACTATGTACTTGCGATTTTAAAAATTTAATGGGCGGAGTTTTGTTACATTTTTATTTCATTAAAAAACATAGAATATAAAATTTCAAGCAATTTTATTTGGTGGATATTATCTTGTCATATCGCTTATTGTAAGGGTAATAGTGGAATACTAACACGATTAACAGACGGTTAACTTGGATCGCGGACGGGACACTTACAATCCCTAGTTAAACTCTTTATCACCGTAACTTATAAAGAAACTGGCATATTCCCATACAGAGTTCCACCAAGAATGACCCTTATATACTTATAAGTAATCATCCGCAATTTACTCTGGACTGTGTACTTACGATTTTTAAAATTTAATGGGCAGAGTTTTATTACATTTTTATTTCATTAAAAACACAAAATATATAATTTCAAGCAATTTTATTTGGTGGAAATTATCTTGTTTATATCGCTTATTGTAAGGGTAATAGTGGAATACTAACACGATTGGCGGACGACTCTCTAGCATCGTAACTTATAAAGAAACTGGCATAATCCCACATAGAGTTCCACCAACAATGACCCTTATATACTTATAAGTAATCATCTGCAATTTACTCTGGACTGTGTACTTGCGATTTTTAAAATTTAATGGTCGGAGTTTTCTTACATTTTCATTTCATTAAAAAACATAGAATATATAATTTCAAGAAATTTTATTTGGTGGAAATTATCTTGTCATATTGCTTATTGTAAGGGTAATAGTGGAATACTAACACGATTAACGGACGGTTAACTCGGATTGCGGACGGGACACTTACAATTCCTAGTCAAACTCTTTATCACCGTAACTTATAAAGAAACTGGAATAATCCCATATAGAGTTCCACAAGGAATGACCCTTATATACTATAAGTAATCATCTGCAATTTACTCTGGACTGTGTACTTGCAATTTTTAAAATTTAATGGCCGGAGTTTTATTACATTTTTATTTCATTTAAAAACATAGAATATATAATTTCAAGAAATTTTATTTGGTGGAAACTATCTTGTTCATATCACTTATTGTAAGGGTAATAGTGGAACACTAACACGATTGACGGACGGTTAACTCGAATCGCGGACGGGACACTAGCTATCCCAAGTCAAACTCTCTATCACTGTAACTTATAAAGAAACTGGCATAATCCCATATAGAGTTCCACCAAGAATGACCCTTGTATACTTATAAGTAATCATATGCAATTTACTCTGGACTATGTACTTACGATTTAAAAAATTTAATGGTCGGAGTTTTATTACATTTTTATTTCATTAAAAAACATAGAATATAAAATTTCATGCAACTTTATTTGGTGGATATTATCATGTCATATCGCTTATTGTAAAGGTAATAGTGGAATACCAACACGATTAACAGACGGTTAACTCGGATCGCGGACGGGACACTTACAATCCCAAGTCAAACTCTTTATCACAGTAACTTATAAAGAAACTGGCATATTCCCATACAGAGTTCCACCAAGAATGACCCTTATATACTTATAAGTAATCATCCGCAATTTACTCTGGACTGTGTACTTGCGATTTTTAAAATTTAATGGGCAGAGTTTTATTACATTTTTATTTCTTTAAAAACTCAAAATATATAATTTCAAGCAACTTTATTTGGTGGAAATTATCTTGTTCATATCGCTTATTTTAAGGGTAATAGTGGAATACTAACACGATTGACGGACGACTCTCTATCATCGTAACTTATAAAGAAACTGGAATAATCCCACATAGAGTTCCACCAAGAATGACCCTTATATACTTATAAGTAATCATCTGCAATTTACTCTGGACTGTGTACTTGCGATTTTTAAAATTTAATGGTCGGAGTTTTCTTACATTTTCATTTCATTAAAAACATAGAATATATAATTTCAAGCAATTTTATTTGGTGGAAATTATCTTGTCATATTGCTTATTGTAAGGGGAATAGTGGAATACTAACACGATTAACGGACGGTTAACTCGGATCGCGGACGGGACACTTACAATCCCTAGTCAAACTCTTTATCACCGTAACTTATAACGAAACTGGAATAATCCCATATAGAGTTCCACAAGGAATGACCCTTATATACTTATAAGTAATCATCTGCAATTTACTCTGGACTGTGTACTTGCAATTTTTAAAATTTAATGGCCGGAGTTTTATTACATTTTTATTTCATTTAAAAACATAGAATATATAATTTCAAGAAATTTTATTTGGTGGAAATTATCTTGTTCATATCGCTTATTGTAAGGGTAATAGTGGAACACTAACACGATTGACGGACGGTTAACTCGAATCGCGGACGGGACACTAGCTATCCCAAGTCAAACTCTCTTTCACTGTAACTTATAAAGAAACTGGCATAATCCCATATAGAGTTCCACCAAGAATGACCCTTGTATACTTATAAGTAATCATCTGCAATTTACTCTGGACTATGTACTTGCGATTTTAAAAATTTAATGGTCGGAGTTTTATTACATTTTTATTTCATTAAAAAACATAGAATATAAAATTTCATGCAACTTTATTTGGTGGATATTATCATGTCATATCGCTTATTGTAAGGGTAATAGTGGAATACTAACACGATTAACAGACGGTTAACTCGGATCGCGGACGGGACACTTACAATCCCAAGTCAAACTCTTTATCACCGTAACTTATAAAGAAACTGGCATATTCCCATACAGAGTTCCACCAAGAATGACCCTTATATACTTATAAGTAATCATCCGCAATTTACTCTGGACTGTGTACTTGCGATTTTTAAAATTTAATGGGCAGAGTTTTATTACATTTTTATTTCATTAAAAACTCAAAATATATAATTTCAATCAATTTTATTTGGTGGAAATTATCTTGTTTATATCGCTTATTGTAAGGGTAATAGTGGAATACTAACACGATTGACGGACGACTCTCTAGCATCGTAACTTATAAAGAAACTGGCATAATCCCACATAGAGTTCCACCAAGAATGACCCTTATATACTTATAAGTAATCATCTGCAATTTACTCTGCACTGTGTACTTGCGATTTTTAAAATTTAATGGTCGGATTTTTCTTACATTTTCATTTCATTAAAAAACATAAAATATATAATTTCAAGAAATTTTATTTGGTGGAAATTATCTTGTCATATTGCTTATTGTAAGGGTAATAGTGGAATACTAACACGATTAACGGACGGTTAACTCGGATCGCGGACGGGACACTTACAATCCCTAGTCAAACTCTTTATCACCGTAACTTATAAAGAAACTGGAATAATCCCATATAGAGTTCCACAAGGAATGACCCTTATATACTTATAAGTAATCATCTGCAATTTACTCAGGACTGTGTACTTGCAATTTTTAAAATTTAATGGCCGGAGTTTTATTACATTTTTATTTCATTTAAAAACATAGAATATATAATTTCAAGAAATTTTATTTGGTGGAAATTATCTTGTTCATATCGCTTATTGTAAGGGTAATAGTGGAACACTAACACGATTGACGGACGGTTAACTCGAATCGCGGACGGGACACTAGCTATCCCAAGTCAAACTCTCTTTCACTGTAACTTATAAAGAAACTGGCATAATCCCATATAGAGTTCCACCAAGAATGACCCTTGTATACTTATAAGTAATCATCTGCAATTTACCCTGGACTATGTACTTGCGATTTTAAAAATTTTATGGTCGGAGTTTTATTACATTTTTATTTCATTAAAAAACATAGAATATAAAATTTCATGCAACTTTATTTGGTGGATATTATCATGTCATATCGCTTATTGTAAGGGTAATAGTGGAATACTAACACGATTAACAGACGGTTAACTCGGATCGCGGACGGGACACTTACAATCCCAAGTCAAACTCTTTATCACCGTAACTTATAAAGAAACTGGCATATTCCCATACAGAGTTCCACCAAGAATGACCCTTATATACTTATAAGTTATCATCCGCAATTTACTCTGGACTGTGTACTTGCGATTTTTAAAATTTAATGGTCAGAGTTTTATTACATTTTTATTTCATTAAAAACTCAAAATATATTTTCAAGCAATTTTATTTGGTGGAAATTATCTTGTTCATATCGCTTATTGTAAGGGTAATAGTGGAATACTAACACGATTGACGGACGACTCTCTAGCATCGTAACTTATAAAGAAACTGCCATAATCCCACATAGAGTTCCACCAAAAATGACCCTTATATACTTATAAGTAATCATCTGCAATTTACTCTGGACTGTGTACTTGCGATTTTTAAAATTTAATGGTCGGATTTTTCTTACATTTTCATTTCATTAAAAAACATAGAATATATAATTTCAAGAAATTTTATTTGGTGGAAATTATCTTGTCATATTGCTTATTGTAAGGGGAATAGTGGAATACTAACACGATTAACGGACGGTTAACTCGGATCGCGGACGGGACACTTACAATCCCAAGTCAAACTCTTTATCACCGTAACTTATAAAGAAACTGGCATATTCCCATACAGTGTTCCACCAAGAATGACCCTTATATACTTATAAGTAATCATCCGCAATTTACTCTGGACTGTGTACTTGCGATTTTTAAAATTTAATGGGCAGAGTTTTATAACATTTTTATTTCATTAAAAACTCAAAATATATAATTTCAATCAATTTTATTTGGTGGAAATTATCTTGTTCATATCGCTTATTGTAATGGTAATAGTGGAATACTAACACGATTGACGGACGACTCTCTAGCATCGTAACTTATAAAGAAACTGGCATAATCCCACATAGAGTTCCACCAAGAATGACCCTTATATACTTATAAGTAATCATCTGCAATTTACTCTGCACTGTGTACTTGCGATTTTTAAAATTTAATGGTCGGATTTTTCTTACATTTTCATTTCTTTAAAAAACATAGAATATATAATTTCAAGCAATTTTATTTGGTGGAAATTATCTTGTCATATTGCTTATTGTAAGGGTAATAGTGGAATACTAACACGATTAACGGACGGTTAACTCGGATCGCGGACGGGACACTTACAATCCCTAGTCAAACTCTTTATCACCGTAACTTATAACGAAACTGGAATAATCCCATATAGAGTTCCACAAGGAATGACCCTTATATACTTATAAGTAATCATCTGCAATTTACTCTGGACTGTGTACTTGCAATTTTTAAAATTTAATGACCGGAGTTTTATTACATTTTTATTTCATTTAAAAACATAGAATATATAATTTCAAGAAATTTTATTTGGTGGAAATTATCTTGTTCATATCGCTTATTGTAAGGGTAATAGTGGAACACTAACACGATTGACGGACGGTTAACTCGAATCGCGGACGGGACACTAGCTATACCAAGTCAAACTCTCTTTCACTGTAACTTATAAAGAAACTGGCATAATCCCATATAGAGTTCCACCAAGAATGACCCTTATATACTTATAAGTAATCATCTGCAATTTACTCTGGACTATGTACTTGCGATTTTAAAAATTTAATGGTCGGAGTTTTATTACATTTTTATTTCATTAAAAAACATAGAATATAAAATTTCATGCAACTTTATTTGGTGGATATTATCATGTCATATCGCTTATTGTAAGGGTAATAGTGGAATACTAACACGATTAACAGACGGTTAACTCGGATCGCAGACGGGACACTTACAATCCCTAGTCAAACTCTTTATCACCGTAACTTATAAAGAAACTGGCATAATCCCATATAGAGTTCCACCAAGAATGACCCTTATATAATTATAAGTAATCATCCGCAATTTATTCTGGACTGTGTACTTGCAATTTTTAAAAGTTAATGGTCGGAGTTTTATTACATTTTTATTTCATTAAAAAACACAAGATATATAATTTCAAGTAATTTTATTTGGTGGAAATGATCTTGTTCATATCGTTTATTGTAAGGGTAATATTGGAATACTAACACGATTGACGGACGGTTAACTCGGGTCGCGAACGGGGTACTTACAATCCCTAGTCAAACTCTTTATCACCGTAACTCATAAAGAAACTGGCATAATCCCATATAGAGTTCCACCAAGAATTACCCTTATATACTTATAAGTAATCATCTGCAATTTACTCTGGACTATGTACTTGCGATTTTAAAAATTAAATGGGCGGAGTTTTATTACATTTTTATTTCATTTAAAAACATAGAATAAATAATTTCAAGAAATTTTATTTGGTGGAAATTATATTGTTCATATCACTTATTGTAAGGGTAATAGTGGAATACTAACAAGATTGACGGACGGTTAACTCGAATCGTGGACGGGACACTTGCAATCCCAAGTCAAACTCTCTATCACCGTAACTTATAAAGAAACTGGCATAATCCCACATAGAGTTCCACAAGGAATGACCCTTATATACTTATAAGTAATCATCTGCAATTTACTCTTGACTGTGTACTTGTAATTTTTAAAATTTAATGGTCGGAGTTTTATTTCATTTTTATTTCATTGAAAAACATAGAATATATAACTTCAAGAAATTTTATTTGGTGGAAATTATCTTGTTCATATCGCTGATTGTAAGGGTAATAGTGGAATACTAACACGATTGACGGACGGTTAACTCGAATAGCGGACGGGACACTAGCTATCCCAAGTCAAACTCTCTATCTCCGTAACTTATAAAGAAACTGGCATAATCCCATATGGAGTTCCACCAAGAATGACCCTTATATACTTATAAGTAATCATCTGCAATTTACTCTGGACTATGTACTTGCGATTTTAAAAATTTAATGGGCGGAGTTTTGTTACATTTTTATTTCATTAAAAAACATAGAATATAAAATTTCAAGCAATTTTATTTGGTGGATATTATCTTGTCATATCGCTTATTGTAAGGGTAATAGTGGAATACTAACACGATTAACGGACGGTTAACTTGGATCGCGGACGGGACACTTACAATCCCTAGTTAAACTCTTTATCACCGTAACTTATAAAGAAACTGGCATATTCCCATACAGAGTTCCACCAAGAATGACCCTTATATACTTATAAGTAATCATCCGCAATTTACTCTGGACTGTGTACTTACGATTTTTAAAATTTAATGGGCAGAGTTTTATTACATTTTTATTTCATTAAAAACACAAAATATATAATTTCAAGCAATTTTATTAGGTGGAAATTATCTTGTTTATATCGCTTATTGTAAGGGTAATAGTGGAATACTAACACGATTGGCGGACGACTCTCTAGCATCGTAACTTATAAAGAAACTGGCATAATCCCACAAAGAGTTCCACCAAGAATGACCCGTATATACTTATAAGTAATCATCTGCAATTTACTCTGGACTGTGTACTTGCGATTTTTAAAATTTAATGGTCGGAGTTTTCTTACATTTTCATTTCATTAAAAAACATAGAATATATAATTTCAAGCAATTTTATTTGGTGGAAATTATCTTGTCATATTGCTTATTGTAAGGGTAATAGTGGAATACTAACACGATTAACGGACGGTTAACTCGGATTGCGGACGGGACACTTACAATTCCTAGTCAAACTCTTTATCACCGTAACTTATAAAGAAACTGGAATAATCCCATATAGAGTTCCACAAGGAATGACCCTTATATACTATAAGTAATCATCTGCAATTTACTCTGGACTGTGTACTTGCAATATTTAAAATTTAATGGCCGGAGTTTTATTACATTTTTATTTCATTTAAAAACATAGAATATATAATTTCAAGAAATTTTATTTGGTGGAAACTATCTTGTTCATATCGCTTATTGTAAGGGTAATAGTGGAACACTAACACGATTGACGGACGGTTAACTCGAATCGCGGACGGGACACTAGCTATCCCAAGTCAAACTCTCTATCACCGTAACTTATAAAGAAACTGGCATAATCCCATATAGAGTTCCACCAAGAATGACCCTTGTATACTTATAAGTAATCATATGCAATTTACTCTGGACTATGTACTTGCGATTTTAAAAATTTAATGGTCGGAGTTTTATTACATTTTTATTTCATTAAAAAACATAGAATATAAAATTTCATGCAACTTTATTTGGTGGATATTATCATGTCATATCGCTTATTGTAAAGGTAATAGTGGAATACCAACACGATTAACAGACGGTTAACTCGGATCGCGGACGGGACACTTACAATCCCAAGTCAAACTCTTTATCACAGTAACTTATAAAGAAACTGGCATATTCCCATACAGAGTTCCACCAAGAATGACCCTTATATACTTATAAGTAATCATCCGCAATTTACTCTGGACTGTGTACTTGCGATTTTTAAAATTTAATGGGCAGAGTTTTATTACATTTTTATTTCTTTAAAAACTCAAAATATATAATTTCAAGCAATTTTATTTGGTGGAAATTATCTTGTTCATATCGCTTATTGTAAGGGTAATAGTGGAATACTAACACGATTGACGGACGACTCTCTATCATCGTAACTTATAAAGAAACTGGAATAATCCCACATAGAGTTCCACCAAGAATGACCCTTATATACTTATAAGTAATCATCTGCAATTTACTCTGGACTGTGTACTTGCGATTTTTAAAATTTAATGGTCGGAGTTTTCTTACATTTTCATTTCATTAAAAACATAGAATATATAATTTCAAGCAATTTTATTTGGTGGAAATTATCTTGTCATATTGCTTATTGTAAGGGGAATAGTGGAATACTAACACGATTAACGGGCGGTTAACTCGGATCGCGGACGGGACACTTACAATCCCTAGTCAAACTCTTTATCACCGTAACTTATAACGAAACTGGAATAATCCCATATAGAGTTCCACAAGGAATGACCCTTATATACTTATAAGTAATCATCTGCAATTTACTCTGGACTGTGTACTTGCAATTTTTAAAATTTAATGGCCGGAGTTTTATTACATTTTTATTTCATTGAAAAACATAGAATATATAATTTCAAGAAATTTTATTTGGTAGAAATTATCTTGTTCATATCGCTTATTGTAAGGGTAATAGTGGAACACTAACATGATTGACTGACGGTTAACTCGAATCGCGGACGGGACACTAGCTATCCCTAGTCAAACTCTATATCACTGTAACTTATAAAGAAACTGGAATAATCCCACATAGAGTTCCACCAAGAATGACCCTTATATACTTATAAGTAATCATCTGCAATTTACTCTGGACTGTGTACTTGCGATTTTTAAAATTTAATGCTCGGAGTTTTCTTACATTTTCATTTCATTAAAAAACATAGAATATATAATTTCAAGCAATTTTATTTGGTGGAAATTATCTTGTCATATTGCTTATTGTAAGGGTAATAGTGGAATACTAACAGGATTAACGGACGGTTAACTCGGATCGCGGACGGGACACTTACAATCCCTAGTCAGACTCTTTATCACCGTAACTTATAACGAAACTGGAATAATCCCATATAGAGTTCCACAAGGAATGACCCTTATATACTTATAAGTAATCATCTGCAATTTACTTTGGACTGTGTACTTGCAATTTTTAAAATTTAATGGCCGGAGTTTTATAACATTTTTATTTCATTTAAAAACATAGAATATATAATTTCAAGAAATTTTATTTGGTGGAAATTTTCTTGTTCATATCGCTTATTGTAAGGGTAATAGTGGAACACTAACATGATTGATGGACGGTTAACTCGGATCGCGGAAGGGACACTTACAATTCCTAGTCAAACTCTTTATCACCGTAACTTATAAAGAAACTGGAATAATATCATATAGAGTTCCACAAGGAATGACCCTTATATACTTATAAGTAATCATCTGCAATTTACTCTGGACTGTGTACTTGCAATTTTTAAAATTTAATGGCCGGAGTTTTATTACATTTTTATTTCATTTAAAAACATAGAATATATAATTTCAAGAAATTTTATTTGGTGGAAACTATCTTTTTCATATCGCTTATTGTAAGGGTAATAGTGGAACACTAACACGATTGACGGACGGTTAACTCGAATCGCGGACGGGACACTAGCTATCCCGAGTCAAACTCTCTATCACTGTAACTAATAAAGAAACTGGCATAATCCCATATAGAGTTCCACCAAGAATGACCCTTGTATACTTATAAGTAATCATATGCAATTTACTCTGGACTATGTACTTGCGATTTTAAAAATTTAATGGTCGGAGTTTTATTACATTTTTATTTCATTAAAAAACATAGAATATAAAATTTCATGCAACTTTATTTGGTGGATATTATCATGTCATATCGCTTATTGTAAAGGTAATAGTGGAATACCAACACGATTAACAGACGGTTAAGTCGGATCGCGGACGGGACACTTACAATCCCAAGTCAAACTCTTTATCACAGTAACTTATAAAGAAACTGGCATATTCCCATACAGAGTTCCACCAAGAATGACCCTTATATACTTATAAGTAATCATCCGCAATTTACTCTGGACTGTGTACTTGCGATTTTTAAAATTTAATGGGCAGAGTTTTATTACATTTTTATTTCTTTAAAAACTCAAAATATATAATTTCAAGCAATTTTATTTGGTGGAAATTATCTTGTTCATATCGCTTATTGTAAGGGTAATAGTGGAATACTAACACGATTGACGGACGACTCTCTATCATCGTAACTTATAAAGAAACTGGAATAATCCCACATAGAGTTCCACCAAGAATGACCCTTATATACTTATAAGTAATCATCTGCAATTTACTCTGGACCGTGTACTTGCGATTTTTAAAATTTAATGGTCGGAGTTTTCTTACATTTTCATTTCATTAAAAAACATAGAATATATAATTTCAAGCAATTTTATTTGGTGGAAATTATCTTGTCATATTGCTTATTGTAAGGGTAATAGTGGAATACTAACACGATTAACGGACGGTTAACTCGGATTGCGGACGGGACACTTACAATTCCTAGTCAAACTCTTTATCACCGTAACTTATAAAGAAACTGGAATAATCCCATATAGAGTTCCACAAGGAATGACCCTTATATACTATAAGTAATCATCTGCAATTTACTCTGGACTGTGTACTTGCAATTTTTAAAATTTAATGGCCGGAGTTTTATTACATTTTTATTTCATTTAAAAACATAGAATATATAATTTCAAGAAATTTTATTTGGTGGAAACTATCTTGTTCATATCGCTTATTGTAAGGGTAATAGTGGAACACTAACACGATTGACGGACGGTTAACTCGAATCGCGGACGGGACACTAGCTATCCCAAGTCAAACTCTCTATCACCGTAACTTATAAAGAAACTGGCATAATCCCATATAGAGTTCCACCAAGAATGACCCTTGTATACTTATAAGTAATCATATGCAATTTACTCTGGACTATGTACTTGCGATTTTAAAAATTTAATGGTCGGAGTTTTATTACATTTTTATTTCATTAAAAAACATAGAATATAAAATTTCATGCAACTTTATTTGGTGGATATTATCATGTCATATCGCTTATTGTAAAGGTAATAGTGGAATACCAACACGATTAACAGACGGTTAACTCGGATCGCGGACGGGACACTTACAATCCCAAGTCAAACTCTTTATCACAGTAACTTATAAAGAAACTGGCATATTCCCATACAGAGTTCCACCAAGAATGACCCTTATATACTTATAAGTAATCATCCGCAATTTACTCTGGACTGTGTACTTGCGATTTTTAAAATTTAATGGGCAGAGTTTTATTACATTTTTATTTCTTTAAAAACTCAAAATATATAATTTCAAGCAATTTTATTTGGTGGAAATTATCTTGTTCATATCGCTTATTGTAAGGGTAATAGTGGAATACTAACACGATTGACGGACGACTCTCTATCATCGTAACTTATAAAGAAACTGGAATAATCCCACATAGAGTTCCACCAAGAATGACCCTTATATACTTATAAGTAATCATCTGCAATTTACTCTGGACTGTGTACTTGCGATTTTTAAAATTTAATGGTCGGAGTTTTCTTACATTTTCATTTCATTAAAAACATAGAATATATAATTTCAAGCAATTTTATTTGGTGGAAATTATCTTGTCATATTGCTTATTGTAAGGGGAATAGTGGAATACTAACACGATTAACGGACGGTTAACTCGGATCGCGGACGGGACACTTACAATCCCTAGTCAAACTCTTTATCACCGTAACTTATAACGAAACTGGAATAATCCCATATAGAGTTCCACAAGGAATGACCCTTATATACTTATAAGTAATCATCTGCAATTTACTCTGGACTGTGTACTTGCAATTTTTAAAATTCAATGGCCGGAGTTTTATTACATTTTTATTTCATTGAAAAACATAGAATATATAATTTCAAGAAATTTTATTTGGTAGAAATTATCTTGTTCATATCGCTTATTGTAAGGGTAATAGTGGAACACTAACATGATTGACTGACGGTTAACTCGAATCGCGGACGGGACACTAGCTATCCCTAGTCAAACTCTATATCACTGTAACTTATAAAGAAACTGGCATAATCCCATATAGAGTTCCACCAAGAATGACCCTTATATACTCATAAGTAATCATCTGCAATTTACTCTGGACTATGTACTTGCGATTTTAAAATTTTAATGGGCGGAGTTTTATTACATTTTTATTTCATTAAAAAACATAGAATATAAAATTTCAAGCAATTTTATTTGGTGGATATTATCTTGTCACATCGCTTATTGTAAGGGTAATAGTGGAATATTAACACGATTAACAGACGGTTAACTCGGATCGCGGACGGGACACTTACAATCCCTAGTCAAACTCTTTATCACCGTAACTTACAAAGAAACTGGCATATTCCCATACAGAGTTCCACCAAGAATGACCCTTATATATATACTTATAAGTAATCATCCGCAATTTACTCTGGACTGTGTACTTGCAATTTTTAAAATTTAATGGGCAGAGTTTTATTACATTTTTATTTCTTTAAAAACTCAAAATATATAATTTCAAGCAATTTTATTTGGTGGAAATTATCTTGTTCAGATCGCTTATTGTAAGGGTAATAGTGGAATACTAACACGATTGACAGACGACTCTCTATCATCGTAACTTATAAAGAAACTGGAATAATCCCACATAGAGTTCCACCAAGAATGACCCTTATATACTTATAAGTAATCATCTGCAATTTACTCTGGACTGTGTACTTGCGATTTTTAAAATTTAATGCTCGGAGTTTTCTTACATTTTCATTTCATTAAAAAACATAGAATATATAATTTCAAGCAATTTTATTTGGTGGAAATTATCTTGTCATATTGCTTATTGTAAGGGTAATAGTGGAATACTAACAGGATTAACGGACGGTTAACTCGGATCGCGGACGGGACACTTACAATCCCTAGTCAAACTCTTTATCACCGTAACTTATAACGAAACTGGAATAATCCCATATAGAGTTCCACAAGGAATGACCCTTATATACTTATAAGTAATCATCTGCAATTTACTTTGGACTGTGTACTTGCAATTTTTAAAATTTAATGGCCGGAGTTTTATTACATTTTTATTTCATTTAAAAACATAGAATATATAATTTCAAGAAATTTTATTTGGTGGAAATTTTCTTGTTCATATCGCTTGTTGTAAGGGTAATAGTGGAACACTAACATGATTGATGGACGGTTAACTCGGATCGCGGACGGGACACTTACAATTCCTGGTCAAACTCTTTATCACCGTAACTTATAAAGAAACTGGAATAATATCATATAGAGTTCCACAAGGAATGACCCTTATATACTTATAAGTAATCATCTGCAATTTACTCTGGACTGTGTACTTGCAATTTTTAAAATTTAATGGCCGGAGTTTTATTACATTTTTATTTCATTTAAAAACATAGAATATATAATTTCAAGAAATTTTATTTGGTGGAAACTATCTTTTTCATATCGCTTATTGTAAGGGTAATAGTGGAACACTAACACGATTGACGGACGGTTAACTCGAATCGCGGACGGGACACTAGCTATCCCGAGTCAAACTCTCTATCACCGTAACTTATAAAGAAACTGGCATAATCCCATATAGAGTTCCACCAAGAATGACCCTTGTATACTTATAAGTAATCATATGCAATTTACTCTGGACTATGTACTTGCGATTTTAAAAATTTAATGGTCGGAGTTTTATTACATTTTTATTTCATTAAAAAACATAGAATATAAAATTTCATGCAACTTTATTTGGTGGATATTATCATGTCATATCGCTTATTGTAAAGGTAATAGTGGAATACCAACACGATTAACAGACGGTTAACTCGGATCGCGGACGGGACACTTACAATCCCAAGTCAAACTCTTTATCACAGTAACTTATAAAGAAACTGGCATATTCCCATACAGAGTTCCACCAAGAATGACCCTTATATACTTATAAGTAATCATCCGCAATTTACTCTGGACTGTGTACTTGCGATTTTTAAAATTTAATGGGCAGAGTTTTATTACATTTTTATTTCTTTAAAAACTCAAAATATATAATTTCAAGCAATTTTATTTGGTGGAAATTATCTTGTTCATATCGCTTATTGTAAGGGTAATAGTGGAATACTAACACGATTGACGGACGACTCTCTATCATCGTAACTTATAAAGAAACTGGAATAATCCCACATAGAGTTCCACCAAGAATGACCCTTATATACTTATAAGTAATCATCTGCAATTTACTCTGGACTGTGTACTTGCGATTTTTAAAATTTAATGGTCGGAGTTTTCTTACATTTTCATTTCATTAAAAACATAGAATATATAATTTCAAGCAATTTTATTTGGTGGAAATTATCTTGTCATATTGCTTATTGTAAGGGGAATAGTGGAATACTAACACGATTAACGGACGGTTAACTCGGATCGCGGACGGGACACTTACAATCCCTAGTCAAACTCTTTATCACCGTAACTTATAACGAAACTGGAATAATCCCATATAGAGTTCCACAAGGAATGACCCTTATATACTTATAAGTAATCATCTGCAATTTACTCTGGACTGTGTACTTGCAATTTTTAAAATTTAATGGCCGGAGTTTTATTACATTTTTATTTCATTGAAAAACATAGAATATATAATTTCAAGAAATTTTATTTGGTGGAAATTATCTTGTTCATATCGCTTATTGTAAGGGTAATAGTGGAACACTAACATGATTGACTGACGGTTAACTAGAATCGCGGACGGGACACTAGCTATCCCAAGTCAAACTCTCTATCACTGTAACTTATAAAGAAACTGGCATAATCCCATATAGAGTTCCACCAAGAATGACCCTTATATACTCATAAGTAATCATCTGCAATTTACTCTGGACTATGTACTTGCGATTTTAAAATTTTAATGGGCGGAGTTTTATTACATTTTTATTTCATTAAAAAACATAGAATATAAAATTTCAAGCAATTTTATTTGGTGGATATTATCTTGTCATATCGCTTATTGTAAGGGTAATAGTGGAATATTAACACGATTAACAGACGGTTAACTCGGATCGCGGACGGGACACTTACAATCCCTAGTCAAACTCTTTATCACCGTAACTTACAAAGAAACTGGCATATTCCCATACAGAGTTCCACCAAGAATGACCCTTATATATATACTTATAAGTAATCATCCGCAATTTACTCTGGACTGTTTACTTGCGATTTTTAAAATTTAATGGGCAGAGTTTTATTACATTTTTATTTCTTTAAAAACTCAAAATATATAATTTCAAGCAATTTTATTTGGTGGAAATTATCTTGTTCATATCGCTTATTGTAAGGGTAATAGTGGAATACTAACACGATTGACGGACGACTCTCTATCATCGTAACTTATAAAGAAACTGGAATAATCCCACATAGAGTTCCACCAAGAATGACCCTTATATACTTATAAGTAATCATCTGCAATTTACTCTGGACTGTGTACTTGCGATTTTTAAAATTTAATGGTCGGAGTTTTCTTACATTTTCATTTCATTAAAAAACATAGAATATATAATTTCAAGCAATTTTATTTGGTGGAAATTATCTTGTCATATTGCTTATTGTAAGGGTAATAGTGGAATACTAACAGGATTAACGGACGGTTAACTCGGATCGCGGACGGGACACTTACAATCCCTAGTCAAACTCTTTATCACCGTAACTTATAACGAAACTGGAATAATCCCATATAGAGTTCCACAAGGAATGACCCTTATATACTTATAAGTAATCATCTGCAATTTACTCTGGACTTTGTACTTGCAATTTTTAAAATTTAATGGCCGGAGTTTTATTACATTTTTATTTCATTGAAAAACATAGAATATATAATTTCAAGAAATTTTATTTGGTGGAAATTTTCTTGTTCATATCGCTTATTGTAAGGGTAATAGTGGAGCACTAACATGATTGACGTACGGTTAACTCGAATCGCGGATGGGACACTAGCTGTCCCAAGTCAAACTCTTTATCACTGTAACTTATAAAGAAACTGGCATAATCCCATATAGAGTTCCACCAAGAATGACCCTTATATACTCATAAGTAATCATCTGCAATTTACTCTAGACTATGTACTTGCGATATTAAAATTTTAATGGGCGGAGTTTTATTACATTTTTATTTCATTAAAAAACATAGAATATAAAATTTCATGCAATTTTATTTGGTGGATATTATCTTGTCATATCGCTTATTGTAAGGGTAATAGTGGAATATTAACACGATTAACAGACGGTTAACTCGGATCGCGGACAGGACACTTACAATCCCTAGTCAAACTCTTTATCACCGTAACTTATAAAGAAACTGGCATATTCCCATACAGAGTTCCACCAAGAATGACCCTTATATACTTATAAGTAATCATCTGCAATTTACTCTGGACTTTGTACTTGCAATTTTTAAAATTTAATGGCCGGAGTTTTATTACATTTTTATTTCATTGAAAAACATAGAATATATAATTTCAAGAAATTTTATTTGGTGGAAATTATCTTGTTCATATCGCTTATTGTAAGGGTAATAGTGGAACACTAACATGATTGACGTACGGTTAACTCGAATCGCGGACGGGACACTAGCTGTCCCAAGTCAAACTCTCTATCACTGTAACTTATAAAGAAACTGGCATAATCCCATATAGAGTTCCACCAAGAATGACCCTTATATACTCATAAGTAATCATCTGCAATTTACTCTGGACTATGTACTTGCGATATTAAAATTTTAATGGGCGGAGTTTTATTACATTTTTATTTCATTAAAAAACATAGAATATAATATTTCAAGCAATTTTATTTGGTGGATATTATCTTGTCATATCGCTTATTGTAAGGGTAATAGTGGAATATTAACACGATTAACAGACGGTTAACTCGGATCGCGGACGGGACACTTACAATCCCTAGTCAAACTCTTTATCACCGTAACTTACAAAGAAACTGGCATATTCCCATACAGAGTTCCACCAAGAATGACCCTTATATACTTATAAGTAATCATCCGCAATTTACTCTAGACTGTGTACTTGCGATTTTTAAAATTTAATGGGCAGAGTTTTATTACATTTTTATTTCATTAAAAACTCAAAATATATAATTTCAAGCAATTTTATTTGGTGGAAATTATCTTGTTCATATCGCTTATTGTAAGGGTAATAGTGGAATACTAACACGATTGACGGACGACTCTCTATCACCGTAACTTATAAAGAAACTGGAATAATCCCACATAGAGTTCCACCAAGAATGACCCGTATATACTTATAAGTAATCATCTGCAATTTACTCTGGACTGTGTACTTGTAATTTTTAAAATTTAATGGTCGGAGTTTTCTTACATTTTCATTACATTAAAAAACATAGAATATAAAATTTCAAGCAATTTTATTTGGTGGATATTATCTTGTCATATCGCTTATTGTAAGGGTAATAGTGGAATATTGACACGATTAACAGGCGGTTAACTCGGATCGCGGATGGGACACTTACAATCCCTAGTCAAACTCTTTATCACCGTAACTTACCAAGAAACTGGCATATTCCCATACAGAGTTCCACCAAGAATGACCCTTATATACTTATAAGTAATTATCTGCAATTTACTCTGGACTGTGTACTTGCGATTTTTAAAATTTAATGGGAAGAGTTTTATTACATTTTTATTTCATTAAAAACTCAAAATATATAATTTCAAGCAATTGTATTTGGTGGAAATTATCTTGTTCATATCGCTTATTGTAAGGGTAATAGTGGAATACTAACACGATTGACGGACGGTTAACTCGGATCGCGGACGGGACACTTGCAATCCCAAGTCAAACTCTTTATCACCGCAACTTATAAAGAAACTGGCATAATCCCACATAGAGTTCCACCAAGAATGACCCTTATATACTTATAAGTAATCATCTGCAATTTACTCTGGACTGTGTACTTGCGATTTTTAAAATTTAATGGTCGGAGTTTTCTTACATTTTCATTTCATTAAAAAACATAGAATATAAAATTTCAAGGAATTTTATTTGGTGGATATTATCTTGTCATATCGCTTATTGTAAGGGTAATAGTTGAATATTAACACGATTAACAGACGGCTAACTCGGATCGCGGACGGGACACTTACAATCCCTAGTCAAACTCTTTATCACCGTAACTTATAAAGAAACTGGCATATTCCCATACAGAGTTCCACCAAGAATGACCCTTATATACTTATAAGTAATCATCCGCAATTTACTCTGGACTGTGTACTTGCGATTTTTAAAATTTAATGGGCAGAGTTTTATTACATTTTTATTTCATTAAAAACTCAAAATATATAATTTCAAGCAATTTTATTTGGTGGAAATTATCTTGTTCATATCGCTTATTGTAAGGGTAATAGTGGAATACTAACACGATTGACGGACGACTCTCTATCACCGTAACTAACAAAGAAACTGGCATAATCCCACATAGAGTTCCACCAAGAATGACCCTTATATACTTATAAGTAATCATCTGCAATTTACTCTGGACTGTGTACTTGCGATTTTTAAAATTTAATGGTCGGAGTTTTCTTACATTTTCATTTCATTAGAAAACATAGAATATAAAATTTCAAGCAATTTTATTTGGTGGATATTATCTTGTCATATCGCTTATTGTAAGGGTAATAGTGGAATATTAACATGATTAACAGCCGGTTAACTCGGATCACGGACGGGACACTTACAATCCCTAGTCAAACTCTTTATCACCGTAACTTACAAAGAAACTGGCATATTCCCATACAGAGTTCCACCAAGAATGACCCTTATATACTTATAAGTAATCATCCGCAATTTACTCCGGACTGTGTACTCGCGATTTTTAAAATTTAATGGGCAGAGTTTTATTACATTTTTATTTCATTAAAAACTCAAAATATATAATTTCAAGCAATTTTATTTGGTGGAAATTATCTTGTTCATATCGCTTATTGTAAGGGTAATAGTGGAATACTAACACGATTGACGGACGACTCTCTATCACCGCAACTTATAAAGAAACTGGCATAATCCCTCATAGAGTTCCACCAAGAATGACCCTTATATACTTATAAGTAATCATGTGCAATTTACTCTGGACTGTGTACTTGCGATTTTTAAAATTTAATGGTCGGAGTTTTCTTACATTTTCATTTCATTAAAAAACATAGAATATAAAATTTCAAGGAATTTCATTTGGTGGATATTATCTTGTCATATTGCTTATTGTAAGGGTAATAGTTGAATATTAACACGATTAACAGACGGCTAACTCGGATCGCGGACGTGACACTTACAATCCCTAGTCAAACTCTTTATCACCGTAACTTATAAAGAAACTGGCATATTCCCATACAGAGTTCCACCAAGAATGACCCTTATATACTTATAAGTAATCATCCGCAATTTACTCTGGACTGTGTACTTGCGATTTTTAAAATTTAATGGGCAGAGTTTTATTACATTTTTATTTCATTAAAAACTCAAAATATATAATTTCAAGCAATTTTATTTGGTGGCAATTATCTTGTTCATATCGCTTATTGTAAGGGTAATAGTGGAATACTAACACGATTGACGGACGACTCTCTATCACCGTAACTTACAAAGAAACTGGCATAATCCCACATAGAGTTCCACCAAGAATGACCCTTATATACTTATAAGTAATCATCTGCAATTTACTCTGGACTGTGTACTTGCGATTTTTAAAATTTAATGGTCGGAGTTTTCTTACATTTTCATTTCATTAGAAAACATAGAATATAAAATTTCAAGCAATTTTATTTGGTGGATATTATCTTGTCATATCGCTTATTGTAAGGGTAATAGTGGAATATTAACACGATTAACAGACGGTTAACTCGGATCGCGGACGGGACACTTACAATCCCTAGTCAAACTCTTTATCACCGTAACTTACAAAGAAACTGGCATATTCCCATACAGAGTTCCACCAAGAATGACCCTTATATACTTATAAGTAATCATCCGCAATTTACTCCGGACTGTGTACTTGCGATTTTTAAAATTTAATGGGCAGAGTTTTATTACATTTGTATTTCATTAAAAACTCAAAATATATAATTTCAAGCAATTTTATTTGGTGGAAATTATCTTGTTCATATCGCTTATTGTAAGGGTAATAGTGGAATACTAACACGATTGACAGACGACTCTCTATCACCGCAACTTATAAAGAAACTGGCATAATCCCTCATAGAGTTCCACCAAGAATGACCCTTATATACTTATAAGTAATCATGTGCAATTTACTCTGGACTGTGTACTTGCGATTTTTAAAATTTAATGGTCGGAGTTTTCTTACATTTTCATTTCATTAGAAAACATAGAATATAAAATTTCAAGCAATTTTATTTGGTGGATATTATCTTGTCATATCGCTTATTGTAAGGGTAATAGTGGAATATTAACACGATTAACAGACGGTTAACGCGGATCGCGGACGGGACACTTACAATCCCTAGTCAAACTCTTTATCACCGTAACTTATAAAGAAACTGGCATATTCCCATACAGAGTTCCACCAAGAATGACCCTTATATACTTATAAGTAATCATCCGCAATTTACTCTGGACTGTTTACTTGCGATTTTTAAAATTTAATGGGCAGAGTTTTATTACATTTTTATTTCATTAAAAACTCAAAATATATAATTTCAAGCAATTTTATTTGGTGGAAATTATCTTGTTCATATCGCTTATTGTAAGGGTAATAGTGGAATACTAACACGATTGACGGACGACTCTCTATCACCGTAACTTATAAAGAAACTGGCATAATCCCACATAGAGTTCCACCAAGAATGACCCTTATATACTTATAAGTAATCATCTGCAATTTACTCTGGACTGTGTACTTGCGATTTTTAAAATTTAATGGTCGGAGTTTTCTTACATTTTCATTTCATTAAAAAACATAGAATATATAATTTCAAGCAATTTTATTTGGTGGAAATTATCTTGTCATATTGCTTATTGTAAGGGTAATAGTGGAATACTAACACGATTAACGGACGGTTAACTCGGATCGCGGACGGGACACTTACAATCCCTAGTCAAACTCTTTATCACCGTAACTTATAACGAAACTGGAATAATCCCATATAGAGTTCCACAAGGAATGACCCTTATATACTTATAAGTAATCATCTGCAATTTACTCTGGACTGTGTACTTGCAATTTTTAAAATTTAATGGCCGGAGTTTTATTACATTTTTATTTCATTGAAAAACATAGAATATATAATTTCAAGAAACTTTATTTGGTGGAAATTATCTTGTTCATATCGCTTATTGTAAGGGTAATAGTGGAACACTAACATGATTGACGGACGGTTAACTCGAATCGCGGACGGGACACTAGCTGTCCCAAGTCAAACTCTCTATCACTGTAACTTATAAAGAAACTGGCATAATCCCATATAGAGTTCCACCAAGAATGACCCTTATATACTCATAAGTAATCATCTGCAATTTACTCTGGACTATGTACTTGCGATTTTAAAATTTTAATGGGCGGAGTTTTATTACATTTTTATTTCATTAAAAAACATAGAATATAAAATTTCAAGCAATTTTATTTGGTGGATATTATCTTGTCATATCGCTTATTGTAAGGGTAATAGTGGAATATTGACACGATTAACAGGCGGTTAACTCGGATCGCGGATGGGACACTTACAATCCCTAGTCAAACTCTTTATCACCGTAACTTACCAAGAAACTGGCATATTCCCATACAGAGTTCCACCAAGAATGACCCTTATATACTTATAAGTAATTATATGCAATTTACTCTGGACTGTGTACTTGCGATTTTTAAAATTTAATGGGAAGAGTTTTATTACATTTTTATTTCATTAAAAACTCAAAATATATAATTTCAAGCAATTGTATTTGGTGGAAATTATCTTGTTCATATCGCTTATTGTAAGGGTAATAGTGGAATACTAACACGATTGACGGACGGTTAACTCGGATCGCGGACGGGACACTTGCAATCCCAAGTCAAACTCTTTATCACCGCAACTTATAAAGAAACTGGCATAATCCCACATAGAGTTCCACCAAGAATGACCCTTATATACTTATAAGTAATCATCTGCAATTTACTCTGGACTGTGTACTTGCGATTTTTAAAATTTAATGGTCGGAGTTTTCTTACATTTTCATTTCATTAAAAAACATAGAATATAAAATTTCAAGGAATTTTATTTGGTGGATATTATCTTGTCATATCGCTTATTGTAAGGGTAATAGTTCAATATTAACACGATTAACAGACGGCTAACTCGGATCGCGGACGGGACACTTACAATCCCTAGTCAAACTCTTTATCACCGTAACTTATAAAGAAACTGGCATATTCCCATACAGAGTTCCACCAAGAATGACCCTTATATACTTATAAGTAATCATCCGCAATTTACTCTGGACTGTGTACTTGCGATTTTTAAAATTTAATGGGCAGAGTTTTATTACATTTTTATTTCATTAAAAACTCAAAATATATAATTTCAAGCAATTTTATTTGGTGGAAATTATCTTGTTCATATCGCTTATTGTAAGGGTAATAGTGGAATACTAACACGATTGACGGACGACTCTCTATCACCGTAACTAACAAAGAAACTGGCATAATCCCACATAGAGTTCCACCAAGAATGACCCTTATATACTTATAAGTAATCATCTGCAATTTACTCTGGACTGTGTACTTGCGATTTTTAAAATTTAATGGTCGGAGTTTTCTTACATTTTCATTTCATTAGAAAACATAGAATATAAAATTTCAAGCAATTTTATTTGGTGGATATTATCTTGTCATATCGCTTATTGTAAGGGTAATAGTGGAATATTAACACGATTAACAGACGGTTAACTCGGATCGCGGACGGGACACTTACAATCCCTAGTCAAACTCTTTATCACCGTAACTTACAAAGAAACTGGCATATTCCCATACAGAGTTCCACCAAGAATGACCCTTATATACTTATAAGTAATCATCCGCAATTTACTCCGGACTGTGTACTTGCGATTTTTAAAATTTAATGGGCAGAGTTTTATTACATTTTTATTTCATCAAAAACTAAAAATATATAATTTCAAGCAATTTTATTTGGTGGAAATTATCTTGTTCATATCGCTTATTGTAAGGGTAATAGTGGAATACTAACACGATTGACGGACGACTCTCTATCACCGTAACTAACAAAGAAACTGGCATAATCCCACATAGAGTTCCACCAAGAATGACCCTTATATACTTATAAGTAATCATCTGCAATTTACTCTGGACTGTGTACTTGCGATTTTTAAAATTTAATGGTCGGAGTTTTCTTACATTTTCATTTCATTAGAAAACATAGAATATAAAATTTCAAGCAATTTTATTTGGTGGATATTATCTTGTCATATCGCTTATTGTAAGGGTAATAGTGGAATATTAACACGATTAACAGACGGTTAACTCGGATCGCGGACGGGACACTTACAATCCCTAGTCAAACTCTTTATCACCGTAACTTACAAAGAAACTGGCATATTCCCATACAGAGTTCCACCAAGAATGACCCTTATATACTTATAAGTAATCATCCGCAATTTACTCCGGACTGTGTACTTGCGATTTTTAAAATTTAATGGGCAGAGTTTTATTACATTTTTATTTCATCAAAAACTAAAAATATATAATTTCAAGCAATTTTATTTGGTGGAAATTATCTTGTTCATATCGCTTATTGTAAGGGTAATAGTGGAATACTAACACGATTGACGGACGACTCTCTATCACCGCAACTTATAAAGAAACTGGCATAATCCCTCATAGAGTTCCACCAAGAATGACCCTTATATACTTATAAGTAATCATGTGCAATTTACTCTGGACTGTGTACTTGCGATTTTTAAAATTTAATGGTCGGAGTTTTCTTACATTTTCATTTCATTAAAAAACATAGAATATAAAATTTCAAGGAATTTTATTTGGTGGATATTATCTTGTCATATCGCTTATTGTAAGGGTAATAGTTGAATATTAACACGATTAACAGACGGCTAACTCGGATCGCGGACGGGACACTTAAAATCCCTAGTCAAACTCTTTATCACCGTAACTTATAAAGAAACTGGCATATTCCCATACAGAGTTCCACCAAGAATTACCCTTATATACTTATAAGTAATCATCCGCAATTTACTCTGGACTGTGTACTTGCGATTTTTAAAATTTAACGGGCAGAGTTTTATTACATTTTTATTTCATTAAAAACTCAAAATATATAATTTCAAGCAATTTTATTTGGTGGAAATTATCTTGTTCATATCGCTTATTGTAAGGGTAATAGTGGAATACTAACACGATTGACGGACGACTCTCTATCACCGTAACTTACAAAGAAACTAGCATAATCCCACATAGAGTTCCACCAAGAATGACCCTTATATACTTATAAGTAATCATCTGCAATTTACTCTGGACTGTGTACTTGCGATTTTTAAAATTTAATGGTCGGAGTTTTCTTACATTTTCATTTCATTAGAAAACATAGAATATAAAATTTCAAGCAATTTTATTTGGTGGATATTATCTTGTCATATCGCTTATTGTAAGGGTAATAGTGGAATATTAACACGATTAACAGACGGTTAACTCGGATCGCGGACGGGACACTTACAATCCCTAGTCAAACTCTTTATCACCGTAACTTACAAAGAAACTGGCATATTCCTATACAGAGTTCCACCAAGAATGACCCTTATATACTTATAAGTAATCATCCGCAATTTACTCCGGACTGTGTACTTGCGATTTTTAAAATTTAATGGGCAGAGTTTTATTACATTTTTATTTCATTAAAAACTCAAAATATATAATTTCAAGCAATTTTATTTGGTGGAAATTATCTTGTTCATATCGCTTATTGTAAGGGTAATAGTGGAATACTAACACGATTGACGGACGACTCTCTATCACCGCAACTTATAAAGAAACTGGCATAATCCCTCATAGAGTTCCACCAAGAATGACCCTTATATACTTATAAGTAATCATGTGCAATTTACTCTGGACTGTGTACTTGCGATTTTTAAAATTTAATGGTCGGAGTTTTCTTACATTTTCATTTCATTAAAAAACATAGAATATAAAATTTCAAGGAATTTTATTTGGTGGATATTATCTTGTCATATCGCTTATTGTAAGGGTAATAGTTGAATATTAACACGATTAACAGACGGCTAACTCGGATCGCGGACGGGACACTTACAATCCCTAGTCAAACTCTTTATCACCGTAACTTATAAAGAAACTGGCATATTCCCATACAGAGTTCCACCAAGAATTACCCTTATATACTTATAAGTAATCATCCGCAATTTACTCTGGACTGTGTACTTGCGATTTTTAAAATTTAATGGGCAGAGTTTTATTACATTTTTATTTCATTAAAAACTCAAAATATATAATTTCAAGCAATTTTATTTGGTGGCAATTATCTTGTTCATATCGCTTATTGTAAGGGTAATAGTGGAATACTAACACGATTGACGGACGACTCTCTATCACCGTAACTTACAAAGAAACTGGCATAATCCCACATAGAGTTCCACCAAGAATGACCCTTATATACTTATAAGTAATCATCTGCAATTTACTCTGGACTGTGTACTTGCGATTTTTAAAATTTAATGGTCGGAGTTTTCTTACATTTTCATTTCATTAGAAAACATAGAATATAAAATTTCAAGAAATTTTATTTGGTGGATATTATCTTGTCATATCGCTTAATGTAAGGGTAATAGTGGAATATTAACACGATTAACAGACGGTTAACTCGGATCGCGGACGGGACACTTACAATCCCTAGTCAAACTCTTTATCACCGTAACTTACAAAGAAACTGGCATATTCCCATACAGAGTTCCACCAAGAATGACCCTTATATACTTATAAGTAATCATCCGCAATTTACTCTGGACTGTGTACTTGCGATTTTTAAAATTTAATGGTCGGAGTTTTCTTACATTTTCATTTCATTAAAAAACACAGAATATAAAATTTCAAGGAATTTTATTTGGTGGATATTATCTTGTCATATCGCTTATTGTAAGGGTAATAGTTGAATATTAACACGATTAACAGACGGCTAACTCGAATCGCGGATGGGACACTAGCTGTCCCAAGTCAAACTCTTTATCACTGTAACTTATAAAGAAACTGGCATAATCCCATATAGAGTTCCACCAAGAATGACCCTTATATACTCATAAGTAATCATCTGCAATTTACTCTAGACTATGTACTTGCGATATTAAAATTTTAATGGGCGGAGTTTTATTACATTTTTATTTCATTAAAAAACATAGAATATAAAATTTCATGCAATTTTATTTGGTGGATATTATCTTGTCATATCGCTTATTGTAAGGGTAATAGTGGAATATTAACACGATTAACAGACGGTTAACTCGGATCGCGGACGGGACACTTACAATCCCTAGTCAAACTCTTTATCACCGTAACTTATAAAGAAACTGGCATATTCCCATACGGAGTTCCACCAAGAATGACCCTTATATACTTATAAGTAATCATCTGCAATTTACTCTGGACTTTGTACTTGCAATTTTTAAAATTTAATGGCCGGAGTTTTATTACATTTTTATTTCATTGAAAAACATAGAATATATAATTTCAAGAAATTTTATTTGGTGGAAATTATCTTGTTCATATCGCTTATTGTAAGGGTAATAGTGGAACACTAACATGATTGACGTACGGTTAACTCGAATCGCGGACGGGACACTAGCTGTCCCAAGTCAAACTCTCTATCACTGTAACTTATAAAGAAACTGGCATAATCCCATATAGAGTTCCACCAAGAATGACCCTTATATACTCATAAGTAATCATCTGCAATTTACTCTGGACTATGTACTTGCGATATTAAAATTTTAATGGGCGGAGTTTTATTACATTTTTATTTCATTAAAAAACATAGAATATAAAATTTCAAGCAATTTTATTTGGTGGATATTATCTTGTCATATCGCTTATTGTAAGGGTAATAGTGGAATATTAACACGATTAACAGACGGTTAACTCGGATCGCGGACGGGACACTTACAATCCCTAGTCAAACTCTTTATCACCGTAACTTACAAAGAAACTGGCATATTCCCATACAGAGTTCCACCAAGAATGACCCTTATATATATACTTATAAGTAATCATCCGCAATTTACTCTGCACTGTGTACTTGCGATTTTTAAAATTTAATGGGCAGAGTTTTATTACATTTTAATTTAATTAAAAACTCAAAATATATAATTTCAAGCAATTTTATTTGGTGGAAATTATCTTGTTCATATCTCTTATTGTAAGGGTAATAGTGGAATACTAACACGATTGACGGACGACTCTCTATCACCGTAACTTATAAAGAAACTGGCATAATCCCACATAGAGTTCCACCAAGAATGACCCTTATATACTTATAAGTAATCATCTGCAATTTACTCTGGACTGTGTACTTGCGATTTTTAAAATTTAATGGTCGTAGTTTTCTTACATTTTCATTTCATTAGAAAACATAGAATATAAAATTTCAAGCAATTTTATTTGGTGGATATTATCTAGTCATATCGCTTATTGTAAGGGTAATAGTGGAATATTAACACGATTAACAGACGGTTAACTCGGATCGCGGACGGGACACTTACAATCCCTAGTCAAACTCTTTATCACCGTAACTTACAAAGAAACTGGCATATTCCCATACAGAGTTCCACCAAGAATGACCCTTATATACTTATAAGTAATCATCCGCAATTTACTCTAGACTGTGTACTTGCGATTTTTAAAATTTAATGGGCAGAGTTTTATTACATTTTTATTTCATTAAAAACTCAAAATATATAATTTCAAGCAATTTTATTTGGTGGAAATTATCTTGTTCATATCGCTTATTGTAAGGGTAATAGTGGAATACTAACACGATTGACGGACGACTCTCTATCACCGTAACTTATAAAGAAACTGGAATAATCCCACATAGAGTTCCACCAAGAATGACCCGTATATACTTATAAGTAATCATCTGCAATTTACTCTGGACTGTGTACTTGTAATTTTTAAAATTTAATGGTCGGAGTTTTCTTACATTTTCATTTCATTAAAAAACATAGAATATAAAATTTCAAGCAATTTTATTTGGTGGATATTATCTTGTCATATCGCTTATTGTAAGGGTAATAGTGGAATATTGACACGATTAACAGGCGGTTAACTCGGATCGCGGATGGGACACTTACAATCCCTAGTCAAACTCTTTATCACCGTAACTTACCAAGAAACTGGCATATTCCCATACAGAGTTCCACCAAGAATGACCCTTATATACTTATAAGTAATTATCTGCAATTTACTCTGGACTGTGTACTTGCGATTTTTAAAATTTAATGGGAAGAGTTTTATTACATTTTTATTTCATTAAAAACTCAAAATATATAATTTCAAGCAATTGTATTTGGTGGAAATTATCTTGTTCATATCGCTTATTGTAAGGGTAATAGTGGAATACTAACACGATTGACGGACGGTTAACTCGGATCGCGGACGGGACACTTGCAATCCCAAGTCAAACTCTTTATCACCGCAACTTATAAAGAAACTGGCATAATCCCACATAGAGTTCCACCAAGAATGACCCTTATATACTTATAAGTAATCATCTGCAATTTACTCTGGACTGTGTACTTGCGATTTTTAAAATTTAATGGTCGGAGTTTTCTTACATTTTCATTTCATTAAAAAACATAGAATATAAAATTTCAAGGAATTTTATTTGGTGGATATTATCTTGTCATATCGCTTATTGTAAGGGTAATAGTTGAATATTAACACGATTAACAGACGGCTAACTCGGATCGCGGACGGGACACTTACAATCCCTAGTCAAACTCTTTATCACCGTAACTTATAAAGAAACTGGCATATTCCCATACAGAGTTCCACCAAGAATGACCCTTATATACTTATAAGTAATCATCCGCAATTTACTCTGGACTGTGTACTTGCGATTTTTAAAATTTAATGGGCAGAGTTTTATTACATTTTTATTTCATTAAAAACTCAAAATATATAATTTCAAGCAATTTTATTTGGTGGAAATTATCTTGTTCATATCGCTTATTGTAAGGGTAATAGTGGAATACTAACACGATTGACGGACGACTCTCTATCACCGTAACTAACAAAGAAACTGGCATAATCCCACATAGAGTTCCACCAAGAATGACCCTTATATACTTATAAGTAATCATCTGCAATTTACTCTGGACTGTGTACTTGCGATTTTTAAAATTTAATGGTCGGAGTTTTCTTACATTTTCATTTCATTAGAAAACATAGAATATAAAATTTCAAGCAATTTTATTTGGTGGATATTATCTTGTCATATCGCTTATTGTAAGGGTAATAGTGGAATATTAACATGATTAACAGACGGTTAACTCGGATCGCGGACGGGACACTTACAATCCCTAGTCAAACTCTTTATCACCGTAACTTACAAAGAAACTGGCATATTCCCATATAGAGTTCCACCAAGAATGACCCTTATATACTTATAAGTAATCATCCGCAATTTACTCCGGACTGTGTACTCGCGATTTTTAAAATTTAATGGGCAGAGTTTTATTACATTTTTATTTCATTAAAAACTCAAAATATATAATTTCAAGCAATTTTATTTGGTGGAAATTATCTTGTTCATATCGCTTATTGTAAGGGTAATAGTGGAATACTAACACGATTGACGGACGACTCTCTATCACCGCAACTTATAAAGAAAGTGGCATAATCCCTCATAGAGTTCCACCAAGAATGACCCTTATATACTTATAAGTAATCATGTGCAATTTACTCTGGACTGTGTACTTGCGATTTTTAAAATTTAATGGTTGGAGTTTTCTTACATTTTCATTTCATTAAAAAACATAGAATATAAAATTTCAAGGAATTTTATTTGGTGGATATTATCTTGTCATATTGCTTATTGTAAGGGTAATAGTTGAATATTAACACGATTAACAGACGGCTAACTCGGATCGCGGACGTGACACTTACAATCCCTAGTCAAACTCTTTATCACCGTAACTTATAAAGAAACTGGCATATTCCCATACAGAGTTCCACCAAGAATGACCCTTATATACTTATAAGTAATCATCCGCAATTTACTCTGGACTGTGTACTTGCGATTTTTAAAATTTAATGGGCAGAGTTTTATTACATTTTTATTTCATTAAAAACTCAAAATATATAATTTCAAGCAATTTTATTTGGTGGCAATTATCTTGTTCATATCGCTTATTGTAAGGGTAATAGTGGAATACTAACACGATTGACGGACGACTCTCTATCACCGTAACTTACAAAGAAACTGGCATAATCCCACATAGAGTTCCACCAAGAATGACCCTTATATACTTATAAGTAATCATCTGCAATTTACTCTGGACTGTGTACTTGCGATTTTTAAAATTTAATGGTCGGAGTTTTCTTACATTTTCATTTCATTAGAAAACATAGAATATAAAATTTCAAGAAATTTTATTTGGTGGATATTATCTTGTCATATCGCTTATTGTAAGGGTAATAGTGGAATATTAACACGATTAACAGACGGTTAACTCGGATCGCGGACGGGACACTTACAATCCCTAGTCAAACTCTTTATCACCGTAACTTACAAAGAAACTGGCATATTCCCATACAGAGTTCCACCAAGAATGACCCTTATATACTTATAAGTAATCATCCGCAATTTACTCTGGACTGTGTACTTACGATTTTTAAAATTTAATGGGCAGAGTTTTATTACATTTTTATTTCATTAAAAACTCAAAATATATAATTTCAAGCAATTTTATTTGGTGGAAATTATCTTGTTCATATCGCTTATTGTAAGGGTAATAGTGGAATACTAACACGATTGATGGACGACTCTCTATCACCGTAACTAACAAAGAAACTGGCATAATCCCACATAGAGTTCCACCAAGAATGACCCTTATATACTTATAAGTAATCATCTGCAATTTACTCTGGACTGTGTACTTGCGATTTTTAAAATTTAATGGTCGGAGTTTTCTTACATTTTCATTTCATTAGAAAACATAGAATATAAAATTTCAAGCAATTTTATTTGGTGGATATTATCTTGTCATATCGCTTATTGTAAGGGTAATAGTGGAATATTAACACGATTAACAGACGGTTAACGCGGATCGCGGACGGGACACTTACAATCCCTAGTCAAACTCTTTATCACCGTAACTTATAAAGAAACTGGCATATTCCCATACAGAGTTCCACCAAGAATTACCCTTATATACTTATAAGTAATCATCTGCAATTTACTCTGGACTGTGTACTTGCGATTTTTAAAATTTAATGGTCGGAGTTTTCTTACATTTTCATTTCATTAAAAAACATAGAATATAAAATTTCAAGGAATTTTATTTGGTGGATATTATCTTGTCATATCGCTTATTGTAAGGGTAATAGTTGAATATTAACACGATTAACAGACGGCTAACTCGGATCGCGGACGGGACACTTACAATCCCTAGTCAAACTCTTTATCACCGTAACTTACAAAGAAACTGGCATATTCCCATACAGAGTTCCACCAAGAATGACCCTTATATACTTATAAGTAATCATCCGCAATTTACTCTGGACTGTGTACTTGCGATTTTTAAAATTTAATGGGCAGAGTTTTATTACATTTTTATTTCATTAAAAACTCAAAATATATAATTTCAAGCAATTTTATTTGGTGGAAATTATCTTGTTCATATCGCTTATTGTAAGGGTAATAGTGGAATACTAACACGATTGACGGACGACTCTCTATCACCGTAACTTATAAAGAAACTGGCATAATCCCACATAGAGTTCCACCAAGAATGACCCTTATATACTTATAAGTAATCATCTGCAATTTACTCTGGACTGTGTACTTGCGATTTTTAAAATTTAATGGTCGGAGTTTTCTTACATTTTCATTTCATTAAAAAACATAGAATATATAATTTCAAGCAATTTTATTTGGTGGAAATTATCTTGTCATATTGCTTATTGTAAGGGTAATAGTGGAATACTAACACGATTAACGGACGGTTAACTCGGATCGCGGACGGGACACTTACAATCCCTAGTCAAACTCTTTATCACCGTAACTTATAACGAAACTGGAATAATCCCATATAGAGTTCCACAAGGAATGACCCTTCTATACTTATAAGTAATCATCTGCAATTTACTCTGGACTGTGTACTTGCAATTTTTAAAATTTAATGGCCGGAGTTTTATTACATTTTTATTTCATTGAAAAACATAGAATATATAATTTCAAGAAACTTTATTTGGTGGAAATTATCTTGTTCATATCGCTTATTGTAAGGGTAATAGTGGAACACTAACATGATTGACGGACGGTTAACTCGAATCGCGGACGGGACACTAGCTGTCCCAAGTCAAACTCTCTATCACTGTAACTTATAAAGAAACTGGCATAATCCCATATAGAGTTCCACCAAGAATGACCCTTATATACTCATAAGTAATCATCTGCAATTTACTCTGGACTATGTACTTGCGATTTTAAAATTTTAATGGGCGGAGTTTTATTACATTTTTATTTCATTAAAAAACATAGAATATAAAATTTCAAGCAATTTTATTTGGTGGATATTATCTTGTCATATCGCTTATTGTAAGGGTAATAGTGGAATATTGACACGATTAACAGGCGGTTAACTCGGATCGCGGATGGGACACTTACAATCCCTAGTCAAACTCTTTATCACCGTAACTTACCAAGAAACTGGCATATTCCCATACAGAGTTCCACCAAGAATGACCCTTATATACTTATAAGTAATTATCTGCAATTTACTCTGGACTGTGTACTTGCGATTTTTAAAATTTAATGGGAAGAGTTTTATTACATTTTTATTTCATTAAAAACTCAAAATATATAATTTCAAGCAATTGTATTTGGTGGAAATTATCTTGTTCATATCGCTTATTGTAAGGGTAATAGTGGAATACTAACACGATGGACGGACGGTTAACTCGGATCGCGGACGGGACACTTGCAATCCCAAGTCAAACTCTTTATCACCGCAACTTATAAAGAAACTGGCATAATCCCACATAGAGTTCCACCAAGAATGACCCTTATATACTTATAAGTAATCATCTGCAATTTACTCTGGACTGTGTACTTGCGATTTTTAAAATTTAATGGTTGGAGTTTTCTTACATTTTCATTTCATTAAAAAACATAGAATATAAAATTTCAAGGAATTTTATTTGGTGGATATTATCTTGTCATATCGCTTATTGTAAGGGTAATAGTTCAATATTAACACGATTAACAGACGGCTAACTCGGATCGCGGACGGGACACTTACAATCCCTAGTCAAACTCTTTATCACCGTAACTTATAAAGAAACTGGCATATTCCCATACAGAGTTCCACCAAGAATGACCCTTATATACTTATAAGTAATCATCCGCAATTTACTCTGGACTGTGTACTTGCGATTTTTAAAATTTAATGGGCAGAGTTTTATTACATTTTTATTTCATTAAAAACTCAAAATATATAATTTCAAGCAATTTTATTTGGTGGAAATTATCTTGTTCATATCGCTTATTGTAAGGGTAATAGTGGAATACTAACACGATTGACGGACGACTCTCTATCACCGTAACTAACAAAGAAACTGGCATAATCCCACATAGAGTTCCACCAAGAATGACCCTTATATACTTATAAGTAATCATCTGCAATTTACTCTGGACTGTGTACTTGCGATTTTTAAAATTTAATGGTCGGAGTTTTCTTACATTTTCATTTCATTAGAAAACATAGAATATAAAATTTCAAGCAATTTTATTTGGTGGATATTATCTTGTCATATCGCTTATTGTAAGGGTAATAGTGGAATATTAACACGATTAACAGACGGTTAACTCGGATCGCGGACGGGACACTTACAATCCCTAGTCAAACTCTTTATCACCGTAACTTACAAAGAAACTGGCATATTCCCATACAGAGTTCCACCAAGAATGACCCTTATATACTTATAAGTAATCATCCGCAATTTACTCCGGACTGTGTACTTGCGATTTTTAAAATTTAATGGGCAGAGTTTTATTACATTTTTATTTCATCAAAAACTCAAAATATATAATTTCAAGCAATTTTATTTGGTGGAAATTATCTTGTTCATATCGCTTATTGTAAGGGTAATAGTGGAATACTAACACGATTGACGGACGACTCTCTATCACCGCAACTTATAAAGAAACTGGCATAATCCCTCATAGAGTTCCACCAAGAATGACCCTTATATACTTATAAGTAATCATGTGCAATTTACTCTGGACTGTGTACTTGCGATTTTTAAAATTTAATGGTCGGAGTTTTCTTACATTTTCATTTCATTAAAAAACATAGAATATAAAATTTCAAGGAATTTTATTTGGTGGATATTATCTTGTCATATCGCTTATTGTAAGGGTAATAGTTGAATATTAACACGATTAACAGACGGCTAACTCGGATCGCGGACGGGACACTTAAAATCCCTAGTCAAACTCTTTATCACCGTAACTTATAAAGAAACTGGCATATTCCCATACAGAGTTCCACCAAGAATTACCCTTATATACTTATAAGTAATCATCCGCAATTTACTCTGGACTGTGTACTTGCGATTTTTAAAATTTAATGGGCAGAGTTTTATTACATTTTTATTTCATTAAAAACTCAAAATATATAATTTCAAGCAATTTTATTTGGTGGCAATTATCTTGTTCATATCGCTTATTGTAAGGGTAATAGTGGAATACTAACACGATTGACGGACGACTCTCTATCACCGTAACTTACAAAGAAACTGGCATAATCCCACATAGAGTTCCACCAAGAATGACCCTTATATACTTATAAGTAATCATCTGCAATTTACTCTGGACTGTGTACTTGCAATTTTTAAAATTTAATGGTCGGAGTTTTCTTACATTTTCATTTCATTAGAAAACATAGAATATAAAATTTCAAGCAATTTTATTTGGTGGATATTATCTTGTCATATCGCTTATTGTAAGGGTAATAGTGGAATATTAACACGATTAACAGACGGTTAACTCGGATCGCGGACGGGACACTTACAATCCCTAGTCAAACTCTTTATCACCGTAACTTACAAAGAAACTGGCATATTCCCATACAGAGTTCCACCAAGAATGACCCTTATATACTTATAAGTAATCATCCGCAATTTACTCCGGACTGTGTACTTGCGATTTTTAAAATTTAATGGGCAGAGTTTTATTACATTTTTATTTCATTAAAAACTCAAAATATATAATTTCAAGCAATTTTATTTGGTGGAAATTATCTTGTTCATATCGCTTATTGTAAGGGTAATAGTGGAATACTAACACGATTGACGGACGACTCTCTATCACCGTAACTTACAAAGAAACTGGCATAATCCCACATAGAGTTCCACCAAGAATGACCCTTATATACTTATAAGTAATCATCTGCAATTTACTCTGGACTGTGTACTTGCGATTTTTAAAATTTAATGGTCGGAGTTTTCTTACATTTTCATTTCATTAGAAAACATAGAATATAAAATTTCAAGAAATTTTATTTGGTGGATATTATCTTGTCATATCGCTTAATGTAAGGGTAATAGTGGAATATTAACACGATTAACAGACGGTTAACTCGGATCGCGGACGGGACACTTACAATCCCTAGTCAAACTCTTTATCACCGTAACTTACAAAGAAACTGGCATATTCCCATACAGAGTTCCACCAAGAATGACCCTTATATACTTATAAGTAATCATCCGCAATTTACTCTGGACTGTGTACTTGCGATTTTTAAAATTTAATGGGCAGAGTTTTATTACATTTTTATTTCATTAAAAACTCAAAATATATAATTTCAAGCAATTTTATTTGGTGGAAATTATCTTGTTCATATCGCTTATTGTAAGGGTAATAGTGGAATACTAACACGATTGACAGACGACTCTCTATCACCGTAACTAACAAAGAAACTGGCATAATCCCACATAGAGTTCCACCAAGAATGACCCTTATATACTTATAAGTAATCATCTGCAATTTACTCTGGACTGTGTACTTGCGATTTTTAAAATTTAATGGTCGGAGTTTTCTTACATTTTCATTTCATTAGAAAACATAGAATATAAAATTTCAAGCAATTTTATTTGGTGGATATTATCTTGTCATATCGCTTATTGTAAGGGTAACAGTGGAATATTAACACGATTAACAGACGGTTAACTCGGATCGCGGACGGGACACTTACAATCCCTAGTCAAACTCTTTATCACCGTAACTTACAAAGAAACTGGCATATTCCCATACAAGGTTCCACCAAGAATGACCCTTATATACTTATAAGTAATCATCCGCAATTTACTCCGGACTGTGTTCTTGCGATTTTTAAAATTTAATTGGCAAAGTTTTATTACATTTTTATTTCATTAAAAACTCAAAATATATAATTTCAAGCAATTTTATTTGGTGGAAATTATCTTATTCATATCGCTTATTGTAAGGGTAATAGTGTAATACTAACACGATTGACGGACGACTCTCTATCACCGCAACTTATAAAGAAACTGGCATAATCCCTCATAGAGTTCCACCAAGAATGACCCTTATATACTTATAAGTAATCATGTGCAATTTACTCTGGACTGTGTACTTGCGATTTTTAAAATTTAATGGTCGGAGTTTTCTTACATTTTCATTTCATTAAAAAACATAGAATATAAAATTTCAAGGAATTTTATTTGGTGGATATTATCTTGTCATATCGCTTATTGTAAGGGCAATAGTTGAATATTAACACGATTAACAGACGGCTAACTCGGATCGCGGACGGGACACTTACAATCCCTAGTCAAACTCTTTATCACCGTAACTTACAAAGAAACTGGCATATTCCCATACAGAGTTCCACCAAGAATGACCCTTATATACTTATAAGTAATCATCCGCAATTTACTCCGGACTGTGTACTTGCGATTTTTTAAATTTAATGGGCAGAGTTTTATTACATTTTTGTTTCATTAAAAACTCAAAATATATAATTTCAAGCAATTTTATTTGGTGGAAATTATCTTGTTCATATCGCTTATTGTAAGGGTAATAGTGGAATACTAACACGATTGACGGACGACTCTCTATCACCGCAACTTATAAAGAAACTGGCATAATCCCTCATAGAGTTCCACCAAGAATGACCCTTATATACTTATAAGTAATCATGTGCAATTTACTCTGGACTGTGTACTTGCGATTTTTAAAATTTAATGGTCGGAGTTTTCTTACATTTTCATTTCATTAAAAAACATAGAATATAAAATTTCAAGGAATTTTATTTGGTGGATATTATCTTGTCATATCGCTTATTGTAAGGGTAATAGTTGAATATTAACACGATTAACAGACGGCTAACTCGGATCGCGGACGGGACACTTACAATCCCTAGTCAAACTCTTTATCACCGTAACTTACAAAGAAACTGGCATATTCCCATACAGAGTTCCACCAAGAATGACCCTTATATACTTATAAGTAATCATCCGCAATTTACTCTGGACTGTGTACTTGCGATTTTTAAAATTTAATGGGCAGAGTTTTATTACATTTTTATTTCATTAAAAACTCAAAATATATAATTTCAAGCAATTTTATTTGGTGGAAATTATCTTGTTCATATCGCTTATTGTAAGTGTAATAGTGGAATACTAACACGATTGACGGACGACTCTCTATCACCGTAACTTATAAAGAAACTGGCATAATCCCACATAGAGTTCCACCAAGAATGACCCTTATATATTTATACGTAATCATCTGCAATTTAGTCTGGACTGTGTACTTGCGATTTTTAAAATTTAATGGGCGGTGTTTTATTACATTTTTATTTCATTAAAAAATAGAATATATAATTTCATGCGATTTTATTCGGTGGAAATTATCTTGTTCATATCGCTTATTGTAAGGGTAATAATGGAATACTAACACGATTGACGGATGGTCACCCCGGAAAGCGAATGGGACACTTGCTATCCAAATCCAAATTCTTTATCACCGTACTTATAAAGAAACATGCATAATCCCACATAGAGTTCCACCAAGAATGACCCTGATGTACTTATAAGTAATCATCTACAATTTACTCTGGACTATGTACTTGCAATTTTTAAAATTTAATGGACGGGCTTTTATTATATTTTTATTTCATTAAAAAACATAGAATATATTATTTCATGCAATTTGTTCGGTGGAAATAATTTTCTTAATATCATTTATTGTAAGGGTAATAATGGAATACTAACACGATTGACGGACGGTTACCCCGGATTGGGGACGGGACACTTGCAATCCCAGTCAATTTCTTTATCACCGTAACTTATAAAGAAACTTGCATAATTCCACATACATTTCCACAAGTCATTCACGAATGACCCTTGTATACTTATATGTAATTATTTACAATTTACACGGGATTATGTACATGCGCTTATTAAAATCTGATGGACGGGATTTTATTTCATTTCAATTTCATAAAAAACATAGAATATATGATTTCATGCTATTTTATTCAGTGGAAAATAACTTGTTCATATCGCTTATTGTAAGGGTAATAATAGAATACTTACACGATTGACGGACGGTTAACTCGGATCGCGGGCGGAACACATCCAATCCCAAGTCAAATTTTTTATCACCGTAACTTATAAAGAAACTGGCATAATCCCACATAGAGTTCCACCAAGAATGACCCTTATATATTTATACGTAATCATATGCAATTTAGTCTGGACTGTGTACTTACGATTTTTAAAATTTAATGGGCGGTGTTTTATTACATTTTTATTTCATTAAAAAATAGAATATATAATTTCATGTGATTTTATTCGGTGGAAATTATCTTGTTCATATCGCTTATTGTAAGGGTAATAATGGAATACTAACACGATTGACGGACGGTCACCCCGGAAAGCGAATGGGACACTTGCTATCCCAATTCAAATTCTTTATCACCGTAACTTATAAAGAAACTTGCATAATCCCACATAGAGTTCCACCAAGAATGACCCTGATGTACTTATAAGTAATCATCTTCAATTTACTCTGGACTATGTACTTGCAATTTTTAAAATTTAATGGACGGTCTTTTATTACATTTTTATTTCATTAAAAAACATAGAATATATTATTTCATGCAATTTATTCGGTGGAAATAATCTTCTTAATATCGCTTATTGTAAGGGTAATAATGGAATACTAACACGATTGACGGACGGTTACCCCGGATTGGGGACGGGACACTTGCAATCCCAGTCAAATTCTTTATCATTGTAACTTATAAAGAAACTTGCATAATTCCACATACATTTCCACACGTCATTCACGAATGACCCTTGTGTACTTATATGTAATTATTTACAATTTACACGGGATTATGTACATGCGCTTATTAAAATCTGATGGACGGGATTTTATTTCATTTCAATTTCATAAAAAAACATAGAATATATGATTTCATGCTATTTTATTCAGTGGAAAATAACTTGTTCATATCGCTTATTGTAAGGGTAATAATGGAATACTAACACGATTGACGGACGGTTAACTCGGATCGCGGGCGGGACACATCCAATCCCAAGTCAAATTTTTTGTCACCGTAACTTATAAAGAAACTGGCATAATCCCACATAGAGTTCCACCAAGAATGACCCTTATATATTTATACGTAATCATATGCAATTTAGTCTGGACTGTGTGATTTTTAAATTTTAATGGGCGGTGTTTTTTTACATTTTTATTTTATTAAAAAATAGAATATATAATTTCATGCTATTTTATTCGGTGGAAATTATCTTGTTCATATCGCTTATTGTAAGGGTAATAATGGAATACTAACACGATTGACGGACGGTCACCCCGGAAAGCGAATGGGACACTTGCTATCCCAATTCAAATTCTTTATCACCGTAACTTATAAAGAAACTTGCATAATCCCACATAGAGTTCCACCAAGAATGACCCTGATGTATTTATAAGTAATCATCTACAATTTACTCTGGACTATGTACTTGCAATTTTTAAAATTTAATGGACGGTCTTTTATTACATTTTTATTTCATTAAAAAACATAGAATATATTATTTCATGCAATTTATTCGGTGGAAATCATTTTGTTAATATCGCTTATTGTAAGGGTAATAATGGAATACTAACACGATTGACGGACGGTTACCCCGGATCGGGGACGGGACACTTGCAATTCCAGTCAAGTTCTTTATCACCGTAACTTATAAAGAAACTTGCATAATTCCACATACATTTCCACAAGTCATTCACGAATGACCCTTGTATACTTATATGTAATTATTTACAATTTACACTGGATTATGTACATGCGCTTATTAAAATCTGATGGACGGGATTTTATTTCATTTCAATTTCATAAAAAAACATAGAATATATAATTTCATGCTATTTTATTCAGTGGAAATTAACTTGTTCATATCGCTTATTGTAAGGGTAATAATGGAATACTAACACGATTGACGGACGGTTAATTCGGATCGCGGGCGGGACACATCCAATCCCAAGTCAAATTCTTTATCACCGCAACTTATAAAGAAACTGGCATAATCCCACATAGAGTTCCACCAAGAATGACCCTCATAAATTTATACGTAATCATCTGCAAGTTAGTCTGGACTGTGTACTTGCGATTTTTAAAATTTAATGGGCGGTCTTTTATTACATTTTTATTTCATTCAAAAATAGAATATATAGTTTCATGCGATTTTATTCGGTGGAAATTATCTTGTACATATAGCTTATTGTAAGGGTAATAATGGAATACTAACACGATTGCTGGACGGTTACCTCGGATCGCGGATGGGACACTTGTTATCCCAATTCAAACTCTTTATCACCGTAACTTATAAAGAAACTGGCATAATCCCACATTGAGTTCCACCAAGAATGACCCTGATGTACTTATAAGTAATCATCTACAATTTACTCTGGACAATGTACTTGTGACTTTTAAAATTTAATGGACGGTCTTTTATTACATTTTTATTTCATTAAAAAACATAGAATATATTATTTCATGCAATTTATTCGGTGGAAATCATTTTCTTAATATCGCTTATTGTAAGGATGATAATGGAATACTAACACGATTGACTGACGGTTACCCCGGATCGGGGACGGGACACTTGCAATCCCAGTCAAGTTCTTTATCACCGTAACTTATAAAGAAACTTGCATAATTCCACATACATTTCCACAAGTCATTCACGAATGACCCTTGTATACTTATATGTAATTATTTTCAATTTACACGGGATTATGTACATGCGCTTATTAAAATCTGATGGACGGGATTTTATTTCATTTCAATTTCATAAAAAAACATAGAATATATAATTTCATGCTATTTTATTCAGTGGAAAATAACTTGTTCATATCGCTTATTGTAAGGGTAATAATGGAATACTAACACGATTGACAGATGGTTAACTCGGATCGCGGGCGGGACACATCCAATCCCAAGTCAAATTCTTTATCACCGTAACTTATAAAGAAACTGGCATAATCCCACATAGAGTTCCACCAAGAATGACCCTTATATATTTATACGTAATCATCTGCAATTTAGTCTGGACTGTGTACTTGCGATTTTTAAAATTTAATGGGCGGTGTTTTATTACATTTTTATTTCATTAAAAAATAGGATATATAATTTCATGCGATTTTATTCGGTGGAAATTATTTTGTTCATATCGCTTATTGTAAGGGTAATAATGGAATACTAACACGATTGACGGATGGTCACCCCGGAAAGCGAATGAGACACTTGCTATCCAAATTCAAATTCTTTATCACCGTACTTATAAAGAAACTTGCATAATCCCACATAGAGTTCCACCAAGAATGACCCTGATGTACTTATAAGTAATCATCTACAATTTACTCTGGACTATGTACTTGCAATTTTTAAAATTTAATGGACGGTCTTTTATTACATTTTTATTTCATTAAAAAACATAGAATATATTATTTCATGCAATTTATTCGGTGGAAATAATTTTCTTAATATCGCTTATTGTAATGGTAATAATGGAATACTAACACGATTGACAGATGGTTACCCCGGATTGGGGACGGGACACTTGCAATCCCAGTCAAATTCTTTATCACCGTAACTTATAAAGAAACTTGCATAATTCCACATACATTTCCACAAGTCATTCACGAATGACCCTTGTATACTTATATGTAATTATTTACAATTTACACGGGATTATGTAAATGCGCTTATTAAAATCTGATGGACGGGATTTTATTTCATTTCAATTTCATAAACAAACATAGAATATATGATTTCATGCTATTTTATTCAGTGGAAAATAACTTGTTCATATCGCTTATTGTAAGGGTAATAATAGAATACTAACACGATTGATTGACGGTTAACTCGGATCGCGGGCGGGACACATCCAATCCCAAGTCAAATTTTTTATCACCGTAACTTATAAAGAAACTGGCATAATCCCACATAGAGTTCCACCAAGAATGACCCTTATATATTTATACGTAATCATATGCAATTTAGTCTGGACTGTGTACTTACGATTTTTAAAATTTAATGGGCGGTGTTTTATTACATTTTTATTTCATTAAAAAATAGAATATATAATTTCATGCGATTTTATTCGGTGGAAATTATCTTGTTCATATCGCTTATTGTAAGGGTAATAATGGAATACTAACACGATTGACGGACGGTCACCCCGGAAAGCGAATGGGACACTTGCTATCCCAATTCAAATTCTTTATCACCGTAACTTATAAAGAAACTTGCATAATCCCACATAGAGTTCCACCAAGAATGACCCTGATGTACTTATAAGTAATCATCTACAATTTACTCTGGACTATGTACTTGCAATTTTTAAAATTTAATGGACGTTCTTTTATTACATATTTATTTCATTAAAAAACATAGAATATATTACTTCATGCAATTTATTCGGTGGAAATAATCTTCTTAATATCGCTTATTGTAAGGGTAATAATGGAATACTAACACGATTGACGGACGGTTACCCCGAATAGGGGACGGGACACTTGCAATCCCAGTCAAATTCTTTATCATCGTAACTTATAAAGAAACTTGCATAATTCCACATACATTTCCACACGTCATTCACGAATGACCCTTGTGTACTTATATGTAATTATTTACAATTTACACGGGATTATGTACATGCGCTTATTAAAATCTGATGGACGGGATTTTATTTCATTTCAATTTCACAAAAAAACATAGAATATATGATTTCATGCTATTTTATTCAGTGGAAAATAACTTGTTCATATCGCTTATTGTAAGGGTAATAATGGAATACTAACACGATTGACGGACGGTTAACTCGGATCGCGGGCGGGACACATCCAATCCCAAGTCAAATTTTTTATCACCGTAACTTATAAAGAAACTGGCATAATCCCACATAGAGTTCCACCAAGAATGACCCTTATATATTTATACGTAATCATATGCAATTTAGTATGGACTGTGTGATTTTTAAATTTTAATGGGCTGTGTTTTTTAACATTTTTATTTTATTAAAAAATAGAATATATAATTTCATGCGATTTTATTCGGTGGAAATTATCTTGTTCATATCGCTTATTGTAAGGGTAATAATGGAATACTAACACGATTGACGGACGGTCACCCCGGAAAGCGAATGGGACACTTGCTATCCCAATTCAAATTCTTTATCACCGTAACTTATAAAGAAACTTGCATAATCCCACATAGAGTTCCACCAAGAATGACCCTGATGTACTTATAAGTAATCATCTACAATTTACTCTGGATTATGTACTTGCAATTTTTAAAATTTAATGGACGGTCTTTTATTACTTTTTTATTTCATTAAAAAACATAGAATATATTATTTCATGCAATTTATTCGGTGGAAATCATTTTGTTAATATCGCTTATTGTATGGGTAATAATGGAATACTAACACGATTGACGGACGGTTACCCCGGATCGGGGACGGGACACTTGCAATCCCAGTCAAGTTCTTTATCACCGTAACTTATAAAGAAACTTGCATAATTCCACAAACATTTCAACAAGTCATTAACGAATGACCCTTGTATACTTATATGTAATTATTTACAATTTATACGGGATTATGTACATGCGCTTATTAAAATCTGATGGACGGGATTTTATTTCATTTCAATTTCGTAAAAAAACATAGAATATGTAATTTCATGCTATTTTATTCAGTGGAAAATAACTTGTTCATATCGCTTATTGTAAGGGTAATAATGGAATACTAACACGATTGACGGACGGTTAACTCTGATCGCGGGCGGGACACATCCAATCCCAAGTCAAATTCTTTATCACCGCAACTTATAAAGAAACTGGCATAATCCCACATATAGTTCCACCAAGAATGACCCTTATATATTTATACGTAATCATCTGCAATTTAGTCTGGATTGTGTACTTGCGATTATTAAAATTTAATGGGCGGTGTTTTATTACATGTTTATTTCATTAAAAAATAGAATATATAATTTCATGCGATTTTATTCGGTGGAAATTATCTTGTTCATATCGCTTATTGTAAGGGTAATAATGGAATACTAACACGATTGACGGACGGTCACCCCGGAAAGCGAATGGGACACTAGCTATCCCAATTCAAATTCTTTATCACCGTAACTTATAAAGAAACTTGCATAATCCCACATAGAGTTCCACCAAGAATGACCCTGATGTACTTATAAGTAATCATCTACAATTTACTCTGGACTATGTACTTGCAATTTTTAAAATTTAATGGACGGTCTTTTATTACATTTTTATTTCATTAAAAAACATAGAATATATTATTTCATGCAATTTATTCGGTGGAAATCATTTTGTTAATATCGCTTATTGTAAGGGTAATAATGGAATACTAACACGATTGACGGACGGTTACCCCGGATCGGGGACGGGACACTTGCAATCCCAGTCAAGTTCTTTATCACCGTAACTTATAAAGAAAGTTGCATAATTCCACATACATTTCCACAAGTCATTAACGAATGACCCTTGTATACTTATATGTAATTATTTACAATTTACACGGGATTATGTACATGCGCTTATTAAAATCTGATGGACGGGATTTTATTTCATTTCAATTTCGTAAAAAAACATAGAATATATAATTTCGTGCTATTTTATTCAGTGGAAATTAACTTGTTCATATCGCTTATTGTAAGGGTAATAATGGAATACTAACACGATTGACGGACGGTTAACTCGGATCACGGGCGGGACACATCCAATCCCAAGTCAAATTCTTTATCACCGCAACTTATAAAGAAACTGGCATAATCCCACATAGAGTTCCACCAAGAATGACCCTTATATATTTATACGTAATCATATGCAATTTAGTCTGGACTGTGTACTTACGATTTTTAAAATTTAATGGGCGGTGTTTTATTACATTTTTATTTCATTAAAAAATAGAATATATAATTTCATGCGATTTTATTCGGTGGAAATTATCTTGTTCATATCGCTTATTGTAAGGGTAATAATGGAATACTAACACGATTGACGGACGGTCACCCCGGAAAGCGAATGGGACACTTGCTATCCCAATTCAAATTCTTTATCACCATAACTTATAAAGAAACTTGCATAATCCCACATAGAGTTCCACCAAGAATGACCCTCATGTACTTATAAGTAATCATCTACAATTTACTCTGGACTATGTACTTGCAATTTTTAAAATTTAATGGACGGTCTTTTATTACATTTTTATTTCATTAAAAAACATAGAATATATTATTTCATGCAATTTATTCGGTGGAAATAATCTTCTTAATATCGCTTATTGTAAGGGTAATAATGGAATACTAACACGATTGACGGACGGTTACCCCGGATTGGGGACGGGACACTTGCAATCCCAGTCAAATTCTTTATCATCGTAACTTATAAAGAAACTTGCATAATTCCACATACATTTCCACACGTCATTCACGAATGACCCTTGTGTACTTATATGTAATTATTTACAATTTACACGGGATTATGTACATGCGCTTATTAAAATCTGATGGACGGGATTTTATTTCATTTCAATTTCATAAAAAAACATAGAATATATGATTTCATGCTATTTTATTCAGTGGAAAATAACTTGTTCATATCGCTTATTGTAAGGGTAATAATGGAATACTAACACGATTGACGGACGGTTAACTCGGATCGCGGGCGGGACACATCCAATCCCAAGTCAAATTTTTTATCACCGTAACTTATAAAGAAACTGGCATAATCCCACATAGAGTTCCACCAAGAATGACCCTTATATATTTATACGTAATCATATGCAATTTAGTCTGGACTGTGTGATTTTTAAATTTTAATGGGCGGTGTTTTTTTACATTTTTATTTTATTAAAAAATAGAATATATAATTTCATGTGATTTTATTCGGTGGAAATTATCTTGTTCATATCGCTTATTGTAAGGGTAATAATGGAATACTAACACGATTGACGGACGGTCACCCCGGAAAGCGAATGGGACACTTGCTATCCCAATTCAAATTCTTTATCACCGTAACTTATAAAGAAACTGGCATAATCCCACATAGAGTTCCACCAAGAATGACCCTTATATATTTATACGTAATCATCTGCAATTTAGTCTGGACTGTGTACTTACGATTTTTAAAATTTAATGGGCGGTGTTTTATTACATTTTTATTTCATTAAAAAATAGAATATATAATTTCATGCGATTTTATTCGGTGGAAATTATCTTGTTCATATCGCTTATTGTAAGGGTAATAATGGAATACTAACACGATTGACGGACGGTTAACTCGGATCACGGGCGGGACACATCCAATCCCAAGTCAAATTCTTTATCACCGCAACTTATAAAGAAACTGGCATAATCCCACATAGAGTTCCACTTAGAATGACCCTTATATATTTATACGTAATCATCTGCAATTTAGTCTGGACTGTGTACTTACGATTTTTAAAATTTAATGGGCGGTGTTTTATTACATTTTTATTTCATTAAAAAATAGAATATATAATTTCATGCGATTTTATTCGGTGGAAATTATCTTGTTCATATCGCTTATTGTAAGGGTAATAATGGAATACTAACACGATTGACGGACGGTCACCCCGGAAAGCGAATGGGACACTTGCTATCCCAATTCAAATTCTTTATCACCGTAACTTATAAAGAAACTTGCATAATCCCACATAGAGTTCCACCAAGAATGACCCTGATGTACTTATAAGTAATCATCTACAATTTACTCTGGACTATGTACTTGCAATTTTTAAAATTTAATGGACGGTCTTTTATTACATTTTTATTTCATTAAAAAACATAGAATATATTATTTCTTGCAATTTATTCGGTGGAAATAATCTTCTTAATATCGCTTATTGTAAGGGTAATAATGGAATACTAACACGATTGACGGACGGTTACCCCGGATTGGGGACGGGACACTTGCAATCCCAGTCAAATTCTTTATCATCGTAACTTATAAAGAAACTTGCATAATTCCACATACATTTCCACACGTCATTCACGAATGACCCTTGTGTACTTATATGTAATTATTTACAATTTACACGGGATTATGTACATGCGCTTATTAAAATCTGATGGACGGGATTTTATTTCATTTCAATTTCATAAAAAAACATAGAATATATGATTTCATGCTATTTTATTCAGTGGAAAATAACTTGTTCATATCGCTTATTGTAAGGGTAATAATGGAATACTAACACGATTGACGGACGGTTAACTCGGATCGCGGGCGGGACACATCCAATCCCAAGTCAAATTTTTTATCACCGTAACTTATAAAGAAACTGGCATAATCCCACATAGAGTTCCACCAAGAATGACCCTTATATATTTATACGTAATCATCTGCAATTTAGTATGGACTGTGTACTTACGATTTTTAAAATTTAATGGGCGGTGTTTTATTACATTTTTATTTCATTAAAAAATAGAATATATAATTTCATGCGATTTTATTCGGTGGAAATTATCTTGTTCATATCGCTTATTGTAAGGGTACTAATGGAATACTAACACGATTGACGGACGTTCACCCCGGAAAGCGAATGGGACACTTGCTATCCCAATTCATATTCTTTATCACCGTAACTTATAAAGAAACTTGCATAATCCCACATAGAGTTCCACCAAGAATGACCCTGATGTACTTATAAGTAATCATCTACAATTTACTCTGGACTATGTACTTGCAATTTTTAAAATTTAATGGACGGTCTTTTATTACATTTTTATTTCATTAAAAAACATAGAATATATTATTTCATGCAATTTATTCGGTGGAAATAATCTTCTTAATATCGCTTATTGTAAGGGTAATAATGGAATACTAACACGATTGACGGACGGTTACCCCGGATTGGGGACGGGACACTTGCAATCCCAGTCAAGTTCTTTATCATCGTAACTTATAAAGAAACTTGCATAATTCCACATACATTTCCACACGTCATTCACGAATGACCCTTGTGTACTTATATGTAATTATTTACAATTTACACGGGATTATGTACATGCGCTTATTAAAATCTGATGGACGGGATTTTATTTCATTTCAATTTCATAAAAAAACAAAGAATATATGATTTCATGCTATTTTATTCAGTGGAAAATAACTTGTTCATATCGCTTATTGTAAGGGTAATAATGGAATACTAACACGATTGACGGACGGTTAACTCGGATCGCGGGCGGGACACATCCAATCCCAAGTCAAATTTTTTATCACCGTAACTTATAAAGAAACTGGCATAATCCCACATAGAGTTCCACCAAGAATGACCCTTATATATTTATACGTAATCATCTGCAATTTAGTCTGGACTGTGTACTTACGATTTTTAAAATTTAATGGGCGGTGTTTTATTACATTTTTATTTCATTAAAAAATAGAATATATAATTTCATGCGATTTTATTCGGTGGAAATTATCTTGTTCATATCGCTTATTGTAAGGGTACTAATGGAATACTAACACGATTGACGGACGTTCACCCCGGAAAGTGAATGGGACACTTGCTATCCCAATTCATATTCTTTATCACCGTAACTTATAAAGAAACTTGCATAATCCCACATAGAGTTCCACCAAGAATGACCCTGATGTACTTATAAGTAATCATCTACAATTTACTCTGGACCATATACTTGCAATTTTTAAAATTTAATGGACGGTCTTTGATTACATTTTTATTTCATTAAAAAACATAGAATATATTATTTCATGCAATTTATTCGGTGGAAATAATCTTCTTAATATCGCTTATTGTAAGGGTAATAATGGAATACTAACACGATTGACGAACGGTTACCCCAAGTCAAATTCTTTATCACCGTAACTTATAAAGAAACTGGCATAATCCCACATAGAGTTCCACCAAGAATGACCCTTATATATTTATACGTAATCGTCTGCAATTTAGTCTGGACTGTGTACTTGCGATTTTTAAAATTTAATGGGCGGTGTTTTATTACATTTTTATTTCATTAAAAAATAGAATATATAGTTTCATGCGATTTTATTCGGTGGAAATTATCTTTTCATATCGCTTATTGTAAGGGTAATAATGGAATACTAACATGATTGATGGACGGTTACCTCGGATCGCGGATGGGACACTTGTTATCCCAATTCAAACTCTTTATCACCGTAACTTATAAAGAAACTGGCATAATCCCACATTGAGTTCGACCAAGAATGACCCTGATGTACTTATAAGTAATAATCTACAATTTACTCTGGACAATGTACTTGTGACTTTTGAAATTTAATGGACGGTCTTTTATTACATTTTTATTTCATTAAAAAACTTAGAATATATTATTTCATGCAATTTATTCGGTGGAAATCATTTTCTTAATATCGCTTATTGTAAGGGTAATAATGGATTACTAACACGATTGACTGACGGTTACCCCGGATCGGGGACGGGACACTTGCAATCCCAGTCAAATTCTTTATCACCGTAACTTATAAAGAAACTTGCATAATTCCACATACATTTCCACAAGTCATTCACGAATGACCCTTGTATACTTATATGTAATTATTTACAATTTACACGGGATTATGTACATGCGCTTATTAAAATCTGATGGACGGGATTTTATTTCATTTCAATTTCATAAAAAAACATAGAATATATAATTTCATGCTATTTTATTCAGTGGAAATTAACTTGTTCATATCGCTTATTGTAAGGGTAATAATGGAATACTAACACGATTGACGGACGGTTAACTTGGATCGCGGGCGGGACACATCCAATCCCAAGTCCAATTCTTTATCACCACAACTTATAAAGAAACTGGCATAATCCCACATAGAGTTCCACCAAGAATGACCCTTATATATTTATACGTAATCATCTGCAATTTAGTCTGGACTGTGTACTTGCGATTTTTAAAATTTAATGGGCGGTGTTTTATTACATTTTTATTTCATTAAAAAATAGAATATATAATTTCATGCGATTTTATTCGGTGGAAATTATCTTGTTCATATCGCTTATTGTAAGGGTAAAAATGGAATACTAACACGATTGACGGATGGTCACCCCGGAAAGCGAATGGGACACTTGCTATCCCAATTCAAATTCCTTATCACCCTAACTTATAAAGAAACTTGTATAATCCCACATAGAGTTCCACCAAGAATGACCCTGATGTACTTATAAGTAATCATCTACTATATACTCTGGACTATGTACTTGTGACTTTTAAAATTTAATGGACGGTCTTTTATTACATTTTTATTTCGTTAAAAAACATAGAATATATTATTTCATGCAATTTATTCGGTGGAAGTCATCTTGTTAATATCGCTTATTGTAAGGGTAATAATGGAATACTGACACGATTGACGGACGGTTACCCCAGATCGGGGACGGGACACTTGCAATCCTAGTCAAATTCTTTATCACCGTAACTTATAGAGAAACTTGCATAATTCCACATACATTTCCACAAGTCATTCACGAATGACCCTTGTATACTTATATGTAATTATTTACAATTTACACGGGATTATGTACATGCGCTTATTAAAATCTGATGGACGGGCTTCTATTTTATTTAAATTTCATAAAAAAACGTAGAATATATAATTTCATGCTATTTTATTCAGTGGAAATTAACTTGTTCATATCGCTTACTGTAAGGGTAATAATGGAATACTAATACGATTGATGGAAGGTTACCTCGGATCGGGGACGGGACACATCCAATCCTAAGTCAAATTCTTTATCACCGTAACTTATAAAGAAACTGGCATAATCCCGCATAGAGTTCCACCAAGAATGACCCTTATATATTTATACGTAATCATCTGCAATTTAGACTGGACTGCGTACTTGCAATTTTTAAAATTTAATGGGCGGTGTTTTATTACATTTTTATTTCATTAAAAAAATAGAATATATATTTTCATGCGATTTTATTCGGTGGAAATTATCTTGTTAATATCGCTTATTGTAAGGGTAATAATGGAATACGAACACGATTGATGGACGGTCACCCCGGAAAGCGAATGGGACACTTGCTATCCCAATTCAAATTCTTTATCACCGTAACTTATAAAGAAACTTGCATAATCCCACCTAGGTCCACCAAGAATGACCCTGATGTACTTATAAGTAATCATCTACAATTTACTCTGGACTATGTACTTCCGATTTTTTAAAATTAATGGACGGTCTTTTATTACCTTTTTATTTCATTAAAAAACATATAATATATTATTTCATGCAATTTATTCTGTGGAAATCATCTTGTTAATATGGCTTATTGTAAGGGTAATAATGGAATACTAACACGATTGACGGACGGTTACCCCGGATCGGGGATGAGACACTTGCAATCCCAGTCAAATTCTTTATCACTGCAACTTATAAAGAAACTTGCATAATTCCACATACATTTCCACAAGTCATTCACGAATGACCCTTGTATACTTATATTTAATTATTTACAATTTACACTGGATTATGTACATGCGCTTATTAAAATCTGGTGGACGGGCTTTTATTTCATTTCAATTTCATAAAAAAAGATAGAATATATAACTTCATGCTATTTTATTCAGTGGAAATTAACTTGTTCATATCGCTTATTGTAAGGGTAATAATGGAATACTGATACGATTGACGGACGGTTACCTCAGATCGCGGATGGGACACATCCAATCCCAAGTCAAATTCTTTATCACCGTAACTAATAAAGAAACTGGCATAATCCTACATAGAGTTCCACCAAGAATGACCTTTATATATTTGTACGTAATCATCTGCAATTTAGTCTGGACTGTGCACTTCAATTTTTAAAATTTAATGGGCGGTGTTTTATTACATTTTTATTTCATTAAAAAAATAGAATATATAATTTCATACGATTTTATTCGGTGGAAATTATCTTGTTCATATCGCTTATTGTAAGGGTAATAATGGAATACTAACACGATTGATGGACGGTTACCTCAGATCGCGGATGGGACACTTGTTATCCCAATTCAACTCTTTATCACCATAACTTATAAAGAAACTGGCATAATCCCACATTGAGTTCAACCAAGAATGACCCTTATGTACTTATAAGTAATCATCTACAATTTACTGTGGGCTATGTACTTGCGGTTTTTAAAATTTAATGTTCCGACTTTTATTACATTTTTACTTCATTAAAAAACATAGAATATATTATTTCATGCAATTTTATTTGGTGGAAATTATCTTGTTAATATTGCTCATTGTAAGGGTAATAACTGAATACTAACACGATTGATGGATGGTTACCCCGGATCGTGGACGGGACACTTGCAATCCCAGTTAAATTCTTTATCACCGTAACTTATAAAGAAACTTGCATAATTCCACATACATTTCCGCAAGTCATTCACGAATGACCCTTGTATACTTATATGTAATTATCTACAATTTACATTGGATTATGTACATGCGGTTATTAAAATCTGATGGACGGGCTTTTATTTCATTTCAATTTCATAAAAAAACATAGAATATATAATTTCATGCTATTTTAGTCAGTGGAAATTAACTTGTTCATATCGCTTATTGTAAGGGTAATAATGGAATACTAACACGATTGACGGACGGTTAACTCGGATCGCGGACGGGACACATCCAAACCCAAGTCAAATTCTTTATCACCGTAACTTATAAAGAAACAGGCATAATCCCACATAGAGTTCCACCAAGAATGACCCTTATATATTTATACGTAATCATTTCCAATTTAGTCTGGACTGCGTGCTTGGGATTTTTTAAAATTTAATGGGCGGTGTTTTATTACATTTTTATTTCATTAAAAAATAGAATATATAGTTTCATGCGATTTTATTCAGTGGAAATTATCTTGTTCATATCACTTATTGTAAGGGTAATAATGGAATACTAACACGATTGATGGACGGTTACCTCGGATCGCGGATAGGACATTTGTTATCCCAATTCAAACTCTTTATCACCGTAACTTATAAAGAAACTGGCATAATCCCACATTGAGTTCCACCAAGAATGACCCTGATGTACTTATAAGTAATCATCTACAATTTACTCTGGACTATGTACTTGTGATTTTTAAAATTTAATGGACGGTCTTTTATTACATATTTATTTCATTAAAAAATATAGAATATATTAATTCATGCAATTTATTCGGTGGAAGTCATCTTGTTAATATCGCTTATTGTAAGGGTAATAATGGAATACTAACACGATTGACGGACGGTTACCCCAGATCGGGGACGGGACACTTGCAATCCCAGTCAAATTCTTTATCACCGTAACTTATAAAGAAACTTTCATAATTCCACATACATTTCCACAAGTCATTCACGAATGACCCTTGTATACTTATATGTAATTATTTACAATTTACACTAGATTATGTACATGCGCTTATTAAAATCTGATGGACGGGCTTTTATTTCATTTAAATTTCATAAAAAAACATAGAATATATAATTTCATGCTATTTTATTCAGTGGAAATTTACTTGTTCATATCGCTTATTGTAAGGGTAATAATGGAGTACTAATACGATTGACAGAAGGTTACCTCGGATCGCGGACGGGACACATCCAATCCCAAGTGAAATTCTTTATCACCGTAACTTATAAAGAAACTGGCATAATCCCGCATAGAGTTCCACCAAGAATGACCCTTATATATTTATACGTAATCATCTGCAATTTAGTCTGGACTGTGTACTTGCGTTTTTTAAAATTTAATGGGCGGTGTTTTATTACATTTTTATTTCATTAAAAAAATAGAATATATAATTTCATGCGATTTTATTCGGTGGAAATTATCTTGTTAATATCACTTATTGTAAGGGTAATAATGGAATACTAACACGATTGACGGACGGTAACCCCGGAAAGCGAATGGGACACTTGCTATCCCAATTCAAATTCTTCATCACCGTAACTTATAAAGAAACTTGCATAATCCCACATGGAGTTCCACCAAGAATGACCCTGATGTACTTATAAGTAATCATCTACAATTTACTCTGGACAATGTACTTGCGATTTTTAAAATTTAATGGACGGTCTTTTATTACATTTTTATTTCATTAAAAAACATAGAATATATTATTTCAAGCAATTTATTCGGTGGAAATTATCTTGTTAATATCGCTTATTGTAAGGGTAATAATGGAATACTAACACGATTGACGGACGGTTACCCCGGATCGGGGTCGGGACACTTGCAATCCCAGTCAAATTCTTTATCACTGTAACTTATAAAGAAACTTGCATAATTCCACATACATTTCCACAAGTCATTCACGAATGACCCTTTTATACTTATATGTAATTATTTGCAATTTACACGGAATTATGTACATGCGCTTATTAAAATTTGATGGACGGGCTTTTATTTCATTAAAATTTCATAAAAAAACATAGAATATATAATTTCCTGCTATTTTATTCAGTGGAAATTAACTTGTTCATATCGCTTATTGTAAGGGTAATAATGGAATACTAACTCGATTGACGGACAGTTAACTCAGATCGCGGACGGGACACATCCAATCCCAAGTCAAATTCTTTATCACAGTAACTTATAAAGAAACTGGCATAATCCCACATAGAGTTCCACCAAGAATGACCCTTATATGTTTATACGTAATCATCTGCAATTTAGTCTGGACTGTGCACTTGCGATTTTTAAAATTTAGTGGGCGGTGTTTTATTACATTTTTATTTCATTAAAAAAATAGAATATATGATTTCATGCAATTTTATTCGGTGGAAATTATCTTGTTAATATCGCTTATTGTATGGGTAATAATGGTATACTAACACGATTGACGGACGGTCACCCCGGAAAGCGAATGGGACACTTGCTATCCCAATTCAAATTCTTTGTCACCGTAACTTATATAGAAACTTGAATAATCCCACATTGAGTTCCACCAAGAATGACCCTGATGTACTTATAAGTAATCATCTACAATTTACTCCGGACTATGTACTTGCAATTTTTAAAATTTAATGGACGGTCTTTTATTAAATTTTTATTTCATTAAAAAATATTTAATATATTATTTCATGCAATTTATTCGGTGGAAATAATCTTGTTAATATCACTTATTGTAAGGGTAATAATGGAATACTAACACGATTGACGGACGGTTACCCCGGATCGGGGACGGGACACTTGCAATCCCAGTCAAATTCTTTATCACCGTAACTTATAAAGAAACTTGCATAATTCCACATACATTTCCACAAGTCATTCACGAATGACCCTTGTATACTTATATGTAATTATTTACAATTTACACGGGATTATGTACATGCGCTTATTAAAATCTGATAGACGGTCTTTTATTTCATCTAAATTTCATAAAAAAATATAGAATATATAATTTCATGCTATTTTATTCAGTGGAAATTAACTTGTTCATATCGCTTATTGTAAGGGTAATAATGGAATACTAATACGATTGATGGACGGTTACCTCGGATCGCGGATGGGACACATCCAATCCCAAGTCAACTTCTTTATCACCGTAACTTATAAAGAAACTGGAATAATCCCACATAGAGTTCCACCAAGAATGACCCTTATATATTTATACGTAATCATCTGCAATTTAGTTTGGACTGTGTACTTGCAATTTTTAAAATTTAATGGGCGGTGTTTTATTACATTTTTATTTCATTAAAAAAATAGAATATATAATTTCATGCGATTTTATTCGGTGGAAATTATCTTGTTCATATCGCTTATTGTAAGGGTAATAATGGAATACTAACACAATTGATGGACGGTTACCTCGGATTGCGGATGGGACACTTGTTATCCCTATTCAAACTCTTTATCCCCGTAACTTATGAAGAAACTGGCATAATCCCACATTGAATTCCACCAAGAATGACCCTTATGTACTTATAAGTAATCATCTACAATTTACTGTGGACTATGTACTTGCAATTTTTAAAATTTAATGTCCCGACTTTTATTACCTTTTTACTTCATTAAAAAACATAGAATATATTATTTCATGAAATTTTATTAGGTGGAAATTATCTTGTTAATATCGCTTATTGTAAGGGTAATAATGGAATACTAACACGATTGACGGATGGTTACCCCGGATCGGGGATGGGACACTTGCAATCCCAGTCAAATTCTTTATCACCGTAACTTATAAAGAAACTGGCATAATTCCACATACATTTCCACAAGTCATTCACGAATGACCCTTGTATACTTATATGTAATTATTTACAATTTAACTGGATTATGTACATGCGCTTATTAAAATCTGGTGGACGGGCATTTATTTCATTTAAATTTCATAAAAAAACATAGAATATATAATTTCATACTATTTTATTCAGTGGAAATTAACTTGTTCATATCACTTATTGTAAGGGTAATAATGGAATACTAATACGATTGACGGACGGTTACCTCGGATCGCGGACGGGACACATCCAATCCCAAGTCAAATTCTTTATCACCGTAACTTATAAAGAAACTGGAATAATCCCACATAGAGTTCCACCAAGAATGACCCTTATATATTTATACGTAATCATCTGCAATTTAGTCTGGACTGTGTACTTGCTATTTTTAAAATTTAATGGGCGGTGTTTTATTACATTTTTATTTCATTAAAAAAATAGAATATATAATTTCATGCGATTTTATTCGGTGGAAATTATCTTGTTCACGTCGCTTATTGTAAGGGTAATGATGGAATACTAACACGATTGATGGACGGTTACCTCGGATCGCGGATGGGACACTTGTTATCCCAATTCAAACTCTTTATCACCGTAACTTATAAAGAAACTGGCATAATCCCACATTGAGTTCCACCAAGAATGACCCTGATGTACTTATAAGTAATCATCTACAATTTACTTCGGACTATGTACTTGCAATTTTTAAAATTTAATGGACGGTCTTTTATTACATTTTTAATTCATTAAAAAACATAGAATATATTATTTCATGCAATTTATTCGGTGGAAATCATCTTGTTAATATCGCTTATTGTAAGGGTAATAATGGAATACTAACACGATTGACAGACGGTTACCCCGGATCGGGGACGGGACACTTGCAATCCCAGTCAAATTGTTTATCACCGTAACTTATAAAGAAACTTGCGTAATTCCACATACATTTCCACAAGTCATTCACGAATGACCCTTGTATACTTATATGTAATTATTTACAATTTACACTGGATTATGTACATGTGCTTATTAAAATCTGATGGACGGGCTTTTATTTCATTTAAATTTTATAAAAAATAGAATATATAATTTCATGCTATTTTATTCAGTGGAAATTAACTTGTTCATATCGCTTATTGTAAGGGTAATAATGGAATACTAACACGATTGACGGACGGTGACCTCGGATCGCGGACGGGACACATCCAATCCCAAGTCAAATTCTTTATCACCGTAACTTATAAGGAAACTGGCATAATCCCACATAGAGTTCCACCAAGAATGACCCTTATGGAATACTAACGAGATTGACGAATGGCCCTTATAAAGAAACTGCCATAATTCCACATACAGTTCCACAAGTCATTCACGAATGACCCTTGTATACTTATAAGTAATCATCAACATTTTACTGTGGACTATGTACTTGCGATTTTTAAGATTTAATGGACGGTCTTTTATTAAATTTTTATTTCATTAAAAAACATAGAATATGTTATTTCATGCGATTTTAATAGGTGGAATTTATCTTGTTCATATCGCTTGTTGTATGGGTAATAATGGAATATTAACAAGATTGACGGACGGTTACCCCGGATCATGGACGCAACACTTGCAATCCCAGTCAAATTCTTTATCACCATAACTTATAAAGAAACTGGCATAATTCCACATACAGTTCCACAAGTCATTGACGAATGACCCTTGTATACTTATAAGTAATCATCTATAATTTACACTGGATTATGTACATGCGCTTATTAAAATCTGATGAAAGGACTTTTGTTTGATAAAAAAACATAGATTATATAATTTAATGCTATTTTATTTGGTGAAAATTATCTTGTTCATATCGGTTATCGTAAGGGTAATAACGGAATAGGCCACTGATATACTCCTAACGGCAATATTTACTGTTACTGTGTGCGATAAGGTGTGATACTGGTGCGATTTCATTTCTTCCTTCTTCCTTAATCCCAATTCTTCAGTTCATCGTCCCCAATCCGGATTCGGATAATCAGTGGTATCGATTTTCCTCCGGCGTGTGCACTGGGGAGTAGTCATGGCGACCGCTCCAAATCCTCCCATCCCTGACAACGGTAACCCAATCCAAACACCTCCAATCCAGCTATCCTTTGCCGCTGCTCTACAGAGCAAATCACCTCCCCTAAGCAAGACCTTACCCAACAACCCTGAGATAATACCCAAATCCCAACACCTTGGTGATGTAGCATGCTTATATTCCGAAGAGCAGATTGCTAAACTATCCTACCACTATGCAAATGCGCTAGTAGGAAAATTCACGAAAGGAAGGTGCTCCATGGAACAACTTGAGCAATTCTTCAGAACTGTTGGTTTCTCAGGTAAGTACCAACTCGGTTCTTTAGATTATAAGCATGTTCTTATTCGATTTGAACTGCTTAATGACTACCAGCGTTGCTGGATGAAGGGAGTGTGGAATTTTAGTGGCATTTTACTCAAACTCCTAAAATGGACCCCCGAATTCTCAATTCATAAGGAATCTCCTATAGTTCCTGTATGGTATATCATTAGAGAGGTTCCCCTATACTACTATAAATCGGCTTCAATTGAATCTATCGGTAACAGTATTGGGAGCTTTATAAAAAATGACATGGCCACTGACATGCTCACAAGGCCCTCGGGCATTAAGGTATGTGTTGAAATTGATTTGCAAAAACCATTATGCTCTCATATTCGCTTGGGATCTGTCACTAACAATCAGAAATATCAAATTGAGTATGAGGACATCCCATTGTACTGTGATCACTGCTCGAAGCTAGGTCATTCTATGGCCCAATGTAGAGCTTTTCCCCCTAACCGCACTGTTAAACCTCAGGAAGAAATTAGGAAAACTAATCAGGCTCTGTGGCAGCCAACTGGAAAAATATTTGATACCCCTCCCTTGATCCTTACTGATGAACAGCCTGATCAAATTCTCATGGAGATGGATAAGACCCTTGACTCTGTGGATATACCATCCTCATCTCATAACCCTCAATCCACACCTATCATTGAGTTATCTCATTCACAGCTTCATAACACACCTGACAAATCCTCTGCTCCTAATGCTAATGATAGTTTTGATAACTCTTTGAAGAAGCTAATCCAAGACTCTGCTCACATAAATTTTACTCCAAGGATATATGCCAGTGATGATATACATTTGGAGAAACATAATTTATCTCTGGACATACAAAAGTTTACTGTTAACTCCCCTCATGGTCGAGTGGGAAATAGATTTGCTATTTTACAGGACCAGCAGGAGGACGTAACTGGTATCCAGGAGGAAGTAACAGAGGCTGATCACACCACTCATGCCGTAACTGCTTCCCCATCCAACCTCAGTCAGGATACTTTGCAAGGTAAGTCCAAAGGTAAAAGGACTAACTACTTCTCCCAGATTAATAAAATGATGCTTAGATCATCTACTAAAAGTAGTAAATCTAGTGAACAATGACTAGTCTTCCCTCAGTTAATTTTTTAGTTTGGAACATTAGGGGAATGGAATCTTCAATGTTGAGACTAATTAATCTCATTAGACTTAAAAAGATTCAGTTGCTTTGCATTATTGAGCCTATGCATGACATCTCAACATTTCACTCTTATAAGGAGAAGCTTAATTACCAAAATGGTTTGACTCTATTTAACAGTAAGATATGGATTATGTGGTCGAACTCAATCTCAGTCTCCTTACTGGCATCCCATGAACAATTCTTATATGTGCACATAGAGCATCTGTCATTTAATTTTCATATGAATGTTGTCTTTGTATATGCACTTAGAAATAGAGAAGGTAGGAAGACTTTATGGGAAGATCTAGCCCCCATCTCCAATGGAGATACTATTTTCATTGGTGATATCAACACTATCACCTCCCTTTCTGAATATAGGGGTCCAAGCACACCATCCTTAGGCAGTATTAGGGATTTTAATACATGGATAAACTCCTTGGGCTTGCAGGAAATTAATACGGTTGGCAACTTATTCTCTTGGTGCAACTCTAGACTTAGAAATCCCACATCCAAAAGGCTAGATAGGGGTTTAGCTACTATTTCCTGGAACCTTAAGTTTCCATCCTCATCCATTCAGATTCTAAACAGGCAAACCTCTGACCACTCACCACTGTTACTGCAAATATCTGATTTAACCATCACTAATCCTAAACCTTTTTGGTTTCTGAATGTATGGTTTAATCGTCAGGATTTTATCCCCCTCATACAGGTAAGTTGGGACAAACAATTGAATGTTAAGGGCCTGCTTGGTTTTTATCTCAAACTGATCAGACTAAAAAAAGAGATAAAAATATGGAACAGAGAGTGTTTTGGGAACATTGACACTAATTTGTTAAATGCTGAAGAATCCCTTAGACTCCAGGAATCTAGATTTGATCTTAATCCCTCTGATACTGAACTTATGGAGTTAAATAGACTTAAGGCTTTACTGTTGCAAGCTCAAAAGGAAAAGGAAAAGCTGTGGAAACAAAAAGCAAAGTTGAAATGGAATAAATTAGGGGATAACAACACCTAATACTTTCACAAAGTGGTTCAAGAGAAAAATTGTAGACTTAAGATAAGTAAGATAAAAAATACAGAAGGTCAATGGCTTAACTCTCAAACTGATATAAACTCTGAAGCCATTTCTTTTTTTACTAATCTGCTGCAGGAACCTAACACTGAACCTAATGATACATACTACCCACATTTTTTGAATCAAATACCTCTTATCATCTCTGATGCTGATAATAATGATCTTTCTAAGCCTGTAACTGAATCTGAAGTTGAGTTTGTTATAAAAGGCTTGAATAAAAATAGCAGCCCGGGCCCTGATGGCTTTACACCTAAATTTTTTGCTGAAATGCTGGCCTATTATTAAAACTGATCTAGTCTTGGCAGTTAATGATTTTCTAGATGGTACTCCTCTGCCCAAAGGAATATCTAGTACTTGGATTACTTTAATCCCAAAAAAACCCACTCCTAGTTCTTTTAATGACTTCAGACCTATCAGCTTGTTTAATGTTCTTAATAAAGTATGCTCCAAGGTGCTAATGGAAAGGCTTAGACCACATATGGACAAACTGATCTCCCCCAATCAATCGGCTTTCATGAAAAATAGGGATATATCAGACAATATCATTTATCTTCAGGAAATGATTCGTTTCTTAAATAAGAAAAGTAGGACTCCTAACTGTATTCTCAAACTGGACTTGCAGAAAGCTTTTGATAGAGTGAACTGGCACTTTTTGAGAAGCATTTTGCTGAAATTTGGTTTTCAAGGGAAATTCCTGCATGCTGTTATGTCTAACCTTTCTCAAGCTTACTTTTCTATTCTTATCAATGGTAATCCTGTTGGTTTTTTAGGGCAACAAGAGGGATTAAGCAAGGTGATCCCCTTTCCCCCTCCCTGTTTAATATATTTTCTGAAGCATTCTCTAGATCTTTATCCTTCATTTTTCAGAACAATAAACTTGCATACTATCAGATACCTTCTTCAATTACTGCTGCTACACATCTTATGTATGCAGATGACACCATTATTCTTATGCAAGCTTCTAAAGCTAATCTGGTTAGAATTAAGGCTTTTCTGGATGTGTTTGAATATACTTCTGGCCAGAAATTTAACTTCAACAAGTCTGATTTCTATATTAGTAACAGGGCTTCACTTGGAAAAATAAATCAGATGAGGACTATTCTAAAAATGAAGCAGGGTTCATTACCTTTTCAGTACCTAGGTTGCCCAATTTTTACAGGAAGAACCCTCACTAGGTATTTCCAACCTCTAATGGAGAAATATGATAAAAAACTTCAAAACTGGAAAAATCTGTGGCTAAGTTCAGGAGGCAAACTAGTTTTGATTTAATCCTGCTTGTATTCAATGCCTCAACACCTTTGGAATGTGACCAAACCACCTAAATCAGTGATAAAAAACTTAGAAAAAAGACTTTCTAGGTTTCTATGGGGTGAGACTGATGGAAAAAGGAATAAAGTCTGGAAAAAATGGACTCACTTAGCTACCCCTATCTCCAGCTGTGGTTTAGGCTTTAGATCAATCAATGATATCCTAGAGGTATGCTCACTAAAGCTGTGGTGGAAAAGTCAAATTGGAAACTCATTATGGGCAAAATTGTTATAGTCACTTCCTGAGTCTCATAAAAAATCTGTTACATGGAAAAGGATTTGTTCAGTTAACCAGTTTGCTGAACAACACTCCTTAGTAATTCATGGTAAAGGGCTGTGTAACTTCTGGACTTCAAACTGGGGCAACATTGGACCACTTATTGGTCATGTTCCTCAACATATCTCTGCTCCAATTCTGCACTTCACAGTGGCTGATTTTATCCTCAATAAGTCTAACATTCTGCCGCTTATTTGCCCTTATTTAGGAAATGATACTCTCTCCTTTTTACAGGAAGCCAAAATTGAAGACACAAGGGAGGATAGGCTTATCTGGAAACCAGATCCAATTGGTAATTTCACATCTAAATCTCCATATCATGCCATAACTGGTTCATCAGGTAATTCTCTGATTTTCAAACTGTTATGGCACAGAGTTTTACCAAAAAAGATATCTATTTTTGCTTGGAGGATGTTCCAATCTTTACTTCCATTTGATAATGTCCTCATTACATGTGGTTTTAGTCTTGCCTCAAAATGTCCTTGCTGTTGCCATAGAGATTCTCTTGAACATTTTTTTATAAAATGCACCCTGGCTAAATCTGTATGGAGATATATGGCTTCTTTGGTTAATTTCAATCTACCTGAACCTCAAACCTTAACCCAAACCTTCTTCACCTTTTGGAATACTAGTGATTTGCCTAAGGCCTTCCAGCTACTTTGCCATATCATCCCTACCATCACTTGGTGGTGCCTTTGGAAATCTAGGAACAGATTCCTCTATGATCAGATTCCTCTACTTGCTGACTACATCATTAAGGAGGCTATAGACACTTTTAGGCTAGCTATGTTTTCTAACCCTTCTTATCTGAAATCCACATGTAGCATGCCTCAGTTCATAAAGAATCTATTCCCACTGTCAAGACCTCCTCCAAAACCAATCATTAGACTTGTTTCATGGGATAGACCTCCACAACATTACACAAAAATTAACACTGATGCATCGTGGTTCCCAGATAGGGCTTCTGTTGGGGTAATTATTAGGGATTGCACCGGTTCACCTTCACTGGTTAAATCGGTTTCCATCTCTGCTAATTCATCCTTGAATGCTGAAATACTTGCAGTAAAAATTGCTTGTCAGTCCTTTATCAACCTGAATGCCTCGGTTATTATTGAGTCAGATTCTTTACTTGCTGTTAAGATGATTTGTGAACCTTATACTGCTCATTGGACACTTTTTGATGAGGTTTATAAAATTCAAATGCTTTTGTGTGGTGCTACTCTTAAGTATGTTCCTAGGGAAGGTAATTTGGTTGCAGATGCAATAGCAAAACATCATCATGCTGCTCATAACATTTCTTTGGACATTAATAACCTGCCTTTGCAAATCCAGGGCCTCATTGCCCTTGATAGATCACAAATGCCCCAAATTAGAACCCCTTTACATGACTTGAGATAGGATTGATACTGCTGATGGCTTGATTTTATCTTTGTAGGTCACTTCTCACTGAATTCAACTTGCTGTCCTGATGATCATACTCGGTGGCCACTGTTTTGGCCAGCTGACTGTGGACCTCTCCTCCGATGATGACTCTTACTGATTCTGAGCCACTACTGCATTGCTGATGCTACACTGCTGCACCGTTTACTCAGCTACACTACTGCAGTTATCCACTACACTGCTTGGCAATGTCTCATACTGATAGTGCACTGATATCCATGTTAGTTGCCTGGCCAAAATGCGAATTAACACGGGGTGTGGAGATTCGTAGCTATGGAAACGCAACTAACATAACTGGATCTTCGCCAGTTCATGTACAGTCTCTAGATTAGGATTACTTTTGCGGGCAATGACGTTGCCTTCTTATAAAATCAACCTTCTATACTCTATTTCCTATTGGCTTGGGGCGCCAAATATATATATACCCACACCCTCGGGTGTTCGTATTAAAAAAAATAAGGGTAATAACGGAATACTAACACGATTGACGGACGGTTACCTCGGAACTTGGAAGGGACACTTGCTATCCCAATTCAAACTCTTTATCACCGTAACTTATAAAGAAATTGGCATAATCCCACATAGAATTCCACCCAGAGTGACCCTTATGTACTTATAAGTAATCATCTACAATTTACTCTGGACTATGTACTTGCAATTTTTAAAATTTAATGGGCGGTCTTTTATTACATTTTTATTTCATTAAAAAACATAAAATATGTTATTTCATTCGATTTTATTTGGTGGAAATTATCGTGTTCATATCGCTTACTGTAAGTGTAATAATGGAATACTAACACGATTGATGGACAGTTACCTCGGATCGCGGATGGGACACTTTCTATCCCAAGTTAAACTCTTTATCACCGTAACTTATAAAGAAAGTGGCATAATCTCACATAGAATTTTTCAAGAATGACCCTTATGTACTTATAAGTAATCATCTACAAATTACTCTAGACTATGTACTTTCAATTTTTAAAAGTTAATGGATGGTCTTTTATTGCAATTTTATTTCATTAAAAAACATAGAATATATTATTTCATGCAATTTTATTCGGTGGAAATTATCTTGTTCATATCGCTTATTGTAAGGGTAATAATGGAATACTAACACGATTGACGGACTGTTACCCCAGATCGTTGACGTGACACATGCAATCCTAGTCAAATTTTTTATCACCATAACTTATAAAGAAACAGGAATAATTCCACATACAGTTCCACGAGTCATTCACGAATGACCTTTGTATACATATAAGTAATCATCTACAATTTACACTGGGTTATGTACATGCGCTTATTAAAATCTGATGGATGGACTTTTATTTCATAAAAATACATAGAATATATAATTTCATGCTATTTTATTCGGTGGAAATTATCTTGTTCATATCGCTTATTGTAAGTGTAATAATGGAATACTAACACGATTGACGGACGGTTACTTCGGATCGCGGAAGGGACACTTGTTTTCCCAATTGAAACTCGTTATCACCGTAACTTATAAAGAAACTGGCATAATCCCACATAGATTTCCACCAAGAATGACCCTTATGTACTTATAAGTAATCATCTATAATTTACTCTGGACTATATACTAGCGATTTTTTAAATTTAATTGAAAGGACTTTTATTAAATTTTCATATCATTAAAAAACATAGAACATATTATTTCATGCCATATTATTTGGTGCAAATTATCGGGTTCATATCGCTTATTATAAGGGTAATAATGGAATACTAACACGATTGACAGACTGTTACACCAGATCGTTTATGTGACACTTGCAATCCTAGTCAAATATTTTGTCACCGTAAGTTATAAAGAAACTGGCATAATTCCACATACAGTTCCACATGTCATTCACGAATGACCCTTGTATACATATATGTAATCATCTATAATTTGCACTGGATTATGTACATGCGCTCATTAAAACCTGATGGATGGACTTTTATTTAATAAAAATACGTAGAATATATAATTTCATGCTATTTTATTCGGTGGAAATTATCTTGTTCATATCGCTTATTGTAAGTGTAATAATGGAATACTAACACAATTGACGGACGGTTACTTCGGATCGCGGACGGGACACTTGCTTCCCCAATTCAAACTCTTTATCACCATAACTTATAAAGAAACTGGCATAATCCCAGATAAAGTTCAACCAAGAATGACCCTTACGTACTTATAAGTAATCATCTATAGTTTACTCGGGACTATGTACTTGCGATTTTTAAAATTTAATGGATGGGATTTTATTACATTTTTATTTCATTAAAAAACATAGAATATATTATTTCATACGATTTTATTCGGTGGAAATTGTCATGTTCATATCGCTTACTGTAAGGGTAATAATGGAATACTAACACGATTGACGGACGGTTACCCTGGATCGTGGACGGAACACTTGAAATCCTAGTCACATTCTTTATCACCGTAACTTATAAAGAAACTAGCATAATTCCACATTGTGTTCCACAAGTCATTCACGAATAACCCATGTATACTTATAAGTAATCATCTACAATTTATTCTAGATTATGTACATGCGCTTTTTAAAATCTGATGGACAGACTTTTATTTCATTTTTATTTCATAAAGAAACATAGAACATATAATTTGATGCTATTTTATTCTGCGGAAATTATCTCGTTCATATTGCTTATTGTAAGTGTAATAATAAAATACTAACATGATTGACATACGGTTACCCCGGATCGTGGACGGGACACTTGCGATCCCAAGTCAAATTTTTTATCAACGTAACTTATAAAGAAACTGGCATAATTCCACATAGAGTTCCACCAAGAATGACCCTTATATACTTAGAAGTAATCATCTGTAATTTATTCTAGACTATGTACTTGCGATTTTTAAAATTTAATTGAAAAGACTTTTATTAAATTTTCATATCATTAAAAAACATAGAACATATTATTTCATGCCATTTTATTCAATGGAAATTATCGTGTTTATATCGCTTATTGTAAGGGTAATAATGGAATACTAACACGATTGACAGACTGTTACCCCAGATCGTTTATGTGACACTGGCAATCCTAGTCAAATTTTTTATCACCCTAACTTATAAAGAAACTAGCATAATTCAACATACAGTTCCAGAAGTCATTCACGAATGACCCTTGTATACATATAAGTAATCATCTACAATTTACGCTGGATTTGTACATGTGCTTATTAAAACCTGATGGATGGACTTTTATTTCATAAAGAAAGATAGAATATATAATTTCATGCTATTTTATTCGGTGGAAATTATCTTGTTCATATCGGTTATTGTAAGGGTAGTGATGGAATTCTAACACAATTGACGGACGGTTACCTCGGAACGCGGAAGGGACACTTGCTATACCAATTCAAACTCTTTATCACCGTAACTTATAAAGAAACTGCCATAATATCACATAGAATTTTTTCAAGAATGACCCTTATGTACTTATGAGTAATTATCTACAATTTACTCTGGACTACGTACTCACGATTTTTAAAATTTAATGTACGGTCTTTTATTACAATTTTATTTCATTAAAAAACATAGAATATATTATTTCATGCGATTTTATTGGGTGGAAATTATCTTGTTCATATCGCTTATTGTAAGGGTAATAATGGAATACTAACATGATTGACGGACTATTACCCCAGATCGTTGACGTGAAACTTGCAATCCTAGTCAAATTTTTTATCACCATAACTTATAATGAAACAGGCATAATTCCACATACAGTTCCACAAGTCATTCACGAATAACCCTTGTGTACTTATAAGTAATCATCTACAATTTACACTGGATTATGTACATGCGCTTATTAAAATCTGATGGATGGACTTTTATTTTATAAAAAAACATAGATTATATAATTTAATGCTATTTTATTCGATGAAAATTATCTTCTTCATATCGCTTATTGTAAGTGTATTTATGGAATCCTAACACGATTGACGGACGGTTACTTCAGATCGCGGACAGGACACTTGCTTTCCCAATTCAAACTCTTTATCACCGTAACTTATAAAGAAACTGGCATAATCCCACATATAATTCCACCAAGAATGACCCTATGTACTTATAAGTAATCATCTATAATTTACTTTGGACTATGTACTTGCAATTTTTAAAATTTAATGGATGGACTTTTAATAAATTTTCATATCATTAAGAAACATAGAATATATTATTTCATGCTATTTTATTCGGTGGAAATTATCGTGTTCATGTTGCTTATTGTAAGGGTAATAATCAAATACTAACACGATTGACGGACTGTTACCTCAGATCGTTGACGTGACACTTGCAATCCTAGTCAAATTTTTTTATCACCGTAGCTTATAAAGAAACTGGCATAATTCCACATACAGTTCCACATGTCATTCACGAATGACCCTTGTATACATATAAGTAATCATCTACAATTTACACTGGATTATGTACATGCGCTTATTAAAACCTGATGGATGGACTTTTATTTAATAAAAATATGTAGAATATATAATTTCATGCTATTTTATTTGGTGTAAATTATCTTGTTCATATCGCTTATTGTAAGTGGAATAATGGAATCCTAACACGATTGACGGACGGTTACTTCAGATCACGGACAGGACACTTGCTTTCCCAATTCAAACTCTTTATAACCGTAACTTATAAAGAAACTGGCATAATCCCACATAGAGTTCCACCAAGAATGACCCTTATGTACTTATGAGTAATCATCTATAATTTACTTTGGACTATGTACTTGCAATTTTTAAAATTTAATGGACGGACTTTTAATAAATTTTCATATCATTAAAAAACATAGAATATATTATTTCATGCGATTTTATTCGGTGGAAATTATCGTTTTCATATCGCTTATTGTAAGGGTAATAATGGAATACTAAGACGATTGACGGACTGTTACCCCAGGTCGTTGACGTTACACTTGCAATCCTAGTCAAATTTTTTATCACCGTAACCTATAAAGAAAATGGCATAATTCCACATACAGTTCCACATGTAATTCACGAATGACCCTTGTATACATATAAGTAATCATCTACAATTTACATTGGATTATGTACAAGCGCTTATTAAAACTTGATGGATGGACTTTATTTCATAAAAATACGTAGAATATATAGTTTCATGCTATTTTATTCGGTGGAAATTATCTTGTTCATATCGCTTCTTGTAAGTGTAATAATGGAATACTAACACGATTGACGGACGGTTACTTCGGATCGCGGACGGGACACTTGCTTTCCCAATTCAAACACTTTATCACCGTAACTTATAAAGAAACTGGCATAATCCCACATAGAGTTCAACCAAGAATGACCCTTATGTACTTATAAGCAATCATCTATAGTTTATTCGGGACTATGTACTTGCGATTTTTAAAATTTAATGGATGGGATTTTATTACATTTTTATTTCATTAAAAAACGTAGAATATATTATTTCATACGATTTTATTCGGTGGAAATTATCATGTTCATATCGCTTACTGTAAGGGTAATAATGGAATGCTAACACGATTGACGGACGGTTACCCTGGATCGTGGACGGAACACTTGAAATCCTAGTCACATTCTTTATCACCGTAACTTATAAAGAAACTAGCATAATTCCACATTGTGTTCCACAAGTCATTCACGAATAACCCATGTATACGTATAAGTAATCATCTACAATTTATTCTAGATTATGTACATGCGCTTTTTAAAATATGATGGACAGACTTTTATTTCATTTTTATTTCATAAAGAAACATAGAACATATAATTTGATGCTATTTTATTCTGTGGAAATTATCTCGTTCATATTGCTTATTGTAAGTGTAATAATAAAATACTAACATGATTGACAGACGGTTACCCCGGATCGTGGACGGGACACTTGCGATCCCAAGTCAAATTTTTTATCAACGTAACTTATAAAGAAACTGGCATAATCCCACATAGAGTTCCACCAAGAATGACCCTTATATACTTAGAAGTAATCATCTGCAATTTATTCTGGACTATGTACTTGCAATTTTTAAAATTTAATTGAAAGGACTTTTATTAAATTTTCATATCATTAAAAAAAATAGAACATATTATTTCATGCCATTTTATTCAGTGGAAATTACCGTGTTTATATCGCTTATTGTAAGGGTAATAATGGAATACTAACACGATTGATGGACTGTTCCCCCAGATCGTTGACGTGACACTTGCAATCCTAGTCAAATTTTTTATCACCCTAACTTATAAAGAAACTAGCATAATTCAACATACAGTTCCACAAGTGATGCACGAATGACCCTTGTATACATATAAGTAATCATCTACAATTTACACTGGATTTGTACATGTGCTTATTAAAACCTGATGGATGGACTTTTATTTCATAAAGAAAGATAGAATATATAATTTCATGCTATTTTATTCGGTGGAAATTATCTTGTTCATATCGGTTATTGTAAGGGTAATGATGGAATACTAACACAATTGACGGACGGTTACCTCGGAACGCGGAAGGGACACTTGCTATCCCAATTCAAACTCTTTATCACCGTAACTTATAAAGAAACTGCCATAATACCACATAGAATGTTTTCAAGAATGACCCTTATGTACTTATGAGTAATTATCTACAATTTACTCTGGACTACGTACTTGCTATTTTTAAAATTTAATGTACGGTATTTTATTACAATTTTATTTCATTAAAAAACATAGAATATATTATTTCTTGCGATTTTATTCGGTGGAAATTATCTTGTTCATATCGCTTATTGTAAGGGTAATAGTGGAATACTAACCTAATTGACGTACTATTACCCCAGATCGTTGACGTGAAACTTGCAATCCTAGTCAAATTTTTTATCACCATAACTTATAATGAAACATGCATAATTCCACATACAATTCCACAAGTCATTCACGAATGACCCTTGTATACTTATAAGTAATCATCTACAATTTACCCTGGATTATGTACATGCGCTTATTAAAATCTGATGGATGGACTTTTATTTTATGAAAAAACATAGATTATATAATTTAATGCTATTTTATTCGGTGAAAATTATCTTGTTCATATCGCTTATTGTAAGTGTAATTATGGAATCCTAACATGATTGACGGACGGTTACTTCAGATCACGGACAGGACACTTGCTTTCCCAATTCAAACTCTTTATCACCGTAACTTATAAAGAAACTGGCATAATCCCACATATAGTTCCACCAAGAATGACCCTTATGTACTTATAAGTAATCATCTATAATTTACTTTGGACTATGTACTTGCAATTTTTAAAATTTAATGGACGGACTTTTAATAAATTTTCATATCATTAAAAAACATAGAATATATTATTTCATGCTATTTTATTCGGTGGAAATTATTGTGTTCATGTCGCTTATTGTAAGGGTAATAATCGAATACTAACACGATTGACGGACTGTTACCCCAGATCGTTGACGTGACACTTGCAATCCTAGTCAAATTTTTTATCACCGTAACTTATAAAGAAACTGGCATAATTCCACATACAGTTCCACATGTCATTCACGAATGACCCTTGTATACATATAAGTAATCATCTACAATTTACACTGGATTATGTACATGCGCTTATTAAAACCTGATGGATGGACATTTATTTAATAAAAATATGTAGAATATATAATTTCATGCTATTTTATTTGGTGTAAATTATCTTGTTCATATCGCTTATTGTAAGTGGAATAATGGAATCCTAACACGATTGACGGACGGTTACTTCAGATCACGGACAGGACACTTGCTTTCCCAATTCAAACTCTTTATCACCGTAACTTATAAAGAAACTGGCATAATCCCACATAGAGTTCCACCAAGAATGACCCTTATGTACTTATGAGTAATCATCTATAATTTACTTTGGACTATGTACTTGCAATTTTTAAAATTTAATGGACGGACTTTTAATAACTTTTCATATCATTAAAAAACATAGAATATATTATTTCATGCGATTTTATTCGGTGGAAATTATCGTTTTCATATCGCTTATTGTAAGGGTAATAATGGAATACTAAGACGATTGACGGACTGTTACCCCAGGTCGTTGACGTTACACTTGCAATCCTAGTCAAATTTTTTATCACCGTAACCTATAAAGAAAATGGCATAATTCCACATACAGTTCCACATGTAATTCACGAATGACCCTTGTATACATATAAGTAATCATCTACAATTTACATTGGATTATGTACAAGCGCTTATTAAAACTTGATGGATGGACTTTATTTCATAAAAATACGTAGAATATATAATTTCATGCTATTTTATTCGGTGGAAATTATCTTGTTCATATCGCTTCTTGTAAGTGTAATAATGGAATACTAACACGATTGACGGACGGTTACTTCGGATCGCGGACGGGACACTTGCTTTCCCAATTCAAACACTTTATCACCGTAACTTATAAAGAAACTGGCATAATCCCACATAGAGTTCAACCAAGAATGACCCTTATGTACTTATAAGCAATCATCTATAGTTTATTCGGGACTATGTACTTGCGATTTTTAAAATTTAATGGATGGGATTTTATTACATTTTTATTTCATTAAAAAACGTAGAATATATTATTTCATACGATTTTATTCGGTGGAAATTATCATGTTCATATCGCTTACTGTAAGGGTAATAATGGAATGCTAACACGATTGACGGACGGTTACCCTGGATCGTGGACGGAACACTTGAAATCCTAGTCACATTCTTTATCACCGTAACTTATAAAGAAACTAGCATAATTCCACATTGTGTTCCACAAGTCATTCACGAATAACCCATGTATACGTATAAGTAATCATCTACAATTTATTCTAGATTATGTACATGCGCTTTTTAAAATATGATGGACAGACTTTTATTTCATTTTTATTTCAAAAAGAAACATAGAACATATAATTTGATGCTATTTTATTCTGTGGAAATTATCTCATTCATATTGCTTATTGTAAGTGTAATAATAAAATACTAACATGATTGACAGACGGTTACCCCGGATCGTGGACGGGACACTTGCGATCCCAAGTCAAATTTTTTATCAACGTAACTTATAAAGAAACTGGCATAATCCCACATAGAGTTCCACCAAGAATGACCCTTATATACTTAGAAGTAATCATCTGCAATTTATTCTGGACTATGTACTTGCAATTTTTAAAATTTAATTGAAAGGACTTTTATTAAATTTTCATATCATTAAAAAACATAGAACATATTATTTCATGCCATTTTATTCGGTGGAAATAATCTTGTTCATATCGCTTCTTGTAAGTGTAATAATGGAATACTAACACGATTGACGGACGGTTACTTCGGATCGCGGACGGGACACTTGCTTTCCCAATTCAAACTCTCTATCACCGTAACTTTTAAAAAAACTGGGATAATTCCACATAGAGTTCCACCAAGAATGACCCTTATGTACTTATAAGTAATCATCTTTAATTTACTCTGGACTATGTACTAGCGATTTTTTAACTTTAATTGAAAGGACTTTTATTAAATTTTCATATCATTAAAAAAAATAGAACATATTATTTCATGCCATTTTATTCAGTGGAAATTACCGTGTTTATATCGCTTATTGTAAGGGTAATAATGGAATACTAACACGATTGATGGACTGTTCCCCCAGATCGTTGACGTGACACTTGCAATCCTAGTCAAATTTTTTATCACCCTAACTTATAAAGAAACGCGCATAATTCAACATACAGTTCCACAAGTGATGCACGAATGACCCTTGTATACATATAAGTAATCATCTACAATTTACACTGGATTTGTACATGTGCTTATTAAAACCTGATGGATGGACTTTTATTTCATAAAGAAAGATAGAATATATAATTTCATGCTATTTTATTCGGTGGAAATTATCTTGTTCATATCGGTTATTGTAAGGGTAATGATGGAATACTAACACAATTGACGGACGGTTACCTCGGAACGCGGAAGGGACACTTGCTATCCCAATTCAAACTCTTTATCACCGTAACTTATAAAGAAACTGCCATAATACCACATAGAATGTTTTCAAGAATGACCCTTATGTACTTATGAGTAATTATCTACAATTTACTCTGGACTACGTACTTGCTATTTTTAAAATTTAATGTACGGTATTTTATTACAATTTTATTTCATTAAAAAACATAGAATATATTATTTCTTGCGATTTTATTCGGTGGAAATTATCTTGTTCATATCGCTTATTGTAAGGGTAATAGTGGAATACTAACCTAATTGACGTACTATTACCCCAGATCGTTGACGTGAAACTTGCAATCCTAGTCAAATTTTTTATCACCATAACTTATAATGAAACATGCATAATTCCACATACAATTCCACAAGTCATTCACGAATGACCCTTGTATACTTATAAGTAATCATCTACAATTTACACTGGATTATGTACATGCGCTTATTAAAATCTGATGGATGGACTTTTATTTTATGAAAAAACATAGATTATATAATTTAATGCTATTTTATTCGGTGAAAATTATCTTGTTCATATCGCTTATTGTAAGTGTAATTATGGAATCCTAACACGATTGACGGACGGTTACTTCAGATCACGGACAGGACACTTGCTTTCCCAATTCAAACTCTTTATCACCGTAACTTATAAAGAAACTGGCATAATCCCACATATAGTTCCACCAAGAATGACCCTTATGTACTTATAAGTAATCATCTATAATTTACTTTGGACTATGTACTTGCAATTTTTAAAATTTAATGGACGGACTTTTAATAAATTTTCATATCATTAAAAAACATAGAATATATTATTTCATGCTATTTTATTCGGTGGAAATTATTGTGTTCATGTCGCTTATTGTAAGGGTAATAATCGAATACTAACACGATTGACGGACTGTTACCCCAGATCGTTGACGTGACACTTGCAATCCTAGTCAAATTTTTTATCACTGTAACTTATAAAGAAACTGGCATAATTCCACATACAGTTCCACATGTCATTCACGAATGACCCTTGTATACATATAAGTAATCATCTACAATTTACACTGGATTATGTACATGCGCTTATTAAAACCTGATGGATGGACATTTATTTAATAAAAATATGCAGAATATATAATTTCATGCTATTTTATTCGGTGTAAATTATCTTGTTCATATCTCTTATTGTAAGTGTAATAATGGAATACTAACACGATTGACGGACGGTTATTTCGGATCGCGGATAGCACACTTGCTTTCCCAATTCAAACTCTTTATCACCGTAACTTATAAAGAAACTGGCATAATCCCACATAGAGTTCCACCAAGAATGACCCTTATGCACTTATAAGTAATCATCTATAATTTACTCTGGACTATGTACTTACGATTTTTAAAATTTAATGGATGGCCTTTTAATAAATTTTCATATCATTAAAAAACATAGAATATATTATTTCATGCAATTTTATTCGGTGGAAATTATCGTTTTCATATCGCTTATTGTAAGGGTAATAATGAAATACTAACACGATTGACGGACTGTTACCCCAGGTCATTGACATGACACTTGCAATCCTAGTCAATTTTTTATCACCGTAACCTATAAAGAAAATGGCATAATTCCACATACAGTTCCACATGCAATTCACGAATGACCCTTGTATACATATAAGTAATCATCTACAATTTACACTGAATTATGTACATGCGCTTATTAAAACTTGATGGATGGACTTTTATTTCATAAAAATACGTAGAATATATAATTTCATTCTATTTTATTCGGTGGAAATTATCTTGTTCATATCGCTTCTTGTAAGTGTAATAATGGAATACTAACACGATTGACGGACGGTTACTTCGGATCGCGGACGGGACACTTGCTTTCCCAATTCAAACTCTTTATCACCGTAACTTATAAAGAAACTGGCATAATTCCACATAGAGTTCAACCAAGAATGACCCTTATGTACTTATAAGTAATCATCTATAGTTTACTCGGGACTATGTACTTGCGATTTTTAAAATTTAATGGATGGGATTTTATTACATTTTTATTTCATTAAAAAACATTGAATATATTATTTCATACAATTTTATTCGGTGGAAATTATCATGTTCATATCGCTTACTGTAAGGGTAATAATGGAATACTAACACGATTGACGGACGGTTACCCTGGATCGTGGACGGAACACTTGAAATCCTAGTCACATTCTTTATCACTGTAACTTATAAAGAAACTAGCATAATTCCACATTGTGTTCCACAAGTTATTCACAAATAACCCATGTATACTTATAAGTAATCATCTACAATTTATTCTAGATTATGTACGTGCGCTTTTTAAAATCTGATGGACAGACTTTTATTTCATTTTTATTTCATAAAGAAACATAGAACATATAATTTGATGCTATTTTATTCTGTGGAAATTATCTCGTTCATATTGCTTATTGTAAGTGTAATAATAAAATACTAACATGATTGACAGACGGTTACCCCGGATCGTGGACGGGACAATTGCGATCCCAAATCAAATTTTTTATCAACGTAACTTATAAAGAAACTGGCATAATCCCACATAGAGTTCCACCAAGAATGACCCTTATATACTTAGAAGTAATCATCTGCAATTTATTCCGGACTATGTACTTGCGATTTTTAAAATTTAATTGAAAGGACTTTTATTAAATTTTCATATCATTAAAAAACATAGAACATATTATTTCATGCCATTTTATTCGGTGGAAATAATCTTGTTCATATCGCTTCTTGTAAGTGTAATAATGGAATCCTAACACGATTGACGGACGGTTACTTCAGATCGCGGACAGGACACTTGCTTTCCCAATTCAAACTCTTTATCACCGTAACTTATAAAGAAACTGGCATAATCCCACATAGAGTTCCACCAAGAATGACCCTTATGTACTTATAAGTAATTATCTATAATTTACTCTGGACTATGTACTAGCGATTTTTTAAATTTAATTGAAAGGACTTTTAATAAATTTTCATATCATTAAAAAACATAGAACATATTATTTCATGCCATTTTATTCAGTGGAAATTATCGTGTTCATATCGCTTATTGTAAGGGTAATAATGGAATACTAACACGATTTACAGACTGTTACCCCAGATCGTTGACGTGACACTTGCAATCCTAGTCAAATTTTTTGTCACCGTAAGTTATAAAGAAACTGGCATAATTCCACATACAGTTCCACATGTCATTCACGAATGACCCTTGTATACATATATGTAATCATTTATAATTTACACTGGATTATGTACATGCGCTCATTAAAACCTGATGGATGGACTTTTATTTCATCAAAATACATAGAATATATAATTTCATTCTATTTTATTCGGTGGAAATTATCTTCTTCATATCGCTTATTGTAAGTGTAATAATGGAATACTAACACAATTGACGGACGGTTACTTCGGATCGCGGACGGGACACTTGCTTCCCCAATTCAAACTCTTTATTACCGTAACTTATAAAGAAACTGGCATAATCCCAGATAGAGTTCAACCAAGAATGACCCTTATGTACTTATAAGTAATCATCTATAATTTACTCTGGACTATGTACTTGAGATTTTTAAAATTTAATGTACGGTCTTTTATTACATTTTTATTTCATTAAAAAACATAGAATATGTTATTTCATGCCATTTTATTCGGTGACGTGACATAATCCCACATAGAGTTCGGTGATGTGACAGAATCCCACTTAATTCCACAAACAGTTCCACAAGCAATTTACACTGGATTATGTACATGCTCTTATTAAAACCTGATGGATGGACTTTTATTTAATAAATATACGTAGAATATATAATTTCATGCTATTTTATTTGGTGGAAATTATCTTGTTCATATCGCTTATTGTAAGTGTAATAATGGAATACTAACACAATTGATGGACGGTTACTTCGGATTGCGGACGGGACACTTGCTTCCCCAATTCAAAATCTTTATCACCGTAACTTATAAAGAAACTGGCATAATCCCAGATAGAGTTCCACCAAGAATGACCCTTATGTGCTTATAAGTAATCATCTATAATTTACTCTGGACTATGTACTTACGATTTTTAAAATTTAATGGATGAACTTTTGTTAAATTTTCATATCATTAAAAACCGCAGAATATATTATTTCATGCGATTTTACTCGGTGGAAATTATCTTGTTCATATCGCTTATTGTAAGGGTAATAATGGAATACTAACACGATTGACGGACTGTTACCCCAGATCGTTGACGTAACACTTGTAATCCTAGTCAAATTTTTATCACCCTAACATATAAAGAAACTAGCATAATTCAACATACAGTTCCACAAGTCATTCACGAATGACCCTTGTATACATATAAGTAAGCATCTACAATTTACACTGGATTATGTACATGTGCTTATTAAAACCTGATGGATGGACTTTTATTTCATAAAGAAAGATAGAATATATAATTTCATGATATTTTATTTGGTGGAAATTATCTTGTTCATATCGGTTATTGTAAGGGTAATGATGGAATACTAACACAATTGACGGACGGTTACCTCGGAATGCGGAAAGGACACTTGCTATCCCAATTCAAACTCTTTATCACCGTAACTTATAAAGAAACTGCCATAATACCACATAGAATTTTTTCAAGAATGACCCTTATGTACTTACGATTAATTATCTACAATTTACTCTGGACTACGTACTTGCAATTTTTAAAATTTAATGTACGGTCTTTTATTACAATTTTATTTCATTAAAAAACATAGAATATATTATTTCATGCGATTTATTCGGTGGAAATTATCTTGTTCATATCGCTTATTGTAAGGGTAATAATGGAATGCTAACATGATTGACGGACTATTACCCCAGATCGTTGACGTGAAACTTGCAATCCTAGTCAAATTTTTTATCACCATAACTTATAAAGAAACAGGCATAATTCCACATACAGTTCCACAAGTCATTCACGAATGACCCTTGTATACTTATAAGTAATCAACTACAATTTACACTGGATTATGTATATGCGCTTATTAAAATCTAATGGATGGACTTTTATTTTATAAAAGAACATAGATTATATAATTTAATACTATTTTATTCGGTGGAAATTATCTTGTTCATATCACTTATTGTAAGGGTAATAATGGAATACTAACACGATTGACGGACTGTTACCCCAGATCGTTGACGTGACACTAGTAATCCTAGTCAAATTTTTTATCACCCTAACTTATAAAGAAACTAGCATAATTCAACATACTGTTCCACAAGTCATTCACGAATGACCCTTGTATACATATAAGTAATCATTTACAATTTACACTGGATTATGTACATGTGCTTATTAAAACCTGATGGATGGACTTTTATTTCATAAAGAAAGATAGAATATATAATTTCATGCTATTTTATTCGGTGGAAATTATCTTGTTCATATCGGTTATTGTAAGGGTAATGATGGAATACTAACACAATTGACGGACGGTTACCTCGGAACGCGGAAAGGACACTTGCTATCCCAATTCAAACTCTTTATCACCGCAACTTATAAAGAAACTGCCATAATACCACATAGAATTTTTTCAAGAATGACCCTTATGTACTTACGATTAATTATCTACAATTTACTCTGGACTACGTACTTGAGATTTTTAAAATTTAATGTACGGTCTTTTATTACAATTTTATTTCATTAAAATACATAGAATATATTATTTCATGCGATTTATTCGGTGGAAATTATCTTGTTCATATCGCTTATTGTAAGGATAATAATGGAATGCTAACATGATTGACGGACTATTACCCCAGATCGTTGACGTGAAACTTGCAATCCTAGTCAAATTTTTTATCACCATAACTTATAAAGAAACATACATAGTTCCACAAGTCATTCACGAATGACCCTTGTATACTTATAAGTAATCATCTACAATTTACACTGGATTATGTACATGCGCTTATTAAAATCTGATGGATGGACTTTTATTTTATAAAAAACATAGATTATATAATTTAATGCTATTTTATTCGGTGAAAATTATCTTGTTCATATCGCTTATTGTAAGTGGAATAATGGAATCCTAACACGATTGACAGACTGTTACTTCAGATCGCGGACAGGACACTTGCTTTCCCAATTCAAACTCTTTATCACCGTAACATATAAAGAAACTGGCATAATCCCACATAGAGTTCCACCAAGAATGACCCTTATGTACTTATGAGTAATCATCTATAATTTACTTTGGACTATGTACTTGCAATTTTTAAAATTTAATGGACGGACTTTTAATAAATTTTCATATCATTAAAAAACATAGAATATATTATTTCATGCTATTTTATTCGGTGGAAATTATCGTGTTCATGTTGCTTATTGTAAGGGTAATAATCGAATACTAACACGATTGACGGACTGTTACCCCAGATCATTGACGTGACACTTGCAATCCTAGTCAAATTTTTTATCACCGTAACTTATAAAGAAACTGGCATAATTCCACATACAGTTCCACATGTCATTCACGAATGACCCTTGCATACATATAAGTAATCATCTACAATTTACACTGGATTATGTACATGCGCTTATTAAAACCTGATGGATGGACTTTTATTTAATAAAAATATGCAGAATATATAATTTCAGGCTATTTTATTCGGTGTAAATTATCTTGTTCATATCTCTTATTGTAAGTGTAATAATGGAATACTAACACGATTGATGGACAGTTATTTCGGATCGCGGACAGGACACTTGCTTTCCCAATTCAAACTCTTTATCACCGTAACTTATAAAGAAACTGGCATAATCCCACATAGAGTTCCACCAAGAATGACCCTTATGAACTTATAAGAAACCATCTATAATTTACTCTGGACTATGTGCTTGCGATTTTTAAAATTTAATGGACGGACTTTTATTAAATTTTCATATCATTAAAAAACATAGAATATATTATTTCATGGGATTTTATTCGGCGAAAATTATCGTGTTCATATCGCTTATTGTAAGGGTAATAATGGAATACTAACACGATTGACGGACTGTTACCCCAGATCGTTGACGTGACACTTGCAATCCTAGTCAAATTTTTTATCACCGTAACTTATAAAGAAACTGGCATAATTCCACATACAGTTCCACATGTCATTCACGAATGACCCTTGTATACATATAAGTAATCATCTACAATTTACACTGGATTATGTACATGCGCTTATTAAAACCTGATGGATGGACATTTATTTAATAAAAATATGCAGAATATATAATTTCATGCTATTTTATTCGGTGTAAATTATCTTGTTCATATCTCTTATTGTAAGTGTAATAATGGAATACTAACACGATTGACGGACGGTTATTTCGGATCGCGGATAGCACACTTGCTTTCCCAATTCAAACTCTTTATCACCGTAACTTATAAAGAAACTGGCATAATCCCACATAGAGTTCCACCAAGAATGACCCTTATGCACTTATAAGTAATCATCTATAATTTACTCTGGACTATGTACTTACGATTTTTAAAATTTAATGGATGGCCTTTTAATAAATTTTCATATCATTAAAAAACATAGAATATATTATTTCATGCGATTTTATTCGGTGGAAATTATCGTTTTCATATCGCTTATTGTAAGGGTAATAATGGAATACTAACACGATTGACGGACTGTTACCCCAGGTCATTGACATGACACTTGCAATCCTAGTCAATTTTTTATCACCGTAACCTATAAAGAAAATGGCATAATTCCGCATACAGTTCCACATGCAATTCACGAATGACCCTTGTATACATATAAGTAATCATCTACAATTTACACTGAATTATGTACATGCGCTTATTAAAACTTGATGGATGGACTTTTATTTCATAAAAATACGTAGAATATATAATTTCATTCTATTTTATTCGGTGGAAATTATCTTGTTCATATCGCTTCTTGTAAGTGTAATAATGGAATACTAACACGATTGACGGACGGTTACTTCGGATCGCGGACGGGACACTTGCTTTCCCAATTCAAACTCTTTATCACCGTAACTTATAAAGAAACTGGCATAATTCCACATAGAGTTCAACCAAGAATGACCCTTATGTACTTATAAGTAATCATCTATAGTTTACTCGGGACTATGTACTTGCGATTTTTAAAATTTAATGGATGGGATTTTATTACATTTTTATTTCATTAAAAAACATTGAATATATTATTTCATACAATTTTATTCGGTGGAAATTATCATGTTCATATCGCTTACTGTAAGGGTAATAATGGAATACTAACACGATTGACGGACGGTTACCCTGGATCGTGGACGGAACACTTGAAATCCTAGTCACATTCTTTATCACTGTAACTTATAAAGAAACTAGCATAATTCCACATTGTGTTCCACAAGTTATTCACAAATAACCCATGTATACTTATAAGTAATCATCTACAATTTATTCTAGATTATGTACGTGCGCTTTATAAAATCTGATGGACAGACTTTTATTTCATTTTTATTTCATAAAGAAACATAGAACATATAATTTGATGCTATTTTATTCTGTGGAAATTATCTCGTTCATATTGCTTATTGTAAGTGTAATAATAAAATACTAACATGATTGACAGACGGTTACCCCGGATCGTGGACGGGACACTTGCGATCCCAAATCAAATTTTTTATCAACGTAACTTATAAAGAAACTGGCATAATCCCACATAGAGTTCCACCAAGAATGACCCTTATATACTTAGAAGTAATCATCTGCAATTTATTCCGGACTATGTACTTGCGATTTTTAAAATTTAATTGAAAGGACTTTTATTAAATTTTCATATCATTAAAAAACATAGAACATATTATTTCATGCCATTTTATTCGGTGGAAATAATCTTGTTCATATCGCTTCTTGTAAGTGTAATAATGGAATCCTAACACGATTGACGGACGGTTACTTCAGATCGCGGACAGGACACTTGCTTTCCCAATTCAAACTCTTTATCACCGTAACTTATAAAGAAACTGGCATAATCCCACATAGAGTTCCACCAAGAATGACCCTTATGTACTTATAAGTAATTATCTATAATTTACTCTGGACTATGTACTAGCGATTTTTTAAATTTAATTGAAAGGACTTTTAATAAATTTTCATATCATTAAAAAACATAGAACATATTATTTCATGCCATTTTATTCAGTGGAAATTATCGTGTTCATATCGCTTATTGTAAGGGTAATAATGGAATACTAACACGATTTACAGACTGTTACCCCAGATCGTTGACGTGACACTTGCAATCCTAGTCAAATTTTTTGTCACCGTAAGTTATAAAGAAACTGGCATAATTCCACATACAGTTCCACATGTCATTCACGAATGACCCTTGTATACATATATGTAATCATTTATAATTTACACTGGATTATGTACATGCGCTCATTAAAACCTGATGGATGGACTTTTATTTCATCAAAATACATAGAATATATAATTTCATTCTATTTTATTCGGTGGAAATTATCTTCTTCATATCGCTTATTGTAAGTGTAATAATGGAATACTAACACAATTGACGGACGGTTACTTCGGATCGCGGACGGGACACTTGCTTCCCCAATTCAAACTCTTTATTACCGTAACTTATAAAGAAACTGGCATAATCCCAGATAGAGTTCAACCAAGAATGACCCTTATGTACTTATAAGTAATCATCTATAATTTACTCTGGACTATGTACTTGAGATTTTTAAAATTTAATGTACGGTCTTTTATTACATTTTTATTTCATTAAAAAACATAGAATATGTTATTTCATGCCATTTTATTCGGTGACGTGACATAATCCCACATAGAGTTCGGTGATGTGACAGAATCCCACTTAATTCCACAAACAGTTCCACAAGCAATTTACACTGGATTATGTACATGCTCTTATTAAAACCTGATGGATGGACTTTTATTTAATAAATATACGTAGAATACATAATTTCATGCTATTTTATTTGGTGGAAATTATCTTGTTCATATCGCTTATTGTAAGTGTAATAATGGAATACTAACACAATTGATGGACGGTTACTTCGGATTGCGGACGGGACACTTGCTTCCCCAATTCAAAATCATTATCACCGTAACTTATAAAGAAACTGGCATAATCCCAGATAGAGTTCCACCAAGAATGACCCTTATGTGCTTCTAAGTAATCATCTATAATTTACTCTGAACTATGTACTTACGATTTTTAAAATTTAATGGATGAACTTTTGTTAAATTTTCATATCATTAAAAACCACAGAATATATTATTTCATGCGATTTTACTCGGTGGAAATTATCTTGTTCATATCGCTTATTGTAAGGGTAATAATGGAATACTAACACGATTGACGGACTGTTACCCCAGATCGTTGACGTAACACTTGTAATCCTAGTCAAATTTTTTATCACCCTAACATATAAAGAAACTAGCATAATTCAACATACTGTTCCACAAGTCATTCACGAATGACCCTTGTATACATATAAGTAATCATTTACAATTTACACTGGATTATGTACATATGCTTATTAAAACCTGATGGATGGACTTTTATTTCATAAAGAAAGATAGAATATATAATTTCATGCTATTTTATTCGGTGGAAATTATCTTGTTCATATCGGTTATTTTAAGGGTAATGATGGAATACTAACACAATTGACGGACGGTTACCTCGGAACGCGGAAAGGACACTTGCTATCCCAATTCAAACTCTTTATCACCGTAACTTATAAAGAAACTGCCATAATACCACATAGAATTTTTTCAAGAATGACCCTTATGTACTTACGATTAATTATCTACAATTTACTCTGGACTATGTACTTGAGATTTTTAAAATTTAATGTACGGTCTTTTATTACAATTTTATTTCATTAAAATACATAGAATATATTATTTCATGCGATTTATTCGGTGGAAATTATCTTGTTCATATCGCTTATTGTAAGGATAATAATGGAATGCTAACATGATTGACGGACTATTACCCCAGATCGTTGACGTGAAACTTGCAATCCTAGTCAAATTTTTTATCACCATAACTTATAAAGAAACACACATAGTTCCACAAGTCATTCACGAATGACCCTTGTATACTTATAAGTAATCATCTACAATTTACACTGGATTATGTACATGCGCTTATTAAAATCTGATGGATGGACTTTTATTTTATAAAAAACATAGATTATATAATTTAATACTATTTTATTCGGTGAAAATTATCTTGTTCATATCGCTTATTGTAAGTGGAATAATGGAATCCTAACACGATTGACAGACTGTTACTTCAGATCGCGGACAGGACACTTGCTTTCCCAATTCAAACTCTTTATCACCGTAACTTATAAAGAAACTGGCATAATCCCACATAGAGTTCCACCAAGAATGACCCTTATGTACTTATGAGTAATCATCTATAATTTACTTTGGACTATGTACTTGCAATTTTTAAAATTTAATGGACGGACTTTTAATAAATTTTCATATCATTAAAAAACATAGAATATATTATTTCATGCTATTTTATTCGGTGGAAATTATCGTGTTCATGTTGCTTATTGTAAGGGTAATAATCGAATACTAACACGATTGACGGACTGTTACCCCAGATCATTGACGTGACACTTGCAATTCTAGTCAAATTTTTTATCACCGTAACTTATAAAGAAACTGGCATAATTCCACATACAGTTCCACATGTCATTCACGAATGACCCTTGCATACATATAAGTAATCATCTACAATTTACACTGGATTATGTACATGCGTTTATTAAAACCTGATGGATGGACTTTTATTTAATAAAAATATGCAGAATATATAATTTCAGGCTATTTTATTTGGTGTAAATTATCTTGTTCATATCTCTTATTGTAAGTGTAATAATGGAATACTAACACGATTGATGGACAGTTATTTCGGATCGCGGACAGGACACTTGCTTTCCCAATTCAAACTCTTTATCACCGTAACTTATAAAGAAACTGGCATAATCCCACATAGAGTTCCACCAAGAATGACCCTTATGAACTTATAAGTAACCATCTATAGTTTACTCGGGACTATGTAGTTGCGATTTTTAAAAGTTAATGGATGGACTTTTATTACATTTTTATTTCATTAAAAAACATAGAATATATTATTTCATACGATTTTATTCGGTGGAAATTATCATGTTCATATCGCTTACTGTAAGGGTAATAATGGAATACTAACACGATTGACGGACGGTTACCCTGGATCGTGGATGGAACACTTGAAATCCTAGTCACATTCTTTATCACCGTAACTTATAAAGAACATAGCATAATTCCACATTGTGTTCCACAAGTCATTCACGAATAACCCCAGTATACTTATAAGTAATCATCTACAATTTATTCTAGATTATGTACATGCACTTTTTAAAATCTGATGGACAGAATTTTATTTCATTTTTATTTCATAAAGAAACATAGAATATATAATTTGATGCTATTTTATTCTGTGGAAATTATTTCATTCATATTGCTTATTGTAAGTGTAATAATGAAAAACTAACATGATTGACAGACGGTTACCCCGGATCGTGGACGGGACACTTGCGATCCCAAGTCAAATTTTTTATCAACGTAACTTATAAAGAAACTGGCATAATTCCACATAGAGTTCCACCAAGAATGACCCTTATATACTTAGAAGTAATCATCTGCAATTTATTCTGGACTAAGTACTTGCGATTTTTAAAATTTAATGGGCGGTGTTTTATTACATTTTTAATTAATTAAAAGACACAGAATATATAATTTCATGCAATATTATTAAGTTGAAATTATCTTGTTCATATCGCTTATTGTAAGGGTAATAATGGAATACTAACACGATTGACGGACGGTTACCCCGGATCGTGGACAGGATACTTTCAATCCCCGTCAAATTCTTTATCACCGTAAATTATAAAGAAAATGGCATAATTCCACATAATATTCCACAAGTCATTCACGAATAATCCTTGTATACTTATGAGTAATCATCGACGATTTACACTAGATTATGTACATGCGCTTTTTTTAAATCTGATAGATGGACTTTTATTTCATTTTAATTTCATAAAATAACATAGAATATATAATTTCATGCTATTTTATTCGGTGGAAATTTTCTTGTTCATATCGCTTATTGTAAGGGTAATAATGGAATACTAACATGATTGATAGATGGTTACCCCGGATCGTGACTGGGACACTTGCAATCCCAAGTCAAATTCTTTATCTCTGTAACTTATAAAGAAACTGGCATAATCCCACCAAGAATGACCCTTATAAACATATAAGTAATCATCTACAATATACTCTGGACTATTTACTTGAGCTTTTTAAAATTTGATGGACAAACTTTTGTTACATTTTAATTTCATAAAAAAACATAGAACATATAATTTTGTGCGATTTTATTCGGTATAAAGTATCTTGTTCATATCGCTTATTATAAGGGTAATAATGACATACTAACACGATCGGCGGACTGTTATCCCAGATCGTGGATGGGACACTTTCATTACCAATCAAATTCCTTATCACCGTGACTTACAAAGAAACTTGCATAATTCCACATAGTGTTCCACAAGTCATTCACGAATGACCCTTGTATACTTATAAGTAATCATCTACAATTTACACTGGTCTATGTACATGCGCTTATTAAAATCTAATGGACAGACTTTTATTTCATTTTAATTTTATAAAGAAACATAAAATATATAATTTCATGCTATTTTATTCGGTGGAAATTATCTTGCTCATATCGCTTATTGTGTGGGTAATAATGGAATACTAACACGATTGACAGATGGTTACCCCGGATCGCGACTGGGATTGCGATTGGGACACTTGCAATCCCAAATCAAATTCTTCATCTGCAAAACTTATAAAGAAACTTGCATAATCCCACCAAGAATGACCCTCATAAACTTATAAGTAATCATCTAAAATATACTCTGGACTATGTACTTGCACTTTTTAAAATTTGATGGATGGACTTTTATTACATTTTAATTTCATAAAAAAATAGAAAATATAATTTTGTGCAATTTTATTCGCTGTAAATTATCTTGTTCATATTGCTTATTGTAAATGTAATAATGGCATACTAACACGATTGGCGGACGGTTACCCCGGATCGTGGATGGCACACTTGTATTACCAATCAAATTCTTTATCACCGTAACTTGTTCGATCAACTTCCAAGGGACTGCTAAAAAATTTCACTTTGAGTGTGCGATTCTGACGTGCGAAACACACACTTACTACTGTTCATAAAATTTCTTTACCGTTTTTCTTTCATCGTTTTTCTTCCTCGCTCTGAACGGCTCTTTTTCTCTTCTGGTTCTCGGCCATGGCATCTCCGATGCCTAACCAAACCATTGAACCTCATCCGTCCACACAAAAGAGCTTCTTACAAGCTTTGAATTCAAAACCAGCACCACTCTTATCCTCCCTCCCAGACACGCCCAATCTGCACCCAATCACTGAATATAAGGGCAAATTAGCTTTCATCCTTCCTCCCGAGGAAGGCATACTTTTGGCCTTACACTATCAGAACGCTTTAGTCGGAAAATTCAATAGAGGAAAACCCCCAATGGAGAAACTGCTGTCAGCTTTTAAATCAATAGGGTTTAAAGCAAATTTTCAATTGGGATCTATTGATTATAGACATGTTCTTATTCATTTTCAGGATAATGAAGATTACCAACGGTGCTGGATGAAAGGTCAATGGATGGTTCATGGAGCATCAATGAAGGTCCAGAAGTGGACTCCCGATTTCTCACCTACTGCTGAATCATCTGTGGTTCCAGCATGGGTAACCTTCCATCAACTGCCTTTACATTTTTATAATACTTCGGCAATTATAGGCATTAGCAGCCAAATAGGAAAATTTCTCAAAATGGATGCTGCAACAAATGCTCTAACAAGGCCTTCGGCAATTAAAGTCTGTGTAGAAGTAGACCTTTTATCGCAGCTCCCTAATTCAATAGTGGTAGGCATTGTCAATAAGGTTACGGACTATCCAATAGAATATGATCAGTTGCCATTGTACTGCACTCACTGTAGAATTATAGGTCACAGTCAGTCAAATTGTAATTTTTTGCACCCTGAACTGAGGAAAAGTAGTAAAAGTTAAGCTAATATCAAGGCAAACAAGGGTAGACAATCTGAAGTACTTAAAGATATTCAAACTGTTGACAATCAGAAAAACAGAGTTAGTGATCCTAAAGTATCAGTGGATATGGAAGGTCAATCTAATCTATCTATCTCACAAAAAGAAACTGAGTTCCAAATTCAGAATTTGAAATCTGTTTCTCTTCCGCATAATAATACTAACTCACTCAGACCTAGTAAGTTTAAAAGAAAACCTTTTTACTCTCTAGATGATATCTCTAAACCTATCACAAATATTTTTTGGAGGAAGAAATCTCAACAAACTGAACTCCCGCCCATCCAGGAAGAGATAACAAAAAATAATATGGTTACCATATCAAATGCTTTCCATACCTTAATTGATCTACAGGATGAGGACTCAGCTGTCTAAGAGGATGAAGCTGTGGACATCTTCCATGAGTCTGTGGAATCACAAGAGGCAGTGGAATCCTAGAATGATGCAGAAAAAATAGAAATCATGGTGACAAGCTTATCCACTCCTGACGCAGCTCAGCAAGATACAGATGACCAAACAACTGAGGCAGCAAAGAGTGCTCTTGAAGTTCCAGTACCAAGTCTTATTAGCCAAGATCAAATTCCCTCCGAGGATGCAGTGCAGGCAATTCAATCGTAGGTAAGTAACTTTTCAACAGATAAGTCGAGGAAAAGTGAAGATAAAAAAGGCAAAAATAGTAATGTCACAGTGCCAAAACAAAGGAAACTAAGATCATCACAAAAAGCTAACCCCCCTAGTTTTAAATGATACATTACACAAAAATAGGAAATATTTTAGTGTGGAATGTTAGGGGTTATGGTTCTTCTCTGGATAGGATAAAGGCACTAAAATTGAAACATAGGATAGACATACTATGCTTAATTGAACCATGGCATGACAAACAAAATTTAAGTACTTTGAAGCATCAACTTGGTTATAGTAATGATCTCTATGCCCAACATGCTAAAATTTGGATTCTATGGAATCATGTTTTCAGTCTAGACATTTTAAAAGAATCTGATCAGTATATACAGGCTAAAGTAACAGACACTGCCTCCTCTGTAAACGGGAATATTTTCTTTATTTATGCTAGTGTACATAGACAGTTGAGGGAATTTTTATGGTCTGATTTAAAAGCATCAATATCTGATCCATCCATATACATAGGAGATTTCAATACAGTAACTTCGGTCTCTGAATATAAAGGTAGAAAGTCAACACCTAGAAAAAGTATGAATCAATTTAATGACTTTCTAACCACTATGGACTTGCATGAAATCCCAACTGTAGGTAATTCTTTCACTTGGAGTAATAACAGATTTAGGGACAAATGTAAGGATCTTCAATTTCAAAGACTAGACAGAGGTGTTAGTAATTTAGAATGGCTAGATATATTCCCAAACAGTTCCATACAAGTTCTTAACAGGATGACTTCTGACCATTCTCCACTATTACTATCTATCCAATCAGCAGTTGAAATGGCTCCGAGACCTTTTAGATACTAGGAAATGTGGACAAATAGGACAGATTTTAAAGATTTAGTGGAATCTAACTGGAATCTATTCTCCCCCCTAACTGGTATGCTAAGGTTTGTTCATAAACTAAAGAGACTGAAGCTTGTAATTAAGGAATGGAACAAAAACACATTTGGCAATGTTAATAAAAATCTAGTCCAATCTGAATCAAAAGTAAATGAATTGGAAATAATGTTTCAGCAGACACATGATGAATCAGTTCTAATGGAACTCATGAAATCTAAAGACACTCTTCTCAGAGTTCAAAAGGAACATAACATTTTCCTGAAGCAAAGGGCTAGGTTAAATTGGTTAAAACACGGAGATGCAAACACTAAGTATTTCCATCACACAATCAGAGAAAAAAAATCCAGAGCCAGAATAGGAAAAATAAAAGATGGAAAAGGAATATGGATATCTGATCCAAACCTAATTAAAGAGGAGGGTGTAATATTTTATCAGGAACTACTTACAGAGGATGTCTCACGAAAAAAGGGAACTCACTTTAATAAATTTTTGGCAGAAATCCCAACAGTTTTAAACGAACAACAAAACAGCCTTTTGCTTACTCCTTTCAGCTCTCAGGAATTGAAATATGCTATTTTTTATCTTAACAAATCAAGTGCACCAGGCCCTGATGGTTACTCAGGTGTTTTTTTTACCTCATTCTGGGAATCCATTAAGGAAGATTTATTAGAAGCTGCAAATGATTTTTTACATAATGTAACAATCCCAAAAGCCATTTCTAGTACCTGGCTCACTTTAATCCCAAAGAAACCTATTCCGAATACATTTGTTGATTTTCGGCCAATAAGTTTATCCAACTTCGTTAACAAAGTTTTCTCAAAACTTTTAATGGAAAGGATCAAACCTTTAATGCAGTTCTTGATTCCACCTGAACAAAGTGCATTCATGAAAGGGAGGGATATTTCGGATAATGTGATTCTAATGCAGCAAATGACTAGATTACTGTCCAGAAAAACTAAGATTCCAAATCTCATAGTTAAACTCGATATGCAAAAGGCTTTTGACAGAGTTTTTTGGTCTTTTCTAAACTCTATTCTCCTTCGGTTTGGTTTTCATGGGAAATTTGTGAGACTTATTATGCATAATATTGCTGCTGTCAATTTCTATGTGTTAATTAATGGGGTAATAACAGGTTTCTTTAGCTCTTCTAGGGGGATCAAGCAAGGAGATCCTTTATCTCCTTTCCTGTATAACATATTATCAGAGGCTTTTTCGAGGGGTCTAAAGAAATTGTTCACCACGGGATACTTAACATATTTTAGCCTCCCAAATGTTTGTACACCCCTTACTCACCTCATGTACGCTGATGACACTGCTGTTTTCTTGAATACGGAGACAAACAATTTAAAGCATTTCAAACTATTTCTAAATGCCTATGAGGAGACCTCGGGTCAACAAGTAAACTTTTCAAAATCTGAATTTTTTGTCTCTCATAAGGCACCTCCACAGTACTCTCAGTCTGTTAGGAGAATACTAGGGATGGTGAAAGGTTCTTTTCCATTCAAATACCTTGGTGTTCCTATTTTTATAGGTCGTAATTTAAAGGTGCATTATTTACCAGTAATTGAAAGAATGGAGAAACAGATAAACAATTGGAAAAACAGGTGGTTGAGTTCAGCTGGTAAAATAGTTTTGATTAATCATGTTTTACATTCTATCCCAACACACATTTTTGGAGTATTGAAACCTCCAAGGACAGTTTTAAAAACAATGGGAAAATTGGCATCGGATCTATTCTGGGGTAAAACTGATCTCTCTGAAAGGAAAAGGTGGAGGTCTTAGAAAAGAATGAGTTTTCCAGTGGAAGAAAATGGTCTAGGATTCAGGGATTTAAATGCTATAGTAGAAGCTTTTTCTAGTAAATTATGGTGGAAGCTACAAATTAATAACACTCAATGGTCAAACCTTTTATGGACTCTGCCAGTTTCTTACAAAAAATCTCACATATGGGTAGGATCACAAAAATAACAGCTGTGGCAAATAGTATGTCCAGAGTGATTTTTGGCAGGGGTGACTGCTCATTTTGGAGTGCTAATTGGAGTGGCAATGGTGCACTATTTTATATCTGGCCAGAGGATATTGACATTCCTTTTCAGTCTATCTCTCTCAGGGATTTTTTAAATAACAAAACAGCTCTCATACCAATTCTGGAGCCACATCTAGCTACCAACATCATTCTTATTTTGCAGGAAACAAAGCTGGAATTCAGTCACGAAGACAAACTGGTTTGGACCCCCACAATTGATGGAAAATTCACTGTAAGCTCGGCTTATAATGCTCTAAGACAGAGAGGCCCTCTAATTCAACACTTCAAAAAGGTTTGGTCTCCTTTCTTACCTAGAAAGATGTCTATTTTACTTTGGAGAGCCCTAAACAATATACTTCCATTTGATAACATCTTAAGAAGAATGGGTTTTTCTGTTGTTTCTATATGTCCTATTTGTAAGAACAGTTGTGATAGTGTGGATCATTTTTTCAATTCTTGCAATTCCTCAACTGCTTTCTGGCATAGTGTACATACCTTACTGAGGCTACCATGCACAGAATTTAGGGATTTAAAAAGTAGGGTGCACTTTTACTTATCCTTTAGAGCTGATTCTAGAATACATGGAAACATTATCATTGCAGCTCTATTGGTTACAATTTGGACATTATGGACCCATAGGAACAAACTTCTCTTTGAAAATAGACCTTTCTCACACGATGCCTGTGTTTCTGAAATTAAAGATTCGATATATCAAATATTTACAGAACATAACCTAATAGGAAATAAGTATAAGCATAGGCATTGGATTCTGGATAACATTGTACCTCATATATTACAAAAACAGAAAAATGTTATCTCTAAGGTCCACTGGGAGAAACCTATAAAAGCTTATAAAATCAACACAGATGCCTCATGGATTCCTGGAGGCTTTTCATCTGCTGCTGCAATTGTGAGAGATAGGCATGGAAATGTGGTTAAAATGAAAGTCAGTACTTTCCACTGTCCATCACCCTTACATGCTGAAGTAATTGCTCTACAAAGTGGATATAACATCTATTCAGAACTTGAATTAGAGAATGTTTTAATTGAATCAGATAGCTTATATGCGGTTAAGGGCATCCAGAACCCTCTCTCCTGCCCTTGGAGAGTCTTTTCCATGTGCAGTGCTTTAAATATAATACAGGTTTCTATAAGGATTCAACACATACCTAGAGAAGCAAATTTGGCCACTGATTTTTTGGCAAAATATGCAAGGGAAAACCTCCTACAGGGGGATTTAGACCTCTTTTCTATCCCTCTATTTCTCAAAGGTTTACTAGCACTTGATTGCATGAGTTTTCCGACATTTCGTATTGAATCAAGTAGGGATCCAAGTTCTCTTTATTTAGAAAACTCTCTACTTGTTTAGCTCAAACAATTTACTTCTGGCTGTGAATAAGTAGTTACTCTATAAATATTCCAAGTACTGCTGGTTCCCTTCCTCTTTATTTCAGATTCGGATGCAAGCACAAAGGAGGGGGAGAAAAGTTTTTCAGCCACAACTCAACACATCTCAGCTGAGAGCACAGGTGGAATGCACAAACTTGGTCCAGATTCTGTAGCCGAAATGCCTAATCAACCGAAGGAGAAGATTTTCTGAGGAACCTATTGCAAAGGAGTCCACATCTCAAGCAAAGGAGGTTTACTGGCCCCTAACTCCTCAACTGATACTTGAAGCTGCTACTCGAGAATTCAAACACTCTAGTCCTCTCGGCTGGCACATCGTTGACAAATAGGAGTCTCGAATTCTCATTTCTCTGACCTGTTCGCGATGTACCAGCGAGATGGCGACTTACTTAGTGATTTAGCTAGTTTTTTTCATTATTAGCCAGATGTTTTTGTTCTTGTCTGTTAGGGTGGAAATACCGCTTTTGGAAGCAAGTGCTGTTTTTGCTTCAGGAGCTTAATTTAGCTCTGGGATCATCAATTGGATGATCTTCATGTAAACTGCGATGTATCATGACTTTTAGTGCCTATTAAGGCTCACTCTCTTTGGTCAGGGGAGCCAAATTTATTCCCCCCATCCTCGGATGGTTTTTTAAAAAAAAATCACCGTAACTTATAAAGAAACTTGCATAATTCCACATAGTGTTCCACAAGTCATTCACAAATGACCCTTATATACTTATAAGTAATCATCTACAATTTACTCTGGACTATGTACATGCGCTTATTAAAACCAAATGGATGGACTTTTATTTCATTTTAATTTCATAAAGAAACATAGAATATATAATTTCATACTATTTTATTCGGATGAAACTATCTTGTTCATATCGCTTATTGTAAGGGTAATAATGAAATACTAACACGAATGACAGATGGTTACCCCGGATCGCGAATGGGACACTTGCAATCCCAAGTCAAATTCTTTATCTCCGTAACTTATAAAGAAACTGGCATAATCCCACCAAGAATGACCCTTATAAACTTATAAGTAATCATCTACAATATACTCTGGACTATTTACTTGCGCTTTTTAAAATTTGATGGACGGACTTTTGTTACATTTAATTTCATAAAACAACATAGAACATATAATTTTGTGCGATTTTATTCGATATAAATTATCTTGTTCATATCGCTTGTTGTAAGGGTAATAATGGTATACTAACTCGATTGGCGGACGGTTACCCCAGATCGTGGATGGGAAACTTGCATTCCCAATCAAATTCTTTATCACCGTAACTTATAAAGAAACTTACAAAATTCCACATAGTGTTCCACAAGTCACTCACGAATGACCCTTGTATACTTATAAGTAATTATCTACAATTTATTCTGGACTATGTACATGCGCTTGTTAAAATCTAATTGACAGACTTTTATTTCATTTTAATTTCATAAAGAAACAAAGATATATAATTTCATGCTATTTTATTTGGTGGAAATTATCTTGTTCATATCGCTTATTGTAAAAGTAATAATGGAATACTAACATGATTGAAATATGCTTACCCCGGATCGCGACTTGGACACTTGCAATCCCAAGTCAAATTCTTTATCTCTGTAACTTATAAAGAAACTAGCATAATCCCACCAAGAATGACCCTTATAAACTTATAAGTAGTCATCTACAATATACTCTGGACTATTTACTTGCGCTTTTTAAAATTTGATGGACGGACTTTTGTTACATTTTAATTTCATAAAAAAACATAGAACATATAATTTTGTGGGATTTTATTCGGTATAAATTATCTTGTTCAAATCAATTATTGGAAGGGTAATAATGGCATACTAACATGATCGGCGGACAGTTATCCCGGATCGTGGATGGGACACTTTCATTACCAATCAAATTCTTTATCACCATAACTTATAAATAAACTTGCATAATACCACATAGTGTTCCACAAGTCATTCACGAATGACCCTTGTATACTTATAAGTAATCATCTACAATTTACTCTGGATTATGTACATGCGCTTATTAAAATCCGATGGACGGACTTTTATTTCATTTTAATTTCATAAAGAAACATAGAATATATGATTTCATGCTATTTTATTCGGTGGAAATTATCTTGTTCATATCGCTTATTGTAAGGTTAATAATGGAATACTAACACGATTGACGGATGGTTACCCTGGATCGCGACTGGGACACTTGCAATCCCAAGTCAAATTCTTTATCTCCGTAACTTATAAAGAAACTGGGATACACAAAAAATGACCCTTATAAACTTATAATTAATCATCTACAATATACCTTGGATTATGTACTTGAACTTTTTATAATTTGATGGACGGACTTTTATTACATTTTAATTTCATAAAAAAACATAGAACATATAATTTTGTGCGATTTTATTCCGTATAAATTATCTTGTTCATATCGCTTATTATAAGGGTAATAATGGCATACTAACAGGATTGGCGGAAGGTTACCCCGGATCGTGGATAGGACACTTGCAATACCAATCAAATTCTTTATCACCGTAAGTTATAAAGAAACTAGCATCATACCACATAGTGTTCCACAAGTCATTCACGAAGGACCCTTGTTTACTTATAAATAATCATCTACAATTTACTCTGGATTATGTACATGCGCTTATTAAAATCTGATGGACGGACTTTTATTTCATTTGAATATCATAAAGAAACATAGAATATATAATTTCATGCTATTTTATTCGGTGGAAATTATCTTGTTCATATCACTTATTGTAAGGGGAATAAAGGAATACTAACACGATTGATGGACGGTTACATTAGATCGGGGACGGGACACTTTCAATCCCAAGTCAAATTCCTTATCTCCGTTACTTATAAAGAAACTGGCATAATCCCACATAGAGTTCCATAAAAAATTACCCTTATAAAATTATAAGTAATCATTTACAATATACCCTTGACTATGTACTTGCACTTTTTATAATTTGATGGATGGACTTTTATTACATTTTAATTTCATAAAAAAACATAGAACATATAATTTTGTGCGATTTTATTCTGTATAAATTATCTTGTTCATATCGCTTATTGTAAGGGTAATAATGGCATACCAACAGGATTTGCGGACGGTTACCCCGGATCGTGGATGGGACACTTGTAATACCAATCAAATTCTTTATCACCATAAGTTATCAAGAAACTGGCATAATACCATATAGTGTTCCACAAGTCATTCACGAAGGACCCTTGTTTACTTATAAATAATCATCTACAATTTACTCTGGATTATGTACATGCGCTTATTAAAATCTGATGGACGGACTTTTATTTCATTTGAATTTCATAAAGAAACATAGAATATATAATTTCATGCTATTTTATTCTGTGGAAATTATCTTGTTCATATCACTTATTGTAAGAGTAATAATGGAATACTAACATGATTGATGGATGGTTACCCCGGATCGGAGACGGGACACTTGCAATCCCAAGTCAAATTCTTTATCTCCGTAACTTATAAAGAAACTAGCATAATCCCACATAGAGTTCCAACAACAATGACCCTTATAAACTTATAAGTAATCATCTACAATATAATCTGGACTATGTACTTGGACTTTTTAAATTTTTATTGACGGACTTTTATTACCTTTTAATTTCATAAAAAAATAGAACATATAATTTTATGCGATTTTATTCGGTATATATTATCTTGTTCATATTGCTTATTGTAAGGGTAACAATGGCATAGTAACACGTTTGGCGATGGGACATTTGCAATACCAATCAAATTCTTTATCACCGTAACTTATAAAGAAACTTGCATAATTTCACATAGTGTTCCACAAGTCATTCACAAATGACCCTTGTATACTTATAAGTAATCATCTACAATTTACTCCGGACAATTTACATGCGCTTATTAAAATCTAAAGGATGGACTTTTATTTCATTTTAATTTCATAAAGAAACATAGAATATATAATTTCATGCTATTTTATTCGGTGGAAATTATCTTGTTCATATCGCTTATTGTAAGGGTAATAATGGAATACTAACACGATTGACAGACGGTTACCCCGGATCGCGACTGGGACACTTAAGTCAAATTCTTTATCTCCGTAACTTATAAATAAACTAGCATAATCCCACCAAGAATGACCCTTATAAACTTATAAGTAATCATCTACAATATACCTTGGACTATGTACTTGCACTTTTTAAAATTTGATGGACTGACTTTTATTTCATTTTAATTTCATAAAGAAACTTAGAATATATAATTTCATGCTATTTTATTCGGTGGAAATTATCTTGTTCATATCGCTTATTGTAAGGGCAATAATGGAATACTAACACGATTGACAGACGGTTACTCGGATCGTGGACGGGACACTTGCAATTCCAGTCAAATTCTTTATCACCGTAACTTACAAAGAAACGGGAATGATCCCACATAGAGTTTCACAAGTCATTCACAACTAACCCTTGTATACTTATAAGTAATCATCTACAATTTACTCTTGATTATGTACATACGCTTATTAAAATCTGATGGAGGGGCTTTTATTTCATTTTAATTTCATAAAAAAACATAGAATATGTAATTTCATGCCGTTTTATTTGGTGGAAATTATCTTATTCATATCGCTTATTGTAAGGGTAATAATGGAATACTAACACGATTGACGGACGGTTACACCGGATCGTGGATGGGACACTTGCAATCCCAGTCAAATTATTTATCACTGTAACTTATAAAGAAACTGGAATAATTCCACATAGAGCTCCACAAGTCATTCACGAATAACCCTTGTATTCTTATAAGTAATCATCTACAATTTACTCTGGATTATGTACATGTGCTTATTAAAATCCAAAGGACGGACTTTTATTTCATTTTAATTTTATAAAAAAACATAGAATATATTTTATCATGCTATTTTATTCGGTGGAAATTATCTTGTTCATATCGTTTATTGTAAGGGTAATAATGTAATACTAAGACGATTGAGGGACGGTTGCCCCAGATTGCGGACGGGACACTTGCAATCCCTTATCAAACTCTTTGTCACCGTAACTCAAAAAGAAACTGGCATAATTGATGTGTCCATTTTATATGCATAATTTAGTACTATTTTGGGTCACTTTTGTGCTCTTTTATTATCGAGAGCTTGTGTTTTACCTTGAAATTCTCTTAGGAGGGGTGAGAGCAACTTTACGCTCTTTTACCTCTTCTAAGTGAATTTTGTGTGACAAGGGAAGAACACGAATGCAATGAAAGACCGGAGGCCATTGAAGATCACACTTTCGAAGGCTTTTGAAGACTTGCTTCGAAGATATGAAGATCGGAGGCCATTGAAGACCATTTTTGTAGCTATTGAAGACTTGAAAAGTGAGAGGACTTGCTATGAAGATGATTATATACCACAAGAAGAAGAAAAAGACACAATGCAAAATTCTAGCACCCATTGCGAGTCGCGATGGCCTCGTCGCAAGATCGTCGCGAGTCGCGACGAGCCGTCGCGACTCACGACCAACGGGTGGCCATAATTTTATCTTATCTTCTTTGTACTATAAATAACACTCTCTTTCCACTCATTCTCATTATTCTGCATCTGCGATTTCAGTACTGTTCCAAACCCTTTTCTTTCCATTTTTTATCTTTGAATTCTCTTGTGTTTATGATCAGTTGTTTAGCATTGATTAGCATGAACTCTTATAGCCAATCTATCTCTTGGGAGAAATTGACTAAGGCTTCCAAGCCATGTCTTAAGAACAATTTGTAGCTTATTTACTGCTCTTACTATTATGCATTTATGGAGCATTGAATGTGTTTGTTGATATCATTAATGTTGTTGAAAGCTTGAGTATATGAAATACTTTTATGAATTGCTTGCTAGGGTTTGGGGGAAGTGGGTTGATTTCCCCCCTTTCTTGATAGGAATCTATGAGTATGATTTATAGCTTTTGATTGTGTTCATGGATTGATAATTGCTAGGTGAATATGATAATGTTGAACTCTTTGTCATGTTTGTCGCTTGTAGAAAATGAGAGAATTCTATGAATGTTAATCGTTCTTGACCAATCTTGTGTAAATACATAAATTGGTTAAATGCTTAGACACAGTGTAGTGTTTATAAGTGTTTCCGAGCTTTGTATTCTTCGTGCTAAATGCCATCAATGGGATAGCTTGAGTCTTGTTTCGACTACGGGAGTCAATGGTGAGGTTTGACAAGAGATGTCGAATTCACTCTTGCAAACTACTATCTAAGAATGATAGAAGTTTAGCCTTCACAACAAGTAGTGAAAGTAGTAAATAGGTTGCATGTTCAATGATGGATAAGAGGTTTGGAAGTGGAAGTCAATTGCGCCCAAGGTTCCGTAATTGGTATGTCCCCATACCGGTTAGTGTTTGGTAACCCCTGTCATCTACCGGTGGAAATTCAGCACAAGGCTTACTGGGCGGTCAAAGAATTTAATCTCAATGTAGATGAGGCCGGATTGCATAGGAAGTTACAATTAGATGAAGTAGATGAGATCCGGTGGAAATTCAGCTGAGATTGATTAGGTGGATCCTGCTTTTGAGCGAGTTTGATTTGGAGGTGTGAGAAAAGAAGGGCACAGAAATCCTTGTAGCCGATCATTTGAGCCAGTTGACTCCATGCGAAGATAAGGAGGTAAATCCCGCAGTAAAGGAGCAACTACGGGAGGAATTCCCTGATGAACAATTGTTCACCATTAGGGATCTCCAACCGTGGTATGCTGACATTGTAAATTTTCTTGTCGCCGGTAAGTTCCCTCCTCATTTTTCTAAGGCCCAAAAGGATAAATTAAAGAGTGATGCTAAGTATTATGTGTGGGATGATCCCTTTTTGTGGAGACATTGTGCAGATCAAGTTGTTAGGAGATGTATCCCTGATAGTGAAGTACACTCAATTCTTGAATTTTGTCATTCCCATGCATGTGACGGTCATTTTGGAGCAGAGAGAACCGCTAGGAAAGTTTTAGAGAGTGGGTTTTATTGGCCTACGTTGAATAAGCATGTGTACACCTTTTGCAAATCTTATGATGAATGCCAGAGAGTAGGAAATATCTCCACTAGGAATGAAATGCCCCAAAGACCTATTTTGTATTGTGAAATCTTTGATGTTTGGGGTATTGACTTTATGGGACCTTTCCCTAGTTCTTATGGCTTTACATACATTCTTCTTGTTTTTTATTATGTGTCGAAGTGAGTTGAAGCAAAACCCACTAGGACTGACGATTCTAAAGTGGTTGTATAATTCTTGAAAGATAACATCTTTTCTAGGTTTGGGGTACTCCGTGCCTTGATTAATGACCATGGCACCCATTTTTGCAATCGGACCATAGCGGCACTCTTGAAGAAGTATGACATCACTCACAAGACATCCACCGCCTATCACCCACAAACCAACGGGCAAGCCAAAGTTTACAATCGGGAAATCAAGTCCATCCTTCAAAAAAGGGTTAACCCAAACCGGAAGGATTGGAGTTCTCGGTTGAATGATGCTCTGTGGGCATATAGAATGGCTTACAAGACACTAATTGGTATGTCCCTATACCGGTTAGTGTTTGGTAACCCCTGTCATCTACTGGTGGAAATTCAGCACAAGGCTTACTGGGCAGTCAAAGAATTTAATCTCAATGTAGATGAGGCCGGATTGCATAGGAAGTTACAATTAGATGAAGTGGATGAGATCCGGAGGGAGTTCTATGAGAACACCAAGATCTATAAAGAGAAAACAAAGGCGTGGCACGACAAGATGATCATCAGGAAGGACTTTGACGTTGGTCAAAAGGTCCTCCTATTTCAATCTCGCCTTCGCCTATTCCCAGGTAAGTTAAGGTCCCGATGGATCAGTCCTTTTGAGGTGGTTAAGGTATTCCCGCATGGTGCGGTGGAAATTCTAGATCGAGCTAAGTCCAATACTTTCAAGGTTAATGGACAATGTTTGAAACCTTACCACGAGACTTTTGTGCCAGAAAAAGGAGAGGACGTTGATCTCCTCGATTCGGTGTGTGAGTAAGCTCCAAGGAGGGGATTAAGTCATACCGACGGCATTAAATAAACTTGGTTTTGATCATCCGGATTGTCATTCGTGACTTTTTGTTGATATTGTTTAGTTTTGAGCTTTTTTCATTAAGCTTCATTGTTTTGCTTTATGCTTTTCACGGGTTGTTTTCTCCATGATTTTGTAGCAATTTTGAAGCCAAGGCATTGGACTTTTGAAGGGGGGAATACTTGGATTCGAGAAGGAAGAACTTGGACAAGAGAAGGAAGCAGAAAAATTTTCTAAGTACCAGGTAAGTGCCCCATCGCGAGTCGCGAGGGGCTCAGAAACTTTTTGTCAAATTTTGGGTTTCAGATCCCACTTTCCGCGAGTTGCGATAACCTCGAGAGGCTTCGTCGCTAGTCGCGACCACATCGTCGTGAGTCGCAATGGGCTCAGAACTTTTGTGCAGAAATTGAGCCCACGGATCCCACTTTCCACGAGTCGCGATGACCTCGCGATGAATCGTCGTGAGTCGCGATGACCCAGAGGACCCATTGCGAGTCACGACGGTCGTACGAATCTATTTTTAAAAGCAGGCTAAACCCATTCTCTACACATTCTGCCCCTTCGTTTCTTTTTTTCTCCCTCTGCTCTTCCGTCTTCCTCCACAAGTCGCTGGTCTCCGCCGCTCACCACCGCTCCTAGCCACACTTCCATACCCCATTCATTCTTCCAAATCTCCACCCACAAATTGCCATAACTCCTTTGAAGAACACAAACCCTAGAATTTGGGGGTTTTCTGACTTTGGGCAATTCAAACTCGAATTGATTATGGGCTTCCATCTTTCTTCTTCCTAAGCATCTTAGTGGTACACTTGTTCACTCTATGGAGCCTCAATTGTGATTATGAATGTATATTCTAGTTATTGGATATTGTGTAGATTGTTTGTTATGCCTTAGGAAATTAAATCGTTGGACCTTGGTTGATTGTGGTGAATATTTCGTGCTTGCAATTTAATTTGATGGGTATCGTGTGCATATTTTGCAATTGCGGTGTGGACTGTATATTTTCTAGCTGCAATTTGGACTGATTATGCCTGCTTGATTCTGGAATGTGTGCATTTGTGTTGCTTTGGCTGAGAGTAGATGGTGACTTATACTAGATTTGAGACATGTTGACCCTTAAACATAGTTGTTATTGGGATAAAGTGTTATTGTACATCGCAATGTACAATAACATTGCGATTTTTATAATTTAATGGGCGGTGTTTTATAACATTTTTATTTTATTAAAAAACATGGAATATATAATTTCATGCAATTTTATTCGCTGGAAGTTATCTTGTTCATATCTCTTATTGTAAGGGTAATAATGGAATACTAACACGATTGACGGATGGTTACCCCGGATCGTGGATGGGACACTTGCAATCCCAGTCAAATTCTTTATCACTGTAACTTATAAAGAAACTGGTTTGATCCCACATAGAGTTCAACAAGTCATTCACGAATGACCCTTGTATGCTTATAAGTAATCATTTACAATTTACTCTGGATTATGTACATGCGCTTATTAATATATATTGGACCGACTTTTATTTCATTTTAATTTCATAAAAAACATAGAATATATAATATCATGCTATTCAATTCGGTGGAAATTAACTTGTTCATATCGCCTATTGTAAGGGTAATAATGGAATACTAACACAATTGACATACGGTTTCCCCAGATCGAGGATGGGACACTTGCAATCACAAGTCAAACTCTTTATCACTGTAACTCAAAATTAAACTTGCAGAATCCCACATAGAGTTCCACCAAGAATCGCCCTTATATACTTATAAATAATCATCAGCAATATACTTCGGACTATGTACTTGCGATTTTTAAAATTTAATGGATGGATTTTTATTACATTTTAATTTCATTAAAAAAACATAGAATGTATAATATCATGAAATTTTATTAGGTGGAAATGATATTGTTCATATCGCTTATTGTAAGGGTAGTAATGGAAACATAACACAATTGACAGGTGGTTACCCCGGATCAAGGACTGGACACTTGCAATCCCAGTCAAATTCTTTATCACCGTAACTTATAAAGAAACTGGCATGATCCCACATAGAGTTCCACAAGTCATTCATGAATGACCCTTGTATACGTATAAGTAATCATCTACAATTTACTGTGGATTATGTACATGCGCTAATTAAAATATGGAGGACGGACTTTTATTTCATTTTAATTTCATAACAAAACATAGAATATATAATATCATTCTATTCTATTCGGTGGAAATTATTATGTTCATATAGCTTAATGTAAGGGTAATAATGGAATACTGACATATTTGACGGACGGGTTCCCTGGATCGCGGACGGGACACTTGCAACCCAAAGTCAAACTCTTTAACACCGTAACTTAGAAAGAAACATGCATAATCCCACATAGAGTTCCACCAAGAATGACCCTTACATACTTATAAATAATCATTTGCAATTTACTCCGGACTATGTACTTGCGATTTTTAAAATTTAATTGACAGACTTTTATTACATTTTAATTTCATAAAAAAACATAGAATATATCATTTCAAGCGATTTTATTAGGTGGAAATTTTCTTGTTCATATGGCTTATTGTAAGGGTCATAAAGGAATACTAACACGATTGATGGACGGTTACCCAGGATCATGGATGGGACACTTGCAATTCCAGTCAAATTCCTTATCACCGTAACTTATAAAGAAACTGGCATGATCCCACATAGAGTTCCACAAGTTATTCACGAATGACCCTTGTATACTTATAAGTAATCATCTACAATTTACTCTGGATTATGTACATGCGCTTATTAAAATCTGATGGAGAGAATTTTATTTCATTTTAATTTCGTTAAAAAAACATAGAATTTGTAATTTCATGAAATTTTATTCAGTGGAAATTATCTTTTTCATATCGCTTATTGTAAGGGTAATAATGGAATACAAAAATAATTGACGAACGGTTACCCCAGATCGCGGACGGAGCACTTGCCATCCCAAGTCAAACTCTTTTTCACCGTAACCTTTAAAGAAACTGGCATAATCCCACATAGAGTTCCACCAAGAATGACCCTTATATACTTATAAATAATCATCTGCAATTTACTCTGGACTAAGTACGTACGATTTTTGAAATTTAATGGACGCACTTTTATTACATTTTAATTTCATAAAAAATCCTGGAATTTATAATTTCATGCAATTTTATTCGGTGGAAATTATCTTCTTCATATCGCTTATTGTAAGGTTAATAATGGAATACTAACACAATTGACGGACGGTTAAACCGGATTGTAGGCGGGACACTTGCAATCCCAATCAAATTCTTTATCAACGTAATTTATAAAGAAACTTGCAGAATTCCACATAGAGTAATCATCTACAATTTACTCTAGATTATGTACATGCGCTTATTAAAATATGATGGACGGACTTTTATTTCATTTTAATTTGATAAAAAACATTGAATATATAATATCACGCTATTCTATTCAGTGGAAATTATCTTGTTCATGTAGCTTATTTTAAGGGTAATAATGGAATACTAACACGATTGACAGACGGTTGCCACGGATCGCGGATGAGACACTTGATATCCCAAGTCAAACTCTTTATCACCGTAACTTAAAATGAAACTGGCATAATCCCACATAGAGTTCCGCCAAGAATGACCCTTATATACTTATAAATAATCATCTGAAATTTACGCTGGACTATGTACTTGCGATTTTTAAAATTTAATGGGCGGTGATTTAATAAATTTTATTTTATTAAAAAACGTAGAATATATAATTTCATGCAATTTTATTCGGTGGAAGTTATCTTGTTCATATCTCTTATTGTAAGGGTAATAATGGAATACTAACACGATTGACGGACGGTTACCCCTTATCGTGGATGGGACACTTGCAATCCGAGTCAAACTCTTTATCACCGTAAAAAGACATATCGTGGACGGACCATTATTTCATTTTAATTTCATAAAAAGACATAGAATATATAATTTCATGCAATTTTATTCGGTGGAAATTATCTTGTTCATATCGCTTATAGTAAGGGTAATAATGGAAACATAACACAATTGATGGATGGTTACCCCGGATCGTGGGTGGGACAGTTGCAATCCCAGTCAAATTCTTTATCACTTTTTTTTAATTAAATCCACCTGTGATGGTGAGGGGTTTGGTAGACCCCTACCCATTTATTAATAAAAAAGATGAGTGCAAAGAAAGAGGGGGGCTTAATACCGTACCTCCGTGGAAAAACCAACCGATAATCATAAAAACTAAACATCAACCTATTCTAACCTGAAGATGATCAAAAGTCATTTGGAATCTAAAGATACAAGAATTTACATTAACCGAATATGAGGAGTGCCCTCGGCATCAAGCTTTACATGTCCAGCAACTGATTTTGGAAGGTCCGTGGAGCTAAAAAGAGAATTTACCTGTTTGGAGGTAGCCATTTTCGCCAACGAGTCTGTAGCACCATTTACTTCTCTGAACACGTGTTGTATTGAGTAGGTCTATCCTTAAGAAGGTCCCAGATCTCCCTGATCAGTGTCGTGAGCTTCCATGGAATCTTTAGTTGATGTTGAAGCAGCCCGTAAAGAGTTTTTGAGTCGGTTTCGATATCTAGGACTTGGATTCCCCAGTCATGGGCCAAGTGTATTCCTTGCAGAATTGATATAGCTTCAGCCTGTAAAACAGATTCTGCAAGAATGGATTTTGACATAGCCACTATTACCTTACCAGAATGATTCCTGATTAAGCAACCAATTCCTGCAGTTCCATGGACCTTAAAGGCACCATCAGTATTGAGCTTAAAAATTTGTGGCTGTGGCCATTTAATGATTCTGATACTTCTTTATGGCCTGGGTTTATTGTACAGCAGTCTCGGTGTGGTCGAGACATCCCAACTGAAATCTAGTTTAAAAGCTAGGAGAGTGTCATTAAAGTGATAGAGAATTTGTTCGTAAGTGTTCTGCATGTTTGGGTTTGTTCCCTCGAATAGATAAGAACATCTGGCACGCCATAAATACCAATTCACAACACAGGGAATGAGACGTATCAGTTTTAAAGCAGGACCAGTACTGGAGTTAAAATTCCAGTAGAAATAGAACCTACCCCATAGAAGTTGGAAATAGCAGTTTGGAAAATTAAAAGTGGTATTTACTCTCCTCCAAATTTGATCTACCATTAGACATGAATTGAAACAATGATGAATGCTTTCAGATTCACAATAACAAAAACAGCATTGTGAAGGGAGCTGGAATTTAAAAACTTCAAGGATATCTGGAAAAGCTAAAAGTATATTCAAAAGTTTCCAGTTAAATATACTTAGCTTCCTCGGAAGTAACTTAGACCAAAGATGGGAGTAGGATGGGATAGTCATTTTCCTGGCTCGAATCAGCTTGTAGGCTGATTTGACAGAGAAGATCCCAGAAATTGACGGTTTCCAGATTAGGACATCTTCATAACCTGGGGATATAGAATAGTGTTGATCCAGGACTGTTAAGATTGGATCTGGGAGTAGGTTTCTTAACTAGGCTGTATAGAGTGATTTTTTGTTTTGGAACTCAGCCACAGTAAGATCCTGAAATGGGGGGTCCAGTGAATCAGTTAAAAATTTAGATAAGGGGCCCTTAGAGGTCCAATTGGAACTCCAAAAAGAGACCAGTCCAGATCCTAGGAGAATTTTTGTATTTTCTAGAGCTACATGGTTTATCTCTTTGATTCGTTTCCAGGTTCTGGGTGTTTTATGTGAGTCAGGAATTGACCACATGGATCTAGCCCATAGTGATTTTCCTGTTTGTAATTTCCACCATAACTTTAGAGCAAAGGCTGTTGTAAGAGTGTTCAAGTTTCTGAAGTTGAGGCCATTCTCTTCTGCTGGAAAGCATAGGTTCGGATATGATCTCCATGATCTATTTTTCTGAGAGGTATCTGATCTATTTTTCCAGAAAAAGCTAGCAAGAGCCTTATGAATTTGGTTAATGATGTGAGTGGTTGGTTTAAGCACCTTTATGAGATGAATGTGCATTGAAGATAGAACATGTTTGATTAAAGTTGTCCTCCCAGCTGGGGATAACAATTTATTGTTCCAGTGATTAATTTTGTTGTGATCCATTTGCAACAAATGTTGGAAGGTAGAGTTTTTTGCCCTTCCCGTGTAAAGGGGCACCCTAAGTACTTGAAAGGTAAAGATCTTTTCAACATATTAGTTTCTCCTTGGATCAAAGAGACTAATCTGTTTGGGGTATGTTTTGAAACAAAGAAAGTGGATTTCTCAAAGTTAACCTTTTGGCCTGAGGATAACTCAAAGGATTTCAAGAAATTCATTATCGTTTGTAGACCCCGTTTTGAGTATTTTAGAAGAATTGCTGTGTCGTCAGCATAAGAAAGGTGCGAAGAGGTAATCATCCCTCTGGGGAGTTTTTATGGTTGGATGTTGCCGAACTGGAATAAAAAACGTAGGTTATGTGAAAAAGCTTCAGACATCAGGATGAAAAGCAAAGGGGAAGAGGATCCCCTTGCTTGATACCCCTCAATGCAGGGAAGAATCCTACGGTTTTTCCATTGATGAGCATGGAGAAGTGTGCAGAGTGGATATTCCCCATGACTAGCTTGACAAAAACGTTTGAGAACCCTTGTTTGAGGAGAACTTTAGTTAAGAATGGCCATGAGACCCTATCAAAAGCTTTCATCATGTCTAATTTGATTATCATGTTGGTGCCTTTTGTTTTCGAGTGTAAGTGGTTTGTGAATTCTTGCATGAGAAGGATATTATCCGTTATTTCTCTACCAGTGACGAAAGCAGATTGTTCCGGGCTGATGAGGGAATCCAGATGGGTTTTGAGTCTCATTGAGAGTAATTTTGAGAAAATTTTATTTGAAAAATTGCAGAGGCTTATGGGTCTGTAATCCTGGAAGGAGGAACAAACATTTTTTTTGGGGATTAAGATGAGTTGTGTTGCCGAAATGGCCTTTGGAATTTCTGTCCTAGCTAAGAAATCTTCCACAGCCAGCAGGACATCAGTTTTGATTATAGGCCAGCATTCCTGGAAGAAAAAACCAGAGAACCCATCTGGGCCTGGAGCCGAATGGCCATTCATGGATTTGACTATGTTTGTAAGTTCTTCCATTCTGACTTGTTTGAGAATATTTGAGTTTATTTAATCTGTTACTACATTCGAAATGTTCTCAAGGAGCCAGGAGGTGTTAATTCCAGATGGATCTAAAGGAATATCAGTGAGAAGGTTGGAGTAGAAGGAGATTGCTTCTTTCTCAATATCTTCTATAGAGCTCAGGCAGGTTCCTTCGCTAGATTTTATAAGAGAAATAGTTTTTTTTTTGTGTTTGGATTGGATTGATTGATGAAAGAATTTGGAGTTCGCATCCCCTTCTTTCATCCATTTGAGTCTTGATTTCTGTCTTAAAAAAGATTCCTGGTCTTTAAGTGCCAATCTCAGTTTTGCTTTAGCTAAATTCAAGGCATGTAGGTTTTCAATGGATTCATGATTTTGTAAATCGTGTTCGGCTTTTAGCACGAGATCTTCACTGAGATTAACTTTATCAAAAACATTGCCAAAGACATCTTTGTTCCAGCATTTGAGTGCCGATTTTAGAAGTAAATTGTAAATGATTACTTATAAGTATACAAGGGTCATTCGTGAATGACTTGTTGAACTCTATGTGGGATCAGGCCAGTTTCTTTATAAGTTACAGTGGTCAAATTCTTTATCACTGTAACTTATAAAGAAACTGGCCTGATCCCACATAGAGTTCAACAAGTCATTCACGAATGACCCTTGTATACTTATAAGTAATCATTTACAATTTACTTTGGATTATATACATGCGCTTATTAATATATGATGGACATACTTTTATTTCATTTTAATTTCATAAAAAAACATAGAATACATAATATCATGCTATTCAATTCGGTGGAAATTAACTTGTTCATATCTCTTATTGTAAGGGTAATAATGGAATACTAACACGATTAACGAACAGTTACCCGGATCGCGGATGGGACACTTGTCATCCCAAGTCAAACTCTTTATCACCGTAACTTATAAAGAAACTGGCATAATCCCACATAGAGTTCCACCACAATTGACCCTTATATACTTATAAGTAATCATCTGCAATTTACTCTGGCCTATGTACTTGCGATTTAAAAAAATCTAATGGACACACTTTAATTGCATTTTAATTTCATAAAAATATATGGAATATATAATTTCATGGGATTTTATTTGGTGGAAATTATCTTGTTCATATCGCATATTGTAAGAGTAATATTGGAATACTAACATGATTGACTGACGGTTACAACGGATCGTGGATGGGACACTTGCCAGTCAAATTCTTTATCAAGGTAACTTATAAAGAAACTGGCATGATCCCACATAGAGTTCCACATGTCATTTACAAATGACCTTTGTATACTTATAAGTAATCATCTACAATTTACTCATGATTATGTATATGCGCTTATTAAAATATGATGGATGAACATTTATTTCATTTTAATTTCATTAAAAACTTAGAATGTATAATATCACGCTATTCTATTCAGTCGAAATTATCTTGTTCATATCGCTTATATTAAGGGTGATAATGGAATACTAAAACGATTGATGAACGGTTACCCCGTATCGCGGACTGGACACTTGCCATCCCAAGTCCAACTCTTTTTCTCCATAACTTTATATGAAACTAGCATAATCCCGCATAGAGTTCCACCAAGAATGACCCTTATATACTTCTAAATAATCATCTACAATTTACTCTGGACTAAGTGCTTGCGATTTTTGAAATTTAATGGACGCACATTTATTACATTTTAATTTCGTAAAAAAATAGAGAATTTATAATTTCATGCAATTTTATTTGGTGGAAATTATCTTGTTCATATCGCTTATTGTAAGGGTAATAATGGAATACTAACACGATTGACGAACGGTTGCACCGGATCGTGGATGGGACACTTGCAATCCCAGTCAAATTATTTATCACCGTAACTTATAAAGAAACTAGTTGAATTCAACATAGACTTCCACAAGTCATTCACGAATGACCCTTGTATATTTATAAATAATCATCTACAATTTACTCTGGATTATGTATATGCGCTTATTAAAATATGATGGACGGACTTTTATTTCATTTTAATTTGATAAAAAAACATAGAATGTATAATATCACGCTATTCTATTCGGTGGAAATTATCTTGTTCATATCGTTTATTGTAAGGGTAATAATGGAATAATAACACGATTGACGGACGGTTGCCCGGGATCGCGGACGAGACACTTGCAATCCCAAGTCAAACTCTTTATCAACGTAACTTAAAATGAAACTGGCATAATCCCACATAGAGTTCCACCAAGAATGACCCTTATAGACTTATAAATAATCATCTGCAACTTTACTCCGGACTACGTACTTGCAATTTTTAAAATTTAATGGATGAACTTTAATTACATTTTAATTTCATAAAAAAACATAGGATATATAATTTCATTAGATTTTATTCGCTGGAAATTATATTGTTCATATTTCTCATTGTAAGGGTAGTAATGGAAACATAACACAATTGACAGACGGTTACCCCAGATCGTGGAAAGGACACATGCAATCTAAGTCAAATTCTTTATCACTGTAACTAAGAAAGAAACTAGGATGATCCCACATAGAGTTCCACAAGTCATTCACGAATGACCCTTGCATACTTATAAGTAATCATCTGCAATTTACTTTGGATTATGTACATGCGCTTACTAAAATCTGATGGAGACACTTTTATTTCATTTTAATTTCATTAAAACATAGAATATGTAATTTAATGAAATTTTATTCGATGGAAATTATCTTGTTCATATCGCTTATTGTAAGGGTAATAATGGAATACAAATATGATTGATGAACGGCTACCCCAGATCGCAGACAGGACACTTGCCATCCCAAGTCAAACTGTTTTTCACCGTAAATTATAAAGAAACTGGCATAATCACACATAGAGTTCCACAAAGAATGACCCTTATATACTTATAAGTAATCATCTGCAATTTACTCTGGACTACGTACTTACGATTTTTAAAATTTAATGGACGCACTTTTATTACATTTTAATTTCATAAGAAAACATAGAATATATAATTTCATGCAATTTTTTCTGGTGGATATTATCTTGTTCATTTCGCTCATTGTAAGGGTAATAGTGGAATACAAACACGATTAACGGACGGTTACACCGGATCATGGACGGGACACTTGCAATCCCAATCAAATTCTTTATCACCGTAACTTGTAAAGAAACTGGAAGAATTCCACATATAGTTCCACAAGTCATTCACGAATTACACTTGTATACTTATAAGTAATCATCTACAATTTACTCTGGATTATGTACATGTGCTTATTAAAATCTGATGGAGAGACTTTTATTTCATTTTAATGTCATTAAAAAAACATAAAATATGTAAATTCATGAAATTTTATTCGGTGGAAATTATCTTTTTCGTATCGCTTATTGTAAGGGTAATAATGGAATACTAAAACGATTGATGAACGGTTACCCTGATCGTGGACGGGACATTTGCCATGCCAAGTTAAACTGTTTTTCATCATAACTTATAAAGAACTGGCATAATCCCACATAAAGTTCCACCAATAATGACCCTTATATACTTATAAATAATCACCTGCAATTTACTCTGGACTACGTACTTACGATTTTTAAAATTTTATGGACGCACTTTTATTACATTTTAATTTCATAAGAAAACATAGAATATATAATTTCATGCAATTTTTTCTGGTGGATATTATCTTGTTCATTTCGCTCATTGTAAGGGTAATAGTGGAATACAAACACGATTAACGGACGGTTACACCGGATCATGGACGGGACACTTGCAATCCCAATCAAATTCTTTATCACCGTAACTTGTAAAGAAACTGGAAGAATTCCACATATAGTTCCACAAGTCATTCACGAATTACACTTGTATACTTATAAGTAATCATCTACAATTTACTCTGGATTATGTACATGTGCTTATTAAAATCTGATGGAGAGACTTTTATTTCATTTTAATGTCATTAAAAAAACATAAAATATGTAAATTCATGAAATTTTATTCGGTGGAAATTATCTTTTTCGTATCGCTTATTGTAAGGGTAATAATGGAATACTAAAACGATTGATGAACGGTTACCCTGATCGTGGACGGGACATTTGCCATGCCAAGTTAAACTGTTTTTCATCATAACTTATAAAGAACTGGCATAATCCCACATAAAGTTCCACCAATAATGACCCTTATATACTTATAAATAATCACCTGCAATTTACTCTGGACTACGTACTTACGATTTTTAAAATTTTATGGACGCACTTTTATTACATTTTAATTTCATAAAAAACATAGAATTAATAATTTCATCCGATTTTATTCGGTGGAAATTATCTTGTTCATATCGCTTATTGTAAGAGTAATAATGAAATACTAACACGATTAATGGACGGTTACACCGGATCGTAGGCGGGACACTTGCAATCCCAGTCAAATTCTTTATCACCGTACTTATAAAGAAACTGGCAGAATTCCAAATAGAGTTCCACAAGTCATTCACGAATGAACCTTTTATACTTATAAGTAATCATCTACAATTTACTCGGGACTATGTACATGCGCATATTAAAATATGATGGACAGACCTTTATTTCATTTTAATTTGATAAAAAACGTAGAATATATAATATCACGCTATTCTATTCAGTGGAAATTATCTTGTTCATATCGCTTATTGTAAGGGTAATAATGGAATACTAACACAATTAACGGACGGTTGCCTCAGATCGCAGATGGGATACTTGCAATCCGAAGTTAAACTCTTTATCACTATAAATTAAAATGAAATTGGCATAATCCCACATAGAGTTCCACCAAGAATGACCCTTATATACTTATAAATAATCATCTGCAATTTACTCCGGACTATGTACTTGCAATTTTTAAAATTTAATGGGCGGGGTTTTATTACATTTTTATTTCATTAAAAAATAGAGAATATATAATTTCATGCAATTTTATTCGGTGGAAATTATCTTGTTGATATCGCTTATAGTAAGGATAATAATGGAAACATAACACGATTGATGGACGGTTACCCAGGATCGTGGATGGGACACTTGCAATCCGAGTCAAACTCTTTATCACCGTAACTTATAAAGAAACTGGTCTGATCCCACATAGAGTTCAACAAGTCATTCATGAATTACCCTTGTATACTTATAAGTAATCATTTACAATTTACTCTGGATAATGTACCTGCGCTTATTAATATATGATGGACGGACTTTTATTTCATTTTACAGTCATAAAAAACATAGAATATATAATATCATGCTATTTAATATGGTGGAAATTAACTTGTTCATATCGCTTATTGTAAGGGTAATAATGGAATACTAACACGATTGACATACGGTTTCCCCAGATCGCGGACGGGGCACTTGCCATCCTAAGTCAAACTCTTTTTCACCGTAACCTTTAAATAAACTGGCATAATTCCACATAGAGTTCCACCAAGAATAACCCTTATATACTTATAAATAATCATCTGTAATTTACTCTGGACTAAGTACATATGATTTTTGAAATTTAATGGATGCACTTTTATTACATTTTAATTTCATAAAAAACATGGAATTTATAATTTCATGCGATTTTTTTCGGTGGAAATTATCTTGTTCATATCGCTTATTGTAAGGTTAATAATGGAATACTAACACGATTGACAGACGGTTACACCGGATCGTAGGCGGGACACTTGCAATCCCAATCAAATTCTTTATCACCGTAATTTATAAAGAAACTAGCAGAATTCCACATAGAGTTCCACAAGTCATTCACGAATGAACCTTGTATACTTATAAGTAATCATCTACAATTTACTCTGGATTATGTACATGCGCTTATTAAAATATGATGGACGGACTTTTATTTCATTTTAATTTGATAAAAAACATAGAATATATAATATCACACTATTCTATTCAGTGGAAATTATCTTGTTCATATAGCTTTTTTTAAGGGTAATAATGGAATACTAACACGATTGACAGACGGTTGCCTCGGATCGCGGACGGTACACTTTCAATCCCAAGTCAAACTCTTTATCACCGTAAATTAAAATGAAACTGGCATAATCCCACATAGAGTTCTACCAAGAATGACCCTTTTATACTTATAAATAATCATCTGAAATTAACGCTGGACTATGTACTTACGATTTTTATAATTTAATTGGTGGTGTTTTATAACATTTTTATTTTATTAAAAAATATAGAATATATAATTTCATGCAATTTTATTCGCTAGAACTTATCTTGTTCATATCTCTTATTGTAAGGGTAATAATGGAATACTAACACAATTGACGGACGGTTACCCCGGATCGTGGATGGGACACTTGCAATCCGAGTTAAACTCTTTATCACCATAACTTATAAAGAAACTTGCATGATTCCACATAGAGTTCCACAAGTCATTCATGAATGACCCTTGTATACTTATAAGTAATCATCTACGATTTACACTAGATTATGTACATGTGCTTATTAAAATCTGATGGAGAGAATTTTATTTAATTTTAATTTCGTTAAAAATACATAGAATATGTAATTTCATGAAATTTTATTCAGTGGAAATTATCTTTTTCATATCACTTATTGTAAGGGTAACAATGGAATACAAAAACAATTGATGAACGGTTACCCCAGATCGCGAACGGGGCACTTGCCATCCCAAGTAAAACTCTTTTTCACCGTAACTTTTAAAGAAACTAGCATAATCCCACATAGAGTTCCACCAAGAATGACCCTTATATACTTATAAATAACATCTGTAATTTATTCTGGACTAAGTACGTACGATTTTTGAAATTTAATGGACGCACTTTTATTACATTTTAATTTCATAAAAAATCATGGAATTTATAATTTCATGCAATTTTATTCGGTGGAAATTATCTTGTTCACATCGCTTATTGTAAGGTTAATAATGGAATACTAACACAATTGATGGATGGTTAAACCGGATCGTAGGCGGGACACTTGCAATCCCAATCAAATTCTTTATCAACGTAATTTATAAAGAAACTGGCAGAATTCCACATAGAGTAATCATCTATAATTTACAATAGATTATGTACATGCGCTTATTAAAATATGATGGACGGACTTTTATTTCATTTTAATTTGATAAAAAACATTGAATATATAATATCACGCTATTCTATTCAGTGGAAATTATCTTGTTCATGTAGCTTATTTTAAGGGTAATAATGGAATACTAACCCGATTGATAGACGGTTGACTCAGATCGCGGACGAGACACTTGAAATCCCAAGTCAAACTCTTTATCACCGTAACTTAAAATGAAACTGGCATAATCCCACATAGAGTTCCGCCAAGAATGACCCTTATATACTTATAAATAATCAACTGAAATTTACGCTGGACTATGTACTCGCGATTTTTAAAATTTAATGGGCGGTGTTTTATTACATTTTTATTTTATTAAAAAACATAGAATGTATAATTTCATGCAATTTTATTCGGTGGAAGTTATCTTGTTCATATCTCTTATTGTAAGGGTAATAATGGAATACTAACACGATTGACGGACGGTTACCCTGGATCATGGATGGGACACTTGCAATCCCAGTCAAATTTTTTATCACTGTAACTTATAAAGAAACTGGCATGATTCCACATAGAGTTCCACAAGTCATTCACGAATGACCCTGGTATACTTATAAGTAATCATCTACGATTTACACTGGATTATTTACATGCGCTTAATAAAATCTGATGGACGGACCATTATTTCATTTTAATTTCATAATAAAACATAGAATATATAATTTCATACAATTTTATTCTGTGAAAATTATCTTGTTCATATCACTTATAGTAAGGGTAATAATGGAAACATAACACAATTGACGGATGGTTACCCCGGATCGTGGATGGGACACTTGCAATCCCAGTCAAATTCTTTATCACTGTAACTTATAAAGAAACTGGCCTGATCCCACATAGAGTTCAACAAGTCATTCACGAATGACCCTTGTATACTTATAAGTAATCATTTACAATTTACTCTGGATTATGTACATGCGCTTATTAATATATGATAGACCGACTTTTATTTCATTTTAATTTCATAATATCATGCTATTCAATTCGATGGAAATTAAAATATCATGCTATTCAATTTACATAATATCATGCTATTCAATTCGATGGAAATTAACTTGTTCATATCGCTTATTGTAAGGGTAATAATGAAATACTAACACGATTGACATTCGGTTTCCCCAGATCTCGGATGGTACACTTGCAATCCCAAGTCAAACTCTTTATCACTGTAACTTAAATTGAAACTGGCATAATCCCACATAGAGTTCCACCAAGAATGACCCTTATATACTTATAAATAATCATCAGCAATATACTCCGGACTATGTACTTGCGATTTTAAAAATTTAATGGATGGACTTTTATTACATTTTAATTTCATTAAAAAAACATAGAATATATAATTTCATGTGATTTTATTCGGTGGAAATGATATTGTTCATATCGCTTATTGTAAGGGTAGTAATGGAAACATACCACAATTGACAGACGGTTACCCCGGATCAAGGACTGGACACCTGCAATCCCAAGCGAAACTCTTTATCACCGTAACTTATAAAGAAACTTGCATGATCCCACATAGAGTTCCACAAGTCATTTACGACTGACCCTTGTGTACTTATAAGTAATCATCTACAATTTACTCCGATTATGCACATGCGCTTATTAAAATTTGATGAAGGAACTTTTATTTCATTTTAATTTCATAAAAGAAACAAATATGTAATTTCATTCAATTTTATTCGTCGGAAATTATCTTATTCATATCGCTTATTGTTAGGGAAATAATGGAATACTAACACGATTCATGAACGGTTACCCCTGATCGTGGATGGGACACTTGCCATCCCAAGTCAAACACTTTATCGCCGTAACTTATAAAGAAACTGGCATGATCCCACATAGAGTTCCACAAGTCATTTACGACTGACCCTTGTATACTTAAAAGTAATAATCTACAATTTACTCCGATTATGAACATGCTCTCTTTAAAATTTGATGGAGGGACTTTTATTTCATTTTAATTTCATAAAAGGAACAAAGAATATATAATTTCATTCAATTTTATTCGTTGGAAATTATCTTGTTCATATCGCTTATTGTTAGGGTAATAATGTAATAGTAACACGATTCACGAACGGTTACCCCTGATCGTGGACAGGACACTTGCCATCCCAAGTCAAACACTTTATCACCGTAACATATAAAGAAACCGGCATGATCCCACATAGGGTTTCACCAAGAATGACCCTTATATACTTATAAGTAATCATCTGCAATTCACTCTTGATTATGTACTTGCGATTTTTAAAATTTAATGGATGGACTTTTATTACATTTCAATTTAATAAAAAAACATAGAATAATAATTTCATGTGATTTCATTCGGTGGAAATTATCTTGTTCATATCGCTTATTGTAAGGGTAATAATGGAAACATATCACGATTGATGGACGCTTACCCCGGATCGTGGACGAGACAATTGCAATCCCAGCCAAATTCTTTATCACCGTAACTTATAAAGAAACTGGCATGATTCTAAATAGAGTTCCACAGGTCATTTACGAATGACCCTTAATTACTTATAAGTAATCATCTACAATTTACTCTGATTATGTACATGCGCTTATTAAAATTTGATGGAGGGACTTTTAATTCATTTTAATTTCATAAAAGAAACTAAGAATATGTAATTTCATTCAATTTTATTCATTGGAAATTATCTTATTCATATCGCTTATTGTTAGGGTAATAGTGGAATACTAACACGATTCACGAACAGTTACCCCAGATCGCGAATGGGACACTTGCAATCCCAAGTCAAACACATTATCACCGTAACTTATAAAGAAACTGGCATGATCCCACATAGAGTTTCACCAAGAATGACCCTTATATACTTATAAGTAATCATCAGCAATTTACTCCTGATTATGTACTTGCAATTTTTAAAATTTAATGGATAGAATTTTATTACATTTTAATTTAATAAAAAAACATAGAATAATAATTTCATGTGATTTCATTCGGTGGAAATTATCTTGTTCATATCGCTTATTGTAAGGGTAATAATGGAAATATCTCACGATTGACGGACGGTTACCCCGGATCGTGGATGAGACAATTAAAATCCCAGTCAAATTCTTTATCACCGTAACTTATAAAGAAACTGGCATGATCCCACATAGAGTTCCACAAGTCATTTACGAATGACCCTTGTATACTTATAAGTAATCATCTACAATTTACTCCAATTATGTACATGCGCTTATTAAAATTTGATGGAGGGACTTTTATTTCATTTTAATTTTATAAAAGAAACAAAGAATATGTATTTTCATGCAATTTTATTCGGTGCAAATTATCTTGTTCATATAGCTTAATGTAAGGTAAAAATGGAATACTAACACGATTCACGAACGGTTACCCCTGATTGTGGACGGGACACTTGCCATCCCAAGTCAAACACTTTATCACCGTAACTTATAAAGAAACTGGCATGATCCCACATAGAGTTTCACCAAGTATGACCCTTATATACTTATAAGTAATCATCTGTAATTTACTCTTGATTATGTACTTGCAATTTTTAAAATTTAATGGATGGACTTTTATTACATTTTAATTTAATAAAAAAACATAGAATAATAATTTCATGTGATTTCATTCGGTGGAAATTATCTTGTTCATATCGCTTATTGTAAGGGTAATAATGGAAACATATCACGATTGACGGACGGTTACCCCGGATCGTGGACGAGACAATTGCAATCCCAGCCAAATTCTTTATCACCGTAACTTACAATTTACTCTGCACTATGTACTCGTGCTTTTCAAAATTTCATAAGAACATAAAATATATAATTTCATGTAATTTAATGCGGTGGAAATTATATTGTTCATAACTCTTTTTGTAAGGGTATCAATTGAATACTAACACGATTGACAACGGTTACCCTGGATCGCGGACTAGACACTTGCAATCCCAGGTAAAACTCTTTATCATCATAACTTATAAAGAAACTTGTATGATCCCACATACATTTCCACAAGTCATTCACGAATGACCCTTGTATGCATATAAGTAATCATCTACAATTTAGTCTGGACTATGTATTCGCACTTTTTAAAATTTGATGGACTGATTTTATTTCCTTTTAACTTCATAAAATACATAGAATATATAATTTCATGTGATTTTATGCGGTAGAAATTATCATGTTCATAAATCTTATTGTAAGTGTATTAATGGAATACTAACACGGTTAAGAGACAGTTACCTCGGATCGCGGATGGACAGTTGTAATCCCAAGTCAAACTCTTTATCATCGTAACTTATAAAGAAACTGGCACAATCCTATATAGAGTTCTTTATTTTATTCACGAATGACCCTTGTATACTTATAAGTAATCATCTACAATTACTTTTGACTATGTACTCATGGTTTTTAAAATTTGTTGGACTCAGTTTTATTACCTTTTAATTTCATAAAAAAACATAGAATATATATTTTCGTGCAATTTTTTGCGGTGGAAATTATAGATTTCATAACTATTTTTTAAGGGTAGTAATGGAATACTAACACGATTTACAACGGTTACCCCAGATCCTGGATGGGACATTTGCAATCCCAGGTCAAACTCTTTAACAATGTAACTTATAAAGGAATAGGTATGATCCCACGTAGAAATCCACAAGTCATTCACGAATGACCCTTGTATATTTATAAGTAATTATCAACAATGTACTCTGGACTATGTAGTCACGCTTTTTTAAAATTTGATGGAAGGAATTTTATTATATTTTAATTTCATAAAACACATTGAATATACAATTTCATGCAATTTTATGTGGTGTAGATTATCGTGTTCATAATTCTTATTGTAAGGGTAATAATGAAATACTAACACGATTGATGACAGTTACCTCGGATCGCGGATATGACACTTACAATCCCAAGTCAAACTCTTTATCACCGTAACTTATAAAGAAATTGGCATGATCCCACATAGAGTTCCAAAGGTCATTCACGAAAAGCCCTTGTATATTTATAAGTAATCATCTACAATTTACTCTGGACTATATACTCGCGCTTTTTAAAATTTGATGGACGGACTTTTATTACCTTTTAATTTCCTAAAAAACATAGAACATATAATTTCATGTGATTTTATGCGGTTAAATTATTGTGTTCATAATTCTTATTGTAAGGGTAATAATGGAATACTAACACGATTGACGACGGTTACCCCGGATCGCGGAGAGGACACTTACAATCCCAGGTCAAACTCTTTATCGCCATAACTTATAAAGAAACTTGTATGATCCCACATAGAGTTCCACAAGTCATTCACGAATGATCCTTGTACACTTATAAGTAATCATCTACAATGTACTCTGGATTGTGTATTAGCGCTTTTTAAAATTTGATGGACTGAATTTTATTTCCTTTAAATTTCATTAAAAACGTGGAATATATAATTTCATGCAATTTTATGTGGTGGAAATTTTTGTGTTCATAACTTTTCGTGTTCAGGACAATGTACTTGTGCTTTTAAGAAACTAGACAATACCACATAAAGTTTCACAAGTCATTCACAAATGACCTTTGTATTATTTTAAGTAATCATCTACAATTTACTCTGGACAATGTACATGCGCTTTTTAAAATTTGATAGACGAACATTAACTACCATTTAATCTAATAAAAAACCTAGAATATATAATTCATGCAATTTCATTCGGTTAACATTATCATGTTCATAACGCTTTTTATAAGGGTAGTAATGGAATACTTACACGATTGATGGACAGTTACCCCGGATCGCGGATGGGACACTTGCAATCCCAATCCAAACTCTTTATGACCTTAACTTATATAGAAACTGGCATGATACCACATTGATTTCCACAAGTCATTCACAAATAACCCTTGTATACTAATAAGTAATCAACTACAGTTTACTCCAGAAAATGTATTTTCACTTTTTAAAATTTCATGGAAAAAATTTTATTACATTTTAATTTCATGAAAAACTCAGAACATATACATTCTTTCGATTCTATGCGATAAATTATTGTGTTTGTAACACTTATTGTAGAGGTAATAATAGAATAATAACACGATTAACAAATGGTTACCCCGGATCACGGACAAGAAGCTTACATTCCTAAGTCACTCATTATCACCATAACCTAAAATAAACTGGCATGATCCCACATACAGTTCCGCAAGTCATTCACGAATGACCCTTGTATATTTACAAGTAATCATCTACAATTTACTCCGGACAATGTACAGGAACTTTTTAAGATTTGATGGACAGACTTTAATTACCATTTAATTTTATAATATATAAATTCATATGATTCTATGCGGTGGAAATTATCGAGTTTATAATAAAACTAGAATATATAATTCCATGCAGTGGGAATTATTACGTTCATATTACTTATTGTAAGGGTTGAAATGGATTACTAACACGATTGAAGAACGGTTACCCCGGATCGCAGACGGGACACTTGCTATCCACATCAAACTCTTCATAACAGTAACTTATAAATAAACTGACATGATCCCACATACAGTTCCACAAGTTATTCACGAATGACCCTTGTATACTCATAAGTAATCATCAACAATTTACGCTAGACAATGTATTTGCGCTTTTTAAAATTTGACGGACGAACTTTTATTACTTTTTGATTTCGTAAAAAAACATAGAATATATAATTTCATGTAATTTTTTGTAGTGGAAATTATCATATTCACAGCGCTTACTGTACTGGTAATAATGGAATAATAACCTAATTGACGGACGGTTACCATGGATCACGGACGGAACACTTGCAATCCCAAGTCAAACTCTTTATCACCTTAACTTATAAAACACCTGTCATGATTCCACATAGAGTTCCACGATTCAATACAGAATTACCCTTCTATACTTATAAGTAATCATTTACATTTACTATGGAAAATGTACTTGCGCTTTTACATTAACTAACATTTATTTTCATAAAAAACCTTGAATATATAATTTCATGCGATTTTATGCTATGAAAATTATCTTGTTTATAACGCTTATTGCAAGGGAAGTAAAAGAATACTAACATGATTGACAGTTACCCCGAATTGTGGATGGGACCCTTGCAAACCCAAGCCAAACTCTTTGTCACTGTAATTTTCAACAAAACTGGCATGATCCCACATAGAGTTCAAAATTTCTTTCACGAATGACCCTTTTATACTTATAAGTAGTCATCTAGAATTTACTCTCGACAATGTACTTGCGATTTTGAAAATTTCATAGACAAACTTTTATTATATTTTAATTTCATAAATTCATATAAACTCATTCAATCTTATGTGGTGGGAATTGTTGTGCTCATAACGCTTATAGTAAGGGTAATAATGGAATACGAACCCAATTGACTGATGGTTACACCGGATCGCGGACGGGACACTTCCAATCCAAAGTCAAACACTTTATCCCTGTAACTTATAAAGTAATTGGCATGATCCCACACAGAGTTCCACAAGTCATTCACAGATGACCCTTGTATACACATAAGTAATCATCTAACATTTACTCTTGATAGTGTACATGCACTTTTTAAAATTTGATGGACCGACTTTTACTACCATTTTCATAAAATATCTAGAATACATAATTTCATGCAATTTTATGCGGTGGAAATTATTGTTTTCATAACGCTTATTGGAAGGGTAGTAATGGAATACTAACACGATTGACGAACGGTTACCTCGGATCGCGGATGGGACACTTGCAATCCAAAGTCAAATTCTTTATCACCGTAACATATAAATAAATTGGAAAGATCCCACATAGAGTTCCACAAGTCATTGATTACTTATAAGTAATCATCTACATTTACTCTGGACAATATACTTGGACTTTTTAAAATATGATGGACGGAATTTTATTAACTTTTAATTTAATAAAAACACCTAGAACATATAATTTCATGCATTTATGCGGTGGAAATTATCGTGTTCATAACGCTTATTGTAAGGGTAGTAATGAAATACTAACACGATTGACGGATGGATACCCGGAACGCAGACGGGACACATGTAATCCCAAGTTAAATTCTTTATCACCATATCTTATATAGAAACTGGCATGATCCCACATCGAGTTCCACAAGTCATTCACGACCCATCTAGACTTATAATTAATTATCTAAATTTTCTCTGGACAATGCACTTACGCTTTTTAAAATTTGATGGACGAATTTTTATTACCTTTTAATTTCATAAAAAACCTAGAATATATAATTTCATGTGATTCTATGTGGTGGAAATTAACTGTTCAAACACTTATTGTAAGAGTAATAATGGATTACTAAAGCGATTGATAGACGGTTACCCAAATCCCGGATAGGACACTTGCAATCCACATCTAACTCTTTATTAACGTAACTTATAAATAAACAGATATGATCCCTCATAGAGTTCCATAAACCATTCACGAATGACCCTTGTAAACTTATAATTAATCATCAACAATTTACGCTGGACAATGAACTTGTGCTTTTTAAAATTTGATGGACAAACTTTTATTACCTTTTAATTTCATAAGAAACATAGAATATATAATTTCATGCAATTTTATACAGTGGAAATTATCGTGTTCATAACGCTTATTGTTAAGGTAATAATGGAATACTAACACGATTGATGGGGGTTTACCCCGCATCGCGGATGGGACACATGCAATCCCAAGTCACACTCTTTATCACTGTAACTTATAAATAAACTGGAATGATCCCACATAGAGTTCCACAAGTCATTCACGAATGACCCTTTTATACTTATAATTAATCATCTACATTTACTCTGGACAATGTATTTGCGCTTTTTAAAATTTGATGGATAGACTTTTATTACCTTGTAATTTCATAAAAAACATAGAATATTTAATTTCATGCAACTTTATGCAGTGGAAATTATTTTGTTCATAAGGCTTATTGTAAGGGTAGTAATGGAATGCTAAAACGATTGACGGATGGTTGCCCTGGATTGCGGACGGGAGACTTGCAATCCCAAGATACACTCTTCATCACCATAACTTATAAAAAAACAGGCATGATCCCATATAGAGTTCCACAAGTCATTTATGAATGAACCTTGTATACTTATAAGTAATCATCTACAATTTACTTTAACAATACTTGCAACCCCAAGACAAATTAACCAAGATCGCTGACAGGACACTTGCAACCCCAAGACAAATTTATCACCGTAAATTATAAAGAAACTTTATGATCCCACATAGAGTTCCACAAGTCATTCACAAATGACCCTTGTATAATTATAAGTAATCATCTACAATTTACACTTGACAATGTACTTGAGCTTTTTAACTTTTGATGGACGAACTTTTATTACCTTTTAATTTCACAAAAGGCCTAGAATATACAATTTCATGCAATTTTATGCGGTTATAATTATCGTGTATATAATGCTTATTTTAAGGGTAGTAATTGAATACAAACACGATTGGCAGACAGTCAGCCCAGATCGCGGACGGAACACTTGCAATCCCAACCAAACTCTTTATCACCACAACATATAAAGAAACTGGCATGATCCCACATAGAATTTTAAAAGTCATTCAAGAATGACCCTGGTATTCTTTTAAGTTGTCATCTACAATTTACTATGGACAATGTACTTGCGCTTTTTAGAATTTCATGGTTGGACTTTTATTACCTTTTAATTTCATTAAAACTTTAGAGCATACAAACTCATGCAATTCTCTACGGTGGAAATTATTGTGTTCATCACGCTTATAGTAAGGGTAATATTGGAATACTAACACGATTTATAGATGGTTACCCCAGATCATGAAAATGACACTTGCACCGTAACATATAAAGAAACAGGCATGATCCCACATAGAATTCCATAAATCATTCATGAATGACCCTTGTATTCTTATATGTAATAATCTACTATTTACTCTGGACAATGTACTTGTACTTTTTAAAATATAATGGACGGACCATTTAATTTAAATAAGAATCTAGAATACATAATTTAATGCATTTTTTTGCGGTGGAAATTATCGTGTTCATAACGCTTATTGTAAGGGTAACAATGGTCTACAAAGACTATTGACGGACGGTTACCTCAGATCATGGATGGGACACTTGCAATCCCAAGTCAAACTCTTTATCACCGTAACTTATAAATAAACTAGCCTAATTCCCCATAGAGTTCCCCAAGTAATTCACGAATGACCCTTGTATACTTATACGAAATCATCTACAATTTACTCTGGACAATATAATTGGGATTTTTAAAATTTGACGGATGAATTTTCATTACCTTTTAATTTAATAAATAAACCTAGAATATATAATTTCAAGCGATTCTCTGCGGTGGAGTTTTTCTTGTTCATAATGCATATTGTAAGGGTAATGGTGGATTACTAAACCGATTGGCAGACGGTTACCCCGGATCGCAGATGGGACACTTGCAATCCCAAGTCAAAATCTTCCACAAGTCATTCACGAGTATACTTATAAGTAATTATCTGCAATTTACACTGGCCAATATACTTGCGCTTTTTATAATTTGATGCATGGATTTTTGTTACCTTTCCATTTCACAAAACACCTAGAATATATCATTTCATGCGATCTTATGCGGTGGAAGTTATAGTGTTAATAATGCCTATTGTAAGGGAAATAATGGAATACTAAAATGATTAAAGGATAGTTACCCCAAATCGTAGAAGGGACACTTGCAATCCCAAAAAGAACTCTTTATCACTGTAAGTTATAAAGAAACTTGCACAATTCCACATAGAGTTCCACAACTCATTCACGAATGACACTTCTATACTTATAAGTAATCATCTACAATTTACTCTTCACAATGTAATTGGGCTTTTTAAAATTTGATGGACGAATTTTTATTAACTTTTTATTTCATAAAAAACATAGAATATATAATATCATGCCATTCTATGTAGTGGAAATAAACTTTTTCATAACACTTATTGAAAGCGTACTAATGGATAACTTACACAATTGAGAAACGGTTACCCCAGATCGCAGATCGTACACTTGCAATCCCAAGTCAAACACTTTATCACTTAACATATAAAAAAATGGCTTGATTCCACATAGATTTCCCCAAGTCATTCACGAATGACCCTTGTGTTCTTATAAGTAATCATTTACAATTTACACTGGACAATGTACTTGCACTTTATAAAATTTTATGGACAGATTGTTGTTATCTTTTCATTTCATAAAAAACCTAGAATATATAATTCCATGCGATTCTATGCGGTGTAAATTATCGTGTTCATAATGCTTATGGATAGGGTAATAATGGATTACTATCACGATTTAGCGACGGTTACCCCGAATCACGGACGGGATACTTGCAATCCCAAGTCAAACTCTTTACCACCGTAACTTAAGAGAAACTGGCATGATCCTGCATAGAGTTCCAAAATTCATTCACGAATGACCCTTGTATACTTATAAGTAGTCATCTATAATTTACTTTTGACACTGTACTTACGTTTTTTAAAATATCATGGACAGACTTTTATAAACTTTTAATTTCGTAAAATCTTTTTAACATATAAAATTATGTGATTCTGTGTGGGGGTAATTTAGAATTCATAATTTAATGGATTTTATGCAGTGTAAATTATCGTGTTCATAACGCTTATTGTAAGGGTGACAATGGAATACTAACATGATTGACAGACTGTTACCACGTATCGTGGATGGGACACTTTCAATCCCAAGTCAAACTCTTTATCATCGTAGTTCAAAAACAAACTATCATAATCCCCCATAGAGTTCCACTTTGCATTCATGGATGACGATGTATACTTATAAGTAATCATCTAAAATTTACTCTGGACATTGTAATTGGGCTTTTTAAAATTTGATGAACAAATTTTTATTACCTTTTCATTTAATAAAGAATGTAGAATATATAATTTCATTCAATTCCATGGGGTGGTAATTATCGTGTTCATAATGCTTATTGTAAGGGTAATAATGGAATACTAACACGACTGACGGTCGGTTTATCCCGGATCGTGGATGGAACACTTGCAATCCCAAGTCAAAGTCTTTACCACCGTAACATAGAAATAAACTAGCATAATCCCCCAAAGAGCCCCACAAGTCATTCACAAATGACCCTTGTATACTTATATGTAGTCATTAACTATTTACACAGGACAAAGTGTTTGTGCTTTTTATAAGTTGATGGACATATTTTTGTAACCTTTTAATTTCATAAATAACCGAGAATATATAATTTCATGCGGTTTTATGCGGTGGAAATTATCATGTTTATAAGGCTTATTGAAAGGGTAATAATGGATTACTAACACGAATGACGGACGGTTACCCCAGATCGCGGATGGGACACTTGCAATCCCAAGTTAAACCCTTTATAATTGTAACTTATAAATAAACTTGCATGATCCCATATAGAGTTACACATGTCATTCACGAATGACCCTTGTGTACTTATAAGTAATCATCTACAATTTACAGGGGACAATGTACTTGCTCTTTTTAAAATTTAATGGATGAATTTTTGTTTCCTTTTAATTTTATAAAAAACCTAGAATATATAATTTCATGCAATTTTATGTGGTGGAAGTTATAGTGTTTACAACGCTTATTGTAGGGTAATAATGGAATACTAACATGACAGAGGGACGGTTACCCTGGATCGCGGATGGGACACTTGCAATCCCAAGTAAAACTCTTTATCACCGTAACTCATAAACAAACTAGCATGATTCCACATAGAGTTCCACAAGTCATTGATGAATGACCTTGTATACTTATAAGTAATCAATTACAATTTACTCTGGACAATGTAATTGGGCTTTTAAAAATTCGATGGATGAATTTTTATTACCTTTAAATTTCATAAAAAACCTAGAATATATAATTTCATGTGATTCTATGCGGTGAAAATTTCTTGTTCATAACGCTTATTGAAAGGGTAATAATTGATTTCTAACACGGCTGGGGGACGGTTACTCCGGATCGTGGACGGGACAATTGAAATCCCAACTCAAATTCTTTATTACCGTAACATATAAATAAAATGGCATTATCCCACATAGAGTTCCCCAAGTCATTCAAGAATGACTCTTGTGTACTTATCAGTAATCATCTACAATTTACATTGGACAATGTGCGTGCGCTTTATAAAGTTTGATGGACAGATTATTGTTACCTTTTACTTTCATTAAAAACCTAGAATATATAAATTCATGTGATTCTATGCGATGGAAATTATCGTGTTCATAACGCTTATTGAAGGATAATAATGAATTATTAACACAGTTGAGGGACAGTTACCCCGGATCGCGGATGTGACACTTGAATTCCCATGCAAACTCTTTATCACTGTGAATTATAAAGAAACTGGCATGATCCCGCATAGAGTTCCAAAAGTCATTCACGAATGGCCCTTGTATACTTATAAGTAGTCATCTATAATTTACTATAAACAATGTACTCAAGCTTTCTAAATTTTCATGGACGGACTTTTATTACCTTTTAATTTCGTAAAAACTTTACAACATATAAATTCATGTGATTCTATGCGGTGGAAATTTTTGTGTTGATAATGCTTATAGTAAGGATAACAATGGAATACTAACACGATTAACAGATGGTTACCCCGGATCGTGGACCGAACACTTGCAATCCCAAGTCAAACTCTTACACTGTAACTTATAAAGAAACTGGCATGATCTCACATAGAATTCAATAAATCATTCACGAGTGACCCTTGCATACTTATAAGTAATTATCTACAATTTACTTTAGAAAATGTACTTGCGCCTTTCAAAATTTGATGGATGAGTTTTACTACCATTTAATTTCATAAAAAATATAGAATCCATAATTTTATGCGATTTTATGATGTGGAAATTATTTTGTTCATTACGCTAATTGTAAGGGTAACAATGGAATACTAAGACGCTTGACGGACGGTTACCCCGGATCGCGGATGGGACACCTTCAATCCCATGTCAAACTCTTTATCACCGTTATTTAGAAAAAAAAAACTAGCATAATCCCCCATAGAGTTCCATAAGTCATTCACTATACTTATAAGTAATCATCTACAATTACTCTAGACAATAGAATTGAGCTTTTTAAAATTTGATGGACGAATTTGTATTACTTTTTAATTTAATAATAATCCTAGAATATATAATTTCATGTGATTATATGCGGTGGTAATTATCGTGTTCATAACGCTTATTGTAAGGGTAAAAATGGATTACTAACAAAATTGACAGACGGTTAACCCTGATTGCGGATAGCACACTTGCAATCCCAAGTCAAACTCTTTATCTCCATAACTTGTAAATAAACAAGCATGATCCCACATAGAGTTACACAAGTCATGCACGAATGACCCTTGTGTACTTATAAGTAATCATCTATAATTTACACTAGACAATGTACTTGCAATTTCCAAAGTTTGATTGATGTATAAATGTTACCTTTTTAATTTAATTAAAAACCTAAAATATATAATTTTATGCAATTTTATGCGGTGGAAATTATAGTGTTTATAATGCTTATTGTAAAGGTAAAAATGGAATAGTAACACGATTAAAGGACGGTTACCCCCAAATCAATCTCTTTATCACCGTAACTTATAATGAAACTGGCATGATTCCACATAATGTTCTACAAGTCATTCACGAATGACCCTTGTATACTTATAAGTAATCATCTACAATTTACTCTAAACAATGTACTTGCACATTTTTTAAAAAAATTGGATAGACTTTTACTACCATTTAATTTCATAAAACAATTTGGAATACATAATTTCATGCAATTTTATGCGGTGGAAATTATCATGTTCATAACGCTTATTGTAAGGGTAACAATGGAATACTAACATGATTGACATTACTATATTGAAGCAAAGTTTGATCCCTCCCTTCTCTCCTCACAAACCAGGAAACCCCCATCCCCCCTGGAATGGATTAATACAGAATCCTCCTTTAAGCAACAAGAACAACTGCTAGAACACCAGAAGCTTAGCTTCAAACACATTAAGGCCAATCTTCTTAAGGACCACTTAAGGTTAACCAACATCCTCACACTTAACCGCTCTGAACCCAAGCATAAATAGAGGAAATATACTAAAAAAGGCTATTCTTCTACACCTAAAGCGGTCTTCACCCATTCCTCATTGACCCTCTCCAAAGCATATCCATGAATATTAGGGGAATAGGCAACAGACCTACTCAAACCCATTTTAAAAATATTAAAAGAAGAAACTCAATCAAACTTTGTGCCCTCATTGAACCCCTACTGGACCCTGGCCAAATACGTAATATTTCCTGGAAGCTTGGTTTTAACCACTCATATGCCAATCCTATCAATAAAATCTGGCTACTGTGGGATAACGACATTACAGTAGATATAGTTAAAGTGGAGGATTAGGTGGTTACTGTGAAAATCAAATATGCCACTTTATCACATGAATGTCAGATTGGATTTGTCTATGCAAGCACACAATCCACGAACGGAATAAACTGTGGCAAGTCTTAGCAACTATGACCAAGGAACCCCTGTGCCTAATAGGCGACTTCAATGTCATTACAAAAAATGAGGAATACCTAGGACAATCAATCCCTAAACAAAACAGCATACGGAACTTTAACACTTTCCTAAATGACCAACAATTCACTGAAATACCTACATCTTGTAGTTTATTTACCTGGACTGGTATGCGCTCTAAAGGGAGAGTATGGAAACGCCTCGACAGAGGTATATCAAACAACATTTGGTGGTCTACCTTCCACAGCTCTAACATCAAAACTTTAGCCAGAGAAGGCTCGGACCACACCCCTTTAATCCTTTCTGTGTCTAATTCACCACACAAAACCTCGCCAAAACCATTTAAATTCCAATAATGCTGGAAAACCCATCCATCCTTTATGAAACTGGTAGAAGATGGTTGGAAAGTTTATACAAACCTCCAAGGGATGAAAAGACTGATTTACAAACTCAAACACTTAAAATGCTCACTTAAAATCTGGAACAAAGAGGTTTTTGGTAATGTATTCGATGTGGTTAAGATGAGTGAAGACTTGCTAATCAATGTTGAAAATGATTTACAGCAGAGCGAATCTGAGGAAAACATACAAGCCTTAAATTTTGCTAAAGCAAAGCTGAGAGTGGCTTTAAGCAATCAGGAAACATTCTTGAAACAGAAATCCAGGCTCAAATGGCTGAAGGAAGGGGATGCAAACTTGAAATTTTTCCATCAATCAATCCTAAACAAACATAAAAGACAAACCATCTCGCTTATCAAATCCACTAACGACACTTGGCTTAATAACATAGATGAGATTGAGAAAGAAGCTGTCAGCTTCTTCTCTAATCTCCTGGCTGCTGAACAATCTGATCCATCAGGAGCTAATGCATCCTGGATACTGGAGAATGTTCCAGCTGTCATAACTAATGAAATGAACTCTACACTTCTCTAAGGAATTAGAATGAAAGAGTTAACTAACATAGTTTTTTCCATGAATAGCCTCTCAGCCCCAGGCCCTGACGGCTTTTCTGGTTTCTTCTTCCATAAATGCTGGGACATCATTAAATATGATGTTATAAAGGCAGTAGAAGATTTCCTTGCTGGAACAGAGATCCCTAAAGCCATCTCCTCAACTCAAATAATTTTGATCCCCAAAAAAGATGTTTGCTCATCTTTCAAAGACTTCCGACCTATAAGTTTAAGTAATTTCACTAATAAGATTCTCTCAAAAATCCTCTCCACGAGACTGAAGACCTTTTTAGATACCATAATCAGTCCGGAACAATCATCTTTCATTTCCGGAAGAGAAATTGCAGACAATGTACTGTTCATGCAGGAATTTACTAATCCCCTGCACACAAAAACAAAAAGACATAACATGATCATCAAATTGGATATGATGAAAGCTTTCGATAGAGTCTCATGGTCTTTCTTAACACATGTCCTACTCAAACAAGGCTTTTCCAAGGCCATTGTTGAGTTAATTATGAGGAACATCAAATCTGCTCATTTCTCATTACTAATCAATGGTAGAACTGTTGGTTTCTTCCCTGCTTCTAGGGGTTTAAAACAAGGTGACCCTTTATCCCCTATGCTTTTCATTCTCATGGCTGAAGCCTTCTCCCAAAACCTAAACTTCCTATTTCAATTCGGGAATATTCGGCCCCACAAACTTCCATGAGGGATGATCTCTTCATCTCATCTTTCGTATGCTGACGACACAACAATCTTCCTGAAATATTCAAAACAGGGTCTTCAAACCATAATGAACTTCCTTCAATCTTATGAGATGGCTTCCGGTCAGAAAGTCAATTTTGAGAAATCAACTTTCTACATATCCAAACACACTCCACACAGAATTACAACTCTTCTAAAAAGAGAGACATCCATGTTTGAAGGTACAACCCCTTTCAAATATCTAGGATGGCCTATTTTCACATAGAATTCCATAAATCATTCATGAATGAACCTTGAATACTCATAAGTAATCGTATAAAATTTACTAAGGACAATGTGCTTGCGCTTTTTAAAATATGGACGGACTTTAACTACCATTTAATTTAATAAAAAATCTAGAATACGTTATTTCATGTGATTTCATGCAGTGGAAATTATCGTGTTCATAACTTTTATTGTAAGGGTAATAATGGAATACAAACACGATTGATGGAAGGTTACCCCGGATCGCGGATGTGACACCAGCAATCCCAAGCCAAACTCTTTATCTCCATAACTTATAAAATGAAACTTGCATGAACCCACATAGATTTCCAAAAGTCATTCACAAATGACATTTGTATACTTATAAGTAGTCATCTAAAATTTACTCTTGACAATGTACTTGCGCTTTTTAAAATTTCATGGACGGACTTTTATTACCTTTTAATATCAGAAAAACATTAGAACATATAAATTCATGTGATTCTATGCGGTTGAAATTATTGTGTTCATAACACTTATAGTAAGAGTAATAATGGAATACTAACACGATTTATGGATGGTTTTCCCTGATCGTAGACGGGACACTTGCAATCCCAAGTCAAACTGTTTATCACTGTAACTTATAACGAAACTGGCATGATCCCACATAGAATTCCTTAAATCATTCATTAATGACCCTTCTATACTTATAAGTAATCATCTACAATTTTTTCAAAACAATGTACTTGTTCTCTTTAAAATTTGAAGGAGAGACTTTTACTACCATTTAATTTCATAAAAAAACTAGAATACATAATTTCATGCAATTTTATGCGGTGGAAAATATCGTGTTCATAAATCTTATTGTAAGGGTAATAATGGAATACAAACACGATTGATGGATGTTTACCCCGGAGTGCGGACTGTACAATTGCAATACTAAGCCAAACACTTTATCTCCATAACTTATAAAGAAGCTTGCATGATCCCACATACATTTCAAAAAGTCATTCACAAATTACCCTTATATACTTATAAGTAGTCATCTACAATTTAATCTTGACAATGTACTTGCGCTTTTTAAAAGTTTATTGACGGGTTTTAATTACCTTTTAATTTCATAAAAACTATAGAACATATAAATTAATGTGATTCTATTAGGTGGAAATTATTGTGTTCCTAATGCTTATAGTAAGTGTAGTAATGGAATGCTAACACCATTGAAGGATGGTTACCCGGGATCGCTGACAGAACACTTGCAATCCCAAGTCAAACTCTTTATCAGTGTAACTTATAAAGCAACTGGCATGATCCCGGATAGAATTCCATAAATCATTCCTGAATGACCCTTGTATACTTATAAGTAATCATCTACATTTTACTTAGGACAATGTACTTGCACTTTTTAAAATTTGAAGGACGGACTTTTACTACAATTTAATTTAATAAAAAATCTAGAGTACATAATTTCATGCAATTTTATGCAGTGGAAACTATCATGTTCATAACTGTTATTGTAAGGGTAATAATGGAATACAAAAACGACTGATGGACCGTTACCCCGGATCGCAGATGGGACACTTGCAATCTAAAGCCAAACTCTTTATATCTGTAACTTATAAAGAAACTTGCATGATCCCACATATATTTCAAAAAGTCATTCACAAATGACATTTGTATACTTATAAGTAGTCATCTTCAATTTACACTTGAAAATGTACTTGCGCTTTTTCAAATTTCATGGACGGACTTTTATTACCTTTTAATTTCATAAAAACTTTAGAACATATAATTTCATGCGATTCTATGCATTTGAAATTATTGTGTTCATAAATCTTATAGTAAGGGTAATAATGGAATACTAACACGATTGATGGATGGTTATCCCAGATCGTGGACGCGACACTTGAAATCACAATTCCAACTCTTTATCACCGTAATTTATAATGAAACTGGCATGATCCCACATAGAATTCCATAAATCATTCATGAATGACCCTTGTGTACTAATAAGTAATCATCTACAATTTACTCAGGACAACATATTTGCACGTTTTAAAATTTAATGGATGGACTTTTACTACCATTTAATTTCATAAAAAATCTGGAATACATAATTTTATGCGGTTGAAATTATCTTGTTCATAAAGCTTATTGTTAGGGTAACAATGGAATACTAACACGATTGACGGACGGTTACCCTGAATTGCTGATGGGACACTTGCAATACCAAGTCAAACTCTTCAATATTGTAACTTATAAATAAACTAGCATAATCCCACATAGACTTCAACAAGTCATTCATGAATAACCCTTGAGGGATTTTTATAAATTTGATAGAGGGATTTTTATTACCTTTTAATTTCATAAAAAAACATAGAATATATAATTTCATGCAATTCTATGTGGTGGAAATTATCGTGTTCAAAACACTTATTTTAAGGGTAGTAATAGATTTCTAACACGATTGACGGATGGTTACCCCGGATTGCGGATGACACACTTGCAATCCCAAGTCAAACTCTTTATCGCCGTAAGTTATAAATAAACTTACATGATCCCACATACAGTTCCACAAGTCATTCATGAATAACCCTTTTGTACTTATAATTAACCATCTACAATTTACACAGGACAATGTACTTGCACTTTTTAAAATTTAATAAAAATGCGAGAATATATAATTTCATGCGATTTTGTGCAGTTAAAATTATCGTGTTTATAACTATATTAGAAGGGTAGTAATGGAATACTAACTGGATTTACGGACGTTTATCCCGGATCACGGACGGGACACTTGCAATCCAAGCCAAACTATTTATCACTGTAACTTATAAAGTAACTTGCACGATCCCACATAGAGTTCCAAAAGCAATTCATGAATGACCCTTGTATGTCTATAAATAGCCATCTGCAATTTACTCAGGACAATATATTTGCGCTTTTTAAATTTAATGGACGAACTTTTATTACCTTTAAATTTCATCAACATTTCGGAGCATATAAATTCATGTGATTCTATGCAGTGGAAAATTTTTTGTTCATAACACTTATAGTAAGGGTAGTAATGGAATACTAATACGATTGATGGATGGTTACCCTAGATTGCGGACAGGACACTTGTAATTCCTTTTTTTTAATTAAAACCATCAGAGGATGGGGGGAATATATTAGGCTCCCCGAACCGAAAGAAAATAAAAATTAACTGGCCTCGAAGGCATAGTTCGATACACAAAAGATCATCCAAATTGATGATCCAAGAACCTTAATAAGCACTTGAAGCAAAATAGAACTTGCTTCCAAAAGTGGTGTTTCCACCTAAACAAGACTAAACCATGTTAATGTACATTAATTATCCAGCAGGGGACTTTGTTTATAAGTCCCAAAGAACAAGTAAAGCTCCAAAATCCATTGTTCAGTATGTCATCCTGGTGCTGTTGAGAGGCAGTTTGAAATGCTGGATGAATTACTTGTTGCATTCAGTTATGAAAGGTGGCCTTCTCTGTCCTCGGCCTCCAGAAAAATCTCCTGGTTAAGATAGCTAACCTGTAAAGAAAAAATAGTAGAATCATTGTGTAGTTTCTAATCATTAAAATCATTTGAAATTCTAATAGAAGGGACACCCCTTTTGTCCAAAGCAATTATTCCTCTTGTTTTATTATCAAGCTCAGCAAATAGGAAAAGAGATTTGATATTTTCATTCCTGGCCCTCTTTGCTAAACAATTTGCAGGCATGTTACCTTCCCTAAAAACATGAGCAAGTTTTGTAGCACCCAAAAGTCTATGAATATCATCAGATAGGACATATAGGTTCCAGGGAGCAGTTAAGGGATAGTTCACACATGATATTGCATTAAGACAGTCCGTTTCAAGCCCAAAAATTGTAAAGTGCTTTTCATGCATCAGGTTTAAAGCATACAAAATAGCTGTCAGTTCCGCCTACAAGGCTGAAGATGCATTTTGGCTGATAGCTTTGGCAAATAAACAATCTCCACCTGAGTTTCTAACAATTAAACCAATACCACATTTATTGGATATTGAGTCCCAGGAGGCATCTATATTGACTTTGAAGAAATTAACTGGAGGATACCATATTACTTTTGTTATTCTTTTCTTTTTCTGTGTTTTCAAAAAAGGTACTAGATTAGATGAAATCCATATTTTGTCAAACTCACCACTGTGGTATAGAGGATGAATGAGGGCAATGTCATGCAGTGATTTCCTAATCTCAGAGAGGATAATAATTTAGTTTGGTTTAATTTCTTCAAATAAAAATTTATTCCGTGCCTTCCACAGATGCCAGCAAACAAGTGATGGTAGTAGGTTAATAAGTGTGGAGTGTGTGGGAGTGAAACCTACAGATGACCAGTAATAGGACAGTCTATTCCACAATGTGTTGAAACGAAGCACAGGTAATGAGAGCCATCTATTAATCTCATCCCACACATGCAATGTAAAAGGGCAATCATTAAAATAATGTGACAAGGAATCAGAATAATGACAGCAGCAACATTTAGATACAATTTGGAAGCCCATGAATTGCGGAACATTATCGAAAGGGAGTAAGCTATTTAGAAGTCTCCAGAAGAAGATACTTAGCTTTTTTGGAATTCTGGAGTGCCATATTTTGCTGAGTGACAGAACTCTTTGCCTGGATTCCCTGATGAGGTTATATGCACTCTTGAAAGTGAAAATTCCGCTCCATGAAGGTCGCCAAATCATCCTATCAGCCCTTATGGGTGTGATTGTGAGATTTTCCAGCAAGTGGGAATGGATGGAGGCAATATTGTTCCGAGTGTTAGCAGTAGGGAAAGTTTTTTCTCCACAAATTGATAGACAGACAATTCCATGATTTCCTGTGGAAAATCTTGTGGTAGGAGATCCTCTAAAGGTCCAAAATGTGACCAATTTGCAGTCCATATATCACAGCTTCCTTCACCAATGATGGTTTTAGAAAAGGATTCTGCAAGATGGTTAACCTTACATATCCTTCCCCAATTTCTAGATTTCCTTGTTGCTGGTGGAAGAGACCAGAGGAATTTGGTCCAAGGGGCCTCCCCTTGTTGAAATTTCCACCAGAGCTTGATAGAGAAAGCTGTGATGATAGAGTTAATATTTCTGAGACCAATACCATTCTCATTTGCAACAAAACATAGTTTCCTCCATGTTCTCCAAACTTTCTTCCTTTTTCCTTCCTTTTCCTCCCGGAAAAAAATTGAGAAGTGCTTCTCCAAGTCTGTAATCACATTTTTTGGGGGTTTTATGGTGGCCCATATATGTTGGGGAATAGAGTACAAGCATGTTTGAATCAGAGTCAATTTTCCACCCATTGATAGCCATTTGTTTTTCCAGTTACATAGCTTAGAGCCCACTGTTTCCAGTAAGGGTTGGAAGTAGGATTTTTTAATTTTTCCTACATAAATAGGGCATCCAAGATATCTAAAAGGAAACACTCCTTTTTTCATGCCAAGAGTCATTTTGATGATTCTATTTCTCTGAACAGTAGCAGAATCACTCACAAAGTATTCACTTTTTGAGTAATTTATTTTTTGGCTAGTAGTTAGCTCAAATTTTTCTAGGAATGCCTTTGTTCTGACAAGATTGAGCTTGGTGGCTTTTAGAAAGATGATTGTATCATCAGCATAGCTGAGATGAGATATAGGAATAGCATGCCTTGGTAATTCATAATAATCAATCTTTCCTGTCTGAAAGATAAAGGACAAACTCCTAGAGAAGGATTTGGAGACAATATTAAACAGAAATGGAGATAGTGGATCTCCTTGTTTATTGCCTCGGGAAGCTTTGAAAAAACTGTTTCGTTTACCATTTATAAGTATTGAAAACCATGCATCCGAAATGTTATTTAAAATGTTTTTTACCAGATGACCATGGAATCCAAACTTTAAGAGAATGCTGTTTAAAAACCCCCAGTTTACTCTGTCGAAAGCCTTCATAAGATCCAATTTGATAATGAAGTTTTGGCCTCTTGACTTTCTGTTCAGAAATTTTAACATCTCCTGTAGGTATATCACATTGTCCGCTATATCCCTTCCTTTTAGAAAGGAAGTTTGCTGAGGAGATATAATCTTATCATAAGAGGCTCAATTCTGTCAATAACAATTTTAGAAAAAATCTTACTGATGAAATTTGAGAGAGAGATGGGTCTGAATTCTGAAAAACTTGATGGGGAGTTGGATTTGGGAATAAGTGTGATCCATGTGCTAGAGATTGCTCTGGGGATATGAACTCCACAGAGGAATTCATTTGTGGCCTGAAGAAGATCATGGAAAATAATATTCCAGGCTCCACAATAAAATGCCGCCCCACAATACCCATCTGATCCAGCAGAACTGGTCTTACTGAGACCAAAAACTACTTTTTTGAGTTCCTCCATGGAGGCAATTTGAACCAGTTTTATATTATCTTCATCACTGATCAGTCTTGGAATTTGGCTGAGGAAGTGTGGGAAATATAGGCCAGCCTCTTGATCATATGGTTCAGTTAGTAGGTTTTTGTAGAAATTTACAGCAGCCTCCTCAATGTCAGCTGGTAAACTCTTCCAGTCACCTTGAAGATCTTTTATCTTTGTGATTAATGTTTTTGATCTTTTTTTCCTGAACCACCTTATGGAAATAAGAAGTGTTATTATTACCATCCTTGAGCCATTTTAGTCTTGCCTTCTGTTTCCAGAAACCTTCCTCTTCTTTAAGAGCTCTGGTCAGCAGAGCTCTTTTTTAATTGAGGTTAGTGAGTTCAGTTTCTGTGGTATTTGCTTGGTTAATTAATTCCTGTTGCTTAAGATTTTCCTCAGCTTTGATGAGGTTGTCATGAACATTGCCAAAGTTATTTTTATTCCATTGTTTTAGGACTGGCTTTAATCTTCTTAATTTTATGCAGAAACCTAACATTCCTCCCTCATGTAGAAGGAGGTTCCAATTTTCTGCCAGTACCTGGAGAAAATCAGGTCTGTTAAGCCATTTCTCCATAAATCGAAAAGGTTTGGGGACTGAAGGGATATCTGATCCTATGGTTAATAACATGGGGCTGTGATCTGATGGATGTCTATTCAGGATGTGAATAGAACTGTTTGGGAAGGTTTGACTCCAGGATGATGTACACAGACCCCTGTCAAGTTTTTTGAAAGTTGGGACTTTTCTACCATTTGTCCAGGTGAAAAAGTTTCCCACCGTGTTGATTTGATGTAAATTATTGTGTGTGATAAACTCAGAAAAATCATTTATACTACCTATCTTTGGTGTAATGGGTCCCTTATATTCATTCACATAAGAGAATGTGTTGAAATCACCAACGATCAGTCTCTCTGAGTTACAAATATTTCCAAGGTCAGTCCACAATGTAGCTCTTTCTGATCTACTATGAAGACCATAAATAAAATATTTTTCCATTTTTCTATCTAGTGTGAAGCATTCAATATGAACAGATAGGTGTTGGGGATGGTCAATTGCCAGAGATACATTCACTTTATGATTCCACATGAACCAGATTTTCCCTGAACTCGATGTCATGCAGTTATCAAAATGAAGTTCATGCATATAATTGGTACACTCTATATTGTCATGCTTAGGTTCAATAATGCATAGAAAGTCAATATGATGTATTTTCAAGAGTCTCTCTAATCTTAGCATTGCAGGGTTCATGCCTCTAACATTCCTAATCAAGATTTTCTGCATGATTATTTTATCAATCATTTATAACATATCTTGGAACTTTTTGTCGAGGATCTTAAATTCCTCGAATTTACCTGATTGAAAAAAGTTGGAAGTACCTGTTTTCGTGGATCAGAACTAGAAGATGATAACACTCTACTGAGCTTGAGTTCCAAGTCCTTGTCTAGTGTCAATTGAGCCTTCTTTGAGTTGGAGGGTTCCGAAGATGCTGGATGGTTACACCTGTCCTCCTCTGATATATGTACTTCACTGCTCTCATCATCTTCGTTATCCATCATTTGTCCCAGTATCTCAAATCGATTCGGAGACATGATTTGCTCCTTTGGGGACTGTGGAGGTGAAGAAACATTAGATGCTAAATCAGAATGAGAGGGATTGGTGGACTTACCTGTGAGGTCATCATGGCTAAAATGCAGCTTAGGATGTGGAAATAAATCGATGCCATCACACAGTTGTCTTTCTGTTTCTGTGAAATTTTGAGAAGTAACAACTATTAATAACTGGTCCTTGTGTAAAAACCCCTGTGTTTGATTTTTAGATGGAGCAATAACTTCCTGCATTTCTGCTTCAACAAAACCTTCTGAAACCTCCTGATTACTCTGTATAGGTATATCAAAAGGGACTATCTCAGGCTCGAGATCTTGTATATCTTCCTTGTGACTCAGCAAGCTGTTAGATGAGGTTTGAAGAGCTGAAGTTGCCTGAATTTGACTGGGAAGAAATTGCAGTCTTCCTTGAGTAGAGGTAGAGGGAGGGCAAAGGGTATTTGTATTATTTTGGAAGGAAGAAGGAGCAGCACCTTAGTTCTGTAATACCATTTCCTGGCTTTGATTTTTCTCTATCTGTAATGGCACTTCCTGACTGAGAGAGTCCAGAGCCTCAATTTGTATAGTCATTCCATGAGGTTGGAGGGTTGTTATCAGTGGCATTTCCTGACTATGAATGAGGATATCTCGGGTTACCAGCTAGATGTTTATTCCTATGATTTTGCTACCTACCCTTATCCTCTATCTGTGCTGCATTTGGAGGTTTCCTAATTTCCTGTAAGGGCCTAGGTTGCGGCGTGTTTGGGTGCAGGATTTTACAGTTTGAAACACAGTGCCCCAACTTTTTACAGTGATTACAGTACAAAGGAACATATTCATATTCAATTTCACACCTTTCACTATCTTCAGGACATCCTAGCCTTAAATAAGTAGGAAGAGGGGAGATGACATCTACCTCAACGCAGATTTTTATAGCTGATGGTCTTGTGAGAGCAAGGGTAGCTGCATCCACCTTCATATATTTTCCGATCTGGTTGCCGACATCTTCAATTGCTGCCTGATTATAGTAGAAAATCGAAACATTCTTGATTGTAACCCACACCGGAGCAATTGGAGATTCCGTTGATGTGGAGAAATTAGAAGTCCACTTGAAAACCCTCATCTGATGACCACCGAATACCCAGTTTGCTTTAAGCCAGCAACGTTGGTAATCCTCCTTCGATTGGAAACGAATTAGCAGGTGCTTGTAGTCTATTGCTCCAAGTTGGTATCTTGATTGGAATCCCACGGTTTTGAATGCCACTTCCAGAACCTCCATTGAAGGTCGGCCATTGTTGAACTTGCCGATTAGAGCATTTTGATAGTGAATTGATAGCTGTGCGATCTGATCTGAAGTATACATGTAGGCAAGCTCTCCTTTGAATTCCTTGATTGGGGTGAGGTTAGGGATATATGGTAGGGTGGGGTTTAGGAGAGGGGATCGGGTTGTGAGGGCGGAGAGGAAGGATTTCACCCCCTCAGGGGGTGGCACCTCCGTCATCGGTGGTGGCAGTACTATGGGGGAACTATATTATAACCATTTCCGGTAGAATCTGAATGTTAACGGGGAACTGTATTATGCAAAAAAGCGAAAATAATAAATTCTACTTGAAAATAGGAACTCTGATGACACTTGCAATTCCAAGTCAAACTCTTAGTAACCGTAACTAGAGAAGAAATTTGCATGATCCCACATAGATTTTCATAAATTATTCACGAATGAACCATGCATATTTAAAAGTAATCATCTACAATTACTCTCAACAATGCACATGCACATTTTAAAATTTGATGGATGGAATTTCACTACCATTTAATTTCATAATAAATCTTGAATGCATAATTTCAAGACATTTTATGCGGTGAAAATTAGTAAGGGTAACAATGGAATACTAACACGATTGACGGACAGTTACCCCGGATTGCGGATAGGACACTCTCAATCCCAAGTCAAACTCTTTGTAACCGTAACATATACAAAAATTGCATAATCCCTCATAGATTTCCACAAGTCATTCACAAACAACCCTTGTATACTTATAAGTAATAATTTACGATTTACTCTAGACAATGTAATTGGGCTTTTTAAAATTTGATTGACGAATTTTGGTTCCCTTTTAATTTCATAAAAAACCTAGAATATATAATTTCATACGATTCTTTGCGGTGGAAATTATCATTTTCATAATGCTTATTGTAAGGGTAATAATGGATTACTAACACGATTGACGGAGGGTTACCCCGGATTACGGATGGGACAGTTTCAATCCCAAGTCAAACTCTTTATTATTGTGCCTTATAAATAAACTGGCAAGATCCCCATAGAGCTCCACAAGTCATTTACTAATGACCCTTGTGTACTTATAAGTAATCATGTACAATTTACATTGGACAATGTACTTGCCCTTTTTAAAATTTCATGGGCATATTTTTGTTACCTTTTAATTCAATAAAATCCGAAAATATATAGTTCCATGTAATTTTATGCGGTGGAAATTATAGTGTTCATAACACTTATTGTATGGTAATAATGAAATACTAACACGATGGAAGACGGTTACCCCGGATCGCGGATGGGTTACTTGCAATCCCAAACAGAACTCTTTGTCACCGTAACTTATAAAGAAACTTGCATGATTCCACATAGTGTTCCACAAGTCATTCACGAATGACCCTTGTATACTTAAAGTAATCATCTACAATTTACTTTGGACAATGTAACTGGGCTTTTGAAAATTTGATGGACAAATTTTTATTACCTTTTAATTTTATGAAAAACTAGAATATATAATTTCATACAATTCTTTGCGATTGTAATTATCGTGTTCATGACACTTATTGAAATGTTAATAAGGGATTACTAACACAATTAACAGAATTTTACCCCGCATCGCGGACGGGAAACTTGCAATCCCATGTCAAACTCTTTATCGCCGTAAACTGGCACGATCTGAAATAGAGTTCCACAAGTCATTCTCGAATGACCCTAGTATACTTATAAGTAATCATCTACAATTTACAACGGAAAATGTACTTGCACTTTTTAAAAGTAGATTGACGGATTGTTGTTACCTTTTCATTTCATAAAAAATCTAAAATATATAATTTTATGCGATTCAACGCGGTGAAAATTATCGTGTTTATAACGCTTATTGAAAGGGTAACTTATACCAAGTCATGAACAGGACACTTGCAATACCAAGTCAAACTCTTTATCACCGTAACTTATAAAGAAATGGGCAAGATCCTAAATTGAATTCCATAAATAATTCATGAATGACCCTTGTACACTTACAAGTTATCATCTAAAATTTACTCTGGACAAAACATGCACTTTGTAAAATTTGATGGACAGACTTTTACTACCATTTAATTTCCTAAAAAATCTAGAATACATAATTTCATGCGATTTTATGCGGTTGAAATTATCATGTTCATAAACCTTATTGTAAGGGTAACAATGGAATACTAACACGATTGACGGACAGGTACCCCGAATCGCTGGTGATACACTTGCAATCCCAAGTCAAACACTTTGTCACCTTAACCTATAGATAAAATAGCGAAATTCACCATAGAGTTTCACATGTCATTCACGAATGACCCTTGTATACTTATAAGTAAGCATCTACAATTTATCCTGGACAATGGAATTCGGATTTATAAAATTTGCCAGAGGAACTTTTATTACCTTTTATTCTAATAAAAAACCTAGCATATATAATTTCATACGATTCTATACGCTGGAAATTATCATGCTCATAGTGCTTATTGTAAAGGTAATAATGGACTACTAACAGGCTTTATGTACGATTACCCGAATTGCGGATGGGGTACTTGCAATCCCACATTAAACTCTTTATCACCGTAACTTATAATAAACTGACATTATCTCACATAGAGTTCCACAGGTCATTCAAGAATAGCCCTTGTTTACTTATAAGTAATCATCTACAATTTACATAGGACAATATACTTGTGCTTTTTAAAATTTGGTGGAAGGATTTTTGTTACCTTTTAATTTCATAAAAATTCTTGAATATATAATTTCATGTGATTTTGTGCGGTTAAATTTGTCGTGTTTATAACTATATTGTATAGGTAGTAATGGAATACTAAGACGATTCACGGATACCCCAGATTGCGAACGGGACACTTGCAATCCCAAGTGAAACTCTTTATCACTGTAACTTATAAAGAAACTTTCATGATCCCACATAGAGTTCCAAAACTCATTCACGAATGACCCTTGTATTCTTGTAAGTAGTCATCTACAATTTACTCTAGACAATATACTTGAGCTTTTTAAATTTCATAGACGGACTTTTATTTTCTTTAAATTTCATAAAAGTTTAAGAACATATAAATTCATGTGATTCAATGCAGTGGAAATTATTGTGTTCATACTTATAGTAAGTGTAATAATTGAATACTAACACGATTGAAGGATTGTTACCCCGGATTGCGGACGGGACACTTGCAATTCCAAGTCACCGTAACTAGTAAAGAAACTTTCATGATACCACATAGTATTCCATAAATTATTCTTGAATGACCCATGTATTCTTATAAGTAATCATCTACAATTACTCTGGACAATGCACTTGCGCTTTTTAAAATTTGATGGATGAACTTTTATTACTATTTAATTTCATAAAATATCTTGAATACATAATTTCAAGCCATTTAATGCGGTGGAAATTAGTAAGGGTAGCAATGGAATACTAACACGATTGACTGACGGTTACTCTGGATCGTGGATAGGACACTTTCAATCCCAAGTCAAACTTTTTATTACCGTAACTTATAAAAAAACTAGCATAATCCCCCATAGATTTCCAAAAGTCATTAATGAATGACCATTGTATACTTATAAGTAATAATTTACAATTTACAATATAAAATGTGATTAGGCTTTTTAAAATTTGATTGACGAATTTTTGTTACCTTTTAATTTCATAAAAAACCTAGAATATATAATTTCATGTGATTCTATGCAGTGGAAATTATCATGATCATAACGCTTATTGTAAGGTTAATAATGGATTACTAACACGATTGACGGACGGTTACCCCAGATCGCGGATGGCACACTTGCAATCCCAAGTCAAACTCTTTATCACCGTAACTTATAAATAAACTGGCATGATCCCACATAGAGCTCCAAAAGTCATTAATGAATGACCCTTGTGTACTTATAAGTAATCATCCCGGACACTTGCAATCCCCAACCAAAATCTTTATCGCGGTAACTTATAAAGATACTGGCATGATCCCACATAGAGTTCAAAAAGTCATTCAAGAATAACCCTTGTATACTTATAAGTAAGCATCTACAATTTACCCTGGACAATGTAATTGTGCTTTTTAAAATTTGATGGAGGAGTTTTCATTACCTTTTATTCTAATGAAAAACCTAGAATATATAATTTTATGTGATTCTATACGGTGGAAATTATCGTGTTCATAATGCTTATTGTAAAGGTAATAATGTACTACTAACATGCTTGACGTAAGATTACCCGAATTGCAGATCGGACACTTGCAATCCCACGTCAAGATATTTATCACCGTAACTCATAAATAAACTGACATGATCCCACATAGAGTTCCAAAAGTCATTCACAAATAACCCTTGTTTACTTATAAGTAATCTTCTACAATTTACACAGGACAATGTACTTACGCTTTTTAAAATTTGATGGAAGGATTTTTGTTTCCTCTTAATTTTATAAAAATTCTAGAATATATAATTTCATGTGATTTTGTGCGGTCAAATTTATTGTGTTTATAACTATATTGTAAGAATAGTAATGGAATACTAACACGATTCACAGACGTTTACCCCAGATTGTGGACGGGACACTTCCAATCCCAAGTGAAACTCTTTATCACTGTAACTTATAAAGAAACTTGCATGATCCCACATAGAGTTCCAAAAGTCATTCACGAGTTCTTATAAGTAGTCATCTACAATTTACTCTGGACAATATACTTGCATTTTTTGAATTTCATGAACGGACTTTTATTGCCTTTAAATTTCATAAACTTTTAAGAACATATAAAATCATGCAACTCTATGCAGTAGAAATTATTGTGTTCATAACACTTATAGTGAGTTTAATATTGGAATACTAACACGATTGAAGTATTGTTACCCCGGATTACGGACGGGACACTTGCAATTCCAAGTCAAACTCTTCGTAACCGTAACTAGTAAAGAAACATGCACGATCCCACAGAGTATTCCATAAATTATACATCAATGACCCATGTATACTTATAAGTAATCATCTACAATTACCCTGGTCAAGGCACTTGCGCTTTTTAAAATTTGATGGATGGACCTTTACTGCTATTTAATTTCATAAAAAATCTTGAATACAAAATTTTAAGCGATTTTATACGGTGGAAATTAGTAAGTGTAACAATGGAATACTAGCACGATTTACCGACAGTAACCCCGGATCGCGGATAGGACACTTTCAATCCCATGTAAAACTCTTTAGCACCGTAACTTATAAAGAAACTAGCATAATCCCCCCATAGATTTCCAAAAGTCATTAACAAACAACCCTTGTATACTTATAAGTAATAATTTACAATTTACTCTGGAGAATGTAATTGGGCTTTTTAAAATTTGATTGACAAATTTTTGTTACCTTTAAATTTCATAAAAAACCTAGAATATATGATTTCATGTGATTCTATCCGGTGGAAATTATCTTGTTCGTAACGCTTATTGTAAGGGTAATAATGGATTACTAACACAATTGACAGACGGTTACCCCGGATCGCGGAAGGCACACTTGCATCCTCAAGTCAAACTCTTTATCACCGTAACTTATGAATAAACTGGCATGATTCCACATAGAGCTCCACAAGTCATTCACGAATAACCCTTGTGTACTTTTAAGTAATCATCTACAATTTACACTGGACAATGTACTTGCGCTTTTTAAAATTTGATGGGCATATTTTTGTTCCCTTTTAATTTAATAAAATCCAAGAATATATAGTTCCATGCAATTTTATGGGGTGGAAATTATAGTGTTCTTAACACTTATTGTATGGGTAATAATGGAATACTAACACGAGGGAAGGACGGTTACCCCAGATCCCGGATGGGACACTTGCAATCCCAAATCGAACTCTTTATCACCGTAACTTATAAAGAAACTCTCATGATTCCACATAATGTTCCACAAGTCATTCACGAATGACCCTTGATTATTTAAAGTAATCATCTACAATTTACTCTGGACAATGTAATTGGGCTTTTCAAAATTTGATGGACGAGTTTTTATTACCTTTTAATTTTATAAAAAAACTATAATATATAATATCATACGATTATTTGCGGTGGAAATTATCATGCTCATAACGCTTGTTGAAAGGGTAATAATGGATTACTAACACGATTAACAGACGTTTACCCCGCATCGAGGACGGGAAATTTGCAATCCCATGTCAAACTGTTCATCACCGTAACTTATAAATATACTGGCATGATCTCAAATAGTGTTCCACAAGTCATTCATGAATGACCCTTGTTTACTTATACGTAATCTTCTACAATTTACAATGGACAATGTACTTGCACTTTTTAAAATTTGATTGACGGATTGTTATTACATTTTAATTTCATAAAAAACCTAGGATATATAATTTTATGCGATTCCACGCGGTGAAAATTATCGTGTTTATAATGCTTATTGAAAGGGTAGTAATAGATTACTAACACAATTGAGGGACAGTTGTAGCAGATCACAGATGGGACAATTACAATTCCAAGTCAAGCTCTTTGTCACCGTAACTTATAAATAAACTAGCATGATTCCATATAGAGTTCCACAAGTCATTCTTGAATGACCCTTGTATACTTATTGGTAATCATGTACAATTTTCATTGGACAATGTACTTGCACTTTTTAAATTTTGATGGACGGACTTTTATTACCTTTTAATTTCACAAAAAAACCTAGAATAAATAGTTTCATCTATTTTTATGTGGTGAAACATATCGTGTTGATAACGCTTATTGTAATGGTAATAATGGATTACAAACACGATGGACGGGCGGTTACCCCGGATCACAGACGGGACACTTGCAATCCCAAACCGAAATCTTTATCACCGTAACTTATATAGAAACTTTCATTATCCTACATAGAGTTCAAAAAGTCATATACGAATGACCCTTGCATAATTATAAACAGTCATCTACAATTTACTCTGGACAATGTTTTTTCAAAATTTCATGGACGTACTTTTATTACCTTTTAATTTCCTTGTACATTAGAACATATAAATTCATATGATTCAATGAGGTGAAAATTATTGTTTTCATCACAATTATAGTAAGGATAATAATGGAATACTAACAAGATTGATGGATGGTTACCCCGGATCATGAGCAGGACACCTGGAATACCAAGTCAAACTCTTTATCACTATAACTTATAAAGAAACTTGCAAGATCCCACACTGAATTCCATATATCATTCACGAATGACCCTTGTACTTGTACACTTACAAGTAATAAAAAACAATTTACTCTGGACAAAACTTGCACTTTATAAAATTTGATGGGCAGACTTTTACTACAATTCAATTTCATAAAAAATTTAAAATACATAATTTCACGTGATTTTATGCGGTGGAAATTATCATGTTCATAACCCTTATTGTAAGGGTAACAATTGAATACTAACACGATTGACGGACGGTTACCCCGAATCACTGGTGGTACACTTGCAATCCCAAGTAAAACTATTTAATACCGTAACTTATAAATAAAGTAGCGAAATTCCCGATAGAGTTCCACAAGGCATTCATGAATGACCTTTGTATACTCATAAGTAAGCATCTACAATTTACCCTGGACAATGTAATTAGGCTTTTAAAATTTTGATGGAGGAATTTTTTTACCTTTTTTCTAATAAAAAACATAGAATATATAATTTCATTCGATTCTATATGGTGGAAATTATTGTGTGGATAAATCTCATTGTAAAGTTAATAATGGACTGCTAACATGCTTGACATACAGTTACCCGAATTGCGGATGGGACACTTGCAATCCCTAGTTTTTTTTGATAGAATAGCACCCGAGGGTGGGGGTTGATATATATGGTGCCCCAAACCAAAGGAACCAGAGAAATGTATAGTAATAATTTACAGGAAGGCAACATAATTGCCTGCAAAATGAGATGTACATACTAGGCTAAGAGTTGTACACTATTAACATTATTAGGTTAGTTGCGATTCCAAAGCTACGAATCTCCACACCCCGTGTTAATTCGTATTTTGGCCAGGAAACTAACCTAAAATAGTTCCAAAAGAAGCAAATCTTTGCAAAAGTTGTTGTGACGGTGAAGTGGTATCCATGTCTGAGTCTTTCTTCTGGAATGATGAAGTCTGAGTGTTTCTTCCAGTAGAGTGAAGATCACTCGGACTGAGCAGTGGTGGAAGTAACCTACAAGAAAAATAAGATTCATTAGCAGTATCCATTCTAACTCGAGTTAATTCTAATCTGAGGCAGTTGCTGCATATCTAAATCAATAAGACCTTTGATATGCATCGGGAGATTAAGTAGATTCAAAGTCAGATTATGTGCAGAATGATATTTGGCTATTGCATCAGCAACCATATTCCCTTCCCGGGGCACAAACAAAAGTTTAGCACCACCCAGAAGATGATTAACTCGGAAAGCCTCATTAAAAACATTCCAGTGTGATGAGTATGGATCGGTAATCATTTTAACTGCTAATTGAGAATCATATTCAATAGTAACAGTTTCATCCAAGTGGCAACAATTTTGGCATGCAAATTGAACTGCCAGTATTTCAGCTAGCAAAGAGGAGTTAGCCGAGATTGATGCAAATTTAACTAGTAAGGGAGTTCCACTGTTGTTTCTTATGATTATCCCTACAGTTGCCTTATTTGGAAGCCATGATGCATCAGAGTTGATCTTAATGCATGAAATTCTTGGTTTCACCCAACAGACAGATTTTATTATCGGTTTTGGAGCGGGTCTTGGGTGGGGAATTAGGCTCTGAATGGGATGTGGTAGGCCTCTAGGGGATTTCAGATAGGTAGGATTAGCCTGCAGTGTTAACCTGGTAAGATCAAGGGCTTCCTTACAGACGTAATCTATAAAGAAAGGGGTTTGCTGAAAGAGAAATCGATTTCTTGCCTTCCAAAGGGACCAGCAAATAATAGGAGGAAGTATATTGCAAACCAGCTGGTAGCTTTTGGGCAGGTCCCCACAGTTCCAAAATGTGAAAAAAGTTTGAGCTAGGGACTGGGGATCAGTAATGTTAAAAAGCACTAAAGAAGACATATAATTCCATACAGATTTAGCCAATGAGCAAGATATGAAAAAATGTTCAATAGAATCTACATGGCAGCAGACAGGGCATTTCGATGCAAGGGAAAAACCACATGAAATAAGTATATCATCGAAAGGAAGCAAGGAGTTAAGCATCTTCCAAGTAAAAATTGATACCTTTTTCTAGAGGACAGTATTCCACAGCAGTTTAGATATCGGAGAATTACCTGTAGCCATTGTCATTACCCGATAGGCCGATTTGGAAGTAAAGTTACCTGAAAGGTCAGGTTTCCAGATGATCCTGTCATCTCTGGACTGAATTAGCTCAGCTTCCTGTAGAAATAACACAGTATCATGTTAAAGGAAAGGAGAGACCCGATTTAGAATCTCTGATTTATTCCTGATAAACTCTACCACAGTACAATATTTAAATGTTACAATTATATGCTCAGGGACAGAGTTTATTAATGGTCCGGACATACACCAATTTGCAGTCAAAAAATTGCAGGAACCTTTCCCATGAATTATAAATGAATTTTGTTCAGCCAAAAGGTTCACAGAACAGATTCTTTTCCAGGTTATAGATTTCCTATTAGAATCAGAAAAAGACCATAGCAATTTAGCCCACAGAGTATTCCCCAATTGGCATTTCCACCACAATTTAAGTGAACAAACATCTAGAATAGCTTTGATAGATCTAAACCCTAAACCACACTGAGATATTGGAGTAGCCAGATTTCCCCATTTTCTCCATATTTTGTTCCTTTTCCCTTCAGTCTCTCCCCAGAAAAACCTAGCCATTTTTTTCTCTAGGGATTTTATTATTGCTTTTGGTGGTTTTGTTACTGACCATAGATGTTGAGGCAAAGTGTACAAACAGGATTGTATTAAAATAAGTTTTCCCCCTGAACTCAGCCAATGGTTTTTCCAGTTTTGCAATAACCTGTCAACTTTTTCCATGAGTGGCTGAAAATACCTGTTAAGAGTTCTACCTTTAAAAATTGGACAACCTAGGTAAAGGAAAGGTAAGGATCCCTGTTTCATATCAAGTATTGTCCTAATCTGATTAAGTTTACCATTTGAAGCCCTTTTACTAGTATAGAAATCAGATTTATTAAAATTGAACTTTTGTCCAGAAATATATTCAAAGACATCCAAAAAGGCCTTAATCCTGATGAGATTGGATTTAGAAGCTTGCATGAAAATTATAGTATCATCCGCATACATAAGATGTGTAGCTGGTGGGGTAGTAGATGGGATTTGATAATAAGAAAGCTTATTATTTTGAATGATGAAAGAGAGGCTTCTAGAAAAAGCTTCAGAAAAAATATTAAAGAGGAAGGGAGAGAGTGGATCACCTTGCTTTATACCTCTTGAGGCCTTGAAAAAACCCACAGGGTTACCATTAATAAGTATGGAAAAGTAAGCATGGGAAAGATTAGACATGACAGCATTAAGAAATTTTCCTTTGAAACCAAATTTCATCATAACTTCCCTAAGAAAGTGCCAATTAACTCTATCAAAAGCTTTCATTAAGTCAAGTTTCAGAATACAATTAGGGATTCTAGCCTTTTTATCAATAAACCTAATAAGTTCCTGAAGGTAGATGATGTTATCCGAGATATCCCTATTTTGCATAAAAGCAGTCTGATTAGTTGAGATGAGTTTATCCATATATGGTTTAAGCCTTTCCATTAACACCTTGGAGCAAATTTATTAAGTACATTGGATAGGCTTATTGGTCTAAAATCATCAAAAGAGCTAGGGGTAGCTTTTTTTGGAATTAAGGTAATCCAAGTACTAGATATACCTCTAGGTAGTGCAGTGCCATCAATGAATTCATTTACTGCTTCAATGAGATCAGATTTTATTATAGTCCAGCATTTTAAGTAGAATTTAGAGGTAAAACCATCCGGCCCCGGACTACTATTTTTACTCAGGCCTTTAACAACTGTTTCAAGCTCAGATTCAGTGACTGGTTTGGATAATTCACAGTTGTCAATCTCAGAAATAACATTAGGGATCTGGCTGAGAAATTGTGGGTAGTAAGAAACATTAGGCACCTGATTAGGTTCCTTCAACAGGTGACTGTAATAAGCAATAGCTTCATTATTAATGTCTGGTTGAGAACTTAGCCATTGACCATCTTTATTTTTAATCTTAGTAATTTTAAGTCTGCTGTTTTTCTCTTGGACCACTTTATGAAAGAACTGAGTATTGTTATCTCCTAACCTATGCCATTTTAATTTAGATTTCTGTTTCCAAAATTTCTCCTTTTCCTTTTGAGCTCTCAGCAACAGAGCCCTTTTCTCATTTGGTTTTATTAGCTCAACAGGTGAGGGATTAAGATCAAAAGCATTTTCCTGAATTCTAAGGCTTTCCTCAGCATGTAAAATATTCGAATCAATATTCCCAAAGCAGTCTTTATTCCAATTTTTTATTTCTTTTTTCAACCTGATTAGTTTCAAAAAGAAGCCTAGTAAACCAGTTTGTCTCATTTCCTTATCCCAACATGTCTTAATTAAAGGGATAAAATCCTGCCGATTAAACCATACATTAAGAAACCTAAATGGTTTAGGACATGAATTAATCAAATTTGAAATCTGTAAAAGCAGGGGTGAATGGTCAGAAGTTTGTCTGTCCAAGATTTGGATGGAGGATGAGGGGAACTTATAGTTCCAGGATATAGTACACAATCCTCTATCCAGCCTTTTCGATGTAGGGTTTCTAAGTCTGGAATTACACCATGTAAACAAATTCCCTACTGTATCAATTTCCTGAACTCCCAAACAATTAATCCAAGTATTAAAATCTCTAATTCTACCTAGTGAGGGAGAACTAGGGCCCTTGTATTCAGTGAGTGATGTAATAGTGTTGAAGTCACCTATAAACATGGTGTCACCTATGGTAATAGGCTCCAGGTCTTTCCATAGATTCTTTCTGCCTTCCCTATTCCTAAGGGCATAAATAAAAACTACATCCATTTCAAGATTAATAGTCTGGTGCTTTATGTGAACATGTAGAAATTGCTCATTTGCAGTCAGAAGAGTAACTACCATTAGATCTGTCCACATAAGCCATATTTTACTATTAAACAGTGATAGGCCATTAGGAAAGTGCAGTTTGACCTTATATGAATCTAATTTGGAGATATCATGCATAGGTTCAATTAGGCACAACAGTTGAATCCCTAGTCAAACTCTTTATCACCGTAACTTATAAATAAACTGACATGATCCCACATAGAGTGCCACAAGTCATTCACGAATAACCCTTGTTTACTTAGAATTAATCATCTACAATTTACATAGGACAATTTACTTGCGCTTTTTAAAATTTGATGGAAGAATTTTTGTTACCTTTAAATTTCATAAAAATTCTGTAATATATAATTTCATGTTATTTTGTGCGGTTAAAATTATCGTGTTTATAACTATATTGTAAGGATAGTTATGGAATACTAACACGATTCCAGATGTTTACCCCAGATTGAGGACGGGACATTTGCAATCCCAAGCGAAACTCTTTATCATTGTAACTTATTAAGAAACTAGCATGATCCCACATAGAGTTCCAAAATTCATTCACGAATGACCCTTGTATTCTTACAAGTAGTCATCTACAATTTACTCTGGACAATATACTTGCGCTTTTTAAATTTCATGGACGGACTTTTATTGCCTTTAAATTCCATAAAAATTTAAGAACATATAAATTCATGTGATTCTATGCACTGGAAATTATTGTGTTCATAACACTTATAGTAAGTGTAATGATGGAATACTAACACGATTGAAGGATGGTTACCCCGGATTGCGGACGGGACACTTGCAATTCCAAGTCAAACTCTTTGTTACCGTAACTAGTAAAGAAACTTGCATGATCCCACATAGTATTCCATAAATTATTCACGAATGACCCTTGTATACTTATAAGTAATCGTCTACAATTACTTTGGACAATGCACTAGCTTTTTTTTATAATATGATGGATGGACTTTTAATACCATTTAATTTCATAAAAAAAATCTTGAATACATAATTTCAAGCGATTTTATGCGGAGGAAATTAGTAAGGGTAACAATGGAATACTACGGTTACCGCGGATCGCAGATAGGACACTTGCAATCCCAAGTCAACGTCTTTATCACCATAACTTATAAGGAAACTAGCATAATCCCCCATAGATTTCCACAAGTCATTCACGAATGACCCTTGTTTACTTATAAGTAATAATTTACAATTTACTCTGGACAATGTAATTGGGCTTTTAAAAATTGTATTGACGAATTTTTGTTACCTTTTAAATTCATAAAAAACCTAGAATGTATAATTTCATACGTTTCTATGCGGTGGAAATTATTATGTTCATAATGCTTATTGTAAGAGTAAAAATGGATTACTAACACGAATGACGGACGGTTACCCCGGATCATGGATGACACTTGCATTCTCAAGTCAAACTCTTTATCACTGTAACTTATAAATAAACTGGCATGATCCCACATAGAGCTCCACAAGTTATTCACGAATGACCCTTGTGTACTTATAAGTAATCATCCACAACTTACACTGGATAATGTACTTGCACGTTTTAAAATTTGATGGACATTTATTTTTTACCCTTTAATTTAATAAAATCCAAGAATATATAGTTTCATGTGATTTTATGCTGTGGAAATTATATTTTTCATAACACTTATTATAGGGGCAGTAATGAATTACCAACACGATGTATGGACGGTTACCACGGATCGCGGATGGGACACTTGCAATCTCAAATCAAACTCTTTATCATCGTAACTTATCAAGAAATTTGCATGATTCCACATAATGTTCCATAAGTCATTCACAAATGACCCTTGTATACTTAAAGTAATCATCTACAATTTACTCTGGACAATGTAATTGGGCTTTTCAAAATTTGATGGATGAATTTTTATTACCTTTTAATTTTATAAAAACATAGAATATATAATTTCACACGATTCTATGCGGTGGTAATTATCGTGTTCATAACGTTTATTAAAAGGGTAATAATGGATTGCAAACACGATTAACGGATGTTTACCCCGTATCGCGGATGGGAAACTTGCAATCCCATGTCAAAATCTTTATTACCATAACTTATAAATAAACTGGTATGATCTCAAATAGAGTTCCACAGTCATTCACGAATGACCCTTGTATACTTATAATTAATCATCTACAATTTACAATGGACAATGTACTTGCACATTTTAAAATTTGATTGACGGATTGTTGTTACCTTTTAATTTCATAAAAAAACATAGAATATATAATTTTATGCAATTCTACGCAGTGAAAATTATCTTGTTCATAACGCTTATTGAAAGCGTAGTAATAGATTACTAACACGATTGAGGGATAGTTGCACCGGATCACTGATGGGACACTTATAATCCCAAGTCAAACTCTTTATCACCCTAACTAATAAAAAATCTTACATGATCCCACATAGAGTTCCACAAGTCTTTCTCAAATGACCCTTGTATGCTTATTAGTAATCATCTACCATTTACACTCGAAAATGTACTTGTGCTTTTTAAATTTTGATTGACGGACTATTATTACATTTTAATTTGACAAAAAAACTAGAATAAATAATTTCGTGCAATTTTATGCGATAAAAATTATCGTGTTAATAACACTTATTGTAAGGGTAATACTGGAATACAAACACGATGGATAGACGGTTACCCCGTATCACAGACGAGACACTTGCAATCCCATACTAAACTCTTTCTCACTGTAACTTATAAAGAAACTAGCATGATCCCACACAGAGTTCCAAAAGTAAATCATGAATGACCCTTGTATACTTATAAATAGTCATCTACAATTATCTCTGGACTATCTACTTGCGCTTTTCAAAATTTCATGGATGAAATTTTATTACCTTTTAATTTCCTAAAACATTAGAACATATGAATTCCTGTGATTCTATGCGGTGAAAATTATTGTTTTCATCACACTTATAGTAAGGATAATAATGGAATACTAACACGATTGACGGATGGTTATCCCGGATAATGAACAGGACACTTGCAATACCAAGTCAAACTCTTTATGACCGTAACTTATAAAGAAACTGGCAAGATCCCACATTGAATTCCATAAATCAATTACAAATGACTCTTGTACACTTACAAGTAATCATCTACAATTTACTCTGGACAAAACTAGCATTTCATAAAATTTGATGGACAGACTTTTATTACCATTGAATTTCATAAAATTTGATGGACAGACTTTTATTACCATTGAATTTCGGTTTTAATGCGATTTTATACAGTGGAAATTATCATTTTCATAACCCTTATTGTAAGGGTAACAATGGAATATTAACACGATTGACAAACAGTTTCCTCAAATTGCTGGTGGTACACTTGAAACCCCAAGTCAAACTCTTTAAAACCGTAACACATAAATAAAGTAGCATAATCCCCCATAGAGTTCCACAAGTCATTCACAAATGACCCTTGTATACTTATAAGTAAGCATCTACAATTTACCCTGGACAATGCAATTGGGCTTTTTAAAATTTGATGGAGTAGTTTTTGTTAACTTTTATTCTAATAAAAAACCTAGCATATATAATTTCATGCGATTCTAGGCGGTGAAAATTATCGTGTTCATATTGCTTATTGTAAAGGTAGTAATGGACTACTAACACGATTGACGTACGGTTACCCAGATAGAGGATGGGACCCTTGCAATCCCAAGTTAAACTCTTTATAACCATAACTTATAAATAAACTGGCATAATCCCACATATAGTTCCACAAGTCATTCATGAATGACCACCCTTGTGTACTTTTATGTAATCATCTACAATTTACATTGGACAATGTAGTTGCCCCTTTTAAAATTTGATGGATGGATTTTTGTTACCTTTTAATTTCATAAAAAACCTAGAATAGATAATTTCATGCAATTTTGGGAGGTTAAAATTATTGTGATTATAACGCTTATTGTAAGGGTAGTAATGGAATAATAACATGATTCACGGACATTTACCCCGGATTGCGGACGGGACACTTGTAATCCCAAGCCAAACTCTTTGTCACTGTAACTTATAGAGAAACTGGCATGATCCCACATAGAGTTCCAAAAGTCATTCACGAATGGCCCTTGTATACTTATAAGTAGCTATCTACAATTTACTCTAGGCAATGTACTTGCACTTTTTAAAATTTTAAGGAAGAAGTTTTATCACCTCTTAATTTCATAAAAATTTTAGAACATATAAATTCATGTGATTCTATGCAGTGGAAATAATTGTGTTTATAAAAATTATATTAAGGGTAATAATAGAATACTAACACGATTGACGGGTGGTTACCTAGGATTACAGACGAGACACTTGCAATCCCAAATCAAACTCTTTATAACTGTAACTTATATAGAAACAGGCATGATGCCACATAGAATTCCATAAATCATTCTCAAATGACCCTTGTATACTTATTATTAATCATCTATAATTTACTCTGGAAAATGTACTTCCGCTTTTTAAAATTAGATGGACGGACTTTCACTGCCATTTAATTTCATAAAAAATCTAGAATGCATAATTTCATGCAATTTTATGCGGTGGAAATTATTGTGTTCATAACGCTTATTGTAAGGGAAATAATGGAATACTAACACGATTAACGGGCGGTGACTTTGGATCACAGATGGGACACTTGCAATCCCAAGTCAAAGTCTTTATCACCATAACTTATCTAGGAACTAGCATAATCCCCCATAGGATTCCACAAGTCATTCACGAATGACCCTTGTATACTTATAAGTAATCCTTTACAATTTACCCGGGACAATATAATTGGGCTTTTTAAAATTTGATTGTTGAATTTTTATTACCTTTTAATTTCATAAAAAAACCTAGAACATATAATTTCATGCGATTCAATGTGGTGGAAATCATAGTGTTCATAACGCTTATTGTAAGTGTAATCATGGAATATTAATACGACTGACAGACGGTTACCCCGAATCGCAGACAGGACACTTGCAATCCCAAGTCAAACTCTTTATCACCGTAACTTATAAAGAAACTTGCATGATCCCACATAGAATGATAGTTTTATACTTATAAGTAATCATATACATTTTACTCTCGACAATGTACTTGCACTTTTTAAAATATGATGGACGGACTTTTATTACCTTTTAATTTCATAAAAAAATCTAGAATACATCATTTCATCCAATTTTATGTTGTTGAAATTATCATGTTCATAACTCTTATTGTAAGGGTAGTAATGGAATACAAACACGATTGACGCACGGGTACCCCGGATTGCAGACGGGACACTTGCAATCTCAAGCCAAACTCTTTATCACCGTAACTTATAATGAAAATGGCATGATCCCACACAGAGTTCCAAAAGTTATTCACGAATTACCCTAGTATACTTATAAGTAGTCATCTGCAATTTACTTTCAACAATGTACTTGTGCTTTTTAAAATATCATTGATGGCATTTTATTACCTTTTAATTTCATAGAAACTTTAGAACATATAAATTCATGCAATTCTATGCGGTGGAAATTATTATGTTCATAGCGCTTACAGTAAGGGTAATAATAGAATACTAACACGATTGACAGAAGGTTACCCCGGATCGTGAATGGGACACTTGCAATCCCAAATCAAACTCTTTATCCCCGTAACTTAAAAAGAAACTGGCATGATCCCTCATAGAATTCCATAAATAATTCATGAATGACACTTGTATACTTATAAGTAATCATCTACAATTTACTCTAGACAATGTACGTGTGTTTTATAAAATTTGATGGACAAATTTTTATTACATTTTAATTTTATAAAAAACATTAAATACATAATTTCATGTGATTTATTGCGGTTAAAATTATCGTGTTTATAATGCTTATGGTAAGGGTAGTAATGGAATACTAACTCGATTACGGACGTATACCCCGGATCACGGACGGGACACTTGCAATCCCAAGTCAAGCTCTTTATCACCGTAACTTATAAAGAAACATGTATGATCCCACATAGAGTTCCAAAAGTCAATCACGAATGACCAATCTATACTTATAAGTAGCCATATACAATTTTCTATGAACAATGTACTTGCGCTTTTTGAAATTTCATTGACCAACTTTTATTACCTTTTAATTTCTTAAAAATTTTTGGACATATAAATTCATGAGATTCTATGGAATGCAAATTATTGTGTTCATAACAAATATAGTAAGGGTGATAATGGAATACTAACATGATTCACAGACATTTAGCCCGGATTGCGGACGGAACACTTGCAATCTCAAATTAAAAACTTTATCAGTGTAACTTATAAAGAAACTTGCATGATCCCACATAGAGTTCCAAATGTCATTCACGAATGACCCTTGTATACTTATAAGTAGTCATCTACAAAATTCTTTGGAAAATGTTCGTGCGCTTTCTAAAATTTCAAAGACGAACTTATACTACCTTTTAATCTCATAAAACTTTTAGAACATATAATTTCATGCGATTCTATGTAGTGAAAATTATTGTGTTCATAACAATTATTGTAAGGGTAATAATGGAATACTAACATGATTGACGGATGGTTACCCTGGATCGCGGACAGGACACTTGCTATCCCAAGTCAAACTCTTTATAACCGTAAATAATATAGAAACTCGCATGATCCCACATAGAATTCCATAAATTTTTCACGAATGACCCTCGTATACTTACGAGTAATTATCTATAATTTACTCTCGACAATGTACTTGCCTTTTTTAAAATTTGATGGACGGACTTTTACTACCATTTAATTTCATAAAAAACATGAATATATACCATCGTGCGATTTTGTGCTGTTAAAATTATCGTATTTATAACACTTATTGTAAGGTTATTAATGGAATACTAACACGATTCAAGGACGTTTACCCCGGATCGCGGACGAGACAGTGGCAATCTCAAGCCAAACTCTTTATCACTGTAACTTATAAAGAAACTTGCATGATCCCACATAGAGTTCCAAAAGTCATTCACGAATGATCCTTGCATACTTATAAGTAGTCATCTACCATTTTCTCAGGAAAATGTACTTGCACTTTTTAATATTTCATGGACGAACTTTTATTACCTTTTTATTTCATCAAAATACTAGAACATATAAATTAATGCGATTTTATAAAGTGGAAATTATTGTGTTCATAACAATTATAGTAAGGTAATAATGGAATACTAACACGATTGACAGATGGTTACCCCGGATCGCGGATGGGACACTTGCAACCCCAAGTCATACTCTTTATAACTGTAACTTATATAGAAACTGGCATGATCCCACGTAGAATTTCATAAATCATTCACAAATGATCCTTGTATACTGATAAGTAATCATCTACAATTTACTCTGGACAATGTATTTGCGCTTTTTAAAATTTGATTGGTGGACTTTCACTACCATTTATTTCATAAAAGACCTAGTGTATATAATTTCATGCAATTTTGTGCAGTTAAAATTATCGTATTTATAACGCTTATTGTAAGGGTAGTAATGGAATACTAACACGATTCACGGATGTTTACCCCGGATCGTGGATGGAAAACTCGCAATCCAAAGCCAAACTCTTTATCACTATAACTTATAGAAAAACTTGCATGATCCCACATAGAGTTCAAAAAGTCATTCGCGAATTACCATTATATACTTATAAGTAGTCATATACAATTTACTCTGGACAACGTACTTGTGCTTTTTTAAATTTCATGGATGAAATTTTATGACCTTTTAATTTCATATAACTTTTGGAACACATAAATTCATGCAATTCTATGCAATGGAAATTATTGTGTTCATAATATTAAGGGTAGTAATGGAATACTAACACGATTGATGGATGGTTACCACTGATCGCGGACGGGACACTTGCTAACCCAAGTAAAACTCTTTATAACCGTAATTTATATAGAAACTGGCATGATCCCACATACAATTCCATATATTCTTCACGAATGACCCTTTTATACTTATAAGTAATCATCTACAATTTACTTTGGACAATGTAATTGCGCTTTTTAAATTTTGATGGACGGACTTCTACTACCATTTAATTTCATAAAAAAACCTAGATTATATAACATCATGCAATTTTGTGCGGTTAAAATTATTGTATTTATAACGCTTATTGTAAGGGTAGTAATGGAATACTAACACGATTCACGGATGTTTACCCCGGATCGCGGACGGGATACACGTAATCCCAAGCCAAACTTTTTATCACTATAACTTATAAAGAAACTTTCATGATCCCGCATACTATTGAAAAAGACATTCACTAATGACCCTTGTCTACGTATAAGTAGTCATCTACAATTTTGTTTGGACAATGTACTTGCGCTTTTTAAAATTTCATGGACGAACTTATGCTACCTTTTAATCTCATAAAATTTTTATAACATATAAATTCGTGTGATTCTATAGAGTGGAAATTATTGTGTTCATAACAATTATAGTAAGGGTGATAACGGAATACTAACACGATTGATGGATGGTTACCCCGAATCGTAGATGGGACACTTGCAATCCCAAGGCAAACTCTTTATAACCGTAAATAATATATAAACTGGCATGATCAATTATAGATATCCATAAATCTTTCACGAATTACCCTTGTATACTTATGAGTAATCATCTGCAATTTACTCTAGATAAGTACTTGCACTTTTTAATATTTAATAGACGGACTTTTACTACCATTTATTTTCATAAAAAATATAGAATATATAACATCATGTAATTTTGTGCGGTTAAAATTATCGTATTTATAACGCTTATTCTAAGGGTAGTATTAGAATACTAACACGATTCATGGACGTTACCCCGGATCGTGGACGGGACACTTGCAATCCCAAGCCAAACTCTTTATAAAGAAACTTGCATGATGCCACATAGAGTTCCAAAAGTCATTTACGAATGACCCTTGTATACTTATAGGTTGTAATCTACAATTTACTCTGGACAATGTACTTGCAGTTTTTAAAAGTCCATGGAAGAAATTTTATTACCTTTTAATTTCATAAAACATTTAGAGCATATTAATACATGTGATTCTATGAAATGGAAATTATTGTATTTATAACAATTATAGTAAGGGTAATACTGGAATACTAACATGATTCTTGGACGTTTACCCTGAATCGCCGACAGGACATTTGCAATTCCAAAAAAACACTTTATCAGTGTAACTTATAAAGAAACTTGCATGATCCCACATAGAGTTCCAAAAATAATTCACGAAAATTTATAAGTAGTCATCTACAAATTTCTTTGGACATTGTTCTTGCGCTTTTTAGAATTTACCTATACTACCTTTTCATCTCATAAAACTTTTAGAATATATAATTTCATACGATTCTGTGCAATGAAAATTATTGTGTTCATAACAATTATAATAAGGGCGATAATGGAAAACTAATACGATTAACAGATGGATACCCCAGATTGCGGAAAGGACACTTTCAATCCAAAATCAAACGCTTTATAATCGTTAATAATATAGAAACTAGCATGATCCCACATAAAATTCCATAAATCTTTCACGAATGACCCTCGTATACTTATTAGTAATCATGTACAATTTACTCACGGTAATGTACTTGCACTTTTTAAAATTTGATGGACGGACTTTTACTACCATTTAATTTCTTAAAAAACCTATAATATATAACATCATGCAGTTTTGTGCAGTTAAAATTATCATATTTATAATGCTTATTGTAAGGGTAGTAATGTAATACAAACACGATTGATGGATGGTTACCCCAGATGGCGGACGGGACACTTGCAATCCCAAGTAAAACTCGTTATAACTGTAACTTAAATAGAAACAGGCATGATCCCACATACAATTCCATAAATTCTTCACAAATGACCCTTTTATACTAATAAATAATCATCTACAATTTACTTCGGACAATGTACTTGCGCTTTTAAAAATTTGATGGATGGACCTCTACTACCATTTAATTTCATAAAAAACCTAGATTATATAACATCATGCAATTTTGTACGGTTAAAATTATTGTATTTATAATGCTTATTGTAAGGGTAGTAATGGAATACTAACAGGATTCACGGATGTTTAACCCGGATTGCGGACGGGACACTCGCAATCCCAAGCCAAACGTTTTATCACTATAACTTATAAAAAAGACTTGCATGATCCCACATAGAGTTCCAAAATTCCTTCACTAATGACCCTTGTATACTTATAAGTGGTCATCTACAATTTTCTTTGGACAATGTACTTGCACTTTTTCAAGTTTCATGGAAGAACTTGTACTACCTTTTAATCTGATAAAACTTTTAGAACGTATAAATTTGTGTGATTCTATGCAGTGGAAATTATTGTGTTTATAACAATTATAGTTAGGGTAGTAATGGAAGACTAACATGATTGTCGGATGGTTACCCCGAATCGAAAACGGGACACTTGCAATCCCAAGGCAAACTCTTTATAACCGTAAAAAATATAGAAACTGGCATGATCTAACATAGAATTCCATAAATCTTTCACGAATGACCATTGTATACTTATGAGTAATTATCTACAATTTACTCTAGACAATGTACTTGCACTTTTTAAAATTTGATGGACGGACTTTTACGACCATTTATTTTCATAAAAAACCTAGAATATATAACCTAGAATCGAAAACGGGACACTTGCAATCCCAAGGCAAATACTAATACGATTCATGGACGTTTATCCCGGATCGGACGGGACACTCGCAATCCCAAGCCAAACTCTTTATCAGTATAACTTATAAAGAAACTTGCATGATCCCACATGGTGTTCCAAAAGTCATTCACAAATGACCCCGTATACTTAGAGGTAGTCATCTACAATTTTATCTGGACAATGTACTTGCCCTTTTTAAAATCTCATGGAGAAAATTTTATTACCTTTTAATATCATAAAAGATTTAGAACATATTAATATATGTGATTCTATGATTTGGAAATTATTGTGTTCATAACAATTAAAGAAAGGGTAATAATGGAATACTAACACGATCCTTGGACGTTTACCCCAGATTGTGGACGGGACACTTGCAATCCCAAACCAAACACTTTATCAGTGTAACTTAAAAGGAAACTTCCATGATCCCACATAGAGTTCCAAAAGTCATTCACGAATGACCCTTATATACTTATAAGTAGTCATCTACAAATTTCTCTGGACAATGTACTTACGCTATTTCAAATTTCATGGACGAACTTTTATTACCTTTTAATTTCATAAAAAAATTAGAACAAATAATTTCATGTGATTCTATGCAATTGAAACTACTGTATTCATAACAATTATAGTAAGGGTAATAATTGAATACTAACACGATTGACAGATGGTTACCCCAGATCGCAGACGGGACACTTGCAATCTCAAGTAAAATTCTTTGTAACCGTAACTTATATAAAAATTGGCATGGTCCCACATACAATTCCATAAATTCTTCACAAATGACTCTCTTATACTTATAAGTAATCATTTACAATTTACTCTTTACAATGTACTTGCGCTTTTTAAAATTTGATGGACGGATTTCTACTGCCATTTAATTTCATAAAAAATCTAGATTATATAACATAATTTTGTGCGGTTAAAATTATTGTACTTATAGCGCTTATTGTAAGGGTAGTAATGGAATACTAACACGATTCACGTATGTTTACCCCGGATTGCGGACAGGACACTCGCAATCCCAAGCCAAACTTTTTATCACTATAACTTATAAAGAAACTTGCATGATCCCACATAGATTTCAAAAGTCATTCACTAATGATCCTTGTATACTTATAAGTAGTCATCTACAATTTTCTTTGGACAATGTACTTGCGCTTTTAAAATTTTCATGGACGAACATGTACTACCTTTTAATCTCATAAAACCTTTAGAACATATATTTTCGTGTGATTCTATGCAGTGGAAATTATTGTGTGCATAACAAGTATACTAAGGGTAATAAAGGAATACTAACACGATTGACGGATGGTTACCCCGAATCGCAGATGAGACACTTGCAATCCCAAGGCAAACTCTTTATAACCATAAATAATATAGAAACTGGCATGATCCATCATAGAATTCCATAAATCTCACAAATGACCCTTGTATAATTATGAGTAATCATCTACAATTTACACTAGACAATGTACTTGCACTTTTTAATATTTGCTCAGATTTTTACTACAATTTAATTTCATAAAAAACATAGAATATATAACATCATGTGATTTTGTGTGGTTCAGATTACCGTATTTATAACACTTATTATAAGGGTAGTATTGGAATACTAACACGATTCATGGACGTTAACCCCGGATCGTGGACGGAACACTTGCAATCCCAAGCCAAACTCTTCATCATTGTAACTTATAAAGAAACTTGCATGATCCCACATAGAGTTCCAAAAGTCATTCACGAATGACCCTTATGTACTTGTAGATAGTCATCAACAATTTACTCTGGACAATGTACTTGCACTTTTTAAAATTTCATGGACGAATTTTTATTACCTTTTAATTTTATAAAAATTTTAGAACAAATTAATATATGTGATTCTATGAAATGGAAATTATTGTGTTCATAACAATTATAGTAAGGGTAATAATAGAATACGAACACGATTCTTGGAAGTTTACCCCGGATCATGGACAGGACACTTGCAATCCAAAAACAAACACTTTATCAGTGTAACTTATAAAGAAACTTGCATGATCCCAAATAGAGTTCCAAAAATCATTCACGAATGACCCTTGTATACTTATAAGTAGTCATCTACAAATTTCTCTGGAGAATGTTCTTGCGCTTTTTAAAATTATATAGACGAACTTATACTACCTTTTAATCTCATAAACTTTTAGAATATATAATTTCATGTGATTCTATACAGTGGAAATTATTGTGTTCACAACAATTATAGTAAGGGCAATAATGGAATACTAACACGATTGATGGATGGATACCCCAGATTGTGGAAAGGACACTTTCAATACGAAATCGAACTCTTTATAACCGTAAATAATATAGAAACTGGCATGATCCCACATGAAATTCCATAAATCTTTCACGAATAACCCTTGTATACTTATTAGCAATCATCTAAAATTTACTTAGGACAATGTACTTGCACTTTTTAAAATTTAATGGACGGACTTTTACTACCATTTAATTTCATAAAAAACCTAGAATATATAACATCATGCAATTTTGTGCGGTTAAAATTATCGTATTTATAACGCTTATTGTAAGGGTAGTAATGGAGTACTAACATGATTCAAAAACGTTTACCCCGGATCGCGGATGGGATACTTGCAATCCCAAGCCAAACTCTTTATCAATGTAACTTATAAAGAAACTAGCATGATCCCACATAGAGTTCCAAAAGTCATTCACGAATGACCCTTGTATACTTATAAGTAGTCATCTACCATTTTCTGTGGAAAATATACTTGCGCTTTTGAAAATTTCATGGACAAACTATTATTACCTTTTAATTTCATCAAAATTTTAGAATATACAAATTCATGTGATTCTAAGCAGTTGAAATTATTGTGTTCATAACCATTGTAGTAAGGTAATAATGGAATACTAACACGACTGACAAATGGTTACCCCGAATTGCGGACGGGACACTTGCAATCCCAAGTCAAACTCTTTATAAATGTAACTTATATAGAAACTAGCATGATCCCAAATAGAGTTCCATAAATAATTCAGAAATGACCCTCATATACTTATAAGTAATCATCTACGATTTACTTTGGACAATATACTTGTGCTTTTTAAAATTTGATGGGCAGACTTTTACAACCACTTAATTTCATAAAAAAACCTAGTATATATAATTTCATGCGATTTTGTGCGGTTAAAATTATCCTTTTTAGAACACTTAGAGTAATGGTAGTAAGGGAATACTAACACGACTCATGGATGTTTACCCTGGATCATGGATGGGAAACTCGCACTCCCAAGCCAAACACTTTATCACTATAACTTATAAAGAAACATGCATCATCCCACATAGAGTTCCAAAAGTCATTCAAGAATGACCATTTTATAGTTATAAGTAGTCATCTACAATATACTCTGGACAATGTAGTTGCCATTTTTAAAATTTCGTGGACGAACTTTTATTACCTTTTAATTTCATAAAAACTTTAGAATACATAATTTCATGCGATTCTATGCAATGGAAATTATTGTGGTCATAACAATTATAGTTAGGGCAATAATTGAATACTAACACGATTAACGGATGGTTACCCCAGATCGCGGATGGGACACTTGCAATCCCATGTAAAACTCTTTATAAAAGTTACTTATATAGAAACTGGCTTGATCCCGCATACAATTCCATAAATTCTTCACAAATGACCCTTTTTTTAATGTAATCATCTACAATATACTTCGGACAATGTACTTGCGCTTTTTAAAATTTGATGGACGGACTTCTACTACCATTTAATTTCATAAAAACCTTAGATTATATAACATCATGTGATTTTGTGCAGTTAAAATTATTGTATTTATAACGCTTATTGTAAGGGTAGTTATGGAATACTAACACGATTCACGGATGTTTAACTCGGATCGCAGATGGGACACTCGCAATCCCAAGCCAAATGTTTTATCACTATAACTTAAAAAAAGACTTGCATGTTCCCACATAGAGTTCCAAAAGTCATTCACTAATGACCCTTGTATACTTATAAGTAGTCATCTACAATTTTGTTTGGGCAATGTACTTGCACTTTTTAAAGTTTCATGGACGAACTTTTACTACCTTTTAATCTCATAAAACTTTTAGAACATATAAATTCGTGTAATTCTATGATGTGGAAGTTATTGTGTTCATAACAATTATAGTAAGGGTAGTAATGGAATACTAACACGATTGACGAATAGTTTCCCCAGATCATGGACGGGCCGATTGAAATCCCAAAGCAAACTCTTTATAACCATAAAAAATATAGAAACTGGCATGATCCCACATAGAATTCCATAAATCATTCATGAATGACCCTTTTATACTTATAAGTAATCGTCTACAATTAACTCTGGACAATGTACTTGTGCATTTTAAAATTTGATGGATGGACTTTTACTACCATTTAATTTCATAAAAAACCTAAAACATATAATTTCATGCAATTATGTGGGGTTAAAATTATCATGTTTATAACGCTTATTGTAAGGGTAGTAATGGAATACTAAAACGATTCATGGACATTAACCCGGATCGCGGACGGGACACTTGTAATTCCAAGCCAAACTCTTTATCACTGTAACTTATAAAAAAACTTGCATGATCCCACGTAGAGTTCCAAAAGTCATTCACGAATGACACTTGTATACTTATAGGGAGTCATCTACAATTTACTCTGGACAATGTACTTGCGTTATTTATAATTTCATGGACGAACTTTTATTACCTTTTATATTCATAAAAAATTTATAACATATAAATTCATGTGATTCTATGCGGTGGAAATTATTGTGTTTATAACAATTATCGTAAGGATAATAATGTAATACTAACACGATTGATGGATAGTTACCCCGGATCGTGGAAGGTACACTTGCAATCCTTTGTCCAACTCTTTATCACCATAACTTATAAAGAAACTGGCATCATCCCACATAGAATTCCATAAACCATTCATGAATAACCCTTGTATACGTATAAGTAATCATCTACAATTTACTCAGGACAATGTACTTCCGTGTATAAAAGTTTTATGGACGGACTTTTACTACCATTTAATTTCAAAAAAATCAAGAATACATAATTTTATGCGGTTGAAATTATCATGTTCATAACGCTTATTGTTGGGGTAACAATGGAATACAAACACAATTGACAGACAGTTACCCCGAATTACTGATGGGACACTTGCAATACCAAATCAAACTCTTTATCACCGTAACTTATAAAGAAACTGGCATGATCCCACATAGAGTTCCATAAATCATTCATGAATGACCCTTGTATACTTATAAGTAATCATCTACAATTTACCTAGGACAATGTAATTGGGCTTTTTAAAATTTGATGGAGGGATTTTTATTACCTTTTAATTTCATTAAAAACCTAGAATATATAATTTCATGCGATTCTATGCATGGAAATTATCGTGTTCATAACACTTATTGTAAGGGTAGTGATGGATTACTAACACGATTGACAGACAGTTACCCCGGATTGCGGATGGGACACTTGCAATCCCAAGTCAAACTCTTTATCACCGTAACTTATAAATAAACTGACATGATCCCTCATAAAGTTCCACAATAATTTACGAATAACCCTCGTGTACTTATAAGTAATTATCCACAATTTACATAAGACAATGTACTTGCGCTTTTTAAAATTTGAAGGAAGGAATTTTTTTACTTTTTAATTTCATAAAAATCCTAGAATATATAATTTCATGCGATTTTGTGTAATTATCATGTTTATAACTATTATTGTAAAGGTAGTAATGGAGTACTAACACGATTCCAGGATGTTTACCCCATATCACGGACGAGACACTTGCAATCCCAAGCCAAACCTTTTACCACTATAACTTATAAGGAAACTTGCATGATCCCACATAGAGTTCCAAAAGTTATTCACATATATTCTTAAACGTAGTCATCTACAATTTACTCTGGACAATATACTTGCGCTTTTTAAATTTTGTGGACGGACTTTTATTACCTTCAAATTTCATAAAATATTTATAACATATAAACTCATGCGATTTTATGCAATGGAAATTATTGTGTTCGTAACACTTATAGTAAGGGTAATAATGAAATACTAACACGATTGACAGACGGTTACCCCGGATTACGGATGGGACACTTTCAATCCCAAGTCAAACTCTTTATCACCGTAACTTATAAAGAAACTAGCATAATCGCCCATAGATTCCCACAAGTCATTCACGAATGACCCTTGTATACTTATAAGTATTAATTTACAATTTACTCTGGACAGTGTAATTGGGCTTTTTAAAATTTGATTGACGAATTTTATTACCTTTTAATTTCATAGAAAACCTAGAATATATAATTTTATGAAATTCTATGCGGTAGAAATTATCGTGTTCATGACGCTTATTGTAAGGGTAATAATGGACTACTAACACAATTGACAAACGGTTACCTCGGATCGCGGATGGAACACTTGTAATCCCAAGTCAAACTCTTTATCACTGTAACTTATAAATAAACTGGCATGATGCCACATAGAGCTCCACAAGTCATTCACAAATGACCCATGGGTATTTATAAGTAATCATCTACAATTTCATGAGATTTTATGCGGTGGAAATTATCGTATTCATAACTCCTATTGTGTGGTTAATAATGGAAAACAAACACAATTGACGGACAGGTACCCGAATCGCAGACGGGACACTTGCAATCCCAAACCAAACTCTTTATCAATGTAACTTATAAAGAAACTATTATGATCCCACATAGAGTTACAAAATTCATTCACGAATGACCCTAGTATACTTATGAGTATTCATTTGCAATTTACTCTTGACAATGTACTTGAGTTTTTAAAATTTCATTGACACACTTTATTACCTTTTAATTTCATAAAAGTTCATATGATTCTATGTGGTGGAAATTATTGCGTTCATAGCACTTATAGTAAGGGTAATAATGGAATACTAACACGATTGACAGATGGTTACCCCAGATCGTGGACGAGGCTTGCAATCCCAAGTCATACTCATTATCATCGTAACTTATAAAGAAACTGGCATGATCCCACGTAGAATTCCATAAATGATTCACGAATGACCCTTGTATACTTATAAGTAATCATCTACAATTTACTCCAGACAATCTACTTGTGCTTTTTAAAATTTGATGAACGAATTTTTATTACATTTTAATTTCATAAATAACCTAGAATATATAATTTCATGCGATTTATTGCGGTTAAAATAATTGTGTTTATAATGCTTATTGTAAAGGTATTAATGGAATACTCACGATTCATTGACGTTTACCCTGGATCGTGGACGGGGCACTTGCAATCCCAAACCAAACTCTTTATCCTATAACTTATAAAGAAACTTGCATGATCCCACATAGAGTTCCAAGAGTCATTCACGAATGACCCTTGTATTGTTATAAGTAGTCATCTACAATTTTCTATGGACAATGTATTTTCACTTTTTAAAATTTCATGGATGAAATTTTATTACCTTTCATTTTCAAAAATATTTCTGAACATATAAGTTCATGTTATTCTATGAAATTGAAATTAATGTGTTCATAAAAATTATAGTAAGGGTAATAATGGTATAATAACACGATTGACGGATAGTTACCCCGGATTGCGGACAGGACACTTGCAATCCCAAGTCAAACTCTTTATAACCGCAACTTATATAGAAACTTGCATGAGCCCACATAGAATTCCATAAATCATTCACGAATGACCCTTTTATACTTATAAGTAATCATCTACATATTACTCTGGACAATGTACTTGCGCATTTTAAAATTTGATGGACAGACTTTTACTACAATTTAATTTCATAAAAAACCTAGAATATTTAACATCATGTAATTTTGTGCGGTTAAAATAATCGTATTTATAATGCTTTTTGTAATGGTAGTAATGGAATACTTATACGATTCACGAACGTTTACCCCGGATCGCGGACGGGACACTCTTAATCCAAAGCAAAACTCTTTATCACTGTAACTTATGAAGAACATGCATGATCCCACATAGAGTTCAAAAAGTCATTTACCAATAACCCTTGTATACTTATAAGTAGTCATATACAATTTTCTCTGGACAATGTACTTGCCCTTTTTAAAATTTCATGGACGAACCTTTAATACCTATTAAGTTCATAAAAATTTTAGAACATATACATTTATGCGATTCTAATTCATGGAAATTATTGTGGTCATAACAGTTATAGTAAGGGTAATAATGGAATACTAACACGATTGATGTATGGTTACCCCGGATCGCAGACGGGACACTTGCAATCCCAAGTCAAACTCTTTATAACTGTAACTTATATTTAAAATTGCATAATCCCACATAGAATTTCATAAATCATTCACGTAAGACCCTTTTATACTTATAAGTAGTCATCTGCAATTTTCTCTGGACAATGTACTTGCACTTTTTAAAATTTTCATGGATGAACTTTTATTATCTTTTAATCTCATAAAAATTTTAGAACATATAAATTCATGCAATTCTATGCAGTGGAAATTATTGTGTTCATAACAGTTATAGTAAGGGTAGTAACTGAATACTAACACGATTGACGGATGGTTACCCTGGATCGCGGACGGGACACTTGCAATCCCAAGTCAAACTCTTTGTAAACGTAGATTATATAGAAATTTGCATTATCTCATATAGATTTCCATAAATCATTCATGAATGACCCTTTTATACTTATAAGTAGTCATTTTCAATTTACTATTGACAATGTACTTGCGATTTTTGAAATTTCGTTAACGGAATTTTTTTACCTTTTAATTTCATAAAAAAATTTAGAACATATAAATTCATGCAATTCTATGCAGTGGAAATTATTTTGTTCATAGCGCTTATAAGAATGGTAATAATGGAATACTAACAAGTTTGATGGATGGCTACCCAGATCGTGGATGGGACACTTGCAATCCCAAGTCAAATCTTTATCACCGTAACTTATGTAGAAACTGGCATGATCCATAGAATTCCATAAATCATTCGAGAATGAACCTTGTATACTTATAAGTAATCATCTACAATTTATTCTAGACAATGTATTTGCGCTTTTTAAAATTAGATGGACGAATTTTTATTACATTTTAATTTCATAAAAAAACCTAGAATATAAATTTCATGCGATTTATTGCGGTCAAAATTATCATGTTTATAATGCTTATTGTAAGGGTAGTATTGGAATACTAACACGATTCAAGGACGTTTACCCCAGATTGCGGACGGGACACTTGCAATCCCAAGTCAAACTCTTATCACTATAGCTTTTAAAGAAACTTGCATGATCCCACATAGAGTTCCAAAAGTCATTCACGAATGACCCTTGTATACTTATAAGTTGTCATCTACAATTTTCTATGGACAATGTACTTGTGCTTTTTAAAATTTCATGGGCAAACTTTTATTACCTTTTAATTTCATAAAAATTTTAGAACATATAAATTCATGCGATTCTATGCAATGAAAATTATTGTGTTCATAACTATTATAGTAAGGGTAATAATGGAATACTAACACGATTGACGGATGGTTACCCCCGATCGCGGACGGCACACTTGCAATCCAAAGTCAAACTCTTTACAATCGTAACTTATATAGAAACTAGCATGATCCCACATAGAATTCCATAAATCATTCACGAATGACCCTTTTATACTTAGTAATCATCTAAAATTTAGTGAGGACAATGTACTTGCGCTTTTTAAAATTTGATGGACAGCCTTTTACTACCATTTAATTTCATAAAACACCTAGAATATATAACATCATGCAGTTTTGTACGTTTAAAATTATTGTTTTAATAATGCTTATGGTAAAGTAGTAATGGAATACTAACACGATTCACGGACGTTTACCCCGGATCATGGACGGGAAACCTTTAATCCCAAGCCAAAAATTTTACTACTGTAACATATAAAGAAACTTGCATGATCCCACACAGATTTCGAAAAGTCATCACGAATAACCCTTGTATATATATAAGTAGTAATCTACAATTTTCTCTTGACAATGTATTTGCGCTTTTTAAAATTTCATGGGTGAACTTTTATTACCTTTTAATTTCATAAAAATTTTAGAACATATAAGTTCATGCGATTCTATGCAGTAGAAATTATTATGTTCATGACTATTATAGTAAGGGTAATATTGGAATGCTAACACGATTGCCGGATAGTTACCCCGGATTGCGAACGGGACACTTGCAATCCCAAGTCAAACTCATTATAACTGTAACTTATATAGAAACTGGCATGATCCCACATAGAATTCCATCAATCATTCACGAATGACCCTTGTATACTTATAAGTAATCATCTATAATTTACTATGGACAATGTACTTGCGCTTTTAGAATTTGATGGACGGACTTTTACTACAATTTAATTTCATAAAAAATATGGAATATATAACTTCATGTGATTTTGTGCGGTTAAAATTATCGTGTTTATAACGCTTATTGTAAGGGTAGTAATGGAATACTTACATGATTCACGGACGTTCACCCTAGATCGCGGACGGGACACTTTTAATCCCAAGCTAAACTCTTTATCACTGTAACTTATAAAGAAACTTGCATGATCACACATAGAGTTCCAAAAGTCATTCACGAATGACCCTTGTATACTTATAATGAGTCATCTTCAATTTTCTCTGGAAAATGTACTTACGTTTTTTAATGTTTCATGGGCAAACTTTTATTACCTTTTAATTTCATAAAAATTTTAAAACATATAAATTCATGTGATTCTAGGCAGTGGAAATTATTGTGTTCAAAACCATTATGGTAAGGGTAATAATGGAATACTAACACGATTGACAGATGGTTACCCCGGATCACGGACGGGACACTTTCAATCCCAAGTCAAACTCTTTATAACTGTAACTTATATAGAAACTGGCATAATCCCACATAAAGTTCCATAAATCATTCACGAATGACGCTTGTATACTTATAAATAATCATTTACAATTTACTCTAGACAATGTACTTGCGCTATTTAAAATTTGATGGACGGACTTTTACTACCATTATATTTCATAAAAAATCTAGAATACTTATTTTCATTCAATTTTATACGGTGGAAATTATTGTGTTCATAACGCTTATTGTAAAGGTAACAATGTATTACTAACACGATTGACGGACGGATACCCCAAATCGCAGATGGGACACATTCAATCCCAAGTCAAACGGTTTACCACCGTAACTTATAAAGAAACTAGCATAACCCCCCATAGAGTTCCACAATTCATTCATGAATGACCCTTGTATACTTATAAGTAATCATTTACAATTTACTCTGGACAATATAATTGGGTTTTTTAAAATTTGATTGACGAATCTTTATTACCTTTTAATATTATAAAAAAACCTAGAATATATAATTTAATGAGATTCTATGCGGTGAAAATTATAGTGTTCATAATGCTTATTGTAAGGGTAATAGTGGATTTTTAACATGATTGACGGACGGTTACCCCAGATCGGGGACGGGACACTTGCAATCCCAAGTCAAACTCTTTATCACCTAAACTTATAAAGAAACTCGCATGATCCCACATAGAATTCCATAACTCATTCACGAATGACCCTTGCATACTTATAAGTAATCATGTACAATTTACTCTGGACAATGTACTTGGACTTTATAAATTTTGATGGATGGACTTTTGTTACCATTTAATTTCATAAAAAATCTAGAATAGATAATTTCATGCAATTTTTTGTTGTGCAAATTATCGTGCTCATAACTCTTATTGTTAGGATGGTAATGGAACACAAACACGATTAACGGACGGTTACCCCAGATAGCGGACGGAACACTTCCAATCCCATGCCAAACTCTTCATCACTGTAACTTATAAAGAAACTGGCATGAGCCCACATAGAGTTCCAAAAGTCATTCACGAATGACCCCTGTATACTTATAAGTAGTCATCTACAATTTACTCTGGACAATGTACTTGCACTTTTTAAAATTTCATGGACGGGCTTTTATTACCTTTTAATTTCATAAAAACTTTGGTACATATAAATTTATGCGATTCTATGTACTGGAAATTATTGTCTTAATAACGCTAATAGCAAGGGTAATAATAGAATTCTAACACGATTGACAGATGGTTACCCCGGATCGTGGACGGGACACTTGCAATCCCATGCCAAACTTTTAATCACCGTAACTTATAAAGAAACTGGTATAATCCCACATAGAATTTTATAAATCATTCACGAAGGACCCTATATACATATAAGTAATCATCTAAAATTTACTATGGAGAATGTACTTGAGCTTTTTATAATATGATCGATGAAATTTTACTACCATTTATTTTCATAAAAAATCTAGAATACATAATTTCATGCAATTTTATGCGGTGAAAATTATCGTGCTCATAACGCTTATTGTAAGGGTAACAATGGAATACTAACACGATTGATGGACGGTTACCCCGGATCGCGGATGAGACACTTTCAATCCCAAGTCCACTCTTTATCACCGTAACTTATAAAGAAACTAGAATTATCCCGAATAGAGTTCCACAAGTCATCCTCAAGAACTTTTCACTAGTCTTTGGTCCTCATCTAGAAGACCATTATAGAAATAGTAGACCAAGTCTCCCTTCATATAGCCATTGTACGGACAACTCACAGGAAGCCTTTTGGACCTCTCCCAATAGTCAAAAAGGGACTCTTCATGCCATTGGAGGATTTTGCTTACATCCTTCTTCAAAGCAGCGGACTTCGAGGCCAGGAAGTACTTGGCTAGAAATTTCGTTTCCAAGTTAAGCCAACTTTTGATGCTCTTGGGTGGAAGGTAGTAGAGTCAATCCCTTGCACCATCCCTTAATGTGAATGGTAATGCATTCAACTTGTAGAAGTGTTCATCTACTACATGGGAAACCGTACCACCAAACAAAAAAGGAACTCGGTGAGATGCTTATTGGCATTTTCCCCTTGCCTACCAAGGAAAATAGGTAGCATATTTATAAACCTGATCTTGAGCTTGAAGTGCTCATTCAATCCAACCAAAGGATACTCAATGCACATTGGTTATTGGTCAAGGTTGGGAGCCATAATGTCCCTCAATAAGGCTTGCCCTAGAGGAATCTCCCTTCCTTGGAGAGGAGAAGCTCTTCCTTGGAGAGAAGGATGTTGAGGTTCTCATCCCAAAATGGTACCTTCATGCTCATCTTGATGTTCCATGGATGTAGAATTATCCAAAAAATGGTAACTAGGAGGAGTGTTATTAACACTTTCCAAAGAAATCTTCCTAGCCCATCTCAAATTCAACTCTAACTCGGGATCGTAGTGTAGGGGTTCTTGTGAAGAGGATCGTGCACGAACAATACACCAAGAACTCAAATAATACGTCTCCAAGCCAAGTGAAAATGGAAAGTCAACTAAGAAAACATGATAAAAGCAAACTAATAATTATTTACAAATGGCACATAATCACTCATAATGTGCCCAAATGCTTAAAAATAAACGCTTCTTCCCCGGAAGCGGTGCCTAAATTTGGGAGGTCATCGCCGTACCTCTCAAAGTTAATATTTATTAGCCCTAATGCTTCCTATCTACAATTAAGTAGATAATGGAATGTTGGGGTCGTCCAAGAACAAGAGGGATCTTTTCATGTGTTAAAACATATAGAGCGGAAAACATACTAGGCATAGATATATATATATATATAGAGAGAGAGAGAGAGATATATATATATATATAGATACATATAAAGGCATATAAAGGAGGGGGGTTGGTTGGTTTTTTGTCCTAAGTTATAAAATTGAAAAAAAAAAGTTAACTTAACTAATGAGGAAGTTAAATATGCAAAGCATGCAACAAAAACTAAGAGGTGATTAAACCAACAATTAATGGAACCTTGGGCGCAATTGACATCCACTTCCAAGCCTCTTATCTATCATTGAACATGAAACCTATTTTTACTTTCACTAGTTATTGTGAAGACTAAACTTCTATCCTTCTTAGTTAGTAGTTTTGCAAGAGTAAATTCGACATCTCTTGTCAAACCTCACCAATGAATCCCTTAGCCAAAACATGACTAAAAGTATCCCATTGATGTTATTGAACATGAAGAATCAACAAACTTGGCAACACTTATAAACATTACACCGTGTCTAAGCATTTAACAAATCTATGCATTTACACAAGATTTGTCAAGAATGTTCAACGTTCATAGAAATATCTCATTTGCTACAAGGAATAAATATGACAAAGATTTCAACATCATCATATTTATTTCAATTAAACACAATCAAAAGCTCTAACTCATACTCTTGGATTCCTATCAAGGAAAGGGGAAATCAACCCATTTCCCCAAACCCTAACAAGCATATCATACAAGTACTTCATATACTAAATCTTTTAAGAACATTAATGACATTAAAAAACACATTCAATGCTCCATTAATGCATAGTAATAAGAGTATTAAATAGGCTACAACTTTTTCTTAATACATGGGCTTGGAATCCTTAGTCAATTGCTCCCAAGAACTAGATTTAGGTACTGAAATCCATAATAATCAACAACAATAATCCAAACATGAACAAATATTTAAACAAGATGAAAAAGGGTAAAAACCCAGGGTTTGCTGGTAGAAATTCGGGAAGAAGATAAGTGAGGAAAAAGAAAAGATAGGATGCTATTTATAGTTCAAAAAGAAAGACAATCCTATTCTGGCCACGCATTCATTGCGAGCAGCAATGGGTTCATTGCGGCTCGTGACGGGAGCTCGGAAATAGAACTTGTCTTCTTTTACTTCTCCTAGTCTCAAACTCCCTTTCTTCACAACAAGTTTCTTCCATTATTCAATTCTTTAAATCTTCAAAGCAAGTCCTTAAAGTCTTCAAAAGTTGATCTTCAACGGCCTTTGGTCTTCAAGTCTTGATGTTGTTTCCTTGTCACACAAAATCCACTTAGAAAAGGTAAAATAGCACAAAAGTTTCTTTTACCTCCCCTAACAGAATTTCATAGTAAAAAACAGGCTCCTGATGACAAAAGACTGCAAAGGTGATCCCAAAAAGTCCCAAAATATGCACATAAAATGGACACATCATCCTTGCCTCTCAGTTATCTCCAAAATTCCCAAGGGAAAATGGCATCCCCAGTCATTGTGTCCTCAGGACGTCTCTTCCGTACCTCCACCCAAAAGTGTAGTCCACCCCCCTGTGTGTCATTGTGTATTATTTGTCGTCAAGATGAAATTTGATCTCCCAATTTCCATCCTTATCTGTGACTTGCTATAGAGTAGCCAGGCTCTCTAAAGTCACTTGGATGTAGGTCTTTGAATTCTTCTCGAGGAACCCCTCTGGGCCTACCCTTCCTTATAGATAGGTAACGGGCTCGAGTAAGCCTAGAGTCTCTAAGATGTCTTTCCATGCAAATCCAGCCTCTAATATACTCCTCTTTGGCTCTCTTAAATGTCTGCCCCTCCGGGCTATAGTCCAATGATGTTGGTCAATCCCATGAATTCTTCAGTCACGAACATGGGGTTGCAAGGAATGGGAGACATTGGCTCGTGGTTGGAACACTTTTTCAGTTTCTTCCTTTTCTTGCCCTGTGAGGACTTCACTTTCTCCGACACACTCTTTTTTAGAGGCATTCTAACACAATAAAGGAAAAGTGGTAATGTGATCATCAACAAGGGCATGGCCAACAATATCATTCAACAATAAAGTTCCTCCTAAATAGGCTAAAAGTTCAAGCCATGATATTCTAAGCATGAAGGCTATTTAAACAAGAACATTTTCATCAAACAAACTCATGTAGATTCATACCAACCCAAAACTAAGATCATTTATTTAAGATTCATCCCCCCCCCCCTAAATCACCCAAAACATTAAGAACATATCATCCAAACATAATAGCACATCAAACCACCCAAACTTTCTTCAAAACAAGATTATGTATACAACCCAAACACATTTCTCAACAACAAACACTCATTCAAGAATCATGCTTTACATAAAACCACCACAATGTTGATAAATCAAATAAACAAGGAGTTCAACGGATTACCAGGAATTTGAAGCTATGGGTTGCAAGATCCACATAAGCAGAAGCAAAATTTGCTAAATTGTTTTAGAGAAAAGCTTCAAATTTACAAGTTCACAAAGAGTGTGTGTGTGAGTGAGTGTTTATTGAAAAACTTGAATGTGTCAAATGACTCAATTAGGTGGAAGAATGTATCAAAGTTCTAAAAATTAAGCAAAGGTGATAAAAGGGAGAGGTACAATTCAGATAAGGATGGAATTTTGAAAATTGCAAATTAGGGGACAATAGTACCAATCAATTAAATCAAAAGGGATGTTGGAAATACTATTTGCATAAAAAATCCTAAGTAATTAGGGAATTTCAAAATTTATGAACCAAAATTGTTTTTTTAGCTTAAAATTCATAATTTTTGAAAATATGCATTTTGGAACAATATGACAGCGCCAACGGGGTAACCACACATATACCCTTATGTTGAAGGTACCACGTAAACCCCCTCGTGCAAAGGTAGCCTGGCATGGAACGCATCACTTGGCATGGGCCATGCCACAACTTGGTACGAGGCCCATCGTGCCAACATGTTTTGACACGAGTTGTTTCGCTTAGCGAGGCTCGTGTAAAATTCTGGCCTGAGCATGTTGAAATTTTGGCCTTTTTCCTTAGTTTTTCCCTCTTTTTTCAAAAAACTATGTCACCCATCAATCCTAATTCCATTCAGACAATATCACGAAACTCAACTTGAATGTACAAATCACAAAGAGTTTCACCTCAAGATCCTCATCAGAAACATGAAAAATCTATCTAATCAAAACCACAAAATCAAGTCAACAAAAATCACTGTATATTTAATTTTTTCCTCACAACTTATTATTTTACGTGAATTTACTTAGAACAACCTACCAGAGGGTCTCTAAAATTGCCATCGGCGACTCCTCCCACGATGATATTGTTGGGGAGGGGTCTCCACTAAGTGTCACCCTTACATTCAGATGCTTTGTCCGCCATAGAAAATGAATCACCGTGCCTTGCTAAAGTTGAGTCCGTAAACATTACTTTGGGGTTAGGAGGAGGTTTATGGGGTTTTAAGCCCTCAAAAATTGTCCTTTCCCACTGTAAGTTAGTTAGCATGGAAAAGCAATCTTATCTGTACCATTACACATGCTTAAACCAATGCATTTGACAAAGTTTTTAGTTACATTTAGTTGGTGGATTGCTAGTATTAGTTGATTTTACGTGACAAGTGGTTTAGACGGCCACACTTGGTTTTCTTGTGTAAATCTCGTGTTTTGTAGACTTAGTTGGTACTAATGAACATCTTGTATCTACGGGATCCTTGATCTTTCTTGTGGATCATCTTTAGTTGGTCACCCGTGGGTACTTTTTGGTTACATTATATGTGAAAGTTATTTGCAAGGTCAGTAGAAGATTAAAGGCCGTTTGCAAGGATGGTAGAAGAGGCAAAGGCCATTCACATTAGAATGGTAGAAGATGAAGCCCATGAACATCAATGCACGGTAGAAGGAGATTGGAGCCAAAGATAGATGGCTTTGAAGTTTAAGAAGGCCAAAGGAGAAAATGGTGAATCGTGGTCCTAGGAGTGTTGCCTTAGTCATAGAACGATCAAAGGAGAGATAGCCTTCAAGGATGGTTCCATTGCATTTGTCTTCTCAAGTACTGCAAAATTGACTACTAGAACTCCTGATTTAGACTAAAGGTTCACCCGTGGCAAGGAAACAAAGTTCAACAAATGAAGCACTAGCGGCCGATCACGGTCCACCCATGGTCAAGCACCAGCGGCCCATGATAAAACACATAGCCTACACTACCGAGGTGCACCCGAGGATCCGTGATGACCTGCACGATACCTTCCCGAAGCAAAGAGTGGGGCAGTGACAAAGACCTCAGACTGTGGAGCTTGGAGATAAAGAATTTAAGATTTTGCTAAGTATCGAGCTGGGCTGTGAAAACCTTCACGGACCATGGAAAAACTCTGAGAAAAATCTGTGTACTATTCATGGTCCATGACAATCTTCATGGACCGTGGCACGAGACCTGCTTCATGAACCATGCCAGATCCCACAGACCACGACTATGAATGTTCACAGACCATGTAGATCTGGTGACCGAGGCTTGCATGCTTCATGGACCGTGACATCCGTGCCAGGCCGTGACATTTGTACCAGGCCATGAACCTTGGTGACTGACCTAGGGTTTTGCTATGTATGGCCTATTTTAGGCCCAATCTCCTACTACCATACATAGGAGCCTTAGTTTTCTACTAAACGAGGAGGAAGTAGGCACAATGTAGAGTAGATTCTCTCTCTAGTTTAGAGAGAATGAAGAGAAAAGTACTTCTTCTCTTTCCTTCTTTTCTTTTTCTTTTTCCTTTCATCTTATTTTCTAGATCCATGGCATCTAATCTAATATTTTCCATTGATCTAACCTTTGTACAATAGATTTTGAGCTTGGGATTTATTTTAGCACTTGGTATGTTCTAAATGCTTATTGAGATTCATTAGATTCATCATATCTTTGTGTTTATGATATTGTTGTGATTTTCTTGAATGCTATAAATGCATGGATAGTACACCACATATAAGCACACACTTTGGGATACAGTCATGTATGGTGCAAATATTGATTTCCACTCGGGAAGAGAAACCTGGATGTTAGAATGGATAGGGGAGAATGCGTCTGCATGTGTGTATGTACGGAGGATTCAAGAATGCTCTGACCTATTTTCCATCGCACCAGTCTTAGCTAACTTTATAACTTTTGTCTGAAAGGATGCGGGTAAAGATAGATAATAGTAGAAAGCTAGGTGTTGTGATGAAACTCTAGTATGACAAATAAGGTGCCTATGATCCTCGACCCTAGCGTATATAGGACCCAGGAGGTGAAGTTGCATTCATGGTGAAATCTCGGGCTGTAATATCATGGGAGAGAAAGAGACCTACAATGATGGTCAGACCTCATTGTACTCCCCTAATTATGATGTTGGTACCAATGGAGGGTTACGAGCGCGCTCACCGTGATAAGGATGAGGAAGTGTATTCCATTCGCCACCCCACGTGTTATGAACACACTGATAGGTCTTTTGTAAGTATTTATGTGAAAGGATCAAGGATTGAAGCATTAGAACAACCATGTTGCTAAATGATTCCCAAATGCCTAGTATAAATAGTTTCTCATTTGTTCATTTTATGCTTTGTAGTTAATAGTTGAAAATACCAACCCCCTACCCCAGTTGCATGTCTACACTACTAGTTGTTCATTTCACTCGTGCAGATTGATGACCCGCACAAGATTGTATTTTAATTATTACTTGAGCCCTAGCATCCTTGTAGACAAACCCAGGGCTTGCCGCTAACTACCCTCTACATAGTATAGCAGTGAGATCAGGGTGCAGAACTATAAATTTTATCTTCTTGACCCATAATTACTCTGCACATTTTTTAACGATGGCCAGGTGGATGCAGGTTAAGAATTTTGGCATCGTTGCCGAGGATGCTTTTCAGTTTAAGTATTAGTTATGCATAACGTGTTAGTAGAGTAGCTAGTATTGTTTATTTTTTTGTTTATTTTTTTTGGAGTAGGTATTGCTTGAGCTCTTGGTGCAAACTGAGGACCCTTGCAATATGATTCCAAATTTTTTGTTTTCTTTATTGGGGTTTAATTTAAAAAGAAACAAAATGTGGGAAATCACTCAATGGTTGATACTTTGTAGGGTGTGTCATTATGATCATCCTATGGACTGTTTCCCAAGGTTAAGTAACTTTGGGCAAGAGAGGCTCAACGAGTGAGATTTTGTAGATATGTCATTGCGACAACCATACAGAATCTTGCTCTTAGATGAGCGAATTTGAGAGTGAGGTAGGAGTTATTTGTTCCCTAGGCCAATGGGACCAATATTGTTACCATACCATGACTCTCCAAATTCAAGGTTTAGTGGTAACTCGAATTTGTGGTATGGAGATGCATCGGGAAAAAAACACGTAGGGTTAGATAGTGGGACTTCATCAACTTACCCAATGCCCCAAAACCAATCCCTAGGATTGGTTTCCAAATTGGATTGTATGGAAATTTTTCAAGCTATAGCTAATGTGACCAGGAGTAGTGATTTACTCCAATTACAAATGCTTAGTGAGATTGGAGATCTGGGAACTCAACTATTCTCAAGCATTGAGAAAGTTGAAGGGCAAGTGCTTAATTTGATGAATAGGGTCAGCCAACTTGAAACCCAATATTCAAAAAATGAACCATCCCTAGTTGAATGTGAAATTTTGATAGATAAATCTAAAGGGAGTCGAGAATGGTTTGTTGAGAGTGAAGAAGTCGAGGAAGGGGTAATTATAATTAATTTACCATATTACAAATTTTCACCACTACCTCCACCTTTTCGGAAGCCTTAGAGGGAAACCATAGGGAAGCCAATTTAATATGCTAAGCTTCTAAACAACTTATTCCCTCTAAGATAAACTCTTCCTCTACTATATCTTCCTCATGGAAAACTCTTACCCCTTGCTCTTCATTTTTGGTTGTCCAATGTGATGGGGTACAAACCCGCACCCTATGGATAACATTAGGATTGTACTAACGACCTTAAATATACACAACTTCTGGGGAGGCAACCCGAGCCTTGAAAAAAGTATATTAGTTTAGCATTTCTGGTGTGTTTTTCTATTTGTAGCTTATTTTTATTTTTGGGACACTATTACACTTGGTGTGCATGTTTGTTCTGCAGGAAACATATGGTCTTTGGAGAAAGGTGAGCATATGGGGAGTCCCACTCATTGACCATGTAGATGTACATGGTTCGTTATGCTCAAAATGGTGGACAAGGAGGTGAACCAAACACCATATTCATGGGGCGTGTTGACGTGCACAACCCTTGAAGCTCAAATACTTTCCTACCCCACCCAATCACCATTTCTTCCCTACCACCACCCTACCACCACCAAAATACCACACAAAACCCACCTTTACTCAAAACCCTTGAGACACACACATCGAGACCTAAGAGGTAATTCTTCATTGTGATTCAATTCCTTATTCAATTTGTGATGCATGATAGTGGTTAAATTGAACTTTGAAGAGAAGTCAAATGCATGTATTTTTCAAAGCATTTAACATCTCTTTTGTCATATTTTTGTTGTATGAATGCTAGATTTAGGTAGTTTTACATGATAAGGGTTTTAGATAGTCATTTTTAGTTTTTATATCTAAATCCTCCGTAACCTATGTTTAGTCTACTGGATTTTTGGTCCTTACGAGCATTTAGACTCCTTTTTGTAAGCTTAATTTGTAGATTAATCATGAGCACTTAGGAGTGGTTTAGTGAAGGCCATTAAAAAGGATGGTAAAAGATGGAAGGCCACTCACAAAGTGGTAGAAGATAAAGTGAAGAAAGGAGAGCAAAGAAAAGGGTGAAGAATGATCTATGTTTTGAAGCAGATTTCTGAGAATTTTCCTATTATAATCACCCTCCAAGGGTGGTACCATTAGATTCTTCTTCTTGAGTACTATAAAATAGACTACAAGAACTGCCAAAACGAAAACGGTTTACCCGGAGGAAGCAAAACAAAACGGGACTTTTTTCCGTCACGACTCACAAAAAGTTGGCCTGAGAGCTCACAATTTTCCTGATCTGGTCACGACTCGTGAAGGAGGTGTCCCTCACGATAATTTCCCTGCAACTTGCTTTTTACTCCCTTTTTTCTTGTACTATAAATATCTTTTCACCCCCTTCTTTCCCAACTCTAAAAGCCCGACTTGGGGGCTTTAAAACCCTAGTTTTCAACATTTTCTTCCATTTATTCTTCTTTCCTTATAGATCTTTGTTATATGTTATGGGTTTTTATTATGTAGCTTAGTTTGGTACTTGGGAGCAATGGATTGAAGCTTCCATATCTATGTGGTAAGAACCTCTATTTCACTCTTTCTTGAAGCTTTTGTGATTTAGCATTCATGTGTTTTATTTTGATGTTTTACTTCATTTATGCTATGGGTTGTTTGATTATATGAAGTGTTTGTATGATTTATTTGTTAGGGTGTTAGGAAAGTTGAAAATTTCTTAGCTCTTTGACATGAGAATCAAAGAACATGGAATTAGAACTTCTAGTGTATAATGTGTTGTAATTCTTGCTAGATAAGTATGTTAATGTGGATTGTTCTCATATTTATCCTATAGATGCGATGAAATGTTGAATCTTCAATGTGGTTGTTCTAGGTTTAGCCTAATGAATGTTATGTTTGGTTAAATGGCTATGTCTTTGGTAGAAGGTTTATTGTTATCAAATCTATGACTCTTCATGTATAATTTCATTGATGAAATATCTTTATGGTCGTTGAACGCCTAAAGTTATTGTCAATGAGGTTTGCAAATGGTCGTTGAACATCTAAAGTTATTATCAATGAGGTTTGAAAATGGTCGTTGAACGTCTTTGTGAATTACTATTAAGAAGAAATGAATATTGATCTTCAATTGGGAAGTTTTATCATTCCCCATAGGTAATGAATGTGATAGAATGAATGAATGGTTCAATGATCTACATTAGGTTTGGAAGTGAATATCAATTTCCCCCAAGGCTTTATCTTTTGTAGTTTTACCCCTATTTCTTCTTCTTTTTTTATGATTAGCATAGTTACTTAACTTTGTTAGTTATCATGTATTTTAATTTAATAACTTAGGAACAAATCCAACCAAACCCCTCATATTACTTGGTTTTATATATCTATATATATTTACTTCTAGCATAATATCAAACTTATATGTTTAAACGTTTAAGAAAATTCCACTTCTTCATGGACGACCCCGACTTGCCATTATCTACTTAGTTGTAGATAGGAAGCATTTAGGGGTTATAAATTTAAATTTGAGAGGTACGGCGATGATCTCCCAAACATTCTTGATTAGAGGTTTGGGGTAGTATATTGAGGGTGATGGTAGTTTGTTCTTTACATTTCATGATTGTGCCATCAATGGTAGATTTTAGTGTTCTTTTTCTTTATAAGTGCTTTCCTATTTCTTTCCCTTGACATGTGTTCTTTGATTTTGTATACGCATTAAGGACAATGCAAGCTTTTAATGTGGGGAAGGGGATTAGATAGCACTTATAATTTTTAGTTCTGTCTATGTAGCTAATACCTCTTTTATGTCCATTTTGAAGAAATTGAAAAATTAATGAAAAAAAACCTAGACATGTCAAAAACCCAAAAGGGCGACCTGTGTAACATTAGGAAAAGCCCGGATAGGTTGAAAGACCTAGGTAAAATTGAGAGGCTTGGCCCTGCTAGACTTATGAGTCTAAGAAAAAGTGAGAGGCCGTGCGGAAAAAGGTGAGAGGTGAGCATGTTTTGTGGGATAAAGCTAGGATGAAAACCCGAAAGGGCTCCTAGGTTAAATGAGAGAAATTGAAAGAAAAAAAAAAGAAAATAAGAAACAAGAAACTAGGTTTATTAAACATTGGACTCTTTGGCTGTAACTAGGTCGAGAATCTTAAGTTATCCCTATGTTGCAACCAAGTTGACGGCTTTTGGATTTCCTTGGTGGGTTGTTTTGCTTGAGGATTAATCTTTGATTTCTTTTGGGACTACTCTTGGGAAAGTAAGCTTGGCTTTATTCTGATCTTTTGTCACTTATCTTTTTCCATACACATTTACTTGCTTTGGATGGTTGGTTGCTTTAGGAACTTTGGGGAGTGTGAGAGTTGTGAGGATTTTCACCTTCTTTGGGGAACTGGAATAGCGATGGCCATGTTTGGTTTTCTTGTCTAAATCCCGTATTTTGTAGCCTTAATTGGTACTAATGGACATCTCCTTGATCTTCCTTGTGATCATATTTAGTAGGTCACCCGTAGGTACTTTTTGGTTACTAACTATGTGAAGACCATTCGCAAGGGCTGTAGAATATTGAAGGTTGTTCGCAAGAATGGTAGAAGAGGCAAAGGCCATTATCATTAGAATGGTAAAAAAAAGAACGCCGTGAAAATCAATGTGTGGTTGAAGGAGATTGGAGCCAAAGATAGGAAGCTTCGAAGTTCAAGATGGCCAAAGGAGAAAACAGTGAATCATGGTTCGAGGAGTGTTGCCTTATTCTGAGAATGATCCATGAATAATTAGCCTTCAAAGATAATTCCATTGGATTCTTCTCGAGTACTACAAAATTGACTACAAGAACTCCAGATTCAGACTAACGGTTTACCCGTTACAAGCAAATGAAGTTCAGCCGACAAAGCACCAGCGGCCAGTCACGGTCCTCCCATAGTCAACCACCAGTGGCCCATTACAAAGATCATGGCCCACACTACACGTGGGACACCAGAGGATCCATGAAGACCTCCACAAGACCTCGACGAAGTGAAAAGATGGGCCATGATAAAGATCCCAGATAGTGGGGCTTGGAGATGAAGAATTGAATATTTGGATAAGTATGGAGCCGGACAGTAAAAACCTTCACAGACTGTGGTAAAACTCTAAGCAAAAATCATGTACTGTTTGCGGTCCGTGAAAATATTCATGGAATGTGGCACGAGACTTGCTTCACAGATAATACTAGATCCCATGGGCCCCTTCAATGAATGTTCATGGACTATGCTAGATCTAGTACCCTGGGCTTACATGCTTCACGGACCGTGCCATTTGTGCCGGTTCATGAACCTTGGCGGCTAATTTAGGGTTTTGCTATTTTTGGCCATTTGGACCTATTTTTAGGCCCAATCTCCTACTACTATAAATAGTAGCCTTAGTCTTCTACTAAATGAGGAGTAAGTAGGCATAATGTAGAGTAGGTTCTCTCTCTAGTTTAGAGAGAAGGAAGAGGAGAGTTCTTCTTCTCCTTCCTTCTTCTTTTCTTTTTCATTTTCCTTTTATCTTATTTTCTAGATCCATGGAATCTAACCTAATATTTTCCATAGATCTAACCTTTTTAGAGTATATTTTGAGCTTGGGATTTATTTTGGCACTTGGTATGTTCTAAATGCTTATTGAGATTCATTAGATTCATCCTATCTTTGTGTTTATGATATTATTGTGATTATTCTTGAATTTTATAAATAAATGGATATCACGGGGGAGAAACAGTCCTACAACAACTGTCGGACCTTATTGTACTCCCCTAATTACGATGGCAGTGCCGATTGAGGGGTTGCAAGCGCACCCACTGTGACCGGGATGGAGAAGTGCATTCCATCGGCCACACCACGTGTTTTAAACACACTGATAGGTCTTTTGTAAGTATTTATTTGAATGAATTGGGGATTGAAATATTAGAGCTACCATGTTGCTAAATGATTCCCATGTGCCTAGTATAAATAGTTTCTCGTTCGTTCATTTTATGCTTTGTAGTTGATAGTTGAAAATACCAAACCCCCCTTCCCCCACCCAAAATGCATGTCTACACTACTAGCAGTTTCTTTCACTCGTGTGGATTGACGACCTTAAAGGTCGATTCTTCTTGGATAGTTCCCAGAATTTGGCAAAACTCTTGAACCACGATTCTCCATTTCTTCATTGGCCATTTTGAACTTCAATGCTACCTATCTTTGGCTCCATCCTTCTAATACCATGAATTGATGTCTTTGGCCTTCATCTACTACCATTCTAAGATAAATTTCCTTCATCTACTACCATTCTAAGATAAATGGCCTTCAAGCTCTTCTACCGTCTTTGCGAACGGCCTTCTACATCTTCTACCATCCTTGCGAACGGCCTTCACATAGAATGTAACGAAAAGTACCCACAGGCGATCTACTAAGGATAATCATAAAGGAAGATCTAGGTAGCCATGGAAACAAGGTGTCCACTAGTACCAATTAAGTTTACAAAAGTGGGATTTAGACAAGAAAACCAAACAAGGTCGTCTAAACCCCTTATCACATATACTCAACTAACACTCGCAATATAACGTATAAAATGAGCCAATTATTATGCTGAATACAATGGTTAACGCATGCATAATGAAGCACATCAGACCCCCCACCCCCCACACTTTACTCTTTCTCGAGTTAATAAAGACAAGAAAAGGACTAAGCCAAATGTAGCGTGCAGGAATAAGTTAACTGAGGCATTCAACTAATTCCTAGATTACCCTGTTTCCCCCAAAAAAAACATGAATCTCACAACTCTCACACTCCCCAAAGAACCTAAGTAAACTAACCACCCAAATTAAAATGTAGAAAAAGGTTAGAAAAAAATAAGATAAGTGCTAAGCTAGCTTACATTTCCCAAAATGTTCCCCAAAAGCAATCAAAAAGTCGTCTCTAAAAACAATCCACCAAGGAAACCCAAGAGTCGTCGACTTGGTTGTAACATAGGGATAACTCTAGATTCTTGACCTGGTTACAACCAGGGATCATGCAAATGTATCGTCAACCAAGTTTTTTTGTTTTCTCTTAATTACTCTCATTTTTCCCAGGAGCCCTTTTGGGTTTTCTTCCTAGCTTTCGCACATGTTGAGCTCACATTCTCACCTTCTTCCACACGGCTTCTCATTTTTACTGAGGCTCGTAAACTAAGCTAGGCCTAGCCTCTCACTTTTACCTAGGTCTTTCGACCTATCCGGGTTTTTCCCAATGTTGCCTATGTTTCCCTTTTGTGTTTCCAATATAGCCAGGCATATATATATATGTATGTATACATATATATTCATTTTTTTCAAATATTTCAAAAAACAATTTTTTTGTAGCACAAAATGCCCCAAAGTTGGACTTCATACTACAAGAAGATAAGATCAAACAAAAGATTACACCACCAATGTTCTAAAACAACCAACCAAATACTAACTAGGAAACCCACCTAGCAAGCCATACCACCAAGTAGACATCCAAAAACATCCCACAATAGCTAGACACTTGGGGAATGTTTGCGTAACAGGGTTGATTAAATGTTTCGATCCTCGATTATTTCCCAAGTAAAATTTCAACAACCTAATCTAGTGCTCATAACACGTGGTGTGGTCGATGGTCAGCACTTCCCAGTACCTGTCATGTAGGGTGTTCTTGCAATCTTTCATCGGCACTACCTTTGTAATTAGGAGAGAGAAACAAGGTCCAATCATTGTTGTAGGTTTGTTTCTCCCCCATAAGATTACGTCCTGAGTACTCCACCATGGATGCTCTACTTTTGAGGCCTGTATATGAGGCAAATGGAGGTAGGCACATTATCCATGACACTATGACCTCTTACAACCCTATCTTGCTATTATTTTCTATCTCTTTTCATAACCTTCAGACCAACTCGTCAGCTAAGACTTGTGTGCTGTCATAGTAACAGTAAAACTTGGAAAAGACCTACGTGCACACACCCACATGGACCTGGACCCTACTACCCATATCACATCCAGGTTTCTCTTCCCCGGGGGGCATCAATATTTGCACCAACATGAATGTAGACTAGAGTGTGTGCTAATGGAGTGTATCATTCATGCAACTATAACACTACAAGAAAAAGAACCTTTTACTTCACCCTTTTTACCTCGATTTTTTGGCTTAGTTCAAAAACTCGAGGTAAAAAGCTCTTTTACCTCTTTTTTTTAATTAAGAGATATTAATTATCTCAATTGTAAAAAACTGAGATAAAAATTGGCTTTTTACTTTGGTCATTATTTTAACTGAAGTAAAAGGTTTAAAAGAGAGGTAAATAATCATAGCGATGTTTGTGCGACATTGCATTTATGTAATACCATTGTTGCCAAAGTTGTGTATTCTATCAATGTCACCGACAGAGCGTGAGATGGATGACCGACGTCAGAATAAAATAATATAGATCTTTAAGAAGTTAAAGTTGAGAAGGATTAACGAGGAGTTTTGTTAATTTTTGTTATTCAAAAATTTAATGAGGTCTGTTTTGTTATGTTACGATTGAAAATGGTTGAATAATTAATAGGTTAAACCACAACCAACATGAAAATATTTTGAATGGTACGGTTGGAAATGTTTTTTAAAATCATACACAGATCAAATCGCACATATAGACAATTACATATTGTTCAAAAAGGTAGTAAAATTATTAGAAAAACATTATCCATAAAAATGCCCTTAAAAATTAATTAGTACAAAATAATTCAAATATTAATAATAAATTTCTGAGTACCGTTATTAGAATAGAAATTACAAGAAAATCAAGCCTCTCGGGGGCTCGTCAGCTTCTATAATCTCGAAGAACAAGGTGTCCCTAATGTGCAGGTTGTTGCTCGAAAGGAACTTGGAAAATTATGTCACAAATATTGTATCATATAGCCTGAGTACTAAAACCGATGTCACACATACAATCTGCCGACGTGGGTCCAAAATCGATGTAAAAAGTACCTTTTACCTCAGTTTTGAACCGAGGTAAAAGGTAACCTTTTTACTTCACCCACATTTACTTTGGTATTTCAGGGGCAAAAAAATGAGGTAATAGGTTCTTCCTATAGTAGTGTAACATTCAAGAATAAGCCATAATAATATCACAAGTACACAAATTAGGATGAACTAAGAATCTCACAAAAGCATAAATAGACACATGAATACAATTATCCAAAGTTATAGAAACTACCCCTATACATAGAATTCAAGTATTATATTGACTTCCACATCTTAGGTCTAAAGAAAAATAAAAAGAGAAAGAGAAAAACCTAGAGAGAAGAGAGAGTGTTTCTCTTTCTAAGTTTGTCTCCGTACTACAAATGAACTAAAATGATCTAAGACTTCTAAACCGGTAGACTAAGGCTATATTTATAGTAGTAGGGGATGATGCCTAAAAATAGGCCAAAATTAGGTTAATACCCTACTCAGCCGCCATTGTCACGGATTGCCGCAAATGGTGCGGTCTGCGCCGCTGAAGTGGCTCGTGCCGGAGTGGGGTGAGAGATCTGGCATGACCTATTTGCTTCATGCTTCCATGGGGCACTGGATCTAGAACAAGTCGTGCTATATCTCTGGAACGGGGTGTGACTTCTGGTACGGGCTGTGTAAGGCACGGTCTATATCATCCAGTGTGGCCCATCGTCAGGAGAGTTATTTTTGCACCTCTAATCTACGATCTATGTCGTTTGGTGTCGGCCATCATCAGAATCCTTGTTTTGCTCAATCTTTTGGAATGGGCTGCTAAATTCTTCACATCCCGCTGGCTGGTCTTGACATTTTGCACTTGAAATGGCGCAGGCTGTGTAAAAGGGGACAATCTACGCCCATACTTAGCAGCACAAGAGCATGCAGTCCGTAGGAGATAGCACGGCCCAAGTCGGGTCCCGGCACGGCTCGTGCCGCTTGGCATGACTTGAGCCAAAGATCGTAAGTGTGGGTTGTATAGTGTGGCTGATGTGTCCATTTTATGTGCATAATTTAGTACTATTTTGGGTCACTTTTGTGCTCTTTTATTATCAAGAGCTTGTGTTTTACCTTGAAATTCTCTTAGGAGGGGTAAGAGCAACTTCACGCTCTTTTACCACTTCTAAGTAGATTTTGTGTGACAAGGGAAGAGCATGGAGGCAACGAAGACCGGAGGCCATAGAAGATCACATTTTCGAAGACTTTTAAAGACTTGGTTCGAAGACATGAAGACCAGAGGCCATTGAAGAACATTTTTTGAGACATTGAAGACTTGAAAAATGAGTGGAATTTCTATGAAGATGATTGTATTCCACAAGAAGAATAAAAGGAAACAAGGCAAAATTCTGGCACCCGTCGCGAGTTGCTATGGCCTCGTTTCAAGACCGTCGCGAGTCGCGGCCAACAGGTGGCCAGAATTTCACCTTATCCTTTTTGTACTATAATAGCACTCTCCTTCCTCTCATTCACAATCTTTTTCATTTGCATTTTTGGTATTCACTTTCATTTTCTTCTTTGAATTTTCTTGTTTTATGTTTGGTTGTTTAGCATTAATTAGTATGAACTCTTGTAGCTAAACCTAGTTCTTGGGAGCAATTGACTAAGGCTTCGAAGCCCATGTCTTGAGATCAATTTGTAGCCCATTTAATACTCTTACTATTATGCATTTATGGAGCATTGAATGTGTTTGTTAATGTCATTAATGTTATTGAAAGCTTGAATATATGAAATACTTGTATGATTTGCTTGTTAGGGTTTGGGGAAATGGGTTGATTTCCCCCCTTTATTGATAGGAATCCAAGAGTATGATTTAGAGATTTTGATTATATTGATATATTGATAATTGCTAGATGAATATGATAATGTTGAACTCTTTTTCATGTTTGTTGCTAGTAGCAAATAAGAGGAGTCTATAAATGTCTATCGTTCTTGACTAATCTTGTGTAAATGCATGAATCGGTTAAATGCTTAGACACGGTGTAGTGCTTATAAGTTTTTCCGAGCTTGTTGATTCTTTGTGCTAAATACCATCAATGGGATACATTGAGTCGTGTATCGACTACGGGAGTCATTGGTGAGGTTTGACAAGAGATGTCGAATTCACTCTTGTAAACTACTATCTAAGAAGGATAGAACTTTAGCCCTCACAACAAGTAGTGAAAGTAGTAAATAGGTTGCATGTTCAATGATGGATAAGAGGTTTGGAAGTGGAAGTCAATTGCACCCAAGGTTCCGTTAATTGTTATTTTCCTCGTATCTTTAGTTATATTGCATGATTAGCATAGTTCACTTCCTTTGCTAGTTGTTTTTCAATTTGATAACTTGGGATCAAACCAACCAAAAAACCCCCCTTGTTTACATGCTTTTATATATATATATATATATATATATATATATATATATATATCTACATATGTACATGCCTAGTATGTTTTCTCCTATATATGTTTAAACACTTGAAAAGATCCCTCTTCTTGTGGACAACCCCGACTTACCATTATCTACTTAATTGTAGATAGGAAGCATTAGGTCTTAAAAGTATTGACTTTGAGAGGTACGGTGACGACCTCCCAAATTTTGGCGCTGTTGCCAGGGAAGAGGCATTTATTTTTAAGTGTTTGGGCATATTATGTGTGATTATATGCTATTTATAAATATTTTTTAGGTTGCTTTTACTTTGATTTCTTAGTTGATTTTCCATTTTCAATTGGCTTGGAGACGTATTGTTCGAGTTCTTAGTGTATGGTCCGTACGCGATCCTCTTCATAAGAACCCCTACAGTACGACCCCGGGTTGGAGTTGAATTTGAGATAGGCAAGGAGGCTTTCTTTGGAAAGTGTGAATAACAGCACTCCTAATGACCATTTTGTGGATACATCTTCCTCAATGGAACATCAAATCAAGCACGAAGATGAGCATCCGAGAGGGGAACCTCACCATCCTCCTCTCCAAGGACAAGCCCCTCCTCTCCACCAAAGAGAAATCCCTTTGAGGCAACCTTTGTTGAGAGACATCATGACCCCCAACCTTGATCAACAACCGATATGCATCAATTATCCCGTGGTTGGACCGAACGGGCACTTTGAGCTAAAGACCAGGTTCATCAACATGCTACCCATCTTCCTTGGTAGGCAAGGAGAGAATGCCAACAAACACCTCACCGAGTTTCACTTCTTGTGTGGTGGTATGGTCCCCCATGGAGTGGACAGAGATTTCTATAAGTTGAAGGCATTCCTATTCACATTGAGGGATAGTGCGAGAGATTGCTCTACTACCTACTGCCCAAGAGCATCAAGAGTTTCCTTGATATGAAAACGAAGTTTCTAGCCAATACTTCCCAGCCTCTAGATCCACCACCTTGAAGAAGGATATAAGCAACATCCTCCAATGGCGAAGAATCCCTCTTTGACTATTAGGAGAGGTTTAAGAAGCTTCTTGCAAGTTGCCCTTATCACGGTTATTCGAAGGGGGATTTGGCTTATTACTTCTACAATGGCCTCTTTGATGAAGATCTAAGGTTGGTGAGACATTCTTGTGGTGGTACCCTTGGGAACAAAACATCCTCTGAGGCCATGCAATTATACGAAGAGCTAGCAGAAGAATCAAGAAACTTTAGCCCAAGGGTCAATTTGAGAAGGAGGAATCCAATGCCCGCAAGTGACTCTTAAAATAGTGGAAAGCTCGAGGATCAAGTCTTGTCCCTTGCATCCATGGTGAAATCTTTGTTGACAAAGCCCGGAAATGCGCCATATGTTAAATCATGTGAAATTTGTTACTTGGCGCATCCTACGGACACTTGCCCCACTTTGCAAGAGGATTATGTTGAAGAGGTAAGTGCCATGGGCTATCAAGGGAATAAAGGCTACCAAGGCAACCAAGGATATCAAGGTGGGCAAGGCTACCAAGGTAACCAAGGCTACCAAGGTTATCAAGGGTACTAAAACTGGCCGTATAATTCGGGAAATCGTGATGACCCGAACCTCCGGTATGGAAACCCTCAAGGAAGCCAAAACCCTCACCCATATCGGCCTTCTCAACAATAATATAGACCACCTTAATAACAATTTCAAAGGCTCCAAGATAAACCCCGAGACCAAGGGGAGAGCTCGGGGCTAACAAAAGATGAGGTGATGCAAGCCATTCACTGGTTGGGCATGTGTTCGGAGAAAAGTGAGAAATTCCTAGATGAAGCCAAAGAAAGCATCAAGAATGTGGAAACACAAGTGAGCCAAATAGCTCAAGTGGTGAATCAGATGGAGTCCCGAGAAAAAGGAAAGCTTTCCTCCCAACTGGAGATCAACCCTTAACAAATTGCGAGTGCTATCGCTTTGAGAAGTGGTATAGAGGTTGGCACTTCACTGGATAATGAAATTGTTGAAGAGGAGCCTTAGAGGATTGAGGTATTTGAAAAAGGAGTTGAGAAGGAAGAAGCCCGTGAGGGGATTGTCGAAGAGTTAGCCAAAAATAGCAGGGAAGAAGAAATCGAGGTGGACAAATTGGCGCCAAGGCCAAAGTCAACCTCCATCCCGGAACCTTCATCTCCCCCTCACAAAAGAGAAAAGATGGTGGAGATCCCTCCATACGTATCGGAATCTCCATTTCCGGAAGCCTTGAAAGACAAAAGGAGGAAGGAAGACAACAAGGACATCTATGAAGTCTTTCGTAGATGTGAGGTAAATATCCCACTCTTGAATGCCATTGAACAAATTCCCAGATATGCTAAATTTCTCAAGGAATTATGTGTTGTGAATAGGAAACAAAGGGCCAAAAATAAATTGAAAAAGTAAGCATGTTTCCGCCTTGTGTTAAAAAGAGCTACCCCCTGAATGTAGCAATCCCAGCATGTTCACAATCCCTTACATAATAGGAAATACAGATTTTGAAAAAGCTATGCTTGATTTGGGTGCATCAATAAATGTGATTCCTTACTCTTTATATGAAAACCTTAACTTGGGTACATTGCACAAAACCGGGGTGGTAATCCAATTGGCAGATCATTTTAGTGCATACCCTAAAGGTATTATCGTGGACGTGTTTGTTAAGGTGGATTCCTTAGTTTTCCCCATGGATTTTTATGTCCTTGACATGGAGCATGATAAACATGCCGCCCTAATTTTGTTGGGGAGGCCATTTTTGAAAACCTCTAGGACAATGATTGATGTGCATAAAGGTACCCTCACTATGGAATTTGATAGGATAAAAATAGGGTTTAACATAAATGACTCTATGAAGTATCCTAGTGAAGAACATGTTTGCCATGTCCTAGATGTTGTTGAAGAACTTGTGCAAGATGTTTTTTAACTAAGTGGTGATGATTCTTTGTTAGTTTCTTTGCAATGTGATAGTAATGATGCCCACAGTGTAAACTCTATAAGCACTAACTTGAAGGAAAGCTTTGAGGATTTGAACCTGCTTGAAGAAATAAAACTGAGTCTCTCAAAACCTCCTCCTCTACTCTTAGATGAGCCTGAGGAACTGGGATTCCTTCCGTCACTTGTGAAAGCGCCGGTGATTGAACTTAAATCATTTCCAAGTGAACTCATGTATGCTTTTCTTGGGGAAGGGGATACGCTTCCGGTTATCATTTCAAGCAAGCTCACCAAAGAGCAAGAAGAGAAGTTGATGGTGGTGTTACAGGAAAACAAGGAAGCAATTGGATAGACTATTGCTGACATTAAAGGCATAAGTCCATCCACTTGTATGCATAGAATCTTGTTTGAAGAATATGTGAGACCCGTCTGGCAACCCCAACGCTGTTTGAACCCATCTATGATGGATATGGTGAAGGTAGAAACCCTCAAGTTACTCCAAGCGGGAATGGTCTATCCAATCTCGGATAGCAAGTGGGTGAGTCCAACTCAGGTGGTACCCAAGAAGAGCAGGGTGACGGTGGTCTAAAATAAGAAGGTTGAAATGGTGCCCACCTGAGTTCAAAACGGGTGGCACGTTTGCATTGACTACCAGAGGTTAAATGCGAAAACCCTAAAGGATCACTTCCCGTTGCCATTCATTGATCAAATGCTTAAGAGGTTAGCAAGCCACCCCTTCTACTACTCTTTGGATGGGTACTCGGGGTACTTTCAAGTGGCTATCACCCTGGAAGACCAAGAAAAGACCACGTTCATGTGCCCCTTTGGTACATTTTCTTACCGATGTATGCCTTTCAGGTTATGTAATGCCCCCGCAATTTTCCAAAGGTGTGGGGTAAGCATTTTCTCATAACTTGTTGAAACTTTTTTTGAGGTATTCATGGATGATTTCACCATTCATGGTAATTCTTTTGACAACTGTTTAGCAAATTTGGCACAAGTTCTTAAACGTTGCATTGATACTAATCTTGTGTTAAATTCTGAGAAGTGTCATTTTATGGTAGAGAAAGGCATTGTCTTAGGCCATGTTGTCTCCTCTAAGGGAATTGAGGTTGACAAGGAAAAGATAGACACAATTCAAACTTTTCCTTATCCTACTAATGTGCGCGAAGTGCGCTCTTTTCTTGGTCATGCAGGATTCTATTGCCGATTCATCAAGGACTTCTCAAAGATAGCATCTCCTTTATGCAAATTGTTGCAAAAAAGGTGGAATTTGTGATGGATGAGGATTGTAAAGGGGCTTTTGATACATTAAAAGGAAAGTTAGTTTCGGCCCCTATTATACAACCCCCGGATTGATCGATGCCTTTTGAGATTATGTGAGATGCGAGTGATTACGCCGTTGGAGCGGTGCTTGGTCAAAGGGTGAAGAGAGCACCTCATTCCATCTACTACGCATCCATGTCTCTAAATAATGCCTAAATAAACTATTCCACCACCTTCCATCTACTACGCATCCATGTCTCTAAATAAAGCCTAAATAAACTATTCCACCACCGAAAAGAAGTTGCTAGCAGTGGTATTTTCTTTAGAAAAATTTTGATATTACTTGCTTGGTACAAAAGTTATTGTGTACACTAACCATGCAGCGCTTTGTCATTTAATGATGAAGAAAGAGACCAAGCCAAGATTGATCAGGTGGATCCTGCTTTGGAGTGAATTTGAGTTAGAGGTGCGAGAAAAGAAGGGTGCGGAAAACCTTGTGGCCGATCATTTAAGCTGGTTTAATCCATGCGAAGACATTGAGGTAAAACCCACAATGAAGGAGCAACTATGGGAGGAATTCACTGATGAACAATTGTTCACCATTAGGGATCTCCAACCGTGGTATGCCGACATTGTAAATTTTCTTGTCGCTGGTAAATTCCCTCCTCATTTTTCTAAGGCCCAAAAGGATAAATTAAAGAGTGATGCTAAGTATTATGTGTGGAATGATCCCTTTTTGTGGACACATTGTGCAGATCAAGTTGTTAGGAGATGTATCTCTAATAATGAAGTACACTCAATTCTTGAATTTTGTCATTCTCATGCATGTGGCGGTCATTTTGGAGCAAAGAGGACCGCTAGGAAAGTTTTAGAAAGTGGGTTTTATTGGCCAACATTGAATAAGCTTGCATACACATTTTGCAAATCTTGTGATGAATGCCAGAGGGTAGGAAATATCTCCACTAGTAATTAAATGCCCCAAAGGCCTATTCTATATTGTGAAATATTTGATGTTTGGGGTATTGACTTTATGGGAAATTTCCCTAGTTCTTATGGCTTTACATATATTCTTCTTGCCGTTGATTATGTGTCGAAATGGGTTGAAGAAAAACCCACTAGGACTGACGATTCTAAAGTGGTTGTAGAATTCCTAAAAGATAACATCTCTTCTAGGTTTGGGATACCCCAAGCCTTAATTAGTGACCATGGCACCCATTTTTGCAATCGGACCATAGCAGCACTCTTGAAGAAGTATGGCATCACTCACAAGACATCCACCGCTGATCACCCACAAACCAACTGGCAAGCTGAAGTTTCCAATTGGGAAATCAAGTCCATTTTTCAAAAAATAGTTAACCCTAACCGGAAGGATTGGAGTTCTCGGTTGAATGATGCCTTGTGGGCATATAGGACGTCATACAAGACATCAATCGGTATGTCATCATACCGGTTAATGTTTGGTAAGCCCTGTCATCTACCGGTGGAAATTCAACGTAAGGCTTACTAGGTGGTCAAAGAATTCAATCTTGATATAGATGAGGCTGGCTTGCATAGGAAGTTACAATTGGATGAACTGGATGAGATCTGGAGGGAGTCCTATGAGAACGCTCAAATCTATAAAGAGAAGACAAAGGTGTGGAACGACAAGATGATCATCAGGAAAGACTTTGACGTTGGTCAAAAGGTCCTCCTATTCCAATCTCGCCTTCGCCTATTTCCAAGTAAGTTGAGGTCCCGGTAGATCGATCCTTTTGAGGTGGTTAAGGTATTCCCTCATGGTGCAGTGAAGATTCTAGATCGAGCTAATTCCAATACTTTCAAGGTTAATGGACAACGTTTGAAACCTTACCATGAGAATTTTGTTCTGGAAAAAGGAGAGGACGTTGATCTCCTCAATCCGGTTTGTTAGTAAAACCCAATAAAAGGCAGTAAGTCGTACCGACGATGTTAAATAAACTTGGTTTTAATCATCCAGATCATCATTTGTGACTTTCTGTTCATGTTGTTTGGTTTTGAATTTTATCATTAAGTCTCATTGTTTTGCTTTGTTCTTTTCACAGGTTGTTTTCTCCATGATTTTGTAGCAATTTTGAAGCCAAGGCATTGGAATTTGGAAAGGAGAAATGCTTGGAGTCAAGAAGGAAAGACATGGACAAGAGAAGGAATCAGAAAAAAAAATTCTAAGCACCAAATTAGTAGCCCATCGCGAGTCTCGACCACATCGTTATGAGTTGCGACCACATCGTCGCGAGTTGCAACGGGCTCAGTAATTTTGGGTGCAATTTCAGCTCTCGGATGCCACTTTCCGCGAGTTGCGATGACCTCGCGAGGCCTCATCGCGAGTCGTGAGGGATTCGTCGCGAGTCACTACCAAATCAGGGATTTTGGCTTTAAATGGGGGTCTCGGCCAAAACTTTCTGAGAGCACGATCGCCTCGCGAGGATCTCATTGCGACTTGCGACGGAGTGGTCATGAGCCACGATGTACTCAGAAATCTTGTGTGGAAATGGAGGTCTCGGCCTCCACTTTAGCGAGCCGTGATGACCTTGCGGCGAGCCCTCGAGACATACCCCCTCAAGACCTCGAGGCAACAAGCCCTTGACTCGAGCAGAACTTGAATGACCATCACTTGAATGACTATCACACTCTCGAGGCCAGTCCTCGAGACCAGCCCTAGAGACATATCCCCTCGAGACCTCGAAACCCTGAACCCTTGACTTGAGTGGAACTTGAAAGTCCATCACCCTCTCAAGGCCACCTTCGAGACATCACCACCTCGAGACCTCGAAGCCCTGAACCCTCGACTAGAGCAGAACTATAAAGTTCATCACCCTCTCGAGGCCAGCCCTTCGAGACATCACCACCTCGAGATCCGAAAAAGTAAGCCCTCGACTCAAGCCAAACCATAAAGTTCATCATCTTCTTAAGACTAGCCCTTCGAGACATCACCCACTAAAGACCTCGAGGTAGCAAGCCCTCGACTCAAGCCGAACCATAAAGTCCATCACCCTATCGAGGCTAGCCCTTCAAGACATCACCCCCTCGAGACCTCAAGGTAGCAAGACCTTGACTTGAGCTAAACCTAAAGTTCATCATTCCCTCGAGGCTAGCTCTCGAGACTAGACTCTCAAGACCTCGAAGCCCAGAGCTCTCGTGGTGTTATCCTTCATCCTCGATCCTAGCTTCTCGAGACCTCAAAACCTCGAGCTCTCAAGGTTTCATCTTTCATTCCCGAGCCTAGCTTCTCGAGACCTCGAAGGTGTGAGCCCTCGAGGTGTCATCTTTCATCCTCGAGCCTAGCTTCTCGAGACCTCGAAGCCGAGAGCCCTCGAGGTGTCATCTTTCATCCTCGAGCCTAGCTTCTCGAGACCTCAAAGCCGAGAACCCTCAAGGTGTAATCTTCCA